>CM019073.1:117248542-118448542 GCA_009667805.1 Leptobrachium leishanense
GTTTTGTCCCCTGTTCTAGCTTCGGTGCCCGGAGTGCACCCATCAGGAGGGGGGTGATGTCATGGCCCACCTGGGTGTTGTCACGGTCCGGACCCCCTGACCCTCTGATGCACCTTTTTGTTTTTCTTTTTTGCATGATTCATGCAGATTCCAGGACTTTGTTTTGTTTCCCATGCTCGGTTCTGGACTTTGAATACTTGTTACATAGTTACATAGTTACATAGTTACATAGTTATATAGGCTGAAAAAAGACATGCGTCCATCGGGTTCAGCCTCTCCCACATAACCTACTGCTGTTGATCCAAAAGAAGGCAAAAAACCCAGTCTGAATGCTTGCCAATATGCAACATACTGGGAAAAAATTCCTTCTTGACCCCAGAATGGCAGTCAGATTTCTCCTTGGATCAAGAAGCTTTTACCCACATATTAAATATTATAACCCTTAATATTCTGTGTCTGCAGGAAGTCATCCAGTCGTTTTTTAAAAGTCTGTACAGACTCTGACCCAACCACCTCAACAGGCAGAGAATTCCACAGCTTTATTGTTCTCACCGTAAAATAACCCTTCCTATGCTTTAAGCTAAATTTTCTTTCTTCCAGTCTAAATGGATGACCCCTTGTCCTATGTATAGTCCTGTTAATGAATAGGTTATCAGACAATGGTTGATAATGGCCCCGTATATATTTATATAAGGTTATCAGATCCCCTCTAAGGCGCCTTTTCTCTAAACTAAACAGGTTTAAGCTTGTTAGTCTTTCCTCATAACTTAACCCTTCCATCCCCCTTATTAATTTAGTTGCCCGTCTCTGCACTTTTTCTAGCGATATAATATCTTTTTTTAAGACAGGTGCCCAAAATTGCACGGCATATTCAAGGTGCGGCCTGACCATTGATTTATACAGAGGCAAAATTATGTTTTCATCCCGTGAGTGAACTCCCCTTTTAATGCATGCCAGTACTTTGCTGGCCTTGGCGGCTGCTGTTTGATATTGCACATTGTTACTTAGTTTGAAGTCTATGATTATTCCCAAATCCTTCTCCTGCTTGGATTTCCCTAACTCCGTACCATTTAGGGTATACATTGCTTGTGTGTTCTTCACTCCAAAGTGCATAACTTTACATTTATCTAGATTAAATTTCATCTGCCATTTAAGTGCCCAGTCCCCCAATCTATCTAAATCCCTCTGCAGCGAAGTAACATCCTGCTCACATTGTATTACTTTTCCTAGCTTTGTGTCATCTGCAAACACTGATACATGACTTTCAATGCCTATCTCAAGGTCATTTATAAATAAATTGAATAGTATTGGTCCTATAACAGACCCCTGAGGGACACCACTTACCACTGGTGTCCATCTTGAAAATGTACCATTTATGACCACTCTCTGTACCCTATCTTTTAGCCAGTTTTCTATCCAAGAACAAGTATTTTCATCTAGACCATTTTTTCTTAATTTAAATAGTAACCTTTTGTGTGGAACTGTGTCGAAAGCTTTGGCAAAATCTAAGTAAATCACATCCACTGCGACCCCCTGATCTATACTTCTACTTACTTCCTCATAGAACGTAATTAGGTTAGTCTGACATGATCTGTGTTTCATGAAACCATGCTGATTTTTGCCAATTACATTATACCTCCCAATAAATTCCTGAATATTATCCCTTAGTAACCCCACAAATACTTTCCCAGCCACAGATGTTAAGCTCACAGGTCTATAATTCCCAGGCACAAATTTTAAACCTTTCTTAAATATAGGGACCACGTCAGCTTTTCTCCAATCCTCTGGTACTATTCCTGAAAGAAAAGAATCTTGAAAGATTAAGAACAAAGGTTTACATATTTCAACACATAGCTCTCTTAGTACTCGCGGGTGAATTAGAATTGCATTCTAATCAGACTATCACCTGCATATTATCCTGCCTAGCTTCTCTGTATATAAGGAGGTCACACCCCATGTGCTGCACTTCCTCATTGAAGTCTGGACTTTGTACCTAGCTGACCTGCGTTTGGAAACCTCTTGTGCTGAATACCCTCTGGATTTGATACCGGTCATACCCTCTGGACCACCCATCTGATTCCCCTCTCGAGTACCCATCTGGAACCCTCCTGTGAACTTTCCTACCTCTGATATACCGGTAACCCTCATCATTGTTGCAAGTAACCCCCTTTTTTGGATTTAACGTGTATGACCCCTGGCTCTGGACTCTTGATTATTCTGCTATCTGTATTCCTCGACTTCTGCTTAATACCACGACCACGAGATTGCCTTATCCTTTATCTGGAGACCTTGCCCTGGACTTTATCAATTATCAGTTCAGTATATTCTGTTTCCTGTTTAGTATTTTTCCTCCATTTTTCTGCTCAGCGAAGCTATTCATTTATTTCTGCTGTTTTGTTTATTTAGTAATAAATATTTTTGTTTTTGACCCCTCAACTTGCATAATTCATTGCCGCTCACTGCAAACTGGGCACACACCTACAATCCAAGCAAAGTCCGCATGACAGAATGAGGAAGTCTTCAAACAGTGAGCCCGCAGTGAGCAAAGCCATAATGGATTACGTCAAGGGGTTAATGGAGGAAATCCTGCAGCAACTGGACACGTTGTTTGTTGACCTGCTTAAAGGCTTAAGGGGCATCTCAACTAAGGTGCGCGTTCCAGTTACAAAAAAGGGGCCCAGAGAACCCCTAACCCTGGAGGAGCGTGAAAGGAGAAGGTTAAACAACTTGTGTTTCTATTGTGGGAATGGCCTGCACAATTTATCAGCCTGTCCTCTGCGCCTCCCAAACCATCTAGCACCCCACCTGAATCAGTATCAACCAAACAGACTTTGGTTGCCAAGTCTCCCCCCTCTAAGCCTTCTCAGGCCTCAGTCCCCAAGCCTTCTCAGGCCTCAGTCCCCAAGCCACCTCAGGCTTCTGTCCCCAAGCCACCTCAGGCTTCTGTCTCCAAGCCTTCCCAGGCCTCAGTCATTAAGCCTTCTCAGGCCTCTGTATCCAAGCCTTCTCAGGCCTCTGTCTCTGAGCCTTCACAGGCCTCTGTACCCAAGCCTTCTCAGGCCTCTGTCTCTGAGCCTTCTCAGGCCTATGTCTCTGAGCCTTCTCAGGCCTCTCTCCCTAAGCCTTCTCAGGCCTCTCTCCCTAAACCTTCTCAGGCCTCTCTCCCTAAGCCTTCACAGGCTTCTGTCTCTGAGCCGTCTCAGGCTTCTGTCTCTGAGCCTTCTCAGGCCTCTGTACCCAAGCCTTCTCAGGCCTCTGAACCCAAGCCTTCTCAGGCCTCTGTACCCAACCCTTCTCAGGCCACTGTACCCAACCCTTCTCAGGCCTCTGTACCCAACCCTTCTCAGGCCTCTGTCTCGAAGCCGTCGCAGGCTTCTGTCTCTAAGCCGTCTCAGGCCTCCGTCTTTGAGCCTTCTCAGGCCTCCGTCTCTGAGCCTTCTCAGGCCTCCGTCTCTGAGCCTTCTCAGACCTCCGTCTCTGAGCCTTCTCAGGCCTCTGTCCGTAAGCCTTCTCAGGCCTCTGTCCGTAAGCCTTCTAAGGCCTCTGTCCGTAAGCCTTCTCAGGCCTCTGTTTGTAAGCCTTCTGAGGCTTCAGTCCCTAAGCCTTCTCAGGCCTCTGTCTCCGTGCCTTCACAGGCCTCTGTCCCTAAGCCTTCTCAGGCCTCTGTCTCCGTGCCTTCACAGGCCTCTGTCCCTAAGCCTTCTCAGGCCTCTGTCTTCGTGCCTTCACAGGCTTTTGTCACTACGCCTTCCCAGGCTTCTGTCTCCAAGCCTTCTCAGGCCTCTGTCATTAAGCCTTCTCAGGCTCCAGTATCCAAGTCGCCGCAGAGCCCAGCAGTGGTGTCGCCGCAGAGCCCAGCAGTGGTGTCGCCGCAGAGCCCAGCAGTGGTGTCGCCGCAGAGCCCAGCAGTGTCCTCAGATTTAGTATGCACTTCCAACGGGAACTGGATCCGTAAAGAGGATTTGCAAACATTTGAAAAGGCGCTGAAAGCACTTATAGCTGAAGGGCAACATCCTGACTGCTCCAAGCCTATATCTGGGCGATCGCGCCGGAGGTCCGCCTACATCGGCACCACTGTCCGTACCCCTGAAGGTCTGATCACCTTGGAACCATTACCTCCCGAGTTCACGTATGGCTCTAATGGTACCGTGGTTAGGTGTACGGACCTTCGAGTATTCAAAAATGCCCAGAGTGCCTGGAGGGCACACCGCAAAAAGGGGA
The DNA here is from genome assembly GCA_009667805.1 of Leptobrachium leishanense. Taxonomy (NCBI): domain Eukaryota; kingdom Metazoa; phylum Chordata; class Amphibia; order Anura; family Megophryidae; genus Leptobrachium; species Leptobrachium leishanense. Next base: position 117,252,764 of record CM019073.1, read on the forward strand.
CTCGTGCTAACCGTGTATCCAGCTCCAAGGGTCCGTTGCCCATTGTCACGGGAATCGTTGCCTACGGATCCCCTGAGCCAACCGTTGTAGATCCTGTTCCTGAAGGCTGTGCCTGGGCCTCTAACGGCGCATGGGTCCGCAAAGAAGATTTGGCGAAATATGAGCATCTCATAAGTACATATGGAGACGTTTATAGCGATCCCGGTTCCGACTCCGAGTACATTGGATGGTGGTGATCTGCGTTTTGTCCCCTGTTCTAGCTTCGGTGCCCGGAGTGCACCCATCAGGAGGGGGGTGATGTCATGGCCCACCTGGGTGTTGTCACGGTCCGGACCCCCTGACCCTCTGATGCACCTTTTTGTTTTTCTTTTTTGCATGATTCATGCAGATTCCAGGACTTTGTTTTGTTTCCCATGCTCGGTTCTGGACTTTGATTACTTGCATTCTAATCAGACTATCACCTGCATATTATCCTGCCTAGCTTCTCTGTATATAAGGAGGTCACACTCCATGTGCTGCACTTCCTCATTGAAGTCTGGACTTTGTACCTAGCTGACCTGCGTTTGGAAACCTCTTGTGCTGAATACCCTCTGGATTTGATACCGGTCATACCCTCTGGACCACCCATCTGATTCCCCTCTCGAGTACCCATCTGGAACCCTCCTGTGAACTTTCCTACCTCTGATATACCGGTAACCCTCATCATTGTTGCAAGTAGCCCCCTTTTTTGGATTTAACGTGTATGACCCCTGGTTCTGGACTCTTGATTATTCTGCTATCTGTATTCCTCGACTTCTGCTTAATACCACGACCACGAGATTGCCTTATCCTTTATCTGGAGACCTTGCCCTGGACTTTATCAATTATCAGTTCAGTATACTCTGTTTCCTGTTTAGTATTTTTCCTCCATTTTTCTGCTCAGCGAAGCTATTCATTTATTTCTGCTGTTTTGTTTATTTAGTAATAAATATTTTTGTTTTTGACCCCTCAACTTGCATAATTCATTGCCGCTCACTGCAAACTGGGCACACACCTACAATCCAAGCAAAGTCCGCATGACACAAAGACAAGGAGACAAGTCCGTGAATTCCTAGGAGCTGCAGGCTTCTGTCGCCGGTGGATCCCAAACTTTGCAGACATTGCCAAACCCCTCCACCAAGCTACGAAGGGGGGAGAGCATGACCCTTTCCTCAAGGGAGAAGAACAAGCGGCTGCATTCCTGAAATTAAAAACCCTCCTGATGGAAGCCCCTGCACTGGGATTGCCAGATCACAGCAAACCCTTCCAGCTGTACGTGCACGAACATAACCAAACAGCAACAGGAGTGCTGATCCAGAACTTTGGCTCATGGCCAAGGCCTGTGGCCTACCTATCCAAACAACTTGACCCTGTGTCCTGTGGCCTACCCCCGTGCCTGAAGGCAGTGGCAGCTACCGCAATGCTCATCGCTGAGGCTGACAAGTTGACCCTTGGACAAGCGATACATGTCAAAGTACCACAAGCAGTAAAAGCCCTACTTGACGTAAAAGGCAGTTACTGGTTCAGCAATAGCCGGATGACGAAATACCAGGCAATGATGTGTGAGAATCCACGGGTTCATCTGGACCTCATCGCTACCTTGAACCCTGCTACACTACTGCCTGACTGTGAAGATGATGCAAATCATGAATGCCTCCAAGTCATGGAAGAAGTATTCAGTAGCAGACCAGATCTGAAAGACATACCCCTAGACAAATACGACCTACAGTTATTCACTGATGGTAGCAGTTACATGGATGATGGAAGGAAAGTCTGCGGCTATGCAGTTGTCTCAGCAGAAGAAGTTCTTGAAGCTAACCCCTACCAGGCCATACATCAGCGCAACTCGCTGAAATAGTAGCCCTGACAAGGGCTCTTGAGATCTCTAAAGGCAAAAGAGTGAATATTTATACGGACTCCAAGTATGCCTTTATGACTGTCCATGCACATGGTCCATGCACAGAATTCATCGAGACTATTCTGCAAAAATGGGGTACCAACCTTGAATTGCTCGAAGACAACCATGATTATATCCAATGGCTCTTCCCAACTCGTGGACAAGGCCGAAATGTCTACTCTACACCTCTAAACCCCAAGAACCACGTCTCATGAGTAACACCTCAGAAATTCAGCAGAGACTCCGTCGAGCATACAAGCTGATGCTGAACTTCTTCGGCGTAAAATTAGTGGGAGAGAGTGGAGAAGACATAAAAGAAACTGAAGTTGAACGAGCAGAAAATTTCGCCGAGCGCTTTGACGACCTGACAATCAACCCTCATAACAATCTAAGAATTACCCCTATCCTGCTGAGCTTGGGAGAATTGGGAGCTGAAGAATATCAAGCCCCTCTGGTGAAGTTCTTTTTCAAAGAGACCCTTATCAAGCACAACCTGCCACGAATGAAGAAAAGCGTGATGAACTTCTTTGTGCCAGCGGTGAGAGATGTGCAGAAGAGGCAGGACCTGCTGTACTTCACCTGGCAACACTACCAACCAAGAGAAGAATTCATCTGGGGAAAACAGGAGGAATTGGAGAAATACAAGGCTACACCAGCAGTGGTAGCCCCACTATTACCGGCTCCATTGAGCAAATGGACACCTGTGTACTCAGAGAAGGAGAAGAAGTGGCTATCAGAAGAACCAGGAGAATATGGAGAAGATGGATGGTTCCAGTTAGCAAGCAGACAAATAGTCCTACCTGCAACATTGGCACCTGAGATCGTGAGAGCACTCCATGCAAGCACTCACGAAGGAAGAGAAATGATGGAACAACAGTTGGAGCCACATTTCTACGTGCCAGGATTGTCAGTAGTCTGTAAAGCAATAGCCCAGCAGTGTGTGACATGTGCTAAGAATAATCCAAGAACAGGTCCATCTCAACCTCCAGGATAGCAGCCATTCGGGCTGTCCCCAATGGCATCGTTGCAAATAGACTTCACAGTACTACCACCCTGCAAAGGATACAAATATCTACTAGTAATGGTGTATACTCTAACAGGATGGGTGGAGGCTTTCCCCACAAGGACGGAGAAGACAACAGAAGTGGTGAGGAGTCTAATGAAAGAAATAATACCAAATTACGGACTTCCTCTCGAAATAGGGTCAGACAATGGCCCAGCTTTTATACAGAACTGTTTGCAGCAGCTTGCCCACCTGTTGGGCATAACCTGGAAGCTACATACAGCCTACAGGCCCCAGAGCTCGGGAAAAGTCGAGCGTATGAACAGAACACTAAAGACCTTGATTTCAAAACTGTGCCAAGAAACGTCACTAGGCTGGTTGGAGGTGCTGCCGATAGCTTTATTGCACATTAGGTGCAAACCAACCCCCCGATTGAAGCTAAGTCCGTACAAACTCATGTTTGGACGGCCTACCCCTCTAATTAATGGATTAAGGGGGGAACTTCGGGCATTGGGTGAAACTAAACTGAATGAACAGGTTGTATTGTTGGGTAAATCAATGGAAAAGTTAAATACTTGGATGGGAGGTAATCTACCTCACTTTTTATATCCTCCACTGCATAAGTATTGTCCAGGTGACTCGGTTTGGGTGAAGGAGTGGAAAAATGACCCACTAGGCCCAAAATAGAGAGGTCCTTACCTTGTCCTGTTATCAACCCCTACAGCAGTGAAGGTTGCCGAGGTGGTCCCGTGGATACATCACTCCAGACTGAAAGCGGCTGCAGCTAATCCTGAACCAGGGTGGAAAATCATCTCCAACGAGACCAATCCACTGAGGCTAAAGCTGACAAAAACCGCAGTCCCGAGCACCTAAGAGATTCAACAAGTGGGTGTTTTGAAGGCCACAATAATACCGGACCACCCACCAGCGAGGGAGCAAGGGAATCCCCAGAGGGATGCCCCAAGGGCTATTTTTAGGGGACCTGCCCCGACCCTTGTCCAACCAGAGATGACTTTTACTTTTGAAATTCCAGTGGGGAGGGATTGGGTTTATGTGACTGTGAAAAGAATTGCCCAAGGGATTTTGACATTTGGGGCATTTTTGGTACTAATACTGTACCTTGCTAATTTGATCTATGGACTATTGCATGGGGCGTGTCCCAGGTGCCCAAGCACAACTGAAAAAGTGGACATCTCCCATATCTGGAATGGTACACATCCGGTGACGGAGAACCGTACCATGTGGAGACAAAAACGAGATGTGGATTCTGAAACGGCGCCAAGGGGACACCTACTCGTAAAATTTAAATATGCATACGCAAAGAAGTCTGGACAGACTGCGTGTTGGGTATGCAGCAGATTGCACCCAGAGACAATTTATATTCCCTTTGCTGCAATTCCTATGAACTTAAGTACATTCGCAACTGGAAATATTATGATACACACCATTGCCGACCTTCAGGTTAAACCGGATTCATTCACCCCCCGATTACCCAATATCGGGACCGGTGTACCTACCAGAATGGTGTTTTCAGATAGGGGTAAATGGTTCAGGGAAAGGCGAGAACCCATGTCAGTCAAGTAGATTTAATTGGACTTCACATGTGGTTAGGATGGGAGCAGGGCCAAGGTTATTTATGCTTAGGCCAATACGGCTTACCCCAGATCAACAACAGACCATTGCTGATGTGACTGTGGATAGATGAAATGCACTGGATCTGGTGATACGCTTGGGGCGGATGATGATTGAGATGCGAAAGGGAACACTCCACCTATCACCCTTCATACTGACTGGGGTTATCAGGTGTGTTGTGGAAGAGTGTGTTACATATGGCTACCACCTACAGTAACAGGGATGTGTTATTTGACCAGGCTGATTCCAATTCAGAGGGTGCGGGTTGACGACATTGATACAGATACTGCACTACATCCCAGATACCCACTTGTGTTTGAGAAACAGAAGAGAGAATTGTTCACTAAGAAAGATTGAGTATGGGCGTGGTTTCCAGCATGGACTGGATGGGGAAGAGAATTGATGGTGAGAATGAATAGTTATGCAACTTTAATGGACGAGATTTTGAATAAGACAAGCACATATATTCAGTTGCTGAATCTTGAGTTGCGAGAGATCCGAAAGTTGCAGATGATACATGACATGGCATTAGAACAAATCAGTGCAGCATTGAATGGACTGTGCAAAATGACTATGCATTATGAATGTTGCACATACATCAGAAATACATCACATGAGGTTCCTGACTACTACCAAGTAGTCCAGGATCACCAGGAGAAAGTAGTCCAGTTGCAGAACACAGCTAGACAGATTGCCGCTGAAGGCTGGAATCCTCTTTGTGGGTTCGGAGCTTTCGGGGATTGGTTCGGATCAATACTGGGATTTATTTCACAGATTGGATCCATGATAATAATGGTGGTGGTGATCCTAGTGGTAGGGATACTCCTGTACCGCATGTCTATGTCTGTGGCCACTATGCAAGCAAGCTCTAACACCCACACAAACACAAAAGATACCACTGATGATCCCGCAGGATATGTTCCCAGCAAAGATGGGTCCCCTTAAGTATGAGGTGTTTGAAAATAGCAACAGTGGAGTGTAGTGGCTAGAAGTCTCAGAGGGAGAATCTGAAACTTGAGCCATAGGGGGAATGTAAGGGACTCAGGTCAGGAGATGGCTGCCATCTCGAGCCAGGCGGCCATCTTGTTCAGAACATTGGTTCACTTGAATCTAAATAAGTATCTACCGAAATTAGGATGTAGCTTGCATAGAATCTTTGGAATGTGTTAAACTAACAGTAAGGCAATTAAACTAACAAGGATCTGGGCCGATGCTGGCACGAAGTGACAGGATGGGAGAATAGTTACTTCAAGATCATAGAGCCAGAGTCTGAACAAAGGGAAATGTGAAGACCAGACGAGGCCTTATCTAGGCTATACAATAAACAAGTCCTAGGGAGGTGGGCATGAGCAGGATCCAGAGAAAGTGGTAAATCCTCCATTGTCAAAATATCATGAAGTCTGCCAATTTATGACCAATGTGTGGAATGTCTTTGTATTCAATTAAGGGAGGTGCGGACCCACGTGGGGTGGGATAGTGTCACTGTGGGGTGGGCTAATTGGGATGTACCTAATTATGTATTCAAGGTATAAAACCCCCATGTTTGAATGTAATCGTGGCTCAGTCCTAGCGATTCAATCCGGACTGTGCAGGTGACGTCATAATAAAGTTTGCCTTTCCTGAACAGACTCGTGTCCAGTCAATCCTTGTCCGTGCCGGCCCGGCCTATTCCCGAGTGAACCAGGTGGATTCCGGTAACACCAGCAACAAGTGCTGTGAGAGAGAAGGGAGCCAATGCATTGCAGACGCAGTGAGTAACTTGCTTGTGAAAGCCTGCAAGTTCTGAGCGAAAGACATTATGCTTTGCTACATAATTTGCAGTGCACTATGCAAAATACTTTAGAAGCTGCAGGACCCTTCACATTTTGGAAGCCCCTGTAATGAAGGTGAGGAGCAGTACCCACTGAGGAAGAAAAGGTGAGTATTTACACCTAAAACAAAAAATAAATAAGTCGTTAGGCAGATGTTGGGGAATGTTTTTAATACAGCGCCTCTTTAATGCTAGCTCACAGTTCTAGTTTTTGTTTCTCTTGCCATTTCTTCTTCTCAAATGTTATGTCATTGCAATTACTGTTTTCCTAGATTCACTAAAGATTGCTGTAAGATCTAAAAGAATTGTGTATGATCTAAATCATTGAGACTCTCTTAGATTGAAAGTCATGATATTCTCACATATGATTGTGCAATAATGTTTGTGGTGGTCAAGAATAGGGATGAGCCGAACACCCCCGTGTTCGGTTCGCATTCGAATGCGAACAATTTCAAAAGTTCGAGTTTGAACGCGAACACGAACCGAACTCAATGCAAGTCAATGGGACTCAAAAGTTCGATTTTTAGAGTGCCCTGCAAGAGGGCATATTTGCTAGATATTAGGTGTATGGGGGTCCGGGTAGTGCCCTGGTGGACAGGAAACAAGGAAAAAAAGTTTTAAAAAAAAGTTTTTAAAGGGACAGTGAGTTTTTCATGAAATAAGGGTTAAAAATAAAAAACCAAAAATTTCTTTAAATATCGTGCCTAGAAGGTCCCCATAACCTGCCCGTGAAGTGGTGGATTTGTAGGATGTATAGAAACATTTAAAAAACAAAAAAATTACGTTTCAAATGACGGTAAATGTTTTTCCTTTAATCTATTCATAAACAACTGCTTGGGGTGGCAGCCTGTATGAAAAGACATTTTAGGACGCGCAGAAAAGGTTTATTGATTTTTTGGCTAAATTATGGTGAAGCATATGTAGGCTTTGGATGGTAACAATTTGTAGAAATAGACCCCCACAATTGTTCGTGGCAGTGAGAACACAAAGATTAGAACAATTCCCAGATATTTTGTAGAAATGAGACCCCCAAAATAGTTGGTGGCAGTGAGAACACAAAGATTAGAACAATTCCCAGATATTTTGTAGAAATGAGACCCCCCAATAGCTGCTGGCAGTTAGAACACACACTAGCACAACAATCTCCTCTCAAAAAACACGTGCTGAAGGCTGTGTGAAGCCTTACATAGTGTGCTGCGGGACTTAGCTCTGCGAGCCCATGATTGGGCAAAATTTGCCCAATCAGGACTCTGAGCCGTGATTGGCATAGTCTTGCACCTAAACTGTGGTCAGGTGCAGGCTATAGCCAATTACAAGCTTCAGGTCAGTGGAAAAGTGCATTGTGGTCCATTGTGGTGCATTGTGGGCGAACATGCTGCGAACACGCGGAATTGTTCGAAGTTCGCAAACATACGAACTGGCGATGTTTGAATCGAACTCCAAACACATCGAACCGAACAGCGCATCCCTAGTCAAGAACACAGAGCCGCAGCTGGTTTAACAATGAGCCCCAGCTGCAGTAGTCCTTTTTGGTCAGCAGTTGGCAATATCTACCTGTCAAAGAGGGTTGCTACAGTAAAAAATTCATTGAGAATCTTCCTTATTTTTTTTTTTACTGTATAACTAATGTCAAGTGATTCTCCGAAAAAGCAAAAAAAAACCAACCAACTGGTTCCTGAAGTTGGTTTTATGGAATATCATTAGGCAGTAAAAGTGTTAATGCTACTCTTTTACGTTTCTCAATCTCTTTATAAGGGCTTACTATTTAAAATCACATTTATAGTGCTGTAATTTTAAAGAGTAATTCTCTATAAATTTCCATAAAGTGAAAATTTGACTTGACTTCAACATTTCATCCACTTTCCACCTGAAAATGCGCTACTCAATTTCATTTTAACCCTTTCACTGCAGAGGACGTGTGGGGTACATCCTAATTGACTCCCGCTATATGCGGGGGACGTTCCCCACACGAAGAAGGGCTACTAAAATGGTGTACAGCTTGAAGGAGAAAAGTTACCAGGAAAGGCTTAATGATCTTAACATGTACAGCTTGGAAAAAAGACGAGACAGAGGAGATATGATAGAAACATTTAAATACGTAAAGGGAATCCACAAGGTAGAGGAAGGGAGTATATTTAAAAGGAAACAAAGTAGCAAAACAAGAGGACATAGTCTTAGATTAGAGGGGCAAAGGTTTAAAAGTAACATCAGATCCAAAATTAGATACTAATGACATCTCCACATATCTGAAACGCCACATTCACCGCACTCTGTCAGGAGAGGAGGCAGAAAAATTGGCCCCTACTTCATCTTGAGTATGACACCCCTCAAGCCGTCAACTACGTGACTTCTTACACGCCACTGACCTCTATGACACATGGCGGATATGTAATCCCTCCACTAAGGATTATACTTATTTCTCCCCGGTTCACTCTTCTTATAGTCGGATAGACCTGTCTGATACATGGTACTACTGTCCCCTGCCTCCTGGTTGTATTATATTGGTTCTATCACGTGGTCAGACCACGCTCCTTTGATACTTAGATTTGAGACTGACTATCCCGCTAGAGGAATGGGTGCTTGGCATTTGAATGATTCCCTTATTGTGAGTGATGAAGATGTGCTTTGTCGGGTAAATTATAATGGAAAATTAAAATGGATGCCTGTAGACATCTTGTTTTAATGTAAAGTTTTTTCTTTTTTAATTTTCGCCTAGTTTTAGAAATGGACAGAGATTTTTTTTAAATAGTTCATGGCTAGGTGAACCAGAAGAGTTATGGGGGTTCTATAAGTGCCAGACATGATGCTATAGAAGATAAAATGTCTTTATTTGATATAATGCTGAGCAAAGTGCCAGACATGTTATATTTAAATTTATTGGTTTGTTTTAACAAGTCTTTGAATTAAAGATATTTTTCTTTTTGGGTATAGGAACAAATTTAAAATCTTTATGCAAGTGTATAAAATATTCACAAAATATATTTTTATAATCAATATATTCAATATTTACAGTAGAAAATAGATGCTCCAATTATTTGTAGAGTAGAACTATATAACAGTATAATTACTAAAGAATAGAATTTTTGTTGATTTTAACTAGAAAGGAATTTAGCTGATAAAGAGTATTCAGTAAAAACCTTGAGAGGAGTGGAGACATAAATTTAATTTTGACAACCCGAGATGTACTGGGATAACTATAGTCATTCGTTGTTCATATCAAGATAGTGGAATTGACCTATGAACCATGATAAGAGATATTAAAATTAAATTGTAGAATTAATTTGAAGAGCAACACTGCCCTCTTGAGGCATAGTAAATATTATATTTAAGAATAAAGTAATATTTAAATGAAAGGGGCAGATTTTCAGTGATGTCAAATTGACTATCAGGGTTATTCAGAGAGCGTGAAAAGCAGGAGAATGACTGGAGGATAACTGGAGAATGAAAAATTCTAGGCCAAAATAGCCAATTTGAAAAGTGAGATGAAAGGGAGAATTTTTCTGGTTTGGCTATTTCGACCTAGAATTTTTCACTCTCCAGTCATTCTCCAGTCATTCTCCTGCTTTTCACGCTCTCTGAATAACCCTGTATAACTGGATCTGTACTGTTCGTTGCATTCATTCAGGCAGATCATGCCAGGACACGATAATGCATTGATTCAGATTGCAGATCATTTCAACACACAATGCATTCAGGATATGACATCTCACTTGATTAGGACCACACCTAAATTTTCCTTCATAGGAATGCACAACTCTAGCTCACATGTATTGATTATCTGACATTGATAATTTTCACATATTCCAAAAACAATATATTCAAAGAATTTGCTGCTGTAACTACAGACCAGATCTTGGACAGGTAATGTATGAGAGCAAATTAAGGAATTAATGTAATTATATATATCTGGAGTATTTCTTGCAACAGATAGACTGAGATATCTCAGATTACTGTTAGATCCAGAGTCTTCAAAATATTTCTAAATCTGCAGACAGAGATATGAAGAAGAATCGGATATAAGGATTTATCCTAAAGTAATTGTTGAAATGAAATACAAAGATATATATATATATATATATATATATATATTGCATTTGGAAGTTACTGTGATCGAAATTAATAAGCAAGGAATTATATAACTTCAATATAAAAAGCAGAAGATTAGAAGCTTAATTCTTGATATTGGGGAGGATTCACTAAATAAGTTTTTATTACTTATCATTCTAGAAATAGAATAAGTGATAGCTCATCTTTTGTTGATCCACGTACTGTAGCATAGAGAGATACATATATCTCTACAAGATCTAGCTTGTTAAACATTGGTTTGCTGGGAAATACATGTTAATTGTTTTCGTTAAGCAGAAATGTTTATTAACCATTTGGGGATAGTTACTAACTGATAAAGTAAATGATATTAATCATATATGCAGTTACTAACAGGAGATACATATATTGGGAAGCTGGTTTTCTATGTGATGGATTGATGTGGTTGTTTATAAATCTTTGTTTATGATATGAGATTTGAAACTTTTTTGTATATGTAATAAATATATATGTTTTTATCCGGTTATTGATTGTTATATTCTTCAAAGCAAAACACAGACAATTAAAAGAATTTAGGAGAATTTCTAGGAAATATAAACGATTGATATTTATATCTCGTATAAGTTTCTTAATTGAATATCTCGACAGCTTGTTACCTCAAAATTGTTGGAAGAGTACTTTGAACTTAATGTCAGAAAGGAGGTGGCTACCTCTTTGATCTGGTTGGCACATAACGCGGTAATGAGGGGCCACTTGATCCAGAGGGGGGCCAACCCCACCCCTGAGCTCATGACACGGTTGATGGCACTACGTTGTGACTTAGAGCATTTTTATTTACCATCATCTGAAAGAGCCATTCGCCGATTAAATTATTCCGACTATACGCAAGGTAACAAGGCCGGTCACCTGCTGGCATCCAAATTAATGTCTAAACGTCTCTAAACTAAAATACCTCACCTATTGGGGCTGGGGGACGAACAAATTTATAATCCAGTAAAAATTACGGAGGAATTCATTAAGTACTATGCATCATTGTACAACCTGGGGTCGGACCCGATGGTCCATTCCCTGGATCCCGATGAAATACGCTGATTTCTTCAAGGAGCTGCCCTCCCCTCCCTTTCCCGATCTCAGGCGGCTAAGTTACTCACTCCAATTACAGAGGAGGAAGTTCGAATTGCCATTAAAGCTCTCCCAAGGAGTAAAGCTCCCGGCCCAGATGGTTTTTCTAATTTATATTATCAGACTTTAGCCCGTATCCTAATCCCGACCTTTACTCGATTTTTTTAATCACGTTAAGAGTACAGGGAAAAAAAACCCTCCAGAAATGCTTCAAGCCACTATCGTTACTTTGCCCAAGCCTGGTAAACCACCGACGCGATGCGCTAACTTCCGCCCTACATTGTTATTAAATGTGGATGCCAAATTGTACACTAAATTGTTGGCAACAAGGATACATATCCTCTTTGCTCCCCTCTTTGATCTCAGCGGAACAGACTGGCTTTATCCCTGGTAGACAAACGTGTGATAATACTAGGGATGTGCGTTTCGGGTTTTGGAATTTCGGAATTTTCACGAAATTTCCCGATTCGTGTTTTCGGATGCGGCCGATTTTCCGAAAATTTTTAGATCCGAAAACGGCAGATCCGAAAAGTTTTCCGAGCTGAAACGAAATATTTTTGGAATTTTCGAATGGACTTGAAATGTGTCAAATCGAAATTTATTGCTTTGAAACGAGGAGAAAAGACGTTCCAAAAAAACGAAAATTTCCGAAATCACGAAAAGTCGATACAAAAAACGAGCAAAGTGACACGAAAATACGAAAAATGGTCGATATTCCGGAAACATGTACAATTCCGAAAAACGAAAATTTCCGAAATCACGAAAGGTCGATACAAAAAACGAGCTAAGTGACACGAAAATACAAAAAATGGTCGATATTCCGAAAAAAAAATGTACATGAAAAATGAGTCGAGCCGAACCGAATCGAAACAGAAATCGGTCGAAACTAGCCGAATCGAAAAGTTTGAAAATCCGAAAAATCGAATCGAACCGAAAAAAAAATCGGAGCACAAGCCTAGATAATACTCAACGCTTTTCGGATATAATTGATAATGCTAATAGGACTAACACGTGTGGACAAAGCATTTGACTGTGTCCACTGGGGTTATATGCGTATGGAATTAGAATAGTTTGGCTTCCCCTCCCCCTTTATCAATAGCATTATGAGTCTCTACTCCATCCCGACTGCGAAGGTCCTAGCGTCTGGGTTCCTCTCTTCCCCCTTCTCAATTACTAATGGTACCAGACAGGGATGTCCCTTGTCCCCCCTGATATTTATTTTGGCTTTAGAACCTTAGGCTTCATGCATTAGACGGGACCCTATTATATCTGCCATTTCGACCCCTGACGGAGAACACAAATTGGCACTGTTTGCGGATGACATCTTGGTCTTTTTGACTTCCCCTGATACATCTCTACCTGCTTTACTTCGCTTGCTTGACTCATATGGCCTAGTATCTTATTATAAAAACAACGTGAGTAAGACGCAAGCTTTGCCTCTGCATATCCCTGCTTCTTCTCTATAAGCTTTGTACCCCTTTGAATGGAGAACAACCTTTTTAAAATATCTGGGAATTTCTCTAGCCAAATCTAAAGGGTCTGTCATCAAGCTAAATTACCACCCCCTTTTTGCTTCTATTGAATCCCAGCTGACGTCTTGTCATGCGTTGGAGATTTCTTGGATGGGTCGCACACTCAAAATGTGCATCCTACCCCAAGTTCTGTATTATTTTAGAAATATACCAGTTTTTATCCCAACCCATATGTTGCTCCGCTTACAAAAAATGCTTTATGCACATATCTGGAAGGGGAAACTGCCATGCATTTTGGTGTCCACTATTGCCGCGCCTAGGCGTAGAGGGGGCCTGGGTTTTTTAAATGTTACAGCATACTATAAGGCGGCGATGTTAGCACAGTTATCACCTTTTATGTCCCAACAGGATGTCCCACTTTGGCTACGTCTGGAGAATGTCTATTTCGCATCCATGATTTAATGTGGTGCCCGACGATGCCAAGCAGTAAAATTGTAGGCATTCTCCCCTCGTCCTCACTCTCTCTAATGTCATGGCATCAGTGGGGTAGACCGCTTATCCGTCCTTTTTCTTTGCTAAGCCTAGCCCCTTTGCGATTTCTATGCTGTACTGTACCAGACCTGAACCTTAACCGCTGGTTGAAAATGGGTCTTACCCATATTAATCAGCTATTTACACCCTCCTCGATGAAAACCTTTCCTGACTTGATGTAGGAGTTTGCTATTCTGGTTAGCGAGTGTTTCACGTATCTTAGAGTGAAACATGCACTGTCCCGTCAAGGCCTACTTTCCTTTAAGACAGCAGACTTAACGACTTTTCACAAACTTTGCATTTGAGGGAGAGTATTGAGGAACCCCTGTCTTTATGCTACAAAACCCTACTATTAGTACAATCCAATAGGAAACTACCCTATATGTCCAGGTGGGAAAAGGACTTGTCTTTGACTGTTTCCAGAAAAGACTGGTACTACGCAACTGAAACGGTTTACAAATATACTAGGAGTACTAACTTGAGGGAATCACATCTCAAACTTTTGTATAGATGGTATTTGACTCCAAACAGGTTAGCTTACATACCCGGACAGTCTGAAGTGTGCTGGCGCTGCGGATCTGGTACTGGCTCCCTCCTTCATATCTTTTGGCAATACCTGCTCATTACTGACTACTGGAATAAGGTGTATAGATTAATTTCTCATCGCACGGGCCTTGTATTGCCCTTATGCCCAAAGCAATACTTGTTACATATGTTGCCTACTACCATTCAAGTATGGCATAGGGCTATAATTTCCATTGATCTTAGTGTGACCAAATCTACCCTCGCCTGTCATTGGTGTTCTGTGTTCCGTCCTTCCATGAGGGAAGTTATGTTATCTTTGGAAAATGTATACCAATATGAGGAAATCCTTCACAGAGCCACAGGCTCCCTCTCAGCCTCTCGCTTTCAAGATGTGTGGGAGGGTTGGAAATCCTTTGTCTCCTCTGGGAATTTAATTTGAACTGATCTGTAATATCATGAGTACTTTGATGAGCACCCATTTTAATTTTAATTTGTTTGTGGATTTTAGTTGATGTACGTGGATTTTGTTTATTTTAAAATAGAAAAACGAGGTTCGTTCGACTTCTAGAAACCCAACCCATATTTACGTTGCATGACATGCCATTTCTTGTAGGGTCCTGCATGACTCCTTTTTGTCTGTACCGTATTCTATTGTCATATATTATGTTTCTGTGTGAACCTCAATAAAATCTTTTATATTAAAAAAATAAACATGATGAGCAAAAGCGGTAAAAATTAGCTCAGCACACAGCGGTGAAATGGCTCAGCAGTTTAGGGTTTAAATAAAAACCGTTGAACGAGACTCCAGAGTACACTTCTACTTGATACTAATGCCTCCATGACATTCATGATACTGCAGCCCCTTGTAATCTAGTGAAGGGGAATTGTCTGTTATGAGTAAGGCCACCATCTAGGGGGTGACAGCCCATGATATGTTCTGGGGCCCAGTGGCTACAGTGGGCACTGGCCCATGCAAAAACTATGTGCAGCTTGTCAAATTCCTCAGTTGTAAGGGTCCCTCCATGCTACCCAGGACCGGCTCAATAAGACACAAATACATATCCCAGTGGGCCGAAGCATCCGAGGCTGGTAAGAGCACTCGGACTCTTCACTCAAGGAGTAACTAGTATGGGCTGCATTATGTAGAGGAGCAGAATTAGCAGCTGAGGGAAGGGGGGCTCTGACCAATTTGATAATAAGGGGCTCTGAGATTTCTGATGACAGCCCTGGTTACGAGAAATCAAAGTACCGGAGATGTTAAAAATCTGACCCAACATTAAGACAGTGCTGCTAAGATAACTAGTAAGTTATCCAAGTGAGACTGCACAGTCCATGGTTCCATGTCAATCAGCTTGACAATTTTGATGTGAAAGTTTTCAAACACCATTGCTTTCTGAATAACTCCAAGTATCAGTAAAAAAAAGATAAATGCTCCTAAATATTGTGGAAAGAAAATGCTGAAATTTTCAAACTGATATTTCCAGGTACGTTTCAAGAAATCCTTTAGCTATTAATTCTTCTATCCAAAAATTAATGAACTTGAAGATGTGTTTTTTTAATTAATCTTAACATTTTATCACAAAATTATACTCAATTTTCAATATCACAACATGGCTTTGTTTAGAAATCAAATATAATTTCCATGGCGCATATCAGTGTCCATAAACAAATGCTGGTCCAATACATTTTCTGAGTAAAAGTAAAAACACAGTGCTGCGGTATTCCAATGGATATGGCCCATTGCCCCTTCACTCATCATAACTGCCAGAAAGCATTCTAAAACTCTTTTTGTAGAATGCTCACAGATGGTCTATAGGCAGGGAAGACCAACATGGTCATCCGAAATAAAGGAAAGAAACCTTTACCATTCCACCCATGATTTGCATAATCACAACAGAAATCTGAGTATGAAATGAATTCTGATACAGTAACTCGCAATTATAAAAGGAGGTTTTCTGTATACCGGATTGCCATTATTAATGACTAACATACACACACAAAAAATTCTATATGATCAGTACCCAAAAATACTAGGGAGGTCAGTCTGTAACCATCAAAATTGCAATCGTTTGGTTAATTTCACCGTATGTGCAATTTTAGGGCAACGTGTGGATTCACAAAGCTGTCAATTCCCCAAATTGATAGTGAAATATGGGGCATTTAGCTGTGTAACCGCAGCTCCCTCTACCTTTGTGCCCTCACCCTCCTTGGCACCCTTAGCCATACTTTTCATGGCCTCTGTGCCTGTTGGAGAGGTGTGGATGCTGGCCTCTTGCCAAGAGATCGTGGACCAATTTGGCAAAGTCAGTTCTCAAGGACAATGGGCATAATGGTCAGCTAATGGTTAATGAGTTAGAAATACGTTTATCTTGAGACTGTATTTTTGGAGTTAGTTTGTGTTAACTATTGTGTTAACTGTATTGTTCTGTTTGTCCGTAGATTGATCTGATGCTCTGTTAATCCCGTCTATTGTGTAACTAATTAGGTTTCTGTGTCTTCTGAAGGAATTCAACTCCCCCTCATGAAGACAATGTATTCTGTTGATTGTGTCATGTTATCAACCCCTCCTCTCTGTTTTCCATAAAACTCCTCTCATTTCCATTAAAGATATTGATTCCCCTGCATTAAGCTTTGTGTCTGATGTTTGAGGAGATATACATAGAAAGATACAGCACTCCCTAAGGCTCTGGCTGAGGGTTGAGAGAAGGGAAACTGCTGCTGATCACCTTGGCTGAAGGGAAGGGACGGACACTGTAACAGATTCGGGTCTGGTCCACAAGTTGGTGGAGACCAGTAAACCCCAGTTGCTGTTACAAGCTGCAATTCAGCAGCACCAAAATTATCCCAACGAGAATATTGATTTGTCTATTCGCAGACCTCTTAATTGCACTGAAATTTCGGTGAAATTACCTGATTTTCAGTGTTTCATTTCAACAGATTCAAACAGGCAAATCTAATAGGTTTCAATATAATAAATGTAAAATCTTTTTTTTAAAAAAATATATATTATTTTTAGTTTTTTGCATAGACCCTTTTTATTGTTTAACCACTTGGCTGCTATGGACGCGCTCAGCGCGTCCAGCCAAGTGGTTCTCCTGTGCTATGGACGCGCTGATTGCTGAATTCCGGCGGATTGCTGCGCCCCCTGGTGCGGGCTGACATCTTGGATGTCAGCCCAGCACTCGGGACCCCGGCGGAGCAATTAGATGTCATTGCGGCGGCGCGATGACATCTAATTCAGGCGCCCCCCCGCATGTGCGGAGGAGGCTTCCTGAAAGGGAGGGGGAGGTCCTTCGGACCTCTCTCCCTCCCGATTGCCAGGGGGCAGGGGGTTAATCCAGGCACCGTTTGGAAGGGCACAGCCTGCCCTTCCAAACGGTGGCTGTCATTAACCCCTGGGGAGCCGGATCACGAATCGGTGCTGAAAAGCGCTGGTTCGTGATCCTTTCCCGGAGCTGGCCGACATCTTGGATGTTGGCCAAGCTTCCGGGAATGCCCCCTGAGGACTGGCGTCATTGTGCATAGCATGATGACGCCAGTCCTGGAGTTAACCCCTAACTGCCGCCAATGGTGGAGATAGGGGGTTTCAATGAACCCCCTATCTTCCGATCCGTGCCAGCTAGGGGTTAATGCTTGATATCGTTGAATCGGCCAGAGTATGGCCTTTCCAACGATATCAAACATGATAATGAAAAAAGTTTTTAAAAAAAAAAAAAAAAAAAAAAAAAAAATATATATATATTTAAAAATAAATTAAAAAAATAATAATTTTTTGTTTGTTTTTGTTTTGTTAATGCAGCAATATTGTTCCCAATTCAATTATAATGTGAACAATAATGCTGCACTAACGATTTTTGTATGCGGTGCGTTTGTTAAAAATAGCGACATTTTCCCCGAAAAAAAATGTAACGGGTCCCCATTTCTAATTTTTTTAAGAAGTGCACCCCATACAAAATATAACCGCAAACGATCACATGTTAAAATGTGAAAAAAAACACTTTACACATAATAAATTATTGAAAATTCAAATTTTATTGCATTTTTTGTTATAATATACAGACATGACATAACGTATACATATAATAATGACATATTATAAATCTGCCAAGTCTACCGGAAAGAGCGATATATAATATGCCTGGGTCATATATCAAAATATGGCTACAAAACGCGGTTAAAAATGATGAGCGAAAGCGGTAAAAATGACCTCAACACAGAGGTGTGAAAAGCCTCAGCAGCGAAAGGGTTAAAAGACCTTTTAGTATTTTTTGTATTTTTAATAGTCATTTATGTTTTTTATTTTTTACAAGACCTTTTTTATTATTTTTAAGCAGTCCTTTTAATTTTTTTTAATTACCTGTTTGTAATCATTACACATTTTTACTAGGCTTGTGCACCGATTTTTTTTTTCGGTTCGATTCGATTCGATTTTTCGGATGTTTAAACTTTTCGATTCGGCTCGTTTCGACCGATTTCTGTTTCGATTCGGTTCGGCTCGACTCGTTTTTCGTGTACATTTTTTTTTGGAATATCGACCATTTTTCGTATTTTCGTGTCACTTAGCTCGTTTTTTGTATCGACTTTTCGTGATTTCGGAAATTTTCGTTTTTCAGAATTGTACATGTTTTCGGAATATCGACCATTTTTCGTATTTTCGTGTCACTTTGCTCGTTTTTTGTATCGACTTTTTGTGATTTCGGAAATTTTCGTTTTTTCGGAACGGCTGTTCTCCTCGTTTCAAAGCAATAAATTTAGATTTGACACATTTCAAGTCCATTCGAAAATTCCGAAAATATTTCGTTTCGGCTCAGAAAACTTTTCGGATCTGCCATCTTCGGATCTAAAAATTTTCGGAAAATCGGCCGCATCCGAAAACACGAATCGGGAAATTTCGTGAAAATTCCGAAACCCGAAACGCACATCCCTAATTTTTACTACATTTTTATTGGTTTAACCTCCTATTAGGAGACTTTGGTGGGCTTTGCCAAGGTAATTTTTGTCACGATTTGGTACTTTTCGCAAATGTCCGATAACTGCTTTGATGACTCAATTTTACGTAAAATATTGTTATGCACAGCACTGAAATTGCATTTCGTCTTGATTCTTTGTGAATAAACCCCTAAGCATAATGCAGAATTAATTTTAAGCAAGGGTGCTCAGAACAGAGGGGAGTATCCAAATTATGAAATAAACTAAAATATATGTGGATTATAGCTGCAGAATGTTAAACATGATAATAGGGATATTTTTTAGACTCTGAGAATGACAATGGGCTCCGAGGAAGAGTTCTTCGGGGATTGCCTCAACCGGGATGCGAAAAAGTGGCAAGTCACTTGCAGTCAAGGCTCGCATCCTTAATGTGCCACTACCACCAAAATATGAAATGTCCTTATTTTGTTTATTTAATGTTGCTGAATCTGCTGATATCTTACTTGTGCTTCGTTTTTCTCTGGTATATTTAGTTTTTTGTGTTGTTATCTGTCCACCCCCAATCGAAGATGTCAGCCTGCACCGGGAGAAAACTATGGTCGATGCCAGATCGCCGTAGCCCCAGGGCTGCAATGACGTGCTGAGCGCATCCTCCGTACCCTAGCAGAAAAAGGGGAGGACACATTCAGTATCTGTAGTCAAGTAGTTAAAAGTACACCCTACACACCCTGATCACTTTAGCTTTTCCAAGTGATAAGGCAGCATAGAGTGTCCCCCAACCCCCTAAGCACGTGTCACACTGATCCCATAATTTAGAAACCGAAAGTTACGTAAGTTATGTAATTAATGTAAGCAGCTCCAGGCACTTCCACGTTGGGCAAATCCTGGAGCAGAAGAGGAGGAAGATCCCAGAGTTACTTCAGAAAAGGTATGTTTTTAAACCTAAATATTAAAATATTAAGGGCTCTATTGCAATCCTAGCGTTAAAACGCGGGCGCAAGAGAGGAAAAACTGCGCCTGCAGTTTTCCCCCTTGCACCCACGTTTTAACGCTGGATTACAATGCAGGCGCAAAAAATGCTGCCTGCATTGTTACCGCGCGGTAACCTCCGCGATGCTTGAGGTAGCGCTGAGCGCAGCCACGAGCATCCACTCGATGGAGTCTATAGGAGTTTCCCCTCCACTCAATGGACTCCATTGGGTTTCCCCCTGCCGGTCACAAGACCAGCCGGATCTCGCCTCGCGAGATCCGGCTGGTCAGCGTAGTGATACGCAGGGAGAGACTGGGGACTTTTTCCCCCAATCTTTCCCTGCAACCCGCCGGACAGAGGAGGCGGTTGGAGCCGTGGCCCTCGCCGCGGGACAGGAGGTGAGTATAGCATTCATTTTTTTATTTTTATGGATGGTGTTAACGGATTCTGCAGAAGCGGAATCTGTTAACACCAAGTCCTGGCTCTGGTTAACTTTTTGCTAACCACAGCCAGACGTTAATCAGCGCTAGTAGATTGTAATACTAAAGCTGATTAACACTTTGCGCTCCCCATGTTAAGTATAGGGAGCGCATAGTACAGTAACCTCAGTTTCGGTACAGTAACGGTATAGTTTCCCATTTTCCGTTTGGATTGTAATATGCGGTAAACACCGCAGCTAACGTTAATGCTCACGCAAGTGAGCGTTAACATTTACGTTAAGAATGTAATGTGGCCCTAATTGTGCAGATGTTATCAGCAGCATATCTTTTTAACTCTGGGTTAGTGCACAGTGTCCACTGTGACCACTTCGGTCCATCCCATTTTTAATGTAATGTGCACTATGTATATGTCACTTAGCTCCACATATATTAAACTCACAGTAATGTGTGCACTGTGTATGAGCGAATTATAGAGCTCCACAGCAATAAAACTCACTGGTAATGTGCGGTGTGTATGAGCGTATTCCAGAGTTCTAAACTAAAACTCTCAGATAAGTATAAAAAGTATTAAAATAAATATATTAAAATATTTAATTAAAATACTAATAAGAAAAAAATAAAAATTTATTAACATAACACATATTATTAAAAAAATGTATTCGTGTTACCTTTCCTAACTTTTTGCAGGAAAAGGGCTAAATTCCTCTTCATCTAGTGGAAAAGCCTAGATGAGGCCCAGGCCCCTGCCCCAGGTGAGGTCCCATCCCAGGCCAGGTCCTGGGACAGGCCCCAGACGAGGTCCCGTCCCAGGCCAGGTCCTAGGACAGGGGACAGGCCCCAGGCCAGGTCCCATCCCAGGCCAGGTCCTGAGACAGGCCCCAGGCAAGGTCCTGTGGTAGGCCCTAGTCGAGTCCCCGGTCCAGGCCCCAGTGGATGATTGTGTGCCTCCCTGGACTCAAAGGCCCAGGTGCCATGGAACCCACTGCACCCCTTGTAGTTACGCCCCGATTGCCATGTCCACCATGTTTTTCTGTGCACATATTATTTTGTGCAGAGAGAGGGAACAGGGAAGGCTCTGGCCTGCTATATGTAAAAAAATAAATAATTCTCCAACTGATCAACAACATGAAAAAATGACCTGTGTCCAGAAAAACAAAAAAAGCTCTCAAAAATTAATATTTTTGAGATGTCTTTACTATAATTTATCCTCAGTGCTATTATCCATGAAAAATATGTGGTCACTTCTGCTACTGATCAGTATCATCGATACATATTCACCTCAGATAGCTAGGCCATCTATGATAAATAACACGGCAATAAAGTAATGAAAAAATAATTGAAAAAGTATAGGATATTTATATGGAAAAGTCATTAAAAATCAAGGTTAACACCTCGATTCCCAATATATATTTTGACAAATAATTTTGTTAAAGAAACACTAATCAAAATTTATTGGAGGTGTTAACTATTAAGCCTTACTGAGTCTAATGTTAATTTAGTCGACTAATAATTTTTGTCATAGATGTAGTTGGCTTTTTTTCCCCAATATTGAAAACTAGACTATAATTGAGTTATAATGAGTAAAACCATGATGAAAATCTATTGACATTTTCATTGACTACTAAAACCTAAAGGAAAATGTTTGGGAGGGACTAATTTTAATTTAGTTTTAGTTATAGTCCTTTATGAATAATCAAGATGGCATTTTAGTCAGTTTAATTGATGACTAAAATGTGTCGAAAAACCATTGACATTTGACTAAAACTATGATGAGAATCTATTGACATTTTCATCGACTGATTAAAACCAAACAAAAATGTTAGGGGGGAGGTCAGTTTAAATTTGTTTTAGTTATAGTCCTTTATGAATCATCTAAACGTCAATTTAGTTAGTTTAGTTGATGACTAAAACGTGTAAAAAAAAAATTGACATTTGACTAAAACTATGATGAAAAAGGGTTTGGGTCGAAATCCCTACAACCAGGTTCCCTAATGCCAAAATCCCGACGGCCAACTTCCCTATACAGACCACTCCCTGACGGCCAACTTCCCTACACAGACAACTCCCTGATGGCCAACTTCCCTACACAGCCAACTTCCCTACACGGCCAACTTCCCTACACAGCCAACTTCCATACACAGACAACTCCCTGACGGCCAGCTTCCCTTCACGGCCAACGTCCCTACACAGACAACTCCCTGACGGCCAACTTCCAGGCATCCAAAATCCCAACGGCTAATACTAACCCTACTCCCTAACCCCCTAAACCTAGCCCTAACCCTATCCCCCCTAAACTTAGACCTAACCCCCTAACCCTAACCCCCTAAACCTAGCCCTAACCCCCAAACCTAACCCTAACCCCTAAACCTAGCCCTAACCCTACCCCATAACCCTAACCCCCTAAACCTAGCCCTTATCCTCACCCCCTAAACCTAGCCCTAACTCATATCCCCTAACCCTAACCTCCTAAACCTAGCCCTATCTCCCCTAAACCTAGGCCTAACCCTAACCCCCTAAACCTATCCCTAACCCCCTAAACCTAGCCCTAACCTGAACCCCCTAAACCTAGCCCTAATCCCCTTAAACCTAGTATTAGGGTTAGCCGCTGGGATAATAGATGTCTGGAAATTGGGCGTGTAGGGAACTTGGTATGTCCGGCACTTTTTCTGTCTGGAAGTTGGCCGTCGGGATTTTGGTATTAGGGAACCTGGCTGTATGGATTTTGACCGGCACCTGATGAAGAACTATTGACATTTGCACCAACTGATTAAAACCAGAATAAAATTTAGGAGGGGGGGTCAATTTTAATGGAATTTTAATACTAGTCCTTTAACTAAAATGCCATATAGCTTTATACATTTTTTAGTCAACTAAATTAACACTACTAGAGACCTTTCCTTCATGTATCTATAGTCAGCTATTAAACGCCCTATATGCATTCTCCATATGTTTGTTTGAATTGGTCAGTGTACAAGAAGTTACATAGAGAACAAAAGGAGTAACAAATATATATATAGGTCAAATACAAAACTTTTCTCCTGAAGTTTTAATAAAATCACATATTACAGATTTGTGTCTTTTAATCCAAAAAAGAAAACAGAATCATTCTGCAAAGACAACAGAAAGCGAACATCAGGTTTGAAAAATCTCTCAAAGGCAAAATATTCATCTGCACAGCAGGTGATGTATTAGAATAATAAGTTGTCTGTTAGACCTAATTAAACAGTTTGGCGTTGTAGATTAAGATATGCTGGGCAGCAAAAGTGTTCCCTGCAAGGACGAGGGACAATCAATAAATTATTAATTGAGCCGATTTTAAGACTACGTTAAACAAACTTTTTGAAAAAGAACCCACTTAGTAAAACAGCACACAAAACATGGATTTATGTTGGTCATATGGTTTATGTATTTAGTGAAAAATAATGGGATACTAGGTTTAAAATGGGATGGGGAATCGTTAATGGCTAAACATTAACACCACAGGATCTGCATATCCCACCTTTTGTTTTATTTTAAAAACTCACTGCCTTTCCAATGTTGGGCTCCCTTAACACTGGTTGGGACGTGTCATGCTGCCACTTCATTAAGAAATTAATACCAGCTCAGAGATTCTGGTGTTAAAGGATTTTACTTTTGCAAAATCACTTAACACATTAAGTTATTAAGGGATTTTTTTGCTCTATCTACTTTCTAGTCCTATGGTGCAAAGGGTAGCGGAATTAACTGCTACCTCTGGCTGTATGCAGAAGAACACCGAGAACAAATAGCTCACAGTGTCCTTCTATAGCCCAGGCATGACCACACTTAGACAACCTTGTGCGGAACTCGTGCAGACTACAACCCAATGATATAGTCCTCATAATATGCATGAGAACAGATTAGCTCATGGATCATCTTGGATGTCAGCCAAGCATCCAGGTCACCCCTCCACCCACTGACATCATCGCCATATGTGCGATGATGTCAGTTGGCCAGTTAAGCCCCTAGCTGCGAAATGGAGCTAGGGGGATCATTTGGATTCCTGTATCTCCCGATCCGTGGCAGATAGAGGGTCATGTTTGGTATCATTGGAAAGGCTTGATCGTGTCCTTTTGTCCTTTCCAATGATACCAAACATGACTAGGTTTGGTGTAAAAATAATACAACAAAAAATGTGTTTTGTACAAAAAAATTGTCTTGGGGGTATAATGAAATAGGACTTCAATTAATGTTTAAAGATGATGAGCATAAAATGGTCAAAATAAGCTCCACGCACAGAGGTGAAATGGCTCAGCAGTGAAGGGGATAAAAAGCAAAAACATGCAAAAATTGGGTATTTCTAATTTCAGGACAAAATTTCAAAACTATTTAGACGAAATCTTTTTGTAGATTTTGGGGATTAAAGTTCACAATTTTTTTATAGTAAATTATACGACATGATGGAAATAATGGTATCTTTACAAAGTCCTTTTAATGGCGAGAAAAATTGTATATGTGTGCGCTGCGGAACTTGTTAGCTCTCTATAAAAACTTCTAACTGTAACTGTGTGGGTTCCATAAATGAGTAAGAGGAAAATTAGACCTAAACACAAACAGCGCAGAAATGTAAAACAGCAGTGGGTACTCTGTTACTAGTGACGTTGGTATGCAGGGAGCATGCCAACGATACTCAGGGTTATCCAAAGAGATTCGAAAAGTCACCGCACGTTCGGTGACTTTTCGTTCTCTTCAATTCGGTTCCTTTTGCCGATTGCATTTCGGTGACCCTGCGGTGTATTCAGCAAAGAGCACAGGGTCCCCGAATTGCAGGGAAAAGCTGCCGAAAACCGGACGAAAACTAACCGAATGCATGCTGAAAACAAGCAAAAACATCTGGATTAACCTTCGAAAAAGCCGAACAGGAGCCGAACAGGAGCCGAATCACACAGAGCCGAAGCAGCTGTGACGTAGAGGAGGCAGTGAATAAATTAGAAAAACCATTTGTATGAATCTGGGAAAAAGAAACGCTGTTTGCAAAGAAACTACTGAGTGAAAATGTCTGAAATTTTCACAGGAGGTCCAGGGAATGATAATAAAGAGGGCTGTTACAAAAAAAATAAGTTAACTGAAAAAACAAAAAAAAAAAAATCGGACTTTTTAAAAAAAATAAAAAAAATCTGAAAAATGCTTAAAGTATCCTAAAAAATCTATGAATAAAGAGACTTTTTGCTGCAGAATTTTATAACGAACGGTTTATTAGATATTGAATTAAAACGGGAATATTTTTAACATTGAAGTCTATGGGATTCTCCTGAATAAATTTGCCGAATGAAACCACCGAATGGCAGGACATTAGGGGAACCTTTCACTGCTGGTTTGTGTTCTCTGAATAGCCGAAGCAGTGCATTTTCATGGGGATTTCACTGCCCTCGAACAGGAACCGAACAGGCACCGTATGTTCAGGCAATTCGCCAGGATTTGGCGAATTGCCTGCTCTCTGGATAGCCGAATGGCCAGGAAAGGTAACCGAACGCTGATTTTCAGCATTCGGTTACCTTTCTCAAGCAATTCGGATCTCTTTGGATAACCCTGTATATCTCTGA
The DNA here is from genome assembly GCA_009667805.1 of Leptobrachium leishanense. NCBI lineage: Eukaryota > Metazoa > Chordata > Amphibia > Anura > Megophryidae > Leptobrachium > Leptobrachium leishanense. The sequence continues at coordinate 117,278,718 of CM019073.1, forward strand.
GATCGATCGCATTAGCAATCAGTCTCAGAGAGCATGCGATTGATTGGAGTTGTGCATGCAAGCAGCTCTGATCCATCATTCTGTGCAGTTGCTATGATAAAGTTCAGACATTAGGTACAGTTCGCATCTCCTGTTAAGGTGCGCAATTTGCGTTTCCTACACTATGCAAATAGTGCAGGGAGTGCAAATTGAGCAGAAAAAGCCTCAGGGACTTCCGGGTTCGGATGAAGAGGAGGAGCTGCACCCACCGAGGGAGAAGAGGCAAGTAAAAGGGGGCAATTTTTTTTAGAAAAATTAAAACTAATTGATGAGAGTCTGTCAGCAGCCTCTTCCCAATTATTTAAGGGCAAAAAAGGGACACTCTACTTTTTAGTAGAATGTCCCTTTAACCCTTTCGCTGCTGAGGCTTTTCACACCTCTGTGCTGAGGTCATTTTTACCGGTTTTGCTCATCATGTTTAAACGTGTTTTGAAGGCTTATTTTAGTATATGACCCAGACATATTATATATCGTTCTTTTCCATCAGACTCGGTAGATTCGTAATATGTCATTATTATATGTATACGTTATGTCATGTCTGTATATTATAACAAAAAATGCAATAAAATATGTATTTTCAATAATTTACAACGTGTAAAGTGTTTTTTTTCACATTTTAACATGCGAGCAATTGCGGTTATATTTTGTATGGGGTGCGCTTGTTAAAAAAATTAGAGATGGGGTCTCGTTCCATTTTTTTTTGGGGAAAATTACACGATTTTTAACAAACGCACCGCATACAAAAATCGTTAGTGCAGCATCATTGTTCACATTATAATTGAAATGGGAACAATCTTGCTGCATTAATAAACCAAAAAAAAGAAAAAAAAATTTTTTTTTTTATAATTTTTTTTTTAAATATATTTTTATTTTTAATTTTAATTTTTATTTTTTTTAAAAACTTTTTTCACTTTCGTGTTTAGTATCGTTGGAACGGCCATGCTCTGGCCGATCCAACCATACCAAACTTTAACCCCTAGCTGCCACGGATCGGGAGATAGGGAGTTCCAATGAACTCCCTATCTCCACCGTTGGTGGCAGTTAGGGGTTAACTCTAGGACTGGCGTCATCGTGCTATGCACGATGACGCCAGTCCTCAGGGGGAGTTCCCGGAGGCTTGGCCGACATCCAAGATGTCGGCCAGCTCCGGGAAAGGATCACGAACCGGCGCTTTTAAGCGCCGATTCGCGATCCAGCTCCCCAGGGGTTAATGCCAGGCACCATTTGGAAGGGCAGGCTGTGCCCTTCCAAATGGTGCCTGGGTTAACCCCCTGCAACGCCGCCGATCGGGAGGGAGAGAGGTCCGAAGGACCTCCCCCCCTCCCTTTCAGGCGCCTCCTCCGCACATGCGGGGGGGGCGCCTGAATTAGGTGTCATCGCGCTGCCGCGATGACACCTAATTTCATCGGCGGCGGTTCCGGATGCTGGGCTGACATCGAGGGTGTCAGCCCGCACCGGGGGGGCCAGCGATCGGCCGGAACCCGGCCGAACGCTGACCCCAAAGGGAGGACGCGCTCAGCGCGTCCTCCGCACAGCGGGAGCCATGTGGAGGACGCGCTGAGCGCGTCCTCCGCATGGAAGTGGTTAATATCTATGTAATAAAGCAATCTTATTTTAAAACCTATCACAATCTGAAATGGTTCCACAGACAATCACCCATATGGACAAATGAAGGAGTTAAATTCTAACACAGAATCTGAAAGACAACTTATTCTTTTTATTTAATATCAAATAAAAAAAAGACAAATTGAGCCCCAGATTGTGACACATGGATAATACACAATATTCTTCATTCATGTGCAAAGAGGAACACCTGGTTTGCCTGCAGAATGTTAGGTCAGAACTTCAGAGCTAGTCATCTGGCATAAAGTAAAAAAATGTCTGGTGACTTTCAGGGACATTTACAGCAGTTTTTATTTAAGAAATTGTAATAAAAGAACAGACTTGTGGTGTTACAATACTCATAGGTTTATAAGGAATCTAATGTTTAATATTTTCAAGTTTTTATTTCATAAGGACTAAGTATCTATTAAATTTACATGCAAGATTATTCAAAGAGATCAAAATTGCTGGTGAAAGGTAACCGAAAGCTGAAATTCAGCGTTCGGTTACCTTTCCTGGCCATTCGGCTATCCAGAGAGCAGGCAGTTCGCCAAATGTTGGCGAATTGCCTGGATATACGGTGCCTGTTCGGTGCCTGTTCGAGGGCAGTGAAATCCCCATAGAGAAGCAATGCTCCGTCTATTCAAAGAACAAAAACCAGCAGTGAAAGGTTGCCGAAATGTCCTGCCATTCGGTGATTTCATTCGACAGGTTTATTCTGGCAAATCCCATAGGCTTCAATGTTAAAAATATTACTGTTTAATTCAATATCTAATAAACCATTCATTATAATATTCTGCAGTAAAAAGTCTCTTCATTTATAGATTTTTTTTAGAATCTTTTAGGCATTTTTCGGGATTTGTTTGCAAAAAACATTTTCAGATTTTTTTTTAAACGTTTTTTTTCTGTAACAGACCTTTTTATTATAATTCATTGGATCTTATATGTAAATTTCTGATATTTTCGCACAGTAGTTTGATTGCAAATAGCGTTTCATTTTTCAAACATTCAAGCAAACAGTTTTTTTTCTTTTTTCACTCCATTCGTCTGTGGTGTTGGGTTTTTCCGGCGGCTGCTCTGCGCTCTCATTGGCTCCTGCTTCGGTTTCTGCGGCGTGTTCGGCAGGGTTAATGCAGATGTTTTTGCGGGTTTCGGTGTGCCTTCGCCTGGTTTTGCGGTGAGTGTTCGTAAGGTTTGCGGCAGCTTTTCCCTGCACTACGACGGCCCTGTGGTGCTTGCTGAATACACCGAAGGGTCGCCGAAATGGGATCGCCAAATTGCACTGAATTGAGGAGAACGAAAAGTCACCAAACGTGCGGCGACTTTTCGATTCTCTTTGAATAACCCTGATGGGCAGATAAAAGACATTTTATTGTACATTGTATGCCGAGTCAAATCTGAAAAAAAGTCTGAAAACATTGGTCCCTATTAAGGCTCAGCCAATTATAGGACCCATTGAAGGGTAAAGATGCTAAGCCTTAGTGGCTTCCTATTATTGACACTATTACAAATCGACCTAAACATAGGCACCGAGGCGCACTCTGCGGGTATGACATGGTTAAAAAAAAACACAACTTTATTTTAAGCTCTCAGTGCACCCTGAGAAATTGTAAGAGCAAGCGAGGCTAGCATACCAGCACCAACATACCAGCAATACCCGTTTTGATAGGTGGATGCAGTACCCCGGTTAGGAGCCAGCGTAGATTGGCACCACTTACTGCTGGTGGGGGTCTGCAAGGTCATTTCTCTAATACCTTTTTGTTGACATATTAATATTACTTAAGTACTGAACATGGAGTTGCTTTATTTGCTCTGTCTAGCACAGGTATGACTGACCATTTAACCCCTTCACTGCTGAGCCATTCCTACCTGTCTGCTGAGCTCAATTTGACAGTTTTGTTCTTGTCATATATAAACCAGTTTGAAGTCATGTTTTATTACAGGACACATGCATATTATATATCCTTATTTTCAGCAAACTCGGCAGATTCAAAATATATCATTATTATGTGTATATGTCATGTTCCGTCCGAATGCTATAAAACATTTACAGGGTTATTCAGAGAGCGTGAAAAGCAGGAGAATGACTGGAGAATAACTGGAGAATGAAAAATTCTAGGTCAAAATAGCCAAACCAGAAAAATTCTCCCTTTCATCTCACTTTCCAAATCGGCTATTTTGACCTAGAATTTTTCATTCTCCAGTTATTCTCCAGTCATTCTCCTACTTTTCACGCTCTCTGAATAACCCTGATAATTTCCATTTATATTTCAATCATTTACACCTTCTAATATTATTTTTTTCACATTTTATCATCCAAACCTTTGTGGTTATATATTCTTTGAGCAGGGCAGGCTCAAGCCACTGTGCTGCCTGGAGCGATGGATGAAATGCTGCCTCCCTCCCCCACAACAAAAACATAAACCTACTGCTATGTACCCCACAATACACACTGTCATGGACACCTGCAGCTACTAGGGATGTGCGTTTCGGGTTTCGGAATTTCGGAATTTTCACGAAATTTCCCGATTCCTGTTTTCGGATGCGGCCGATTTTCTGAAAATTTTTAGATCCGAAAACGGCAGATCCGAAAAGTTTTCCGAGCCGAAACTAAATATTTTCGGAATTTTCGAATGGACTTGAAATGTGACAAATCGAAATTTATTGCTTTGAAACGAGGAGAACAGACATTCCGAAAAAACGAAAATTTCCGAAATCACGAAAAGTCGATACAAAAAACGAGCAAAGTGACACAAAAATACGAAAAATGGTCGATATTCAGGAAACATGTACAATTCCAAAAAACGAAAATTTCCGAAATCACGAAAAGTCGATACAAAAAACGAGCTAAGTGACACGAAAAATCGAAAAATGGTCGATATTCCGGAAACATGTACAATTCCGGAAAAAGAAAATTTCCGAAATCACGAAAAGTCGATACAAAAAACGAGGTAAGTGACACGAAAATACGAAAAATGGTCGATATTCCGAAAAAAAAATGTACACGAAAAACGAGTCGAGCCGAACTGAATCGAAACAGAAATCGGTCGAAACGAGCCGAATCGAAAAGTTTAAACATCCGATAAATCGAATCGAACCGAAAAAAAAATCGGTGCACAAGCCTAGCAGCTACACAACCACACAGTCACATGTGATTGGAGGGTTATTCTCTAAGTGCTGGTATTTCACAAAAGTAAAATCCAATGAGCAACAAATGAAGCAACAAGACACTATCTCTATATTCACTGTGACATTTTCTTGGTGTGCGCGGTGACACGTCTTTTGTTGCTCTTTTTGTTTTACATTTGAGAAATGTCAGCACTGTAACTCTGAAACACTGGCACCTGGTAAATAACCCTCAGTAGTCTGTAGTTGGATAACTGCACTCCTCTGCACACATGCCAACAGCCCTGGTTTCTCTGGGACAGTCTTGATTTTTCCAAGACCTGTATGAGTGAGGTCCAGTAACATCTGCTCTGAAAGTTAGCACCGAACACACGAAAACCTATTGCCTCACAAATAACCAAATTGTTTCATTGTGTGGATATTAAATGTTGGTTCTATAGGACAAATGCGTCCTTGTCCTCATCTTTTCTTAGAAAATATGGGACGGGAGGGGGGGTTCTGTGTGTATATATATGTAGCGCTCACTCCCAGAGGAGCCGCTGAAAATGAACCACGCATAGGGAATAAATATACTCCAACACCGCTGTGAGTTTTTATCATTTAAATAGTTTACTAAAATAATAGGCAGATGTTGAGACACGGTATTCACAGTTATTATTACAGTATTTTCGTATCCCGGTAAAACGCGTAGCGGAAAAGAAACGAAACACGAGGCTTCGTATTTCGGAAAATAAAATATCCGCAACCGAACATAAAAGCAATGCAATTTCCCGATAGTTCAGAAAAAGGGACACGTAGCAAAACCCCAAACATACAATCCCTTCGTATTACGGCAAACGCGCAGCGGAAAAAGAGAAAAATGTATTCGGAACGTATCTTTGTCTTTAACCCCCGTTCCGATTCGCAAAAGGAAATGAGTCCTGCACAGGTTAAGTCCCAGAATGTGAAAAGTGTATCTGTGTGTGTGTGGTACCCGGGTACTGTTCAACTGGCCAGTGAGTTTATTAAAGGAAGGTCTTCGACTAGTCAGTTGGGGCCCTGTGGACTTTAAAGAGAAAACAGCAGAGCGTCCTTTAATCATAAAACAGCCTTGGAGGCCTCTCACCCATCCGACGATTTCTTTAGGCTCCGCTGACCCAGGACGTCTCTCCACCCGATTTTGACTGGGGATACTAGCGGCCCGATCCGTTGTCTGACTCCACACAGCTTTTCCAGCTCACCGCCTGCTCTCCGTTCGATTCCTCCGGTCTGCAGCAATGCCTGGATCCCGGCGGGTCTTCTTCTCCTCAGCTTGGGTGATCTTCTCTGGACTAACAGGTCTCTCTTGGTCTCTGTTGGTCTCTGGCCTAGGCCCTCTCGTAATCTCTTCGATGCGTCTGCTCTCTCTCCTTCCCTGGCGCGCTCTGGAACTTTCTCCACGAGGCAGAGGATGTAAGTGTCCAGTCCCCACCCACTTCCTGTCTTCTTGCAAAGCATGCCGGGCATTGTAGTCCCAATATCCAGTATCTCTGATCGCGATAGTCTCCATCTTGTGGCCAAAAATAGGTACTGCCACAGCAAGATTTTTACCACAGCGCTACACTCTCCCCCTCCTAAAACTCTTGGGTCTCTCCAAGGAGGTACAACAGTTACATTACATTTCCACAATATTTAAGTACAATTTACACAACATGTACAGGTTCAGCAGCATACAGGCAGTGGGTTAGGAACACTTCCTCAAGTTGACTCATATTTTGGGCTACCTCAGCTAGCATAGCAGACACTTCGGGCAACCTCCGCACCGTGGTGATGGCCTCTTCAGTGCTATGTCCTGGTGAGTCGTAGGTGAGTCGTTGGGGCGGTCGAACAGAGCGTTTTGGTTCTGGCTCAATCAGTTCCTCTTCAGGTGGAAGTACTATAGGCGTTGGCTCAATTCTTCTCTCTATCACTGGAGCAGACGTTTCTTCAGAGTATGATCCCTCCAGTGAAGGCATAGAACTATAATCACCTGAGTAAGCTTCCGGAACTACCGAGATCCCCACATCCTCAGGGACTTCCAACTGAAATTCAAGAGGCTCAGGGATATCAACAGTCTCAAGGACTTCCAACAAGAATTCCGGAGCTTCAGGCCTCAAATTACTCTCCCATCGTTCAGGAACTGAGGTAATCTCTTCAGGCTCCGGTGAACGTATCCAGTCCAGACAGAAACTTTCTTCCTCACTGTCCCTTTCGCTCTCTTCAACAACCCGAGTCTGTTGAGACCGGGTAACAGAAGGCAAACATGGAACAGGCGGATTTGTCAGAGGCGGTTCATCCCCAACTGGCATTCTCACAGCCTCCCTCAAAGGTAACAAATGATTCCGGTGCCAGTTCTTGAGAGGCCCAGCCTTTCCATCCGGGCGAATCTGATACACTGGTAGACCTGGTAGCTGTTTGCAGACAATGTAAACCTGGGAACTCCACCTATCCGCCAACTTGTGTCTTGCAGCAACACCCAAGTTCTTCAGTAGGACCCTATCACCAGGTTGTAGATCTTGTATCCGGACCTTCAAGTCATAGTTCCTTTTGTTTCTTTGCTCCCTGTTTCCCGAGGTCAACCGGGCCTGTTCAAATGCAGAAGCCAAATTTTTCCGAAGTCTATCCACTGTGACGAGAGGAGAGGAGTGGTGTTTGAGGGACGGTATGTGTCCCCTCGAGTTTTGTCATATTGTTGGGACTAGCACTCCAGGCCGGAGTTTGGGTTCAGCTCGGGGCACACAAATCTCCGGGTTTTGCAGTTCTCCCTGGGGAGGCTTAATTGATTGATGGGTGAGGCTAGAGGGAAATAAAAGCAGGAAGTGAGGTTCATTCACTCTCCACCCTGGGACTCAGACCAGCTACTGAGGGAGCAAAGCTGAACCAGAGATCAGGCTGCAAAAGGAAAGGTTGGAATACACTTTGTTTTCTGAAACGGTAGTGAGGGAAAACCTTAAATGTTTAGTTAGCGCCGGACAGGCAAGGGTATTGTTTTGTTTTGTTTTGTTTCGTTTCTTGACCTGTATGCAGCTCTTGAATAAAAGTACAGAGGGCTGTACATTATAAAGAAATCCTGAGATTGGGACTACCTTTATCCTGGGAAGGGTACCCCCCATTTGAGCTGTACCCCACATATGGTGGAGAATGCGGGCATCGCCCGGAGTACATGACAAGTGACGATATGGACGACGTAGTGAAAGCCCTGGTCCAGGCCACAGCGGCCCAACAGGAGACCAACCGACAGATGCAGGCTGACCGGGATCTCCTCCGCCAGATGCTGGAGCTTCAGCGAGCCGCCCAACAAACGGACAGAGCAAACCAGCGGGAAGACCGGGAGGTACTCCAGGAGTTGGCCAAGGGCCTCATAGAACTAAGACAAAACTGTGCGGTCTCCGAGCCGGTGGTGCCCAAAGTAAAGAGTGCTAACCAGTTCCTGCAGAAGATGACTACGACGGATGACGTGGAGGCCTACCTCACGACTTTCGAAAGAACCGCCGAACGAGAAGGCTGGCCGAAGGAGGAGTGGGCTGGTTTACTGGCACCGTTTCTAACCGGGGAACCTCAGAAGGCCTACTTCGATCTGGAGCCAGAAGCGGCCCGGAAATACGACACCCTGAAAGCGGAGATCCTAGCAAGACTGGGAGTAACGACGGCTGTTCACGCCCAGCGCGTGCACCAATGGCGCTATGTAGCGGAAAAAGCCCCGAGGTCACAGATGTTTGACCTCGTACACCTTACCCGAAAGTGGTTACAGCCAGAGACCTTGACCCCACCGGAGATCGTAGAACGAGTAGTGATGGACCACTATTTGCGGGCGCTTCCAGGCCCCCTGAGGAAATGGGTCGGCTACGGGAACCCAAAAACTGCCACCCAGCTTGTAGATATGGTGGAGCGGTACACCACGGCCACAAATTTACAAAGTAACTCAGCCCTGGAACATTCCACGGCACCACAAGGCGGTATGCCTAAAAAACTTGGCAAGTTCGTCGGCGGCCCTAAGGACATGGGAGAGTCGAAGAAGACCTTTAGTCGGGAGGAAGAAAACCCCAGGCTTGGGTCTGAAGATCGGGCCGAATCGGTCAGGAAAGTTCTTGAGGACACCCTCGGGACTCGACACCGTAAGGTGTTTTCGCTGTCATGAAATGGGACACATTGCTGCTCACTGTCCGGTTATGGACGAACCAATGCAATGTGATAATGCCGGGAGGCCGAAACGCTTATCCTTCTTCGCTCAATTCACATGCACTGCTGCACACAAGGAGCATATTGAGAGACAGATGTGTAAGATGTCCGTAGATGGGAAGGCAGTTACCGCCCTGTTAGATTCGGGAGCGTAGTGACCTTAGTCCGACCCGAGTTTGTTGACCCCATCAAGTATCACCCGAGTACCATAGGTGTGGTCTGTGTCCATGGGGATACCCGCGACTACCAGACCGCCGTGGTAGACATTGGTACGTCCTGGGGGATTGTGACACAGTCTGTGGGGGTGGTTCCTTCCCTGCCATATGAGGTGTTAGTCGGGAGGGACTTTCCACGGTTTTGGAGTTTATGGGAAGAGAAAAACCTCCGAATAGATAGTGTGGACCCTGTCACAAATCTTAACCCCGAACCGTTTGAACCGGATACGTTAGAGGGCATTGTGGGGGTCCCAAAGGGGGATAGTGTACCTTTTCCTTTCTCTGTCATGGCTGGGGAGCAGGAAGAAGAACCGGGCCCTGGGGGGGTGAACAGATCGCTTGACGTGCCTGATTTAGAAGTCAGAAGGGACGATTTTCTTAGCGAACAGGTGAAGGACCCCACCTTGGCCAGAGCCCGGGAGAATATAAAGGTTATAGACAATAACCCGTTGACCCAGATATGAGGCTAGCTTTTCCACACATGGCACAGAGGAAAGACTTGTTGTACCAGGTCGTGAGACAAGGGGAGGATGTGGTGGAACAGCTACTGGTGCCTCAACCATACCGCAAGTTGGTGCTAGATCTTGCTCATGGGCACGTACTGGGGGGACACCTAGGGGTAGAAAAGACCAAAGAAAGAATATGCCGGAGGTTCTTCTGGCCGGGTCTGCATGCAGATATAAAGAATTATTGTGAGTCCTGCCCGGAGTGTCAACAATCCGCGCCCGTGCCCCATTTTCGTAGCCCACTGGTGCCGTTGCCTATCATAGAGGTTCCCTTTGAGAGGGTTGGCATGGACCTGGTGGGTCCGGTGGTGAAGTCTGCCCGGGGTCACCAATATATCCTCGTGATAATGGATTATGCCACGCGATATCCGGAAGCGATCCCACTACGCAACACCTCGGCCAAAACCATAGCCAAAGAACTGGTCCAAGTGTTTAGCCGGGTAGGCGTCCCGAAAGAGATACTCACGGACCAGGGTACCCCTTTTATGTCGAAGGTGACCAAGGAGTTGTGTAGGTTGTTTAAAATCTCCCATCTACGCACATCTGTATACCACCCCCAAACCGACGGGCTAGTGGAGAGGTTCAATAAAACCCTAAAAAATATGTTAAAAAAAGTCGTGGACAGAGATGGGAGGAACTGGGACTTCTTACTCCCGTATCTCATGTTTGCCATCCGAGAGGTGCCCCAGGCCTCTACAGGCTACTCCCCCTTTGAACTCGTATATGGCAGGCATCCCAGAGGACTCCTAGATATTGCCAAGGAGACGTGGGAGGGTCAGACCACCCCTTTTAAGACTGTCATTGAACATGTGTCCATGATGCAGGACAGGATTGCCGCCGTTATGCCCCTGGTGAGGGAACATATGGAGCAAGCCCAGGAAGCCCAGAGGACGGTGTATAATCGGGGGGCGAAAATGCGTAGTTTCAACCCCGGGAATAAGGTCTTAGTGTTGGTCCCAACGGCTGAGAGCAAATTCCTAGCAAAGTGGCAAGGCCCTTATGAGATAGTCGAAAAAAAAAGTGAAGTAAACTATAAAGTCCTCCAACCCGGTAGAAGGAAAACCGAACAAATCTACCATATAAATCTCCTGAAGCTGTGGAAAGACCGGGAGGCCCTGCTGAGCACCCCAGCTACTTCAAACCCCATGGCTCGCCCCACACCTGAGGTTCCTATCGCCGACACATTGTCGGTGGCTCAACGCAATGAGGTGAAGGAATTTTTGAGGGGAAACACCGATTTCTTTTCAGAGATACCAGGACTAACCACGGTGGTTCACCATGACATAGTGGTTGAACCTGGGGTTCGCATAAATGTTAAACCCTATAGGATCCAGAAGCCAGGCGGGAGGCCGTCTCGGCAGAAATTGGGAAAATGTTAGCCTTGGGTATAATTGAAGAGTCCCATAGCGACTGGTCGAGCCCCATAGTGCTGGTGCCAAAACCAGATGGGAGTATCCGTTTCTGCAATGACTTTAGGAAACTGAACGCTGTATCGAGATTTGATGCGTACCCCATGCCCCGGGTGGATGAGCTTATCGACCAACTGGGTACGGCCCGATATATAACTACCCTGGATTTGACGAAGGGGTACTGGCAGATACCCCTGACAAACCGGGCCAGAGAAAAGACCGCCTTTTCCACCCCGGATGGGTCGTTCCAATATACGCGAATGCCCTTTGGCTTACACGGGGCCCCTGCTTCATTCCAAAGGTTAATGGATAGGCTATTGAAGGCACACCGAAGGTATGCCGCCGCGTATCTAGACGATGTGGTGATCCATAGTCCTGACTGGCAGACGCACTTGGTACGAGTACAGGCCGTAGTCGATTCGCTGAAGGAGGCAGGTCTCACGGCAAACCCTAAGAAATGTGCCATAGGCTCGGAAGAGGCCAAATACTTGGGATACGTCATTGGACGAGGGCTAGTTAAGCCACAAATTGACAAGGTGGAGGCTATTCAAAAATGGCCCCAGCCCCAGAATAAGAAGCAAGTCCGGGCCTTTTTAGGGATCACCGGCTACTACCGCCGCTTTGTCCCAAATTTTGCCACCATGGCCTCCCCATTGACCGACCTGACAAAGGGTACGAAGTCGGGGTTGGTACGATGGAGCCCTGAGGCTGATAGTGCCTTCAAAGCCTTGAAGCGGGCGTTATGCACACAACCCGTGCTGGTGGCCCCTGATTTTTCAGGGGACTTTGTAGTCCAGACTGATGCTTCGAACGTGGGTCTGGGGGCGGTTTTATCCCAGGTACGGGAGGGGGAGGAACACCCGGTGGTCTACCTAAGCAGGAAACTCAACAGGCACGAGCAGAACTACGCGATCGTTGAGAAGGAATGCTTAGCAATTAAGTGGGCCCTGGATGCTCTTAGGTATTACCTGTTGGGCCGACAGTTCCGGCTCATCACCGATCACAGCCCGTTGCAGTGGATGTGCAATAGTAAGGAAGAAACTCCCGCGTTACGAGATGGTTCTTGGCCTTACAAGCCTTTCGGTTCACGGTGGAACACAGGGCTGGGAGGTTGCAGGCTAACGCGGATGCGCTGTCACGGGCCCCCAACCCTATTGTTGCGTTTGCTCAGCCGCAGGGGCTGGAGCAGAGGGGGGGATATGTGACGAGAGGAGAGGAGTGGTGTTTTGAGGGACGGTATGTGTCCCCTCGAGTTTTGTCATATTGTTGGGACTAGCACTCCAGGCCGGAGTTTGGGTTCAGCTCGGGGGCACACAAATCTCCGGGTTTTGCAGTTCTCCCTGGGGAGGCTTAATTGATTGATGGGTGAGGCTAGAGGGAAATAAAAGCAGGAAGTGAGGTTCATTCACTCTCCACCCTGGGACTCAGACCAGCTACTGAGGGAGCAAAGCTGAACCAGAGATCAGGCTGCAAAAGGAAAGGTTGGAATACACTTTGTTTTCTGAAACGGTAGTGAGGGAAAACCTTAAATGTTTAGTTAGCGCCGGACAGGCAAGGGTATTGTTTTTGTTTTGTTTTGTTTCGTTTCTTGACCTGTATGCAGCTCTTGAATAAAAGTACAGAGGGCTGTACATTATAAAGAAATCCTGAGATTGGGACTACCTTTATCCTGGGAAGGGTACCCCCCATTTGAGCTGTACCCCACACCACGTAGTTTCTATGGGAAGCTACTGACGTCTGGTCTAGAGATAACCCAAATGCCAAATCAACCAGCAGTCGAGCCTCTCTTCCGAACATAAGACGGTACGGTGAATATCCAGTTGCATCGCTCTCCGTACTGTTATATGCATGCACCAGAGTAGCTATGTGACGACTCCAACTCTGCTTCTCCACATTCGACAAGGTCCAGCATGTTTTAGCAATGTGCGATTAAACCTTTCAGGCTGAGCATCACCTTGAGGGTGATATGGTGTGGTTCGGGTCTTTTGGATTCCCAACAGCTCTAACAACTGCCCCACCAGTCCTGCCCCACCAGTCTGCTTTCAAAGTCTCTACCCTGATCAGAGTGTATCCTCCTTGGCAGTCCGTAGTGAACAAAGAACTTTTCCATCAACACCTTGGCTACAGTCGGAGCGCGTTGATCTTTTGTGGAGAAAGCTTGGGCGTAACGAGTGAAATGATCAGTCACTATTAGAATGTTCCCTTGCCCACTAGCATCCGGCTCTAAGCACAAGAAGTCAATGCACACCAAATCCATGGGTCCCTGGCTCTGCAGATGGCTCATTGGAGCAGTTCGGGTCGGTAGAGTCTTTCTCTGAATACACCTCAGACAGGAATGACAATAGCTTTCTACTTCAGCCCTCATACAAGGCCAATAGAACCTATCTCGCACCAGCTTAAAAGTTCTCTCTGCACCCAAATGTCCATGCTCATCATGTAGTGATCGCAGCACACTCTCCCTATGTTTAGTAGGGAGGAATAACTGTTGAATCTCTTCAGAGTTGGCTGAGGGGCCCCTTCGGTAGACCACCCCATCCAACATCTTTAACCGCTCCCACTCTTTGTAGACCAATCTGGCTCCACTCGGGGAGTTGGTTAACAAAATCTCTCGCTGGTTTGCAGACAGAGCCTTTATGGTCAAGGCAATTAAAGGGTCTCTGGCCTGATCCGCTTTCAGGTCCTGTCTCGAAAAGGTAGGTAAACTTTCATCCCTTAACTGCGTAGGGTTACAGTAGAATTCAGGAACAGCCGCAGCCATAACTCCTATGGCCTCCGCTTCAATCCCTCCTTTGACCCGGCGCTCTGTCCCTTGGCACAAAGCTTGCACCCCGTCTGGAGTCAACTGAGTCCATTCTGTAGTATAGGGTCTTCTCGATAACGCATCAGCATCTCGATTATTCACCCCAGGGCGATACTTCAGGCTGAACCGAAACCCTGACAGAGCGGCCAACCACCGATGTCCCGTTGCGTCCAGTTTTGCGGTAGTAAGGATGTAGGTAAGAGGATTGTTATCCGTCTTGATCACGAACTCAGCTCCATACAGATAGTCTTTCAACTTGTCCACCACTGCCCACTTCAAGGCTAGGAACTCCAGCTTGTGAGTAGGATAGTTCTTCTCCGAAGGCGCAAGGCTCCGGCTCACGTACGCCACAGGCCTCAGCAACCCACCATACTCCTGATATAGGACTCCTCCCAGACCTTCTCGGCTGGCATCCACATGTAGTTCATACGGCTTGTGAGGGTCTGCATAGGCCAAAACAGGAGCTCGGGTTAGGCTCTCTTTCAGCTTTACGAAAGCTCCTTCACATTGACTGGTCCATTCATCTTGTATAGACTCTTGAGCTTTCCTTGGCCCCGGAGCTGACGGGTTTTTGTCAGAGACCTTACAGCCTTCTTCTGTGGTTTCCTTCTGCAGGAGTTTGTTCAGTGGTTGGGCTATTTTCGCGAATCCTCCCACAAATCTTCGATAGTATGAACAGAATCCCAAGAAAGATCTAAGCTCAGTGACGTTTCGGGGTCTAGGCCAAGAAGCTACGGCCTCCAACTTCCGAGGGTCTGTTGAAACACCTTCCGCTGAGACCACATGTCCCAGATACGTAACAGATGGTAGGCAGAATTGGCATTTCTCCAGAGACAGTTTCAGCCCCTCTTCATGGAGCCTCTTCAAGACCTTCTCCAAACGTTGCTCATGTTCTTCCAGAGTCTTCCCAAACACAATTATGTCATCCAGGTACACTAATTCTTTGATTAGATTCATATCCCCGACTGTCTTCTCCATCAACCGTTGGAACGTGGCTGGAGCCCCCGTAAGGCCTTGAGGCATCCTGTTGAATTCAAAGAACCCCAGTGGACAGATGAACGCAGTTTTCTCCTTGTCTTCAGGATGCATTGGTATCTGGTGATACCCACTTCGCAGGTCTAGTACACTAAACCACTTTGCTCCAGACAAACACTGTAGGGCATCTTCAATCCGAGGAGTGGCATACTGATCGGGGATGGTTCTCCGGTTCAATGTGCGATAGTCTATGCATAAGCGGACAGAACCATTTTTCTTCCGGACCAACACTATAGGAGATGCATACGGGCTCCTGGACTCTTGAATCACCTTGGTTCTCTGTAACTCGTTCAGCTTCTCTCGCAGATCATCTAAGTCTCCTAGCGGAACTCGCCTTGATCTTTCGCGAAACAGCTTGTCTTCTTGTAATCGAATGCGGTGTTCAGTACTCTTAGCTAGGCCCACATCGAACTCATCTTTTGAAAAAATTCCTTCCACTTTAGAACTTGAGACTGAAGACGTTTCTTCCATTCAGGTGAAATAGGAGCGTCCTTGGGGTAGAATCTTTCATCTGGAATCTCTTTACCCTCTCCCCCTCCTGAATCGGTAGAGAGAGGTGTAGCAGACTCTACTTGCCCAATAGGCATTCGTGCTTTAAGGACTACTGGAAAATCCGTCACGTTGCACACACTGACCGAGACTCTTCCTCGTGTTCTGTTCAGAGCTTTGGTGGAGAATATTTCAGGAATTACTTCGACTCCGGTTTCACTCCCATGATCAAAATCGGTTCCCAGCACCACATAGGGGCCTGGTTGCGATCCATTCAACTTGACTGAAGCCCGGAAACTCGCTACTTCTCCTGCTTGCAGAACCTTCTCTGTTCCACCCAGTCTCCACAGTCTTCCCACCTCGGCAGGTGCCTTTCGTTCTTCGACCATCCTCTGATAGACCGGACGTAACATTGGGTGTACTCCTTGAGTTGAATCTTCTTCCAACACGATAGGCGTCAGGAGACGCCACACTAGGTCAGTATTCGTCCCCACTATCAGGGAGCTTCTGTTCGCACCCGAGGGTCGAGGACACACAATAGCCAATGCATCACAACCCCCAGACTGCCCGATGACTTCAGATCCGATCTCCAACTTCACTTGCAGGTACCCGTCATAAGGGAGTTTCTCAGTGCCAATACCCCATATTTCCAAATCCTTCAATTCTTGCAGAGGAATGTGCTTTAAGTGTTTCTCGTAGAAGTCTCTGTAGATCAATGTCACTTGAGCCACTGAATCCAACAGGGCTTTGGTGTAGACTCCTTCCACTTGGATTGGCACAATAGGAGAAGGACCTATCAGTTGGTCGGGAAACTTGGTGGCGGTATCCGGACGCTTAGACCCAGTTTGTTGTACCCTGGCCTTTTTCTTGGCCCGTGCAGGTTTTGGGTGTGCATTGCTTCCCCATGACGTAGACCCGGATGCTAAGGGAGTGACTCTTTCAGTCCTGGCAGGCTCTACAGTCGGCTCGGCTTTGGGCCTTTTCGCCCTCTTAGCCTTTGCTTGATTTCTGGAGCGGGGTTCAACCCTCGGGCACTCAGGTTGCTCCTTCACTGGTGCCCTCTGGCGTTTCCCGCCGTGAGGTAGATAACAGTCCCTCCAGGGCTTCCAACAGTCCCTTGACTCTATCCTTCTCAGGCTTTCGGCCTTTGCACTGTGCGCGGAAATGGCCCATTTCTCCACACCCAAAACATCTCTTCTTAGAGAGCGGAGACGTAGTTGCTTGTTGAGATTTGGTTAAAGAGTTTGGACCAGACGCCACAGCAGCTCCCGTCGTCTGCATACCTGTAAGGAATTTCTGCATTTCTGCCTGCATCTTTGTCACCTTCATCAATACCCGACACAGTTCCGCGTGCGCTTGTTGCAATTCAGCTTGAGCTTCCTGTACTTTCTTGACGGTTTTGGACAATTCACCCCGTTCAGGGAGGTTCGATTCTTTAGTAGCCCTCTCTGTAGATTTAAAAACAACTAGGTGTTCTTGTTCGTCCTCATCAGATCCATAGGTATCTAGAGAGTCGCTTTCAGGTTGCAGGCCGTCGTTATGTCTCATGGGTTGTGCATAAGCCCTTTCCCCCCGCCTGAAAGATTTCTCTTCTAGTAAAGCCTCTTCCTCTCGTACAACTCGGATCAGTTCCAGGTACTTTAACTCTTGGTTACCTGCTCTGCTTCTCAGCTGCATCATCACTGGATCTAGAGGTTGAGAGCCCCTCAGGATCTGTTTTATTCGGATCTTATCTACCTCGGCCGGTTCGACCCCTTTCTTCAGGAGTATCTGGTGTAGAATCTTATCCAGGCGCCTCATGTACTCGGTCATCCTTTCACCTCTTCTCTGATAGGTGTGTTCGTACTGATATACCAATTCGGCCGCCTTTTCAGTTCGCCCAAAAACTTTTTCAAGAACGTTTAAATAATCCAAAGCAGTACAATCTTTTCTACTCAGTTTTAGGTTTCTCACCGCTTCTGACGCAGGTCCCTTTAAGCTCTCGGTGATCCTTTGCTTTTTCTGGGCCTCAGGGACATCCCACTCATCCAGAGCCTGCATCGCCTGTTCCACCCATTCTTCAAAGGTTTCTTCTCCCGCCGGAGTTGGTACGTTTCCTGTAAAATTTCTTAACCGTCGATAACCGAAGTTAGTGTGAGGAGGGCTTATTTTCTGACATTTAACCAGTAAATCTCCAATAGCCACGATAAATTCAGGCCCTATCATGGCCAACGGACTAGGCGCGGAAACACTTGCGGATTCGCCACGTGGCGTACTTGGCTTAATTAGTTGGACTTCCACCTCTTCGGCCAGTTTCACGCTCGTACCCTGAAAACATGGCGGAACACCCTTTCTCCATTCGAGAAGAACATACATGTGAGAAGTATCTGGTTTTTTTTCAATGTCCAGTATTAACCCCCGATGATCTGGTGCTAGCGTGGCCACGGCCTGGCGAATCTGATCTTCAGCCCAAGTGTCTGCTGGAATATCCATAACTATACAACATTCTGACTGGCTACTGTGCGCCCCACACCACTCGGCAACAGTGTCTGGATCCATATTTAACCCTTTAGATGCGGTTTTTCCAGAGACTGGATCCCGGACGAGCCCCCACGTGTAGCGCTCACTCCCGGAGGAGCCACTGAAAATGAACCACGGGTCAGTCTCCCCGCACTAGGGAATAAATATACTCCAACACCGCTGTGAGTTTTTATCATTTAAATAGTTTACTAAAATAATAGGCAGATGTTGAGACACGGTATTCACAGATATTAGTACAGTATTTTCGTATCCCGGTAAAACGCGTAGCGGAAAAGAAACGAAACACGAGGCTTCGTATTTCGGAAAATAAAATATTCGCAACCGAACATAAAAGCAATGCAATTTCCCCATAGTTCAGAAAAAGGGACACGTAGCAAAACCCCAAACATACAATCCCTTCGTATTACGGCAAACGCGCAGCGGAAAAAGAGAAAAATGTATTCGGAACGTATCTTTGTCTTTAACCCCCGTTCCGATTCGCAAAAGGAAATGAGTCCTGCACAGGTTAAGTCCCAGAATGTGAAAAGTGTATCTGTGTGTGTGTGGTACCCGGGTACTGTTCAACTGGCCAGTGAGTTTATTAAAGGAAGGTATTCGACTAGTCAGTTGGGGCCCTGTGGACTTTAAAGAGAAAACAGCAGAGCGTCCTTTAATCATAAAACAGCCTTGGAGGCCTCTCACCCATCCGACGATTTCTTTAGGCTCCGCTGACCCAGGACGTCTCTCCACCCGATTTTGACTGGGGATACTAGCGGCCCGATCCGTTGTCTGACTCCACACAGCTTTTCCAGCTCACCGCCTGCTCTCCGTTCGATTCCTCCGGTCTGCAGCAATGCCTGGATCCCGGCGGGTCTTCTTCTCCTCAGCTTGGGTGATCTTCTCTGGACTAACAGGTCTGTCTTGGTCTCTGTTGGTCTCTGGCCTAGGCCCTCTCGTAATCTCTTCGATGCGTCTGCTCTCTCTCCTTCCCTGGCGCGCTCTGGAACTTTCTCCACGAGGCAGAGGATGTAAGTGTCCAGTCCCCACCCACTTCCTGTCTTCTTGCAAAGCATGCCGGGCATTGTAGTCCCAATACCCAATATCTCTGATCGCGATAGTCTCCATCTTGTGGCCAAAAATAGGTACTGCCACAGCAAGATTTTTACCACAGCGCTACATATATATATATATATATACATTTACATTTGCAATTTAAAAAAAAATCCTTTCTTAAACATTTGTAGCAAACTAATATTCATATCTTGTATGTAAGACGTAGCTTTCATTGTTGCGTATTAAATTATACCGATACAAATGTCAAGAAATAAAGTAGAAATAAAGAAAATGGTACGAAAAACTCTTTTCAAAGGAATTAATGAAGTTAACCATTTACATAATGGCGCAGCTAGAGAAGGTAGTATTGTGCGCCAGCAGAAATAGCCACTGCAAACTTTCATGATGGAGTAATCACTTAAATTGTGCTGCTAAACCTTCAAATATAATGTTAATATACACAAACAAAATATGCGACAGGGCCAGTAATACATAATAGCAATCCCACTGTTATTTTAATGCTGACTATTAATCCATATCTACCATTAGTTATACCTATACACAGTCAGGGTTATCCAAAGAGATCCGAATTGCTTTCCTGTAGACATGTGCATTCGTTTTAGTACTAAAATGATTTAGTCCGAATTTTGGGATAATTTAGTTTTCGTATGACTCAAGAGAAACGAAACTGCTCAGTACAAAAAACGAAAGAAACTAAAATAAAATGCACTACATTTTAATTTCAGTCCTTTTTGTGATATTACATTGATGAGTGAAGGAGACAATGAACCAGCAATGAAGAGCGAAGCATTGCAAAATCCGAAGTTCTGCACCCTCCACATGCCAATGCAGTAGGATGTTCTATACAGAGAGAGGCATTAATTAATGCAGGAGGATGTTCTATACATTATACAGAGAGGGGTATTAATGCAGGAGGATGTTATATACATTATACAGAGAGGAAACTTTTTTTTTTAGCCCTTTAAATCCAGTGGCTGTGAGCGCTGAGATCAGCTGCTTGTTACATTATCTCTCAGTACAATGTATCAGGCTCAGCTGTTACAGTAATTGACTGTAACAGCGCTCAGAGTTTCAGTAAAACAAGGAAATAATATTGTTGTAACCTCTTATATATAAAAATATTATTTACTAGTTTTACTGAAACTCTGAGCGCTGTGATGAGCAGCAGTCAGTTACTGTAACAGCTTTGCCTGACACGGGGCAGTATTACAATGTTGGTGCTAACTTAACCAGAGCTGTTGTAAACTGAAAACCTCCATAGGCTATAATGGCTCTAGGAAGTTTACAACAGCTCTGGTTAAGTTAGCTTAGCACCAACTATGTAATATGGCCCATAGTGTGCGGAGAGTGAGAGATACTGTAACAAGCAGCGATCTCAGCCCTCTGAGGAGCCACTACAATAGTAATTGTATCCACTGGTTTTTGGATGAATGAAATAAATTTTCATACTAAAGAACTGAAAACGAATTTCTTTAGCAACTAAATAATTTGCATTTTAGGATTAATCCATTAGTTCAAAACGAAATTTTGTGCTGTGCTCATGTCTACTTTCCTGGCCATTCGGCTATCCAGAGAGCAGGCAATTTGCCAAATCCTGGCGAATTGCCTGCACATACGGTGCCTGTTCGGTGCCTGTTCGAGGGCGGTGAAATCCCCATGAAAAAGCAATGCTTCGGCTATTCAGAGAACACAAACCAGCAGTGAAAGGTTCCCCTAATGCCCTGCCATTCAGTGGTTTAATTCGGCAAGTTAATTCAGGAGAATCCCATAGGCTTCAATGTTAAAAATATTCCTGTTTTAATTCAATATCTAATAAACCGTTCATTATAAAATTCTGCAGCAAAAAGTCTCTTTATTTATAGATTTTTTAGGATACTTTAAGCATTTTTTTTTTTTTTTTTTTCTTAAAAGTCCTATTTTTTTTAAGTTTACTTATATTTTCTGTAACAGCCCTTTTTATTATCATTCCCTGGTCCTCTTGTGTTAATTTCAGACATTTTCGCTCAGTAATTTCTTTGCAAACAGCGTTTCATTTTCACAGATTCATACAAACGGTTTTGCTAATTTATTCACCTCCCTCATCTGCGGTCTCGGCTGCTTCGCTGCGTGTGATCGGCTCCTGCTCAGGCTTTTTCCGTGATTTTTGCAGGTTAATCCAGATGTTTTTGGGAGTTTTCGGCGTGCATTCGGTGGGTTTTGCGGTTAGTTTTCATCAGGTTTGCGGCAGCTTTTCAAACAAAATATAAATTGAACTGTAATATATGTCTATGTGCATGGGGTAAATAATAAATAAATATTTTGTGCTTTAGTGGTAAAAACCTCAAAATTAACATTGCTGTACGGAATTGTTACTTGCTTCATGGTGGCGGCGGCCATCTTTAATACGTCACACTCAGCTACTCGCAGCATCTCCTCGGGTCGCTGCAAGTGCTAAGTTAGCAGTGCTGAGCGCTGAGTGGCAGAACGGCGTTCAATTGCAAGTTGCTAACTTAGCACTTGCAGCGGCTGAGGTATTGAACGCGCCTCTGGTTACAGGTAACTCCCAGCGAGCACTTTTAAACCTCCCGCCACACTAGCAGCCCCATCTCAATTTGCTAATATGCTAACGTGCCAATCAGCAGCCGGGGGGCGTGGACTAGCAGCTTCCTCCCGATAGGACAGAGAGACACAACACTAGACAGATCTGATCTCTCCTTCTGCCGTGCCCGGACATATACCGGAGAGCAGCAGCACTGATAGCTGCAATCTCCCTCTATTTGTCCCACACAGGGATCAACTTGTCAGGGCTTCAGTCTATGCACGTTGCCTTACTTACCACACTTGCCACACTTAGGCTAGGGTCAAACGAAAGCATTTTTACACGCGAACGTAAAAAAGTGCGTCCGAACGCATTGACATATTTTTTCACGGAATACGCGAAAACGGTCATACGATGCGCATTTTCGTGCGTGATTTTTTACGGATCCAAACCAGGAAACTTTGGGTGTCCGGACGTTATGTTGGCCGGACATGAGCAGCGTTTGACGTCTCCAAATCACGCACACACGTCGCTATGCGGACGCAGCGCCCTCTGTAGGTCCGTACTAGCGGTTCTGCTTTCTCGAAAAAATGCTTTCATTTTCCACTTGCGTTGCGCGGCCGGACTTTCGTGCAACCGTACTTCGTATATTGGCTGTCATTGCCCGTCATTTGCTGCTAGTGCGGCCGTAATTAAGTGCGCCAGAACGCACGTTAAAAATGCGCTGGTCTGACCCCAGCCTTTCCCAGCAAAAACAATGATGCTACTCTCACCTTGGAACAGTTTTTAACCTCTTCACTACTAAGAGATTTTCCAAAACAAACATTGTCAGAAACCAGTGTTTTTTTTGAAAAATCATTTTAAATTAATTATACATTAAAAAATATTGGAGCATATATCTATTGTATTTCTTACTGTAAATAACCTATTTTGGCCAGTAGACGGCGCCATCTACTGCCAAATTGAGTTACAGCATCTGCTGGTCTAATTTCTTCTTTTTTCCACTGCATCGGCTGCTGAAAGCCCATTGTAAGAGCATCATCAGATGATTTTACACAGTTTTATCTCTTTTGGGCATTATGCCTACAGGGCTAA
Source organism: Leptobrachium leishanense (assembly GCA_009667805.1). Lineage (NCBI taxonomy): Eukaryota > Metazoa > Chordata > Amphibia > Anura > Megophryidae > Leptobrachium > Leptobrachium leishanense. The sequence goes on from CM019073.1 coordinate 117,301,301, forward strand.
AACTTTTGGGGCACCTTCTGCCACCTAAAAGCAAACAAAATTTGTTTCTTGCAAGCGAATGTCATTTGCTTTTGGGCCGCAGATCACCAGATCGAGATATCTCGAAATATATATCCAGATGGTGCCTTTGAAGCCCAAGATACACTATATTGCCAAAAGTATTCGCTCACCCATCCAAATAATCAGAATCAGGTGTTCCAATCACTTCCATGGCCACAGGTATATAAGATTAAGCACCTAGGCATGCAGACTGTTCTTACAAACATTTGTGAAAAAATGGGTCGCTCTCAGGAGCTCAGTGAATTCCAGTGTGGAACTGTGGTAGGATGCCACCTGTGCAACAAATCCAGTCGTGAAATTTCCTCGCTCCTAAATATTCCACAGTCAACTGTCAGCTGTATTATAAGAACGTGGAAGTGTTTGGGAACGACAGCAACTCAGCCACGAAGTGGTAGGCCATGTAAACTGATGGAGCGGGTTCAGCGAATGCTGATGCACATAGTGCAAAAAGGTCGCCAACTTTCTGCAGAGTCAATCACTACAGACCTCCAAACTTCATGTGACCTTCAGATTAGCTCAAGAACAGTGCGCAGAGAGCTTCATGGAATGGGTTTCCATGGCCGAGCAGCTACATCCAAGCCATACATCACCAAGTGCAATGCAAAGCGTTGAATGCAGTGGTGTAAAGCACGCCACCACTGGACTCTAGAGCAGTGGAGACGCATTCTCTGGAGTGACGAATGGCGCTTCTCCATCTGGCAATCTGATGGACGAGTCTGGGTTTTGTGGTTGCCAGGAGAGCGGTACTTGTCTGACTGCATTGTGCCAAGTGTAAAGTTTGGTGGAGGGGGGGATTATGGTGTGGGGTTGTTTTTCAGGAGCTGGGTTTGCCCCTTAGTTCCAGTGAAAGGAACTCTGAATGCTTCAGCATACCAAGACATTTTGGACAATTCCATGCTCCCAACATTGTGGGAACAGTTTGGAGCTGGCCCCATCCTCTTCCAACATGACTGCTCACCAGTGAACAAAGCAAGGTCCATAAAGACATGGACGACAGAGTCTGGTGTGGATGAACTTGACTGGCCTGCACAGAGTCCTGACCTCAAAACGATAGAACACCTTTGGGATGAATTAGAGCAGAGACTGAGAGCCAGGCCTTCTCGTCCAACATCCGTGTGTGACCACACAAATGCACTTCTGGAAGAATGGTCAAAAATTCCTATAAACACACTCCTGATCCTTGTGGACAGCCTTCCCAGAAGAGTTGAATCTGTTATAGCTGCAAAGGGTGGACCGACGTCATATTGAACCCTATGGATTAGGAATGGGATGTCACTTAAATTCATATGCGAGTCAAGGCAGGTGAGCGAATACTTTTGGCAATATAGTGTATCTCGATCTTGGTAGTGAAGGTGGTTAACTAACAGATGTAATAAAGCAAGAATAGACAGTGTTTGACTTCCGGTGCAACAGAAGGAACTATAAATGAATGACAGAGCGGTATCTCTCCTGAACAACTGGAAAAATCTGGAGGCTGCTCAGATGAGAATCCTACTTTCTCATTTTATTATGAAATTCTTCACAAATAAAACAAAAATACTAAAAATACTCCCTTAGAAATCAAAATACAGTAGACATGTGCACAGCGCAAAATTTCGTTTTGAACTAATGGATTAGTCCTAAAATGCAATTTATTTAGTTGCTAAAGAAATTCGTTTTCAGTTCTTTAATATGAAAACTAATTTCATTCATTCGAAAACCAGTGGATACAATTACTATTGTAGTGGTGGCTCCTCAGAGGGCTGAGATCACTGCTTGTTACAGTATCTCTCACTCTCAGCACAATGTGGCCATATTACATAGTTGGTGCTAACTTAACCAGAGCTGTTGTAAACTTCCCAGAGCCATTATAGCCTATGGAGGTTTTCAGTTTACAACAGCTCTAGTTAAGTTAGCACCAACATTGTAATACTGCCCCGTGTCAGGCAAAGCTGTTACAGTAACTGACTGCTGCTCATCACAGTGCTCAGAGTTTCAGTAAAACTAGTAAATAATATTTTTATATATAAGAGGTTAGAACAATATTCTTTTCTTGTTTTACTGAAACTCTGAGTGCTGTTACAGTCAGTTACTGTAACAACTGAGCCTGATACATTGTACTGAGAGATAATGTAACAAGCAGCCGATCTCAGCGCTCACAGCCACTGGATTTAAATGGCTGAAAAAAAAAAAATAGGCTCCTCTCTGTATAATGTATAGAACATCCTCCTGCATGAATTAATGCCCCTCTCTGTATAGAAGATCCTACTGCATTGGCATGTGGAGGGTGCAGAACTTCGGATGTTGCGATGTTGCGCTCTTCATTGCTGTCTCCTTAACTCATGTAATATCACAAAAAGGACTGAAACTAAATGTAGTGCATTTTATTTTAGTTTCTTTCGTTTTTTGTACTGAGCAGTTTCGTATCTCTTGAGTCATACGAAAACTAAATTATCCCAAAATTCGGACTAAATCGTTTTAGTACTAAAACGAATGCACATGTCTAAAATACAGAAACATTCCGGATTCTAAAGATAGACTCTACACACTGATGAAGTTCTACTGTGCTTCAATGTATTTGACACACGGGAGGACACAATCAATATGAACTGCGATTAAACTAAGAAACAGCACGTGTAGGCAATGACATTAAGCCGAGTGGGTTATGTGTGATATGTCCAAGAAAATGAATAACTACCTAATTATCTAATCTTCGAGAAATGTGCGATGTTGAAGTTGTAGTGTCCAATCAGACTAAATCATGTTAATAAATGCATCAAATGTATATACATACATACTCAAATTAAGAAGCAATCCTGACATACTTGAAAACACCCAGGACATACTTGAAAATGAGAGAAATCTCAATGTATCCTTCCTGGTAAACTACTTTATGAATAGATACATTTTTAGAGGTTGAAGGAACCAGCAATGCAAGGGAAATTATGATGCCATTCCTACAAGACAACTTTTGAGAGTCCTTAATCATTAGCTTAAAAAGTGACATATATTGATCAAACAAGCATCATTTATAACCCCTAAACCCCTTCCCAATAAATCCAATACTCACTTATCATCCCGCGGCGAGAACAGTATCACGATCAGTCCGTGCACAGGACACGCAGCTCAGAAGCGCAAATCCCCATGGAGTCAAATGGACTACTGGAGGTGATACAGGCGGCAGCACTGCCACGAATATCCCAGTGGTTAGCGCTGCGTTCCAGGGCAACGTGTAGAGTTATTACCTGCCCTAAAATGCCACGCTAAAATGTGGGCGTTCCAGGGAAATCTGCAGGTACTCTCGCAAAATAGTGCAGTGCCTCAGAGTGATCATGGAGGGAGACTGGGGACTATTTGTCCCAGTCTCACTCTGCTCCTGGCAACCAGAAGCAGCAGATTGAGCCACCATTCTTGCTGCGGGATGAGAGATGAGTATCTCTTTTATTGGTGGGTGGGGTTTCTGAAAAAGCGGAATCGGCACCAGGTTTTGGGTGCCGATAAAAAAATAAAATAAAATATTTCTTTTTTTTAAAAAAATCTGTTAACCCAATGGTGATTAGCATTAGGACGTTGTAATACCTTAATCCGTTACTTATGCTAATGCTAATTACTGATTGCGCTCCCCACGTTACGCATAGGGTGCGCAAAGTGCATTAAGCTCACTCAAGCTAGCTCAATCACTGATGCGCTGATTTCTGAACTGTTTAACATTAGGAAGGTAATATGGGTTGCATGCTTTAGTCACCTATCCGGACGTTAACGCTTACTCACCCGAGCGCTATAGTCAGTGTTCAGTAGGGAATGGTGCCCTTAGTGCTTCAGTGGGTAAAACCGCCTGGGTTTGTAAAGTATCAGGAACATGTATGTATTCAATAGCAGAAATGAATGTCTCGTCAATTATTCTGTCTTTATAAAACCAATATAATTTTACAGTTTTAGAAAACCCCAGATTTTCTGGATATTAATATTCAAACAAAAACAGACATTAAAAGTATTGTTTCAGTGATTTTGTCATTAAATACAGGTTTAACCCTTTCGCTGCGGATGACGTGTGGGACACGTCCTCATAGACGCCCGCTATATGCGGAGGACGTGCCCCACACGTCATCCGCTTTGCAGGAGCCCGGCGGAGATACTTACCTCTCTGTACGGCGTCCCGTGGTGGTCTGACTTCAGCGTCCTTAGACGCTGAAGTTAAGCCCCTCCCGACGTAAATGACGTCATCGTGCCATGCGCGATGATGTCATTTCCAGGCAACTCCCCGGCAATGCCGGAAGATAGCCTGGAAGGGATGGGGGATCCGTTCGGATCCCTCTCCCTCCCGATCGGAAAAGAGTAGCGCCAAAAGTCAGGCACCGCTTAAAAGGGGAGATTCTCCCCTTTTAAGCGGTGCCTGGCTTTAACCCCTCAAGCACTAGGTCGCACTTCAGTGCCTTGCGGCGCCGAAGTGCGGCCTAGCTCCGGAGGGGGCCGCCATATTGGATGGCTGCTTCACCCCCGGGTCCCCCCTTGCTGCCCGACATAATCACGTATAGCGTGATGACATCAGATAGCCGGGGAACCCCTAGCTGCCTGGGGATTTCCCAAGGAAATCCCCTGGTGGAGATAGGGGATTCCTTTGAACCCTGATATTTCCAGAACCGTGGCAGCTAGGGGTCATGGGGGGTGTTATCTGAAAAGGCCTGAACATGACCAGGTATAAAGTAAAAAAAATGTAAAAAATAAATAAATAATAATAAATAAATTTAAAAAAATAAAAAAAGACATGTTTATTTTTGTGTGTTGTTTTTATTAATGCAGCAATATTGTTCACATTTTAATTATATTGTGAACAATGATGCTGCACTAATGATTTTTTTCTATGTGGTGCGTTTGCTAAAAATCACGTAATTCCCCCCAAAAAATGTAACAAGTCCCCATTTCTAATTTTTGTACAAGCGCACCCCATGGAAAATAGAACCGAAAACGCTCATGTGAAAAAATGTGAAAAAAAAACACTTTACACGCTGCAGATGATTAAAAATTCTAATTTTATTGCATTTTTTGAAAAAAACAGAAGTACCACAGTACATTCGGGAGCACAAATAAGTGTTAGTCCTCTTTGAGATTTTGGAATCTCAGGAATCTCCGAGAGGGATCTCTTTTGAAGATAGTTCCAAATGTTCTCCAATTACACGATGAAGATACCGAATCAGAGAAAGAAAAAAGAGGAAAAAAAACAATTGGGCAATATCGTGTGACTCGTATGTTCAAAACTGAATAGGAAAAAAACTCACAAGTGTGGAGCTGGATAGCTCAATTCCATACGCAGTCGAGTCTCTATGGGGGACTCCACCCTTTGGTCGTGTTGATTTCTGTTTCTCTGTTCACTTCAATCAATTGCTTCACAGTGTATTTACACCAACAAACGACCTCGGAAGAGACAAATTATAGTGTGATATCGTAACAGATAGAGGAGCATGCAGGTATCTATGGAAAGGTACTCACATGCTTCAGAACCTCCTAAAAAGGTGGTTCCGTATTGACAGCAGTAGACCACTTCCCAGGGGGTCTCAACCTCTGGCTGGATAAGTTGGTATACTCCAGTAGGTAGGTGGGTGGATCACGGTTTGGTTAATGAGTGTGCAGTATGCATAAAGTGGGGCATTTAACATATAAGCGTGGAGAGGTTAAATAAAAGATGCTTTATTTTAAAACATGGTAAAACATAATTTAAAAGGTGGGGGAATCATCGAGACGCGTTTCCCTTACCGAATCTGTAAGCTTCTTCAATCGAATAGTCCCCCACGGTTGTGTAACCGCAATATATAACCTCCAAAAGTTCATGCCGCAGCATATGGCATGCGTTGCACCTCGAGCCCTTCCGCGTGCGTTCCATCCGGATCACTTCCGCATGCGTTCCATCTAAGGTGTTTCCACTTGCGTTCCATCGTCAATGCATCCGGTTTGGTGATTCTTCCGGTTTTGGACAATACTTATAAGTTTATCGCTATTTTCTATTCAGAAAGTTGCTATATTGTAGCAATAAAACCAATTAGCCTCATTTGCACATATCATTAAGGGAAGGACACAGTTATTTCAAAAAATGGCTAATTTAAATTTATTCATGTCCCATTGGGAAAATCAAATGGTTTGGGCTGGTCATGACTGGGGGCGTAGCCTCGTCCTATACCGTAGGTATATAGATGATGTTCTGATTATATGGGAAGGTAGTCATACAGATCTGGAACTTTTCATCACCCATTTAAATGCCAACTCAGTTGGCATTAAACTAGAATCCACTATTAATAAAGATAGAGTAGACTTCCTTGATCTTACCCTCTATATAGAAAATGGAAAGGTTTGCACCAAAACCCATTTTAAGGATGTTCATGTGAAGGCCCTGGCTTAACGGTATTCCGAAGGGACAGATGGTTAGGGTCCGTCGAAATTGTTCTGATGTTGAACAATACCAGGTACAGTCTCAGAAACTTATTCATGAATTTGCTACCAAGGGATATCAAAAGCTAACCCTTAACACTATTAAGGAGGATGTATTGCAAATGAAGAGATCAACTCTTTTGACCAATAAACAATGAGGAAGGACCCAAGAAAATGCCGTGTCTTTCATCCTGGATTACAACGTATATAATAGAGAGATCAGGAAATTGATAGAGAAACATTGGTCTGTTTTGAAAAGGGACCCTATCCTTAACTCAATGCTGCCTGATAGACCATCTATTATCTATAGAGGTGGAAGAAGTTCAGGACGTCATTTGGTCAAAAACCACATTATGGAAAAGAAAGTTACACTTGAGAATCCATTTGGAGTGCAAGCTGGCTTCTATGGATGTGGCCAATGTATTGCATGTAGGAAGACGTCAAATAAAAAGAGAACGATTCATGAATTTGCTCCATCTAGAATCAATCCCACCCATAAAATCCAGCAGCTTATCACCTGCCACTCCAAGAATGTGGTTTATCTACTGAAATGCCCATGTGGTAAAAACTACGTAGGTCAGACGTCAAGACCCCTGTACGTAAGAATTAAAGAACATTTGTGCAACATAACGAGAGGTTATGAAAAACACAGTGTGTCCCTACATTTTCAGGACACACATGGTTGTAACCTAAAGGATATTCAATTTTTTGCAATAGAGGCCGTTAAACGTAACTGGAGAGGTGAGGACCTGACTAGAAAATTAATCATGACTGAGATGAGGTGGATCTACACATTAGATACCCTTATTCCAGGCGGCTTGAATGCCGATTTTGAAATTAGCCATTTTTTGAAATAACTGTGTCCTTCCCTTAATAGGTCTACGGTATATCTTTCACACAATGTGTTTACTTTTTGCACCCTTTTCTCTTGATGTCAGCTCTGTATGATATGTGCAAATGAGGCTAATTGGTTTTATTGCTACAATATAGCAACTTTCTGAATAGAAAATAGCAATAAACTTATAAGTATTGTCCAAAACCGGAAGAATCACCAAACCGGATGCATTGACGATGGAACGCAAGTGGAAACACCTTAGATGGAACACATGCGGAAGTGATCCGGATGGAACGCACGCGGAAGGGCTCGAGGTGGAACGCACGCCATATGCTGCGGCATGAACTTTTGGAGGTTATATATTGCAGTTACACAACTGTGGGGGACTATTCGATTGAAGAAGCTTACAGAATCGGTAAGGGAAACGCGTCTCGATGATTCCCCCACCTTTTAAATTATGTTTTACCATGTTTTAAAATAAAGCATCTTTTATTTAACCTCTCCACGCTTATATGTTAAATGCCCCACTTTATGCATACTGCACACTCATTAACCAAACCGTGATCCACCCACCTACCTACTGGAGTATACCAACTTATCCAGCCAGAGGTTGAGACCCCCTGGGAAGTGGTGTACTGCTGTCAATACGGAACCACCTTTTTAGGAGGTTCTGAATCATGTGAGTACCTTTCCATAGATACCTGCATGCTCCTCTATCTGTTACGATATCACACTATAATTTGTCTCTTCCGAGGTCGTTTGTTGGTGTAAATACACTGTGAAGCAATTGATTGAAGTGAACAGAGAAACAGAAATCAACACGACCAAAGGGTGGAGTCCCCCATAGAGACTCGACTGCGTATGGAATTGAGCTATCCAGCTCCACACTTGTGAGTTTTTTTCCTATTCAGTTTTGAACATACGAGTCACACGATATTGCCCAATTGGCTTTTTTCCTCTTTTTTCTTTCTCTGATTCGGTATCTTCATCGTGTAATTGGAGAACATTTCGAACTATCTTCAAAAGAGATCCCTCTCGGAGATTCCTGAGATTCCAAAATCTCAAAGAGGACTAACACTTATTTGCGCTCCCGAATGTACTGTGGTACTTCTGTTTTTTTCATTTCTATTTACGGGTGAGGGATACACTCAACGGTGCGCTGCAACACTTGTATAATACATTTCTTATCATTTACGGTGTAATACTAGCGCCTATAACACTTTTTGATCCTTTGGGTCATCCTTCTCCTAGTATCCTTTATTGCATTTTTTGTCATAATATACAGACAGGACATGACGTATACATATAAAAATGATATATTATGAATCTGCCGAGTCTGCCGGAAAGAACGATATATAATATGTTTGGGTCATATAATAAAATGTGGGTTCAAATGGCGTTTAAACATGATGAGCGAAAGCGGTAAAAATGAGCTCAGCACACGGCGGTGAAATGGCTCAGCAGTGAAGGGGTTAAAATCCAAGTTATATAAGTATTTTATATCAGTCACAGCTGTCACATTAACTTTACTTCTTTATGCCCTTTTTTAAAATAATGTTGTCTTAATGTGGTACGCTCTCTCTCTCTATATATATATATATACTTGTATAATGCTGCTATACTTTGATCTCTAAGCTGACTTGTCAGTGTGCCTCTTGTCTTTCAGCATAATTGTCAGATCTAATTTCCTATACCGTTTCATTTATTGCCATTAGATCAGGATTCTGTCTCCTTGCATTCTATGTAAAATTAATTCCCTAACACATGCCCCTCCTAACAAGGTGCAACTGGCCGTATATGCATGCTCTTTGGTCCATGAATGCTCCAGTGATGGAAATGCTCTTGCAAGCGGCAAGCCACCAAGCAGGTGTTTCACTGCAGGCAGTGATTGGAAAACACAGCGAGCCGGGAGACCAAAGTATTATTGTTTCCCCGGATTAACCTTTTTAAAACTGAACTTCAAGAGGGAATCCAATGCATGTTCACAAAGCATTCCAAACCGACATTTTTGTGTAATTAAAGTATAAATAAAACCGAATTGTTTATCTGTTGCATGTATGCAGTTTATATGTGTGCTAAATACTTCATAAAATAATCTGAAATTTTTATTTGTGAACATATAAAAAGTATTCCGTACAGAATAACTTGTAAGAGCGTCAGCCAAAACATCTAGGGCAGGATTTATGGATACAAACACATCTGGAAAGGGCATTTAATTGCATTCAAACCATCAACCTAGTCCATACAGGTTTATATTTCCACTCCGATTGCAGTGTAAGTGTCTAGAACAGTGGTTCCCAACTGCTCCAGTCCTCAAGTACCCCTAACAGGCCAGGTTTGGTAGATATCTGAAATACAGCACAGGTGATAGGATTTGCTGCTCAGTGATTGCAGGATTCAGTCTGCTTTTCTCCAAGCTATTCCTTAATATCTAGCCTTTTAGGGAGACCTGAGGACCACAGTTGGGAACCACTGGCCTAGAACCTAGGGCCACAGTTATGGCTTGGGCAGTAATAGGAAGTTATAAAGACCAAAAATCAACACGAGTCATTCTGTGACCCTGTTCCAATCCTACCAATAAGCTAGTCTTCTCGGAATTAGTGGTAGGTCACTGCACATTAACAATTTCCATACTTTGTATAGGAGCTGTTAATAATGGCTCAGCACAAGAACAGTGAGTTATTCCATGGCAGCTCATTGTTGTTGACCTCTACCGGTATTCTTGAAAGAATAAAACTCTGAGAGCATGTGTTAAGTGATTTTGCTCTGGAAATACCCCTGATACTGTGGTGCACAGGCTAGTGCAAGCAGAGCAGCCAGAGGAGCCAAGTATTACAAGACTTTTCCATGCAGTGCTTCCAGTCCCTATTTTTTTTAAATTTTAATATTTTCCCATTTTCTCCAAATGCTAATTAAAATGTGATAAACTGGAGAGAACGTAGGGATCCAACATCTTAAAGGATTCCATATTTGTATTTCATTCCCAAGCACAGCGATACCCCATAAGTATCTTGTACTTAGGTTTGTGGAGAGTCATATGGCCGAGTACAAGATCTGATATCATCTTGAAGGACTCTTTTCACTAAGGACATGTCTCTTTGGAGTTACATAATTAAATATAGTTACATAGGCTGAAAAAAGACGTGTGTCCATCGAGTCCAGCCTTTCACACATCACCTACTGCTGTTGATCCAAAAGAAGGCAAAAATCCTTCTGAAGCGCTCGCTGAATATGCAACATACTTGAAAAAAATTCCTTCTTGACTCCAGAATGGCGTCAGATTTCTCCTTGGATCAAGCAGCTTTTACCCAGATATTAAATTTTATAACCCTTAATATTATATTTTTGCAGGAAGTCATCCAGTCATTGATTAAAAGTCTCTACAGACTCTGACTCAACCAACTCAACAGGCACAGCCAGCCCTAAACCTAAATGTGGGCAGGACCACCAGAGAGCTAAAAGTACTTATCATGGAGCATTTTTGTAATATTAGGAACGGTAAAGATCATGGTGTCCCCAATCACTGTTTAAGTTGTCCGCAATTCAATTTTGCAAACTTCAGAAGGTTAGGTATAGAATTAGTTAAACCAGACTGGAGGGGGAGAGACTTCATGAGACTTCTGGCTAAAAAAGAGAGTAGGTTCATTGATTTATGAGCTGGGTACCTGGGGTGTTGGGGTTTAAATATGGAGATTGACGTGGTTAATTGCATCTAATTTTGTGTTGTGTTCCATTTTTGATTTCCCTTTTCTGCTTTTGTTTTCTTTTTGGGCATAAGTTCTGATTTAAGGGCAAAAGAGGACTTTTAAAGATGGCGCCTAAGGATTCTGCTTCCTGTTTCCTGTTTGAGTGGATCAAGGAAGTAAATACATGGTGATTGCAAGAGGCTGGTGTTCGCAATTGGGACACAATTAAGAACAGATGGACATCTTCACTGGAGGATATCGATTGGTTGACTGGACTATTAAGGACATTATAAATGTACTTGGTTTTTATTTGAATACATATCCCTGATGAAGTTAGCTTATACTAACGAAACAGGTTGGATGTGTTTTATTTTAATAAACACACTTTTATTTTTAAATATTGCGAATTATGTCCTAATTTATCCTAACGCTGCTAGAGTCCTGAGGTCGTTGCATATCCCGCCCAAGGCTACCGGATCCACCACGAAAGGCTTCTGTATGGTAATTACTGTTGTATGCCAAAACAGCTGTCCCACCGGAGAGAAGGAATTATACCTGCTGCCGGTTGGTGTGGATAAGAAGCTGGTGTGTACTTTTGATGGGCCTGAATACTTTCTGCATTTTGTAAGTGAGGTCCTAGCTGGGGCCTAAATACTTACCTATAATAACAGTATTATGCTATGGTTATCTCATTTTATCCTTTACAGACTTCAATTATCTTTTTTGTTAAACCTAAATGACCGGTAAATTATAACCCTAATTCTACACCCAGCCCTAAAACTAAGCTCATCCCTAAAAGCAAATTGAACCTTAAAATTAAACTTAACAATGAAACTAAATTTAACCCGACATTTAAACTTAATTCTAATTTTATACCTACAGCTAATGATAACCCTAAACCTAAAAAGCTCAACTCAAAAAATTCACTTGGTATAAACAGTAAATTTAACACCAATTCTAAATCTAGCACGAGGGCAGACTGACCATGGCACAGGTAGTTCATCTGCACATGATGTAAGCCTGGCACTGATCATTTGGCTAGGTGTCAAAGAGGTCAAATGTTTGATACAGTACTGGTGAAGCATCTTGCACTAGCCTGATCAGGCCACTCGTAACACATGACATATAAATGTTTCTGTATAATGAAAATCAAGCTGTTTTTAAATAACCTGTGTCGGAACGTACCTTGTACAAAAAGGGTAAACGAAGCCAGATGATCAATAGGAAACAAGAGATGTGTCTGAGATATTGATCAAGCACTGATCAGCCTCGACATTAAAGCGACCTGGCTTATATCGTGTATGTCCATCAAAACAGCTCTGATTTGTCTAAGCATTGACTCCACAAGACCTCTGGACAAGTTCTATGGTATCTGGCACCAATACATTAGTAGCGGGTCCTTTACATCCTGCAGGTTATGAGGTATCCACGAATCAGATTATTGTTTCAGCACATCCCACAGATGCCGATTAGTCATTACTATTTGGCCCCTGTCAACGTCACTCAGATCTCTTCCCTTGCCCATATTTCGTGCTTCCAACACTTGAAATTCAAGGACTGTTCACTTGCTGCCTAATATACCCCAAGATATGTGCCTTTGTAATGATACATTCAATGTTATTCAAGTTACCTGTCAGTGATTTTAATGTTATGGTTGATCAATGTATGTTTCCAAATGGCACATGCCAAGACCTGCGATTTATGGGGGGTATCCGATGACAAAGCTGTGTCTTTCACACAGTGAATCCTTTTGGGACATCTTTCATGGTAAACATACATGTGTGTGTACGATAAAAGCTATGAAAGGAGAAAGATTGCCCTAAAACAGGAGAACTCCATGTACAATGGCTACAGTACCCTGAGCGCCAATCGACTCAATTTGCAGAATAGAAAGTAAGGATTTGACACATGGGTTGCCCAAAAGTATAAAGTCATTCAAGCTTTATTAAAGCCCTTTTGTGGGCTCAAACATTGCCTCTGTGTGTTCTGCAATAAATCTGCATATCTTGACAACACATGTACCCAATCCTTGTTTTCCTGCCTATTCTAAAAGCCAGCAACATGGTACAGAAGTCCTTAGCATCAGGCACTGAAGTGTACAAGGGGAATAAGGATACAGGATCAACCTTGCGGAAAAAAATATCTATTTTGTCTGTTTTCCGTTCAAGTCTTGTCTAAGATTGAATCATGTGTTCTGGGACAGAAGTGGGATGTTCTCCTTAGCTTCCATCTCATCAATGAACAAATACCAAGCAGAAATTTAAAGTATTTCTATTGAATCACGTCCATTGCACGGGAGCAATAGATATTAAAACCTGTGCTTCGACTTATCAGGCAGCTAACACTGACATCAGGACATTAATGTTTAGAGCAGGGGTCATCAATCTTGGCTCTCCAGGTTAGTGACCCATGAATTAAGAGTTTTTCAGCATCAGATAGGATTGACCTGCACTCTATGCAAGCTTACATTTGATAAATTTGTGGCAAGTTCACTGTTGATGAATATCCAAGTTAATATAAATATAAATAGGGATGTGCACGGCTGAAAAATTTGTTTCATTTCATTACGTTTTTAAATAATTTCATTTTCGGAATTTCGTAACTAATTTCGTTTCATATTTCGCTTTGTTTCGGATTGATTTGAAATTTCGAATCGATTCGAAAGTTGTTGCTATCCATTTGATACTTCATTTCAAATACGATAGTTGTTGATATCAATTATTCAAATTCCTCTTTTATGATGATCACATGGTGTAAAACAAAATAAATTTGATATATACAGTTTTGTTTAGTTTCAAATTCGTATCGTATCGATTCGTTATTCGGAAGTACTTCCGAAATACGAATTATCAAATTTCGTTCCAAATTCCGAATTTTTCCAAAACGAATGCAAATCTCTAAATATAAATACACTAGTTTGTCAAACTTTATGCCCAAAAGGGAATCAGCAAGTTCAGATACAATAAATGTGAATGTAAATTCATTGCTAGTAGTATGGGATGTTTTCACATATAGATTTTGCGGTTTTGCTTTGAGATTTTTTTCTAGATATGCTCTACCAAACATTAACCCCTTCACTCCAGAGTTAGAGAGAACCCGGGTCCTCAAAGGCACCATCAGGTGCCCAATATAGCATTATCTTGATATGCAGCTGTGCAGGACAAAAACAAATGAAATTAATTTGTTGCTAGAAAATTTATTTTGCTTTTCGGCTGAAGAAGGTGCCTTCAAAGTTTTAGCCCTGTGGGCATAATGCCTGAGGTGCTAAAACTATTTAAAATCATCTAACTGAATGTACTATCGGACTTTCAGCAGCCGATGCAGGGACCCACAGGCTGCAGGTCCGAGTGCACTAACTTGATTTGGCCAGCAGATGGTGACAACTGTCTGCCAAATAGGTTATTACAGGAAGAAATACACTGGGAATATTCCCAAATATTTCTTACTGTATAATTACTTACAATGATTTTTTAAAAAAAAAAACACTTGGTAGTGAAGGGGTTAAGACAAGTTGCAGTTTAGTAAAACACACTTATGGCTTAAATTTCTGTTCATCTCATAGATGTGTGTGTGGAAGGACGTAACTGCTCAAGTAACACTTCACTACCAAGTGCTGATTGTTGACCAAAAAATGATCATAACACTTATATGAAACATGGGATGTGACGTTAACAATTGAGTACAGGGCAAAACAAAAATCTTGCACAGAAATTGTTATTCGGAGTTAAAAGATTAAAATGTAAATTTGCTCATTTTTCATATGTTAACCCATTGGCTGTAGATGACGTGCTGGAGACGTCCTCCACTTTCCCACTTGCATGCAGAGCGCCTACTTTGGGCATTTTAGGTCACCATTTACACTTTTTGCATTTTTTCTTAAGTGGTTCATGATAAAGGGCATGACATTTAACAGTTTGAGATTATTTAGAGTTTGTAAATATGAAATGTAAGGCTAGGGTCAGACTAACGCATTTTTCGCGTTGTCCGTGAAAAAGTGCGTTCGAATGAATGGACGTATTTTTTCACGGAATACGCGATAGTGGTCATACGATGCGCATTTTCGTCGGTGATTTTGTACGGATCATCAATAAAACACTTTTTGCGTCTGGACGTTATGTTGGCTGGACATTAGCAGCGTCTGACCTCTCCTAATCACGCACACACGCCGCTAGCGGACGCAGCGCACTCTGTATGTCAGTACTAGCGGTTTGACGTTCTCGATAAAATGCGTTCGTTTGCCACTTGCGTTGCGTGGCTGCACTTTGCGTGCGACCGTTCTTCGTATGCTGCCCGGCATTGGACGTCATTTGCTGCTAGCACGGCCGTGATTAAGTGCGGCTAAACGCACGTTAATACTGCGCTCGTCTGACCCTAGCCTAACACGTGCGCAAAGTGCACAACCTGTAATAAGGGCTGCACACGCCTATGATACTTAATAAGTAATGCTGCGATCTATAAGGTAGCTTTACATGATTTCTTTAAGGAAATCCAAATAGCCATGTTTTGCTGATATAATGTAAACATTAATAAAGAAGAGCCATGTTTCCCTTTGATAGTAGAACCTGCACATTTGTTTATCTAGGCCAGATGGCAAATCTGACAGTTAATGATAAACTGTACTGTTTTGAAGGTCCCTCGTCATCTCTAGAAAATAGCTTGTTCTTAAAAAATGAAGCAAAAATTTAAATATTAAAAAAAGATGAAAAATAAAATAGTTTTTGCGAAAGAATATAGGTATGATTAAAAAGCACTCATTAGCATATCAAAACCCAATTGTCACACCTTTTTAAAGCACGATTAGTGTGCCCTCTGCCTAGAAATTAAATCCACTGTCTTGTTTAGCTCTCTACAGGATGCCTGGAGACACATAAGCTGCAAATAGCAGCCCCAATCCTTACTGTAACAAAATGTTCAAACACATTACTTCTGCAGTACAACAGCCAGGGAGAGGGCAGAATGCAGAGAAATCTCTCTGGTCACTCATTGCTGTACAGCGATTTGATCCAGGTGATTATATTAAGTGAAAATCCCTGTATAGGACAGATACAAGGTGTTACTGTAATTTTCATATACAGATTTTTTATATTCTAATGGTATTTTTTTGGAATCTGAACTTCGAATCTCATCGTGATCATTACAAATTCTCATAAACAGAAGATCTGATCAGTTTTAGGCTAGAGTCAGACGAATGCAGTCTGAGCGCACTCTGCGTGCGTGCATAATGGACAGATGTACTGACGGAAGATACTATAGACACCACACGGTCCGTTTTTGTTGAGGGACATAGAAAAAAAAGGGGAATTATGGGAAACAAAATTAATATGAAAAATTATAAAAATTTGAAAAGGATATGAAAAGCCATTTTGAGCGTCAAGGTGCTGGACGTCGCAAATACGCTGAGTCTGACATCTCATCACTCACACAGAACGCTATACGGACATGACACTCTGCACATCCGTGGTAGCGGTTTTACGTTCTTTCCTAACTTGGTCCATTTGCCACGTGCATTGTGCGTGCGCAGTTCGGTGCGCACGTACTTCGTGTGTGGGTCTCTATTGATCATGATTATATGCTACGACGAATGTTAAACTGTGCGGCAACACGGACGTGATAACTGCGTTCGTCTGACGCGGGCCTTATTAACTTTATCACAGTTACAGTATTTGACATAAAGGCCATTTCTGCCTGTATGCTGATGAAGCAGACCCCATGTGAGATTGTGCAAGATAAAGGACACCATCTAGAGTTCAGAACCATTCATTCCAACAATATTTCTGTGAAGGATAAACTAATACATAAAAAACTAAAAACTATCAAATTTACATTGTTTTAATGATCTCAGAACAATCTATGTCCAAATTTTCTATTTTACCCTATATTTAATTGTTAACTTTGCATCCCATCTTTCAAACATATGTTATGATAAAAAAAATCAACAAAAATTGCTTGGTGGTGAAGGGGTTAAACATAGTTGAGGTCTTTGAGTTTTATGCCCTTCCACGGGGTCTTTATTAGGTTTCTGGACAGCGTCCAAGACAAATAATCAGATTTATTTTCTTTTCCAAGAAATAGTTAAGGCAACAAGGAAGCTGCTTAAAATGGGATATAACACATTTTCTCAATCAGGCCCAAAATAGACAATTATATAGTTTAAACTTTTTATTGCAAAAAAAAATGGTAGAGTGCTGCCCCAACTGCCCCAATGGATGAGCCTCTACTGCTGTTGTCTGAAAAATGCAAGATCCATTTTGTTTCTTTTGAGATTCAATCTTCACGGAGCCCCAGTTTTACGTTGCAAGCTATACCTTGAGTAGCCAATGTAATTAGTGTATGGGACACAGGATTAAAGTATGTAAAATGTAGGGATGGGCTGCCGATTCGAATGTTTCCTGTCCCCCCAGGGCAGTACCCGGACCCCATACACCTTTTATGACCAATATCTTGCATACAGTGGCAAGAAAAAGTATGTGAACCCTTTGGGATTACGTGGAGTTTTGCATGAATTGGTCATAAAATGTGCTCTGATCTTCATCTAAGTCACAACAATTTGAAAAACACAGTCTGCTTAAAATAATACAACACAAACATTATATGTTTTCATGTTTTTATTGAACAGAACATGTAAACATTCAAAGTGCAGGGTGGAAAAAGTATGTGAACCTTTGGACTTAACAACTGGTTGACCCTCCTTTGGCAGCAATAACCTCATCCAAACGTTTCCTGTACTTGCAGATAAGACCTGCACAACGATCTGGAGTAATTTTGGACCACTCCTCTTCACAAAACTGTTTCAGTGTAGCAATATTCTTGGGATGTCTGGTGTGAATCGCTCTCTTAAGGTCATGCCACAGCATTTCAAACGAGTTGAGGACAGGACTCTGACTGGGCCACTCCAGAAGGCGTATTTTGTTTTGTTGAAGCCATTCTTTTGTTGAATTACTTGTATGCTTTGGGTCATTGTCCTGTTGCATCACCCATCCTCTGCGGAGCTTCAGTTGGCGGACAGATGGTCTTATGTTTTCCTGCAAAATGTCTTGATAAACTCTGGAATTGATTTTTCCATTAATGACAACAATCCGTCCAGGCCCTGAGGCAGCAAAGCAGCCCCAAACCATGATGCTCCCTCTTCCATGTTTACAGTGGAAATGAGGTTTTGATGTTGGTGTGCTGTGCCTTTTTTCTCCACAAATAGTGTTGTGTGTTTTTTCCAAACAACTCAATTTTGGTTTCATCTGTCCACAGAATATTTTGCCAGTAGTGCTGTGGAACATCCAGGTGCTCTTTTGCGAACTTCAAACATGCTGCAATATTCTTTCTGGACAGCAATGGCTTCCTCCGTGGTGTCCTCCCATGTACTCCATTCTTGTTTAATGTTTTCCGTATTGTAGATGTGTCAACAAAAATGTTAGCATGTGCCAGAGATTTCTGTAAGTCTTTAGCTGACACTCTAGGATTCTTCTTTACCTCATTAAGCATTCTGCGCTGTGCTCTTGCAGTCATCTTTACAGGACGACCACGCCTAGGGAGAGTAGCAACAGTGCTGAACTTTCTCCATTTGTAGACCGTCTGTCTTACCGTGGACACATGAACATCAAGGCTTTTGGAGATACTTTTGTAACCCTTTCCAGCTTCATGCAAGTCAACAATTCTTGATCGTAGGTCTTCTGAGAGCTCTTTTCTGCGAGGCATGGTTCACATCAGGCAGTGCTTCTTGAAACCAGTAAACCCAAAACTGGTGTGTTTTCAGCAACACATCCAATAATATCACACTGATTGGACTCAAGGTTGGCTCACTCCTGGCTCCAATTAGCTCTTGGAGAAGTCATTAGGCTAGGGGTTCACAAACCTTTTCCACCCTGCACTGTGAATGTTTACATGTTCTGTTCAATAAAACATGAAAACATATAATGTTTGTGTTGTATTATTTTAAGCAGACGGTGTTTTTCAAATTGTTGTGACTTAGATGAAGATCAGAGCACATTTTATGACCAATTCATGCAAAACTCCACGTAATCCCAAAGGGTTCACATACTTTTTCTTGCCACTGTATATGCCCTCCGGAGTGGACCTTAATTTTCAAACTTTTGAGCCCCATTGACTTGCATTGTGTTCGAATCGTGTTCGTGTTCGAATTTAAACTTTTTCAAATGTTAGAGTTCAAATGCGAACTGAACACGGGGGTGTTCGGCCCATCCCTAGTAAAATGTAGGGTCTCAGCTCTTCACGTTAACCACTGGTCCCTCTTCCACTATGCGATGCACCCCGAGTACACGAGCAGCTGCACCACTACCATCATCCCACTCTCAGAACCATTAATAGCCACAGAGATCTGCCCAGCTCCAAAGCCAAGGTTGTATACCATTGCAACAAACTACAGGGTCATAACCAAGTAGGTAGATAGCGGTATATTGAGTTGAAGGCATAAAGCAAAACTTCCCATCCCCGCTATTCCAACCCTTAGCCTGTGATCGAGGAGCTATTATGGAGAGTGGGTAGATTGTGGGGCAACCCACTCTCCATTGAAACCATGGGCCCACGGGGGATATTATGATATGATACATATTATATACTGTATCATATAACTGGTCATATGACCTGTTATGTGTTTATAAATGTGTGTTACATGTTTAGGATTTTTTTTGTATCATAATACTCATTGGTAATTCTTCATAATTCTTGTGATGTTTTAATTTGGGCAATTTATAATTTTAACACATATTAGGAGACTGTTATGCATCCTTTATGTCCTTCCTATAGAAAGGCGTGCTTAATATTTGACCTTATTTTTCTGCAGTTTTTTTTTTTAGCTATATCTGTTTAATAAGTCTATGGTATATCTGTTTAAAACGGACAATGAGTAAAATATTACTGTATTCTGGTTGTTCTTCTTGGTAAAACTTTGGCAATGATTTTTTATTAATATGATTCAGTTTTTGTCTGCATGAAATCATAATTATTAAAACATATTTTTTCGGGCTTAATTAATAGACATTTTCCTCGTTTTATTCTGCACAACATAATGAGCTGAGATCCAAGTTACCTGTATTTCCTGTTGTTCCCGTCTCACATTTTATTACTAGTTTTATGTTCTTCAAAGCTCTTATTTCCATCAAGCCTCCAGTGTATTTTCTCTTTCAGCGTTTCCTTTTTAATTTACATACTCAAATCCAGTGAGGATTTATATCTATCCTCCTGATGCTTGAGGCTGTGTGTCTGCCACTTCTCTGTATTTTGGGTAGCTAGTTTCTTGAACTTGGTGCTCAGAAGATCAGATTATTTGTTCAGGAAAAGAGACAGCTGATGAGCAGGTTCCTGTCATGGTTAAAAGCCTGTCAAAATAACTTTCTGTTCTACTTTTTCAGTTCTCTTTTTTTGTGAGGAAAAAGCGTAGAGACTCCATGGACGAGAACTTGTAATGAATTAAAAAAATGAAAAAATATCCAACAAATTTCAATTTAGGAAAATAAAAGTGATAGGCATCAATCTAAGAGACCTCGTGTCCAGTTAATCTCAGATTGTAGTCTGACGGTTTAAGATCTCCCTCTAGGATATCAGGAATTGCATCTCTGCTGAGGCACTTTTGTTATTCTTTGAACAATGCTCTCAGTGTTAGCCAAGGGAGGAGAAAAACACACAGATATAGATAGATAGATAGATATATCTAGCTTTATCTAAGAAGGAATTGAGTGCACTCAAGAGACTTGATTTTAGGTGACTATATAAATTTACAAAACAGGAGCCAACGTTTCAGCCCACTCAGGACCTTTATCAAGACATAAAGTTTGTCTTGACAAAGGTCCCTAGTGGACTGAAATGTTGTGTCACGTTCACGATGGCGCTCACCTAAGATCAGCGTTGTTTAGATCTTTATGGACAGATTTCTACAGTGCGTAATTTTAAAGCAATTGGGACTGTAGTACCTAGTATCCCAAGCCAGGGAGGTAATACAGAATTCTAGGTACCACTCAACACCAAATGATTTCGTGACCAAGTGGTTGCTGAGTGAAAGCACGTTAACTATATATTTGTTCTCAATGACAAATGGTAAATGCTCAAGGTATTCCGCAACTGCAGGGCAGATCTACAATCAGAGGTAATGTGTTGCGTTTTGTACATAGACTTGAGGCCATATTACAGAGTTGGTGCTAACTTAACCAGAGCTGTTGTAAACTTCCCAGAGCCATTATAGCCTATGGAGGTTTTAAGTTTACAACAGCTCTGTTTAAGTTAGCACCAACTATGTAATATGGCCCTTGGCGTCAAGCCGGTAACTTGAGAGGTTGGTAGATTTAGCAACCTGCAGGGAAGACCCACTCACAGCAACCTTGCAATATGCTTTGAAATGAAACCATGCACTTGACAAGCAACTTGAAGTGTTGAATGATTTTGAAACCTGAAGGGAAGACTCATAGACGGAGATCATGTGGTATGATCTGTACCCAGACCTGGTATTCGGCAGACAGATTGAGCAGTTGATAGAATTAGCAACCTGAAGGGCAGACCTTCCAACTGAAATCATGCGGTACAAAATATGCATACACTCTGTGATCACAGCATACAAAAATTACACAGACAAGGGTAAATCGTAAGAATGGTCAGTAGGCAGTCTGGGTCAATCAACATAAGCAAGGTCCTCGTACTAGCAGAAAGTCGGCAACAGCACAAAGGTAGCACTGAGACAAACTCAAGAGTCAGCTGGCGATGCGGGAAAATAACTCCACGTCAGGGTGACGAGCAGTGTTTTCCGCCCTGTACTTAAGGCCGGCGGCTCCGTGTCATCACGCAAAGCCCCACTCCCTCAGACGCCAATCGGCCAGCTTGTATTCCTGGCACCCGGCCAGCCAGCGATGCTGCCGGGTGCCCAGACCCCCCCCAGGCAGCGCCACGGGGGCCGAAGACGTGACACGTTGATTCCTGTCTTGATTCTAGATGATTGACTCCTGTCTTGTAAATTAAATATTTATTGTTTCAGTCCACTCGGGACCTTTATCAAAAGACATAAAGTGAGTCTTGATAAAGTTCCTGAGTGGACTGAAATATTGACTCCTGTCTTGTAAATTAAATATTTAATCATCTAGAATCAAGTCTCTGGAGTGCACTCACTTCCTTCTTCTATATACTATTTACGGCTGTTGGCAGCACCGTAGCAGGAAATTACTTTCTAAGTTAAGGAACGTGGGTTTCCTGTGTCTGCTATATATACTAAATGTTTTATATAGTATTTATCTATATGTATATACTGTATATTACTGTGCAAATGTTTTCGATAGTCACAACCATTATCACAACCCACCAGCATGCAATGTTTCAGCAGTTTACTGTAAATTAACCCTTTCACTGCGGAGGATGCGGAGGATGCGCGTCCACCCGCAGTGTTGTTCCATGCGGAGGACGCGCTGAGCGCGTCCTCCCTTTGCGCCAGCGATCGGCCGGATTCTGTCTGATCGCTGTGCCCCCCGGTGCGGGCTGACATCCTTGATGTCAGCCCAGCACTCGGGGACCCCGGCGGGGCCATTAGATGTCATCGGGTGGCGCGATGACATCTATGTAATTTAGGTGCCCCCCCGCGTGTGCGGAGGAGGCTCCTGAAATGGAGGGTGGAGGTTCTTCGGACCTCTCTCCCTCCCGATCACCGGGGTGCACTGGGTTAAGCCAGGCACCATTTGGAAGGGCACACCCTGCCCTTCCAAACGGTGGCTGTCATTAACCCCTGGGGAGCCGGATCACGATTCGGGACTGAAAGCGCCGGATAGTGATCCTTTCCCGGAGCTGGCCGACATCTTGGATGTCGGCTAAGCCTCCGGGAACTCCCCCTGAGGACTGGCGTCATCGTGCATAGCACGATGACGCCAGTCCTGGAGTTAACCCCTAGCTGCCAGCAATGGTGGTGATAGGGGTTCCAATGAACCCCCTATCTCCCGATCTGTGACAGCTAGGGTTTAATGTTTAATATGGTTGGATCGGCCATAGCATGGCCTTTCCAACGATACCAAACTTGAACATGGAAAAAGTTTTAAAAAATTTAAAAATATTAAAAATAAAAATAAAAAAATATTTTTAAAAAAAATTATAAAAAAAAATAAACAATTTTTTTTTGGTTTTGTTAATGCAGCAATATTGTTCCCATTTCAATTATAATGTGAACAATGATGCTGCACTAACGATTTTTGTATGCGGTGCGTTTGTTAAAAATAGCAAAATTTTCCCCAAAAAAAATTACGAGTCCCCATTTCTAATTTTTTTAACAAGCGCACCCCATAGAAAATATAACTGCAAACGATCTCGCATGTAAAATGTGAAAAAAAACACTTTACACGTTGTAAATTATTGAAAATTCAAATTTTATTGCATTTTGTTATAATATATACAGACAGGACATACGTATACATATAATAATGACATATTATGAATCTGCCGGGTCTGCCGGAAAGAACGATATATAATATGTCTGGGTCAAATATCAAAATATGGCTTCAAAACGTGGTTAAACATGATGAGCGAAAGCGGTTAAAAATGACCTCAGCACAGGGCGGGAAAAGCCTCAGCAGCGAAAGGGTTAATAGTTGACACAGAGCTCATGCAGGGTTGTGTAGCGCTCACTCCCGGAGGAGCCGCTGAAAATGAACCACGGGTCAGTCTCCCCGCACTAGGGAATAAATATACTCCAACACGCTGGACAGTTTTACAATTTAAAAGGTTTACTAAATGGTTTGCAGCTCTTAAGACACGGTATATGCAGGAAGATTTACAGTACTTTCGTAACACGATAAACGCGTAGCGGTAAAAAGAAACGAAAACACGAGGGCTTCGTATTTTCGGAAAAAACCCCGACCGAGCAGAAAATTAAAAGATACGAAATTCGAGGAAAAACCGCGTAGCGGGACACAATAAAATACACAGTTCTCGTATCACGGTGAACGCGCAGCGGGAACAAAAGAGGAAAAATGTTCGGAATGTAACTTTAACTTTGCCCCCTTGTCCCGGTTCGGAAAAGGAAAATGAGTCCTGCACAGGTTAAGTCCCAGAACATGAGGTGATATGTATTTGTGTGTGTAGGGTACCCGGGTACTTCTCAACTGGCCAGTGAGTTTACTTTAGCGATGTCTTCGACTAGTCAGTTGGGGCCCTGTGGGTTTTAGAAAGAAACAGCAGCGTACGCTCTTATTTAAACACGGCCTTGGGGCCTCTCACCCATCCAGCGCAAGCTTGAGATTCGGCTGGCCCAGGACGCCTCTCCGCTCGATGTTGCCGGGGATGCCGACCACCGGATCTGTTGTCTGGCCCTCTGTCTGTCAGCCGCGACTCATCCAGCTTACCGCCTGCTCCCCGCTTCGATCGACCGCGGTACTCCTCACTCCTGGGGTCTTCTCTCCTTCAGCTGCACTTGAATAGCATAGAGGGTGAGGTCTGTGTCCCGCAAGCTGAGTGAGCCAATCCTGAAGGCCCCGATCCACTCTGTCTGCGCTCCGGCCTATCTTTGGTCTCTCTCTTTACTTGTGCATCCACTCGCTTGACTCCCTGGCGCGCTCTCTGCCTGTTCTCCACGAGGTGCAGGATGTACAGCTCTCCACAAACCCACCCACTTCCTGTTTCTTCGCAAAGCATGCATGGACATGTAGTTCAAGTGTCCAGGGTCTTTAATCGTGATAGTCTCCATCTTGTGGCCAAAAATGGGTACTGCACAGTAAACTTTAACACATCGCTACACTCTCCCCCTCCTAGAACTCTTGGGTCTCTCCAAGGAGGTACAACAGTTACATTATCTTTTTACAATTTGCACACAGTTTATACAGCATACATGCAGTGGGTTAGAAACACTTTCTCAAGCTGATTCATGTTCTGGGCTACCTCAGCTAACAAAGCAGACACTTCGGGCAATCTCTGCACAGTGGTGATGGCCTCTTCAGTGCTATGTCCGGGTGAGTCATAGGTAAGACGCTGGGGCGGGCCGAATAGAGCGTTTTTGTTCAGGCTCCCTCCGTTCCTCTTCAGGTGGAAGTACTATGGGCGTTGGCTCAATTTCTCTTTCTATCACTGGAGCAGACGTTTCTTCAGAGTATGATCCCTCCAGTGAAGGCATAGAACCGTAATCACCTGAATAAGCTTCCGGAGCTACCGGGATCCCCACAGCCTCAGGGGCTTCCCACTGAAATTCAAGCGGCTCAGAGATATCAACAGTCTCAGGGACTTCCAACAAGAATTCAGGAGCCTCAGGCCTCAAATTACTCTCCCATCGTTCCGAACTGAGGTAATCTCTTCAGCTCCGGTGAACGTATCCAGTCCAGACAGAAACTTTCTTCCTCACTGTCCCTTTCGCTCTCTTCGACAGCCCGAGTCTGTTGAGACCGAGTAACAGGAGGTAAACATGGAACAGGCGGATTCGGCGGAGGGTCAACTACCCGAGTTGTTGAGACCGAGTAACAGGAGGTAAACGTGGAACAGGCAGATTCGGCGGAGGGAGTTCACCCCAACTGGTATCCTCACAGCCTCTCTCAAAGGTAACAAATGATTTCGGTGCCAGTTCTTAAGAGGCCCAGCCTTTCCATCTGGGCGATTTGATACACCGGCAGACCCGGCAGTTGCTTGCAGACAATGTAAACCTGGGAACTCCATCTATCCGCCAACTTGTGTCTTCGCAGCAGCACCCAAATTCTTCAACAGGACCCTATCACCGGGTTGTAGATCTTGTATTCGAACCTTCAGATCATAGTTCTTCTTGTTCCTTTGCTCCCTGTTACCTGACGTCAAACGAGCCTGTTCAAACGCAGAAGCCAGATTCTTCCGAAGTCTATCCACATAGTTTCTATGAGAAGCTACCGACGTCTGGTCTAGAGATAACCCAAATGCCAAATCAACCGGCAGTCGAGCTTCTCTTCCGAACATAAGACGGTACGGTGAATATCCAGTGGCATCACTCTCCGTACTGTTATATGCATGCACCAGAGTAGCTATGTGACGACTCCAACTCTGCTTCTCCACATTAGACAAGGTCCCCAGCATATTTAGCAGCGTGCGATTAAACCTTTCAGGCTGAGCATCACCTTGAGGGTGGTATGGCGTAGTTCGAGTCTTTTGAATTCCCAACAACTCCAGCAATTGCCCGACCAATCTACTTTCAAAGTCTCTTCCCTGATCAGAGTGTATTCTTCTTGGCAGGCCCGTAAACAAAGAACTTTTCCATCAGCACCCTTCGCCACTGTCGGAGCGCGTTGGTCTTTTGTAGAAAAAGCTTGGCATAACGGGTAAAGTGATCAGTCACTATCAGAATGTTCCCTTGCCCACTAGCATCCGGCTCTAAGCACAGGAAGTCAATGCACACCAATCCATGGGTCCCTGACTCTGTAGATGGCTCATTGGAGCAGCTCGGGTTGGTAGAGTTTTCCTCTGAATGCACCTCAGACAGGAATGGCAATAACTCTCAACTTCAGCCCTCATGCAAGGCCAATAAAACCTATCTCGCACCAACTTAAAAGTTCTCTCCGCACCCAAATGTCCATGCTCATCATGTAATGATCGCAACACACTCTCCCTGTGTTTAGTGGGGAGAAATAACTGTTGAATCTCTTCGGAATTGGTCGAGGGGCCCCTTCGGTAGACCACCCCATCCAACATCTTCAACCGCTCCCACTCTTTGTAAACCAATCTGGCTCCATCCGGGGAATTGGTTAACAGAATCTCTCGCTGGTTTGTAGTCAGGGCCTTTATGGTCAATGCAATCAAAGGGTCTCTAGCTTGATCCGCTTTCAAATCCTGCTTGGAAAAGGTAGGTAGATTTTCATCCCTCAATTGCGTAGGGTTACAGTAGAACTCAGGAACAGCCGCGGCCATGACTCCTATGGCCTCCGCTTCAACTCCTCCCTTGACCCGGCGTTCTGTTCCTTGACACAAAGCTTGCACCCCGTCTGGAGTTACCTGAGTCCATTCTGTAGTGTAGGGTCTTCTCGACAGAGCATCAGCATCTCGATTGTTCACCCCAGGGCGATACTTCAGGCTGAACCGAAACCCTGACAGAGCGGCCAACCACCGATGTCCCGTTGCGTCCAGTTTCGCAGTAGTAAGAATATAGGTGAGAGGATTATTATCCGTCTTGATCACGAACTCAGCTCCATACAGATAGTCTTTCAACTTGTCCACCACTGCCCACTTCAAGGCTAGGAACTCCAGTTTGTGAGTAGGATAGTTCTTCTCAGAAGGCGCAAGGCTCCGGCTCACATACGCCACAGGCCTCAGCAATCCATCATACTCCTGATATAGGACTCCTCCCAGACCTTCTCGGCTGGCATCCACATGTAGTTCATACGGCTTGTGAGGGTCCGCATAGGCCAGAACAGGAGCTCGGGTTAGATTCTCTTTCAGCTTCACAAACGCACCTTCACATTGACTAGTCCATTCACCTTGTATGGACTCTTTAGCTTTCCTTGGTCCTGGAGCGGAGGGGTTTCGGTCAGAGACCTTACAGCCTTCTTCGGTGGTTTCTTTCTGTAGGAGTTTGTTCAGCGGCTGAGCTATCTTTGCAAATCCTCCCACAAATCTTCGATAGTATGAGCAGAATCCCAAGAAAGATCTAAGTTCAGTGACGTTTCGAGGTCTAGGCCAAGAAGCTACGGCCTCCAACTTTCGAGGATCTGTCGAAACACCTTCTGCCGCCGAGACTACGTGTCCCAGATATGTGACTGAGGGTAAACAGAACTGGCATTCTCCAGAGACAATTTCAACCCCTCTTCATGGAGCCTCTTCAAGACCTTCTCCAAACGTTGCTCATGCTCCTCCAGAGTCTTCCCGAACACAATTATGTCATCCAGGTACACTAACACTTCGATTAGATTCATATCCCCGACTGTCTTCTCCATCAACCGTTGAAACGTGGCTGGAGCTCCCGTCAGACCTTGAGGCATTCTATTGAACTCAAAGAACCCCAGTGGACAAATGAACGCAGTTTTCTCTTTGTCTTCAGGTGCATCGGTATCTGATGATATCCGCTTCGCGAAGGTCTAGTACACTGAACCACTTTGCTCCAGACAAACACTGTAAGGCATCTTCAATCCGAGGAGTGGCGTATTGGTCGGGGATGGTTCTTCGGTTCAGGGTGCGATAGTCTATGCACAAGCGGACAGAACCATTCTTCTTCCGGACCAGCACTATTGGAGATGCATATGGGCTCCTGGACTCTTGAATCACATTGGTTCTCTGCAACTCATTTAGCTGTTCTCGCAGATCATCCAAGTCTCCCAGCGGAACTCGCCTTGACCTTTCACGAAACGGCTTGTCTTCTTGCAACCGAATGCGGTGTTCCGTACTCTTAGCCAGGCCCACATCGAACTCATCTTTCGAGAATAATTCTTTCCACTTTAGAACTTGAGACTGAAGACGTTTCTTCCACTCAGGTGAGATGGGGGCGTCTTTAGGGTAGAATCTTTCATCCGAAATCTCTTTATCCACTCCCCCTCCTAAATCAGTGGAGAGGGGTGTGTAGCAGACTCTACTTGCCCGATAGGCATTCGTGCTTTAAGGACTACTGGAGAATCTGTCACATTGCACACACTGACCGAGACTCTTCCTCGTGTTCTCTTCAAGGCTTTTGTGGAGATTATTTCAGGAATTACTTCGACTCCGATTTCACTCCCATGACTGACATCGGTTCCCAGCACCACATAGGGGCCTGGTTGCGATCCGTTCAACTTGACTGAAACCCGGAAGCTCGCTACTTCTCCTGCTTGCAGAACCTTCTCTGTCCCACCCAGTCTCCACAGTCTTCCCACCTCAGCAGGTGCTTTCCGTTCTTCAACCATCCTCTGATAGACCGGTCGTAACATGGGGTGCACTCCTTGAGTTGACCCTTCTTCCACTACAATAGGTGTCAGGAGACGCCGCACTAGGTCAGTATTCGTCCCCACTATCAGGGAGCTTCTGTTCGCGCCTGGGGGTCGAGGACACACAATGGCCAATGCATCACAACCCCCAGACTGCCGATGACTTCAGATCCGATCTCCAACTTCACTTGCAGGTACCCGTCATAAGGGAGTTTCTCAGTGCCGATACCCCATATTTCCAAATCCTTCAATTCTTGCAGAGGAATGTGCTTTAAGTGTTTCTCATAGAAGTCTTTGTAGATCAATGTCACTTGAGCCCTGAATCTAACAGAGCTTTAGTGTAGACTCCCTCCACTCGGATTGGCACAATAGGAGAAGGACCTATCAGTTGGTCAGGAAACTTGGTGGCGGTATCTGGACGCTTAGACCCAGTTTGCTGTACCCTGGCCTTTTTCTTGGCCCGTGTAGGTTTTGGGTGTGCATTGCCTCCCCATGACGTAGGTCCGGATGCTAAAGGAATGACTCTTTCAGTCCTGGCAGGCTCAGCAGTTGGTCGGACTTTGGGCCCTCTCGCCCTCTTAGTCCTGGCTTGATTTTTGGAGCGGGTTTCAATCTTCGGGCCCTGGTTTGCTCCCTTACCAGGACCCTCTGGAGTTTCCCGCCTGCAGGGCGGACAACAGTTTCTCCACAGCTTTTAGAAGTTCTTCGACGGTTTCTTTTCAACCCTCCCTTGTGGGCACTGAGCCCTGAAATGGCCGATTCCCCGCAGCCAAAACATTTCTTCCTCGGGAGTGTGGGCATATTTCCTTCTTGCAGTTCCCTTGGAGACCCCTGTTCGAGGCTACAGCAACCCCTTCAGTTCTGGGGTCCTCAGCCAACCGTGACATCATTAACTCCATCATTTGCAACATCTGAGTTTTTAAGGCCAGCACTTCAGTCTGTATGTTTGCTGCATCGGCTACCGAGAGAGTTCCTACTTCTGCGGTGAAAACTGTGTGCGAAGCATTTGCAACCTTTTTAGCCTGAATCAAGGCCTCTTCTTCTCGGATAGCTTTGATTAGTTTGGAATAGGTCAGCCTTGTGTTCTGGTATCTAGTCTGAAACTTCAACATTATGGGATCCAGTGGGAGTGCACCTTTGAAAACTTGATCCAGCAACGCTTTGCTTGCACGACTCGGCTCCATGCCTCTTTTAAGAATGACCTGATGGATGATTTTATCCAGCCGCCAGACATATGTGGACAATTCTTCTCCTTCCTTTTGATAGGTGTGAGAGAACTTGTGAATAAGCTCGGCACAATCCTCCACTCCCCCGAAATTTTCCTGTAAAGCTTCTAGATACTCCGCAGCAGTGCAGCCGGGCTTGTCCCTTTTCAGATTTCGAATGACCTCTGAAGCAGGACCTCTTAGGCTCTCGATCAGCCTTTGTCTCTTCACGGTGTCAGCCACTTCCCATTCTTCCACTGCCTGCACTGCCTGATCTATCCAGGTCTCAAAGTCCTCTTCTCCAGTTGGCACGGGGACCTTACCAGAATAAAACCGTAACTTGCGATATCCGTAATTTGGAGACGCAGTAGAGTTTTTCGCTAGTGTTTCCACCAGTTTCCCCATAGTGGTGAAAAATGTAGCAGGAGGGAACCCTGTAGTTTGGGTAACATCGGGAACATTCTCGTGATCACCACGTGGCGTACTTGGCTGTATCAGTTGGACTTCCACCTCACCGGTCAGCTTCACGCTCGCGCCCTGAAAACATGCTGGAATACCTTTTCTCCATTCAAGAAGAACATGCGTGTGAGAGGTACCGGTTTTTCTTAATGTCCAGGATTAAACCCCGATGATCTGGTGCTAGCGTGGCCACGGCCTGGCGAATCTGATCTTCGGCCCAAGGTCTGCGGGAATATCCATGACTATGCAACATGCTAACTGACTACTGTGCTCCCCACACCATTCGGCAGCAGTGTCTGGATCCATATTTAACCCTTTAGATGCGGTTTTTCCAGAGACTGAATCCCGGACGAGCCCCCACGTGTAGCGCTCACTCCCGGAGGAGCCGCTGAAAATGAACCACGGGTCAGTCTCCCCGCACTAGGGAATAAATATACTCCAACACGCTGGAACAGTTTTACAATTTAAAAGGTTTACTAAATGGTTTGCAGCTCTTAAGACACGGTATATGCAGGAAGATTTACAGTACTTTCGTAACACGATAAACGCGTAGCGGTAAAAGAAACGAAAACACGAGGGCTTCGTATTTTCGGAAAAAAAACCCCGACCGAGCAGAAAATTAAAAGATACGAAATTCGAGGAAAAACCGCGTAGCGGGACACAATAAAATACACAGTTCTCGTATCACGGTGAACGCGCAGCGGGAACAAAAAAGGGAAAAATGTTCGGAATGTAACTTTAACTTTGCCCCCTTGTCCCGGTTCGGAAAAGGAAAATGAGTCCTGCACAGGTTAAGTCCCAGAACATGAGGGATATGTATTTTGTATGTAGTGTAGGTACCCGGGTACTTCTCAACTGGCCAGTGAGTTTACTTTAGCGATGTCTTCGACTAGTCAGTTGGGGCCCTGTGGGTTTTAGAAAGAAACAGCAGCGTACGCTCTTATTTAAACACGGCCTGGGGCCTCTCACCCATCCAGCGCAAGCTTGAGATTCGGCTGGCCCAGGACGCCTCTCCGCTCGATGTTGCGGGGGATGCCGACCACCGGATCTGTTGTCTGGCCCTCTGTCTGTCAGCCGCGACTCATCCAGCTTACCGCCTGCTCCCCGCTTCGATCGACCGCGGTACTCCTCACTCCTGGGGTCTTCTCTCCTTCAGCTGCACTTGAATAGCATAGAGGGTGAGGTCTGTGTCCCGCAAGCTGAGTGAGCCAATCCTGAAGGCCCCGATCCACTCTGTCTGCGCTCCGGCCTATCTTGGTCTCCTCTTTACTTTGTGCATCCACTCTGCTTGACTCCCTGGCGCGCTCTGCCTGTTCTCCACGAGGTGCAGGATGTACAGCTCTCCACAAACCCACCCACTTCCTGTTTCTTCGCAAAGCATGCATGGACATGTAGTTCAAGTGTCCAGGGTCTTTAATCGTGATAGTCTCCATCTTGTGGCCAAAAATGGGTACTGCCACAGTAAACTTTAACACATCGCTACAGTTGTACTGGGCTTCATGGAGTCAATACCCATGGCAGCACTACAGGCATTGGCCCCCGTGGCTATTAAATGCTCCCAATAGAGCCATTAATGAGAGAAACATAGAAACATAGAAAAATGTCGGCAGTAAGAACCTTTCGGCCCCATCTAGTCTGCCCAATTACATGGATACTTTACCTGGATTTATCTTTTGTTTAGGATAGCTTATGCCTATCCATGCTTGCTTAAATTCAATTACTGTTTTGGCCCCTACCACTTCTACTGGAAGACTGTTCCATGTATCCACCACCCTCTCAGTAAATAATGCTTCCTGATGTTACTTTTAAACCGAGAAACATAGAACATAGAAACATAGAAAAATGTCGGCAGATAAGAACCTTGCGGCCCATCTAGTCTGCCCAATTACATGGATACTTTACCTGGATTTTATTCTTTTGTTTAGGATAGCCTTATGCCTATCCATGCTTGCTTAAATTCAATTACTGTTTTGGCCCCTACCACTTCTACTGGAAGACTGTTCCATGTATCCACCACCCTCTCAGTAAAATTAATGCTTCCTGATGTTACTTTTTAAACCCTGCCCCCCTCTAATCTAAGACTATGTCCTCTTGTTTTGCTATTTTGTTTCCTTTTAAATATACTCCCTTCCTCTACCTTGTGGATTCCCTTTACGTATTTAAATGTTTCTATCATATCTCCTCTGTCTCGTCTTTTTTCCAAGCTGTACATGTTAAGATCATTAAGCCTTTCCTGGTAACTTTTCTCCTTCAAGCCGTACACCATTTTAGTAGCCCTAAGTGGGAAAAGGCTCGTGCAGCCTTTAAAGGCTTGCCATTAATGATTAGGTTATGATCTAGTTCCAGATTTTGACAGCTGGAATTTTTTCTTAAATACCGTCTCATGACGAGACTAACGAGCAACTTTTTGAATCGATCATTATTCTCCAGCTGCCCACAAAGTAGCACTTGCTATGCCAATTATATACATGTTAATTTACAGTAGGCAGCCAGAGAAACCAAGTAAGAGATGATTGCGGCTCGACTGGAATAGCAGGGAAGCAATTACGATTAACGAGAGGTACCATTATACTTAACAGCTCACTAGTTAATCATAATTGCTTGGTTTGAATGGTGTATGTCATAACTAAAGAGGGCTATTAGAATAACATATATATATATATATATATATATACAGTCAGGTCCAGAAATATTGGGACATCGACACAATTCTAACATCTTTGACTCTATACACCACCACAATGGAGTTGGAATGAAACAAATACAATGTGCTTTAACTGTAGATTGTCAGATTTAATTTGAGGGTATGTACAGCCAACTCCGGTGAACGGTGTAGGACTTACAGCAGTTTGCAGATGTGCCTCCCACTTGTTAAGGGACCAAAAGTAATGGGACAATTGGCTTCTCAGCTGTTCCATGGCCAAGTGTGTGATATTCCCTCATTACCCCAATTACAATGTGCAGATAAAAGACCCAGAGTTCATTTCAAATGTGCTATTTGCATTTGGAGTCTGTTGCTGTCAACTCTCAAGATGAGATCCAAAGAGCTGTCACTATCAGTGAAGCAAGCTATCATTAGGCTGAAGAAACAAAACAAACCCATCAGAGAGATGGCAAGAACATTAGGCGTTGCCAAAACTACTGTTTGGAACATTCTCAAAAAGAAGGAACGCACCGGTGAGCTCGGCAACACCAAAAGACCCGGGAGACCACGGAAAACAACTGTGGTGGATGAATGAATAATTCTTTCCCTGGTGAAGAAAACACCCTTCACAACAGTTGGCCAGATCAAGAACACTCTCCAGGAGGTAGGTGTATGTGTGTCAAAGTCAACAATCAAGAGAAGACTTCACCAGAGTAAATACAGAGGGTTCACCACAAGATGTAAACCATTGGTGAGCCTCAAAAACAGGAAGGTCAGATTAGAGTTTGCCAAACAACACCTAACAAAGCCTTCACAGTTCTGGAACAAGATCCTATGGACAGATGAGACCATTCAAGATAAACTCGTACCAGAGTGATGGGAAGAGAAGAGTATGGAGAAGGAAAGGAACTGCTCATGATCCGAAGCATACCACCTCATCAGTGAAGCATGGTGGTGGTAGTGTCATGGCGTGGGCATGTATGGCTGCCAATGGAACTGGTTCTCTTGTATTTATTGATGATGTGACTGCTGACTAAAGCAGCAGGATGAATTCTGAAGTGTTTCGGGCAATATTATCTGCTCACATTCAGCCAAATGCTGCAGAACTCATTGGACGGCGCTTCACAGTGCAGATGGACAATGACCCAAAGCATACTGCAAAAGCAACCAAAGAGTTTTTGAAGGGACAGAAGTGGAATGTTATGCAATGGCCAAGTCAATCACCTGACCTGAATCCCATTGAGCATTCATTTCACTTGCTGAAGACAAAACTGAAGGGAAAATGCCCCAAGAACAAGCAGGAACTGAAGACAGTTGCAGTAGAGGCCTGGCAGAGCATCACCAGGGATGAAACCCAGCGTCTGGTGATGTCTATGGATTCCAGACTTCAGACTGTGATTGACTGCAAAGGATTTGCAATCAAGAATTAAGAAGGGAAAGTTTGATTTATGATTATTATTCTGTCCCATTACTTTTGGTCCCTTAACAAGTGGGAGGCACATCTGCAAACTGCTGTAAGTCCTACACCGTTCACCTGAGTTGGATGTACATACCCTCAAATTAAAGCTGACAGTCTGCAGTTAAAGCACATTGTGTTTGTTTCATTCCAACTCCATTGTGGTGGTGTATAGAGCCAAAGTTGTTAGAATTGTGTCGATGTCCCAATATTTCTGGACCTGACTGTATATACACATGGACAGAAGAAGTCTACACATCCCTGTTAAAATGTAAGGTTTCTGTGATGTAAAAAATGAGACAAAGATAAAATGTTCTAAAATGATTTTTCTTGGTCTCATTTTTTAAATCACAGAAACTTGACATTTTAACAAGGGTGTGTAGACTTTTTCTATCCACTGTAATATATATTATATATATATATATATATATTACACACGCACAGGGAGCTCCAGAAAGGACTTGGTTAGTGAGTTGAACCCATAATAGCAGTCAATAGGCGAGAAGGATAGGACCTGCCAAAAGGTGGAATACATTGGCTCTGTTGGCAGGTTAAAGCAATTTATCGCCATATATTGTGAACCTAATTTCCATCATAAATAACAGAGCTTAGGGTTAAAAATCTTGCAACAAGTCTTTAATGGGTTAAGAACTGTTGTAATCCTGAAGAGGGTAAAAATTGTTGCAAGATTTAGTGTTAAAATATGGCTAAATTACAATCTTCGCACAAAAACCCTCACGCAAAGCGTGAATTTTTGCGCCAAGCGTTAAACGTTTGCGCGTGCAAATCACCGCTGGAATTACAATCCTCGCACGTCTTTTCATCCATCGATCAATAACACGCGTAAACTGGACACGCCCAAAAGCTCGCACAGTACCGTTGCGTGCAGAAATCAGTGTGCGCACTGTTTTTCTTCTCGTGATTCAGCCAATCAGAATTAAGAGCCACAATTATCTCAAGTTAAGTTTTTGCGCCTGTCACAGTCAATCTGAGCATATATGCTGCAGCAATAATAAATGCACACACAACTTCTCAAATTTATTGGTTTGGTATGAGTAGAATGTGTAACTATACTTTGCTGCATTTTTTTTATGGGCTGGTGTATTTGTGTTCGCCAGGTTGTTCAGATTTGCCATTAACACCAGCTTTTAGGAGTTGCTAAAACTATGCGTGCAAAGGCTGTGCTTTAATTCCTGCGCATAGATTGTTATACCATCCGCGTACCAGCGCACATTCGTGTTTGCGCTCACAATGTTTAGTATAGGACGTGCGCAGTACAGTACGCTCACGCAGGGCTCGCGCAGGTTCACCCGCGGTAGACGATTGCGTGCGTTTGTTGCGCTGACTTTTTAATACGGCATTTGGCGCAAAGAGTTTTACCCCTCGTTTTAATGTTTTTTTGCGCCGGGCGCAAACGTTTGCGCGAAGATTGTAATTTAGCCCTAAATGTTCATATGTGTGTAGCGCTCACTCCCGGAGGAGCCGCTGAAAATGAACCACGGGTCAGTCTCCCCGCACTAGGGAATAAATATACTCTGTCACGGAATGGCCCAGCACCCTCAGCCAGGGGCGGTGCACACAGACATTGATTTTGCCCTGAACACTTAGATGCGGTGGCACGCACAGAGTTTTACAGTACTTTTTATTAGATGTGGTTATGTGTGGTGTAATACAGTGTTCCCCGTTGATTGTGAAATGTTCCCCTTTGTCCGCCTTGCCCGCCGCCATTTTACGATTGCCTCGTGGTTGCAATCAGAATCTTCGAATCGTAAAATGGCCGATTCGGACCATCCGGTCCGAATCGGCGACTCCCCGATCTGAAATGGCCAATGGGTCCTGTGAGGGCGGGCAGGGATTCCCATTGTATGATAATTTGTGTAAAGTTAATAAATGCTTGAGCTGTGCATAATAAAGGCAGATTTAGCAGTGCATCCAGCCTCGTCTGATGTGTTTATTTCCCCGCCGTATTTCATCGCCTGAGTATTCCCCGCAGTCTCAGGGTACGGTGTCCACCCGGATCCGAACCGAACCGAGCGCTCTGTGCCTGCATCGAGCATCAGGGCAGAGGCGCAGCGTATGGTGTTCGGTTCCCAGATAGACCGAGATCCGATCCGAAGGGCGCGGCCGTGTACCGCGCTTCGGTATTGCAAGAGACCGCGGTAAGATACGAATCCCTTGCCGATCCCGCAAGATCCGAAGCGGCTTCCAGTTCAGATCCGAAAAGTCGTTCACCGGAGATACGAAGATTCACCCGCACCTGGATCGGAAACGTTTCCCGCAGAAGATCCGAAACGTTTCCCATATAAGATCCGAATATTCATAAGATCCGAATATTCCTCCGCGGTTGACAGATCCGATCTCCACAGACGTCCCACACCCACAAGGTCAGTGAACCAGCTGCTCGGGACGCTGAGTGCCGTAGGGCTCAGTGGTCGGGCTGGTTCTAGGCAGGGGTCCCCTCCACCGCCCGCTAACCCTTCCCGGGGTCACGCCAGGCCGCACGAGACGCCGAGTGCGCGCCACTCGGTAGTCGGGCCAGCGGTAAGCGACGGGGCACGCAGATTGAGCACACCCGCAGGCGGAACAACATCCCATTCCGTCATATACTCCAACACCGTTGTGAGTTTTTATCATTTATACTAGTTGTAAAGCCTGCCCAGAGGGCAGTCTATTGTGGATATACTGCCCCAGCTCATGGATATACTGCCCCAGCTCATGGATATACTGCCCCAGCTCATGGATATACTGCCCCAGCTCGTGGATATACTGCCCCAGCACGTGGATATACTGCCCCAGCTCGTGGATATACTGCCCCAGCTCGTGGATATACTGCCCCAGCTCGTGGATATACTGCCCCAGCTCGTGGATACTGCCCCAGCACGTGGATATTGCCCCAGCACGTGGATATTGCCCCAGCACGTGGATACTGCCCCAGCTCGTGGATACTGCCCCAGCTCGTGGATACTGCCCCAGCACGTGGATACTGCCCAGCAGCATACTGCACTCGTGGATACTGCCCCAGCACGTGGATACTGCCCCAGCTCGTGGATACTGCCCCAGCACGTGGATACTGCCCCAGCTCGTGGATACTGCCCCAGCTCGTGGATACTGCCCCAGCCGTGGCAGTGTGGATACTGCCCCAGCTCGTGGATACTGCCCCCGCACGTGGATTACTGCCCAGCCCATACGTGCCGCCGTGGACATCTGCCCCGCACTGTACGTGGATACTGCCCCAGCACATGGATATTTGCCCCCAGCTCGTGGATTTGCCCCAGCACGTGGATACTGCCCCAGCACATGGATATTTGCCCCCAGCTCATGGATTTGCCCCAGGTCATGGATTTGCTCAGCTCATGGATTTGCCCCCAGCTCATGGATTTGCCCCAGGTCATGGATTTGCCCAGCTCATGGATTTGCCCCCAGATCATGGATATGGTCCCCCAGCTCGTGGATATGGCCCCCCAGCGCTCATTACTTACCTGTCGAGCGGCGCAGGGAAGTGAAGATTTCCCCGCTTCCGGTCTTTGAAGGACCCAAGCCGGGGTCACGTGACCGGGGCTTGGGTCCTTCAAAGCGGAAGCGAGGGAACTTTCCCTCCGCCGCTCGGGGGTAGGATGCGCGCGGCAGCCGGGTAGAGGCTGCGCCTCTACCCGGCTGCCGCGCGCATCCTACCCCTGAGCGGCGGAGGGAACTTTCCCTTCGCCGCTCGGGGACCCGTTAGA
Organism: Leptobrachium leishanense; assembly: GCA_009667805.1. NCBI lineage: Eukaryota > Metazoa > Chordata > Amphibia > Anura > Megophryidae > Leptobrachium > Leptobrachium leishanense. The sequence continues at coordinate 117,339,577 of CM019073.1, forward strand.
TGCACACAGCAGCCGGGTAGAGGCTGCGCTCGCAGCCTCTACCCGGCTGCCGCGCGCATCCAACCCCGAGCGGCGGAGGAAACTTTCCTTCGCCGCTCGGGGGGTTGGATGCGCGCGGCAGCCGGGTAGAGGCTGCGAGCGCAGCCTCTACCCGGCTGCTGTGTGCATGTGTAACCGCCGCGGCGAGCCGGCAGCCGGCTCGTGCTGCGGCGGTTGCATGCGCGCGCAACCAACCGCCGCTGGTTGCGCGCGCATGCGCAGTAGGGTTTTGGCGACGGACAGCCAAAGCCTTACTCTTTTATAGTATACTAGTTGTAAAGCCTGCCCAGAGGGCAGTCTATTGTGGATATACTGCCCCAGCTCATGGATATACTGCCCCAGCTCGTGGATATACTGCCCCAGCTCGTGGATATACTGCCCCAGCTCGTGGATACTGCCCCAGCTCGTGGATATTGCCCCAGCACGTGGATACTGCCCCAGCTCGTGGATACTGCCCCAGCTCGTGGATATGCCCCCAGCTCGTGGATATGCCCCCAGCTCGTGGATATGCCCCCCGCACGTGGATACTGCCCCCGCACGTGGATACTGCCCCCGCACGTGGATACTGCCCCCGCACGTGGATATTTGCCCCAGCTCATGGATTTGCCCCAGCTCATGGATTTGCCCCAGCACGTGGATACTGCCCCAGCACGTGGATACTGCCCCAGCTCGTGGATACTGCCCCAGCTCGTGGATACTGCCCCAGCACGTGGATACTGCCCCAGCACGTGGATACTGCCCCAGCTCGTGGATACTGCCCCAGCACGTGGATACTGCCCCAGCTCGTGGATACTGCCCCAGCACGTGGATACTGCCCCAGCTCGTGGATACTGCCCCAGCTCGTGGATACTGCCCCAGCACGTGGATACTGCCCCAGCTCGTGGATACTGCCCCCGCACGTGGATACTGCCCCCGCACGTGGATACTGCCCCAGCACATGGATATTTGCCCCAGCTCGTGGATTTGCCCCAGCACGTGGATACTGCCCCAGCACATGGATATTTGCCCCCAGCTCATGGATTTGCCCCGGTCATGGATTTGCTCAGCTCATGGATTTGCCCCCAGCTCATGGATTTGCCCCAGGTCATGGATTTGCCCAGCTCATGGATTTGCCCCCAGATCATGGATATGGTCCCCCAGCTCGTGGATATGGCCCCCCAGCGCTCATACTTACCTGTCGAGCGGCGCCAGGGAAGTGAAGATTTCCCCGCTTCCGGTCTTTGAAGGACCCAAGCCGGGGTCACGTGACCGGGGCTTGGGTCCTTCAAAGCGGAAGCGAGGGAACTTTCCCTCCGCCGCTCGGGGGTAGGATGCGCGCGGCAGCCGGGTAGAGGCTGCGCCTCTACCCGGCTGCCGCGCGCATCCTACCCCTGAGCGGCGGAGGGAACTTTCCCTTCGCCGCTCGGGGACCCGTTAGATGCACACAGCAGCCGGGTAGAGGCTGCGCTCGCAGCCTCTACCCGGCTGCCGCGCGCATCCAACCCCGAGCGGCGGAGGAAACTTTCCCTTCGCCGCTCGGGGGTTGGATGCGCGCGGCAGCCGGGTAGAGGCTGCGAGCGCAGCCTCTACCCGGCTGCTGTGTGCATGTGTAACCGCCGCGGCGAGCCGGCAGCCGGCTCGTGCTGCGGCGGTTGCATGCGCGCGCAACCAACCGCCGCTGGTTGCGCGCGCATGCGCAGTAGGGTTTTGGCGACGGACAGCCAAAGCCTTACTCTTTTATAGTATACTAGTTGTAAAGCCTGCCCAGAGGGCAGTCTATTGTGGATATACTGCCCCAGCTCATGGATATACTGCCCCAGCTCGTGGATATACTGCCCCAGCTCGTGGATATACTGCCCCAGCTCGTGGATACTGCCCCAGCTCGTGGATATTGCCCCAGCACGTGGATACTGCCCCAGCTCGTGGATACTGCCCCAGCTCGTGGATATGCCCCCCAGCTCGTGGATATGCCCCCCAGCTCGTGGATATGCCCCCCGCACGTGGATACTGCCCCCGCACGTGGATACTTCCCCCGCACGTGGATACTGCCCCCGCACGTGGATATTTGCCCCAGCTCATGGATTTGCCCCAGCTCATGGATTTGCCCCAGCACGTGGATACTGCCCCAGCACGTGGATACTGCCCCCGCTCGTGGATACTGCCCCCGCTCGTGGATACTGCCCCAGCACGTGGATATTTACCCCCAGCTCATGGATTTGCCCCAGCACGTGGATACTGCCCCCGCTCGTGGATACTGCCCCAGCACGTGGATATTTACCCCCAGCTCATGGATTTGCCCCCGCTCGTGGATACTGCCCCCGCACGTGGATATTTACCCCCAGCTCATGGATTTGCCCCAGCACGTGGATACTGCCTCAGCACGTGGATACTGCCCCCGCACGTGGATACTGCCCCAGCACATGGATATTTGCCCCCAGCTCATGGATTTGCCCCAGCTCATGGATTTGCCCCCAGCTCATGGATTTGCCCCAGCACGTGGATACTGCCCCAGCACGTGGATACTGCCCCCGCTCGTGGATACTGCCCCCGCTCGTGGATACTGCCCCAGCACGTGGATATTTACCCCCAGCTCATGGATTTGCCCCAGCACGTGGATACTGCCCCCGCTCGTGGATACTGCCCCAGCACGTGGATATTTACCCCCAGCTCATGGATTTGCCCCCGCTCGTGGATACTGCCCCCGCACGTGGATATTTACCCCCAGCTCATGGATTTGCCCCAGCACGTGGATACTGCCTCAGCACGTGGATACTGCCCCCGCACGTGGATACTGCCAGCACACATGGATATTTGCCCCCAGCTCATGGATTTGCCCCAGCTCATGGATTTGCCCCCAGCTCATGGATTTGCCCCAGCACGTGGATACTGCCCCAGCACGTGGATATTTGCCCCCAGCTCATGGATTTGCCCCAGCTCATGGATTTGCCCCCAGCTCATGGATTTGCCCCAGGTCATGGATTTGCCCCCAGCTCATGGATTTGCCCCAGCACATGGATTTGCCCCAGCTCATGGATTTGCCCAGCTCATGGATTTGCCCAGCTCATGGATTTGCCCCAGGTCATGGATATGGTCCCCCAGCTCGTGGATATGCCCCCCCCCAGCGCTCATACTTACCTGTCGAGCGGCGCCAGGGAAGTGAAGATTTCCCCGCTTCCTGTTTTCGAAGGACCCAAGCCCCGGTCACGTGACCGGGGCTTGGGTCCTTCAAAGCGGAAGCGAGGGAACTTTCCCTCCGCCGCTCGGGGGTAGGATGCGCGCGCCAGCCGGGTAGAGGCTGCGCCTCTACCCGGCTGCCGCGCGCATCCTACCCCTGAGCGGCGGAGGGAACTTTCCCTTCGCCGCTCGGGGACCCGTTAGATGCGCACAGCAGCCGGGTAGAGGCTGCGCTCGCAGCCTCTACCCGGCTGCCGCGCGCATCCAACCCCGAGCGGCGGAGGGAAACTTTCCCTTCGCCGCTCGGGGGGTTGGATGCGCGCGGCAGCCGGTAGAGGCTGCGAGCGCAGCCTCTACCCGGCTGCTGTGTGCATGTGTAACCGCCGCGGCTAGCCGGCAGCCGACTCGTGCCGCGGCGGTTGCATGCGCGCGCAACCAACCGCCGCTGGTTGCGCGCGCATGCGCAGTAGGGCTTTGGCGACGGACAGCCAAAGCCTTACTCTATTATAGTATAGAAGATAGTTTACTAAAATCTTGAGCAGATGTTGAAACACGGTATTCACAAATATTATTACAATATTTTCGTATTACGGTAAAACGCGCAGCGGAAAAGAAACGAAACACGAGGCTTCGTATTTCAGAAAATAAAATATTCGCGATCGAACATAAAAGAATGCAATTTCCCGATAGTTCAGAAAAAGGGACAGGTAGCGAAAATCCCAAACATACAATCCCTTCGTATTACGGCAAACGCGCAGCGGAAAAGAGAAAAATATATTCGGAACGTATCTTTGTTTTTAACCCCGTTCTGATAAAAGGAAAATGAGTCCTGTACAAGTTAAGTTCCAGAATGTAAGAAGCGTATGTGTGTGTGTGTGGTACCCGGGTACTGTTCAACTGGCCAGTGAATTTAATAAAAGAAAATCTTCGACTAGTCAGTTGGGGCCCTGTAAACTTTAAAGAGAAACAGCAGAGCGTCCTTTAATCATACACCAGCCTTGGAGGCCTCTCACCCATCCGATGACTGCTTTAGGCTCCGCTGACCCAGGACGTCTCTCCACCCGATTTTGACTGGGGATACTAGCGGCCGGATCCGTTGTCTACCTTGATGCAGCTTGTCCAGCTCCCCGCCTGCTCTCAGTTCGATTCCGCCGAACTGCAGCTGTTGTCTGGGTACTGGCAAGTCTCCTTCTCCTCAGGCTGAGTGACCCAAATAGGAATTACAGGTCTCCCTCGGGCTTTGGCCTAGCTCCTCCAGCAGTCTCCTCAGTGCGTCTGCTCTCTCTCATCCCCTGGCGCGCTCTGGAACTTTCTCCACGAGGCAGAGGATGTAAGTGTCCAGTCCCCACCCACTTCCTGGCTTCTTGCAAAGCATGTCTGTTATTGTAGTCCCAATGTCCAGTATCTGATCGCGATAGTCTCCATCTTGTGGCCAAAAATAGGTACTGCACAGCAAGACGATTTTTACCACAGCGCTACATGTGTAAAGCTGCTGTTGATGTCTTTTGAGTGTTTCAGTTGGTGTGCTCTTCCTGGTTTGATACGATTGAACGATCGTCGGGGGTTGCTGCACCTCTCGTGCAGGGATGACGTCCTTGGCAGTCAGTACTGGCCAATCTCATTGGGTGAGAGCAGGCTGATTTGCATATGGAGCATTCATCCCTGTAATGGCACAATCAAGCTAAAACCTTGTGAGACCTGAGCGGGCCCCACCGTAGAGCAGGCCACTAGTGCTGTTGCTCGTCCTCAGGATCCTCACACCCCCCTTCTCTCTTGATACACTAGGGGTTTGGGAATTAGTTAAAATATGCGATCATACTTTTCATATGCATGACACTTTTTTATTGTAAGTCCATGTCAGTTTCTATAGCAGGAAAATATTATTATAAATTATTAGAAAGGATTATTTTATAAAACTCTCGCAAAACTGCATCAAAGTTAGTTTTTAAATCATTGTTTAAAAGGTGAAGCAGTGAGTATATTCTAATTTTGCTTTATGCATAAATTTTAGACAAAATATATATTCGATTTTTAGCATGCATAATATAAATTCCTAATATTTTCAAGAAGCAAACCTTTACTATATTTAAATAGAATTGTAAAGTGAGTGACTGACTGAACTACTTTGAATATTTATAGAAAAAAGAAAGATCTTGATCTCCAATTATTTATACGGCAACACCTTCCTAATATCTCTTCACTGAAGACAGCAGCACATAATCATTTAACGCATAGTTCTCAGTGAACAAGGAAATATGATAGACATTTGATCCACTAGGATTATATCCATATGATTATGAATGCAAAGCAGATGCTTCTCGGAAGGCTATGGTGGTTTCTGGGGCATCTTAAAACAATACTTGTTTGCTTTCTGTATTACAGCTATTACAATAAACCCCAAAACTGATACATTAATTGTCCTACAGAGAGGATGCTGAGAAGCCCATTTTTTTGTAAATATAATCTAATAATTTTTATTAATTTTTGTATCCTCCCAGGCCATATGGAACTCAGAGGAAAGAGGCTTCAACTCATTATCTCCAATTAATATGGTGTCAGCTAGTTGTATAGGTCAGAATTAAATTACAACAGATGTTAATATATACTGTCATGTTTCTATTTTTGCATTATTAAAGTAGTACGTTCTCTATATTAGGTTTTTAGGAAAATGAAACAATGAATCTCTTTTCACATCCTCAATTCCAGTACCCAGTCTTCCAAATTCTAAGCCTGTGGGCTAGACTAAAATGCATTATAATGTCTCAAAATTATAGTTTTACAAGACCTTAAAACATAATGGGCTAGATCAAAACTGAGTCAGGAACATACTGGTGCCAGCCATTGGAAATAACGGCTCCTGCCACTATTACATTTGATCCACAAGCTGCAGATGTTGAGGTAGCTATCGGTAAATAGGCTCCTTTACTTTTTAAACTTTCAATAGGAGCCATTAATTTGCAGCTAGAAGGAGAAGGATGGCTATTAGATGGTAGCCGGTCCTTCTCTGGTCGGTTTTGAAAATAATACTCGTGTTGCGAAACAGGAATAAAATGGTTTTACTTTTGAAAAATCACTTCACAATTCCATGTAAAGGGGCTTGAAAATTCTCAGAGGGCTGGGCAGTTATCCACTTTCATCTGGATGCAATCAGCTCCATCCATGGCTCCTGCCTGTCACTGCTCTAGCAAACTTGCACAGAGCTCCTTCAGGGACTGTCAGGGTGATAATATGCATGAGCCAAGGTGAGGCCAATGTTATGGGGTTGAAAGCCCCAAAAAAACACACAATGCTGGTTGAATGCAGATAGGTAGGTATAAGGAAGCAGGTAGGAGGTGAAGACACTGATAAGGCCGGGGTCAGACAAGCGCATTATGTGCGCCCGTACTGATGTGCCTCCCGACATTCGTCGCAGTGTTGTGATGCTCCGATGGGGACGGCCACACGCTGTAGGACGCGCTGCAGCAGGCGTGCTGTGTCCGTTCAGAAAGCCTCCCAGTTAAAGCACTATGATGCACGTTCAACAGGGCTGCAAAGCGCGAGGAGGATCGAGCCTTGCAGTGCTGAGTGCACTAACTGCACTCAGCGAGGTGGCCAGTCTGGCATCAGAGTGGAAGGAACGTCCACGCTCATGGAAGTACCTTCCGCTCTGAAAAACGCTTGTCTGCCCCTGGCCTAAACTGGAATGGCCCTGTCGTAATGTCATGGTCTGGAGAGAGGAGACCCAGCACACAGACATCCCAAAATAATGCTAATCCCTGATCTGAAAGCTGGTCCTTAAAGTGGCCAGATCTATCCTAGGAGAAGAGAAACATATGGCAGTGCAGGGTCAGATCTATCCTAGGAGAAGAGAAACATATGGCAGTGCAGGGTCTCTGGGGAAATAAATGTAGTTAATAACAATTGCCAGGTTCGTTACAGAGTCAGAGAATAATTAGTAACCAGCATCACAAGGGTAAAGACGCAAGTGTAGTCAATAGGAATAGCCAAGGATGATAAACGGGGGAATAATCAGCACAAAAAGGATAAAAGGCAAAGAGAGTAGTCCGTTAGGATATCTAAGGTCTGTACACAGAGAATCCACTAAGGAGCAGAAAAGATTAAGGCAAGGATGGAGTAAACAAAATAAATACAAGGCAAGGTTAATGGGAAGTAAACAAATAGAACTATGGCAAGGACAGGTTAACCGCTAAACTGCGGAGGACGCGCTCAGCGTTTCGCCTGCTTCCTGAAGGCCTTATCAATCGGATTATTTGATTGATAAGGCCTGCAGGAAGCAGATGAAATGCGTTTCGGTTTCCTTGTGCAATAAATTTTATTTTATTTATCTATCTATCCAGCCTTGGAGTTTTATCCAAGATCCCCTACGCCATCACGATCCCTAATTCCTGTGTCTCCTCTCTCCACAGGTAGGCATTATCACCCATCATCAAAAGACACTCACATCTCAACTGATCCCCTGCATACTTTTGCTGGTAGGACCCCCATCACCCAGTATTCGCAGGCACCCACATTGTAGCGTTACCTTGGTCTTTTTGCTGTTTTTATTTATTTTTTATTTATTTTTGTTTTTCTCCACCATTTGCTTTGCTAATTAGCATGTGAATCTCCTGCCCTATTGACACAGCCCATCCAGCTTCAGGTGTTGACTTTTTAACTGCCTGAATGCAATCAGTCCGCCCTATATAACAACTATACCAGGCTCCATTGAGCCAGGCTCCAGTGTCATTTCCAAGTGGCATTCTTAAATGGACGTTCAGAGTTGATTCCTGGAGTTGAGTGGCATTCTTAAGTGGACGTTCAGAGTTGATTCCTGGAGTTGCGGGACTGGAGGAAGGAACTGCAAAACTGCAAGGCCCACTTTTTACTCTGGTAAACTCACGTCTATATCATGCTTTCTCTCACGCTTCTGCTCTTTACTTCTACCTTTCTCCTTAAATGGAACTCCTGCCCCTCTACCACCGACCCCTATACAATCTGCATCTCTCCCTCCCTCCTCTCGTCCCACATGATGGCCTCGCATGAGCTCCTTTGTTTCCTCAGAACATGGTCTCCCTCTAACTCTCGTGCTGCCAATCACTCCCACAAATCCCATTCCCACCTTCTCTTTCTCACCCTCCTGCTGTTACTCTATTCAGGTGACATATCCCCTAACCCTGGCCCCACAACACATCCAATACTTCCCTCTCATCCTATCTCCATCGCACATAAGTCACCTCCCTGCAAGCCCAGCAACCTCATTCCCATAATCCTTCAGCGCCTGTCCTCTTTCTCCTGCGCCCTCTGGAATGCTCGCTCTGTGTGCAACAAACTCACAGCCGTCCATGACCTCTTCCTTTCAAACTCCTTCAACCTCCTAGCTTTAACTGAAACCTGGCTAACTCCCTCTGACATGGCCTCCGTTGCTGCTCTCTCACATGGCGGTCTACACTTGAGCCATACCCCCAGACCGGGTGAGAGAAATGGTGGCGGGGTCGGACTCCTGCTCTCTCCCACCTGCACCTACCAGCATCTCCCTCCACCCCCATCCCTCTCCTTCTCCTCCTTCGATACACACTGCATCCGCCTGTTCTCTCCTCTGGCTCTCAGGGTGGCAGTCATCTACCGCCCACCGGGACCAACCTCCCAGTTCTTTGACCACTTTGCTACCTGGCTTTCTTACTTCCTGTCTTCTAATCTTCCATGCCTAATTCTCGGGGACTTCAACATTCCCATTGACGATCCTTCCGCTCCTGCTGCCTCCAAACTTCTTTCACTCACGTCCTCCCTTGGACTCACACAATCCTCCCTCCTCCCTACCCACCGCGATGGTCATGTTATTGACCTGGTCTTTTCCAACCTCTGCTCCATTTCTGAGTTCAAATGTCGCCCTTTCCCCATCTCTGACCACCACCTTCTCTCTTTCAACCTATCTGGACTTCCTAAACACCCTGCTCCCCCCACCCCGCACACACACTCGCAGAAATCTACATGCTGTGGACCCCCATCAATTCTCCAACCTACTTCACCACCTCCCTCATACCTCATCCTTCACCTGCCCTGATGCTGCCACTAATCACTACAACACTACGCTTATCTCTGCTCTAGACACTCTTGCTCCTCTTCGACTCTGTAAGGCCCCACGCCGCCAGCTTCAGCCCTGGCACACCCTCCAGACTCGCTACCTACAAAGATGCTCCCGCACCGCAGAGCGTGCCTGGAGGAAATCCCGCTCTGAAGCTGATTTTGTTCACTTCAAGTTTATTCTCCGGTCATACACCTCTGCCCTCCACTTGGCCAAACAATCCTTCTTCTCATCTCTTATATCTACGCTGTCCTCCAACCCTAAACGGCTCTGGTCCACCTTCAACACCCTCCTCTACCCACCTGCACCTCCCCCCTCAGCTGCCTTCAGCGCTCAAGACCTGGCAGACTACTTCCTCAGTAAAACTCTAACTATCAGAAGCAACATCCCAACACAAGGTAGTTATCTGCCACCTCTACTCCCACAGGTCCCCTCTGCCACCCTCTGCTACTTCCTCCCAGCCACTGAGGAGGAAGTCAATTCCTTATTGTCCTCCTCACATCTCACCACGTGCCCGCTCGACCCCATTCCTTCACATCTAATTCCTCCCCTCTCCTCCTCCCTCACCCCTGCTCTCACACACATCTTCAACCTATCTCTCTCCACTGGCTCCTTTCCATCCGCCTTCAAACACGCGCTAGTTACCCCTTTACTAAAGAAACCATCCCTAGACCCCAACTCTCCATCCAACTACCGCCCTGTATCCCTGCTTCCCTTCACATCAAAGCTCTTAGAAAAACTAGTCTTCAACCGCCTCTCCCTCTTCCTGTCCTCCAATTCCCTACTTGACCCCCTGCAATCTGGCTTCCGTCCCCTACACTCAACTGAAACTGCCCTCACCAAAGTCACCGACGACCTCCTAACTGCTAAAAAAACACGGCCACTATTCTATTCTCATCCTGCTTGACCTCTCGGCTGCTTTTGACACTGTTGACCACCCCCTCCTTCTACAGACCCTCAACTCTCTGGGTCTCGGTGACACTGCACTTGCTTGGGTTGACTCCTATTTATCCAACAGGTCCTTCTGTGTGTCCTTTGCTGGTAACTCCTCCTCTTCATTGCCTCTATATGTTGGTGTACCTCAAGGCTCTGTCCTTGGTCCTCTGCTCTTTTCCATCTACACCTCCTCCCTGGGCAAAATCATCAACAGCTTTGGCTTTAATTACTACCTCTACGCTGATGACACTCAGATCTACCTCTCTACCCCTGATCTCTCTCCCCATGTCCTTTCAAAAGTCAGTGACCGTTTATCTGGCATCTCCTCCTGGATGGCCTCCCACCACCTAAAGATCAACATGTCAAAGACTGAGCTCCTACTTATTCCTCCCTCCAATGCCTCCCCACCTCCTGACTTCTCTATCACGGTGGAGGGTATCACCATCTCCCCATCAAACCAAGTTCGCTGTCTTGGAGTTACACTTGACTCTGCTCTTTCCTTCATCCCCCACATCCAGTCTCTTTCCTCCTCCTGCCGATACCAACTGCGTAATATTTCCAGAATTCGGCCATTTCTTACCGCTGTCACCACAAAACAACTCATACACTCCCTGGTAATCTCCCGACTCGACTATTGCAATAATCTCTTATGTGGCCTCCCTCTGTCCCGCCTCTCCCCCTACAATCCATCCTGAACGCCTCCGCCAGGCTAATTCACCTCACCCGCCGCTCTGTCTCTGCCGCTCCCCTCTGCGAGTCCCTTCACTGGCTCCCCATCCACTGCAGAATTAAGTTCAAAATCCTTATCCTTACCTACAAAACCCTCACTAACTCAGCTCCCCACTACCTGTCCTCACTAATCACCAGATACACCCCAGCCCGCTCCCTAAGGTCAAACAGTGACCTGCGCCTAGCTTCTCCCCGCATCACCTCTTCCCATGATAGACTGCAGGATTTCTCACGCGCAGCCCCCACTCTCTGGAACGCTCTCCCTCGTACTGTCAGACTTTCCCCTAACTTCTCTTCCTTCAAACGCTCCCTTAAAACATTCCTATTTAGGAAAGCCTACCACCCAACTCACTGACACAACCATCAATCACTCTCACCTTACAGCCCTCTCCTCCTCTTTCCAACCCCAACCCTCCTAGATTGTGAGTTCCTACGGGAATAGGGCCCTCATCTCCTCCTGTACTGTTTGTCAAATGTTGTTCAATGTATTGTAACCCTGTCTATACTGTGCTTATTGTACAGCGCTGCGGAAAATGCTGGCGCTTTATAAATAAAGAATAATAATAATAATAATAATATTCATTTATATAAGGAATCTTGTACCTCTGCGATTTTTTTTCCAAGTCGAACAGGATACGAATATATATCGTGAAGTCCAGCAGGATTGGGATTGGATCAGGAGATACGAGGTGCGACCCCCTCAAGTGAGGTCCAAGGCGCTATTACTGAACCACCTGGACAGGAGGTTCTAGGGCACGTGAGTGTGTCTTTATATTATAGATTTTCCCTCCTATGGGTCACAGAACTGTACTATGTACCCATTTCTCTTTCTTTGAGACACATTCATTATCAAGAACAGTGTCACGGTTCGCGCCGCAGACGCCGGAAAAAAGGAAAATAGAAACTGTCTTCTTTGAGAACCTGGATCCGGTCTGGCTTTTCCAACTGTCTGGACTGGTGTCCAGATACTCAGGGATCTGTCCCTGACTTTCCTATCACCTCTCCCAGCCTCAGGTGTAGGCTGGGCCTGCAAATCCCATAAAGACAGGCCTCACCCTTCATTCAATGCTTCTGCATTACCCTTCTAGCCTTAGAAGCTTCATGGTGTGCCTATCCTGCCTGCTCTGCACAAAGACCCTCATTGTATCCTGTGGAAACCACCTACCTGCAGTATCCTGTGGAGACCACCCTCATCCCTCATTGTCCCTCATTGTATCCTGTGGAAACCACCTACCTGCAGTATCCTGTGGAGACCACCTTCATCCCTCATTGTTCCTCATTGCATCCTGTGGAATCCATCTACCTGCAAGTAACCTGTGGAGACCACCCTCATCTATTGACCTCCTGTGTATGACCTTTTGCTATGGACTTGACCACTCTCTGCTCGCTGCCTGCCAAGACCTCTGCATGATATGACCACCCTACTGCTACAGCCCTCCTGATACCTCGCTTGTCATTTATTATTCGTTCCTTCTACCCTCTGTGTCTTCTGATCTGCCCCCTGTGTATCCATTATCTGGCTGTTTTGTGTAACCACACCTTGGGCTCGTCAACCCCCTGGCTACACCGTGACAAACATGAATCGATGTATGGGAGGAGTCCCCCAAAAGAGACTTAAAGGCTTTCATCTGGTGTCTTGAAGACTCCTCGTTTGTGAGTGCCATTCTACAAATAGTGTGCTTATACAATTCAGTGTTATATACTGCGCAATGGCCTCTTTTTCTTCTCTTTGTAGGATCTGCTGATTATCTCACTCATCCGTGGTTCTTTCTAATACCCACTTGGTGATATCATTTTTTTACTTTGTACTATACCTTGATCATTTTGTCAAATTTATGTATATGTACTTTATGCGCTCCCATATGCCTTTTGGCATTTATTTCTTAAATGTATCCTCCACTTCCAATTGTTATCTGGTGAGCTGCAACATATATTGTCCTATATTAAATATCTAGCGCCTATACACTCACCTACTCTTAGGTTCTCTATATTTTCATACACTAGTTTTTTTCAATTTTTTTATCAATGTTTGAGGATCGATTCAGCGGTCTGTTCGGCGGGTCGTTTGCATTTTTCAGCGTGGATTGCAGCTGCGTTCGGCATTTTTTCAAATCAATTTGGCGGTTTTGAGGTGGGTTATGCAATTTATTTGGTAGTTTGAGGATTCGCCACACTTTGGGGACTCTGCGGTGAATGCTGAATTCACCACAGCGTCGGCAGATTTAACTGCCAAAGTGCAGCGAACAGCAGAGCACTGAAATGTCAGTGACATTTCAGTGCTCTCTGAATAACCCTTTTAAATTGTATCATTCATTCCGTAATTCAGTTCAGAGAAAAGAATTTACGTCATTCATGATGAAACCTCCATGACAGTTCCTTATTAGTTCTTTTCGCCCAACTGGTGGTTCATGTCATTTGTGTACAGATGAATTAGCAACGTAACTAAATTTCAGATTAATTATGCATTTGTTTTGGGCCAAAATGGTAAGTCTAGATGCTACAACAGGAAACTAGAAAGTTTGAATAGATTAAAAAAATTAAAATGACTAAATTGGAGATGAACTATTGAATTCCTCCAATGGAATGAAATGGGTTAAGTCATGGCAGCAGCAATGAGAGGTTCATTGTGATCAATTCACAACTTATAAAAAGGTGAGTAAAAGCAGTACTAGGAGAATGAAATATTGAACACAGGTAAAATAAAATCAAGTCAAGAGTTATATCCACAATACGTTTCAAGGAGCTAGTTCAGCATGAGAGGTCAGTAAAGGATTCAACTGTAAGAAAAAATGTAGACTTCTTTATTAGAAGATGCTATAGACCAGTGTTTCCCAAACCTGTCAGGACCCTCCGCCTCGCCAGGTTTTCCAGATATCTGAAGCACAGCACAGGTGGTATGATTTGCTGCCCAGTGATTGCAGGATTCAGTCTTCATTTCCCCAAGATGATCTGCAAAATCTGGCCTGGTTGAGAGTCCGGAGGACAGGTTTGGGAAACACTGCTATAGATGAACAGATGATGGCAAGTTTCCCCAGTTTACTTGGTGGGGGTTTAACAGTGACCCCGTTGTGGGTGGCATGTAGCTAAATTTGCAGTTGTTGGCTTTTATTCCAGAAGAGAATGCAACTCTGCTGGGGAGGTGTTGTATGCTGGAAGGAGGAGGCAGAGAAGGCTTGAGATCAGCTTACAGAGGGAAAGAAGGTTTTGCTTTACATACAAAATAATCAAATGATGCTCCATTAATAACCTAGCAATGTAATAAAATATCATTGGTTATAATGCTTTTCCAGTGATTTTATAGATGATAATGATACCATTGGGAGTAGATAGAATACGTTTTAGGGTAAATTTGAAAATGGCAAGAATATTCCTTTAAGATTTTTTTGCTGTACAATGCAAGAATAATGTAAAGCAGTGGTTCCCAACCGCGGTCCTCAAGTACCCCCAACAGGTCATGTTTTCCAGAAATCTGAAGCACAGCACAAGGGATATGATTTGCTGCTCAGTGATTGCAGGATTCAGACTGCATTTCCCCAAGGTGATCTGCAAAATCTGGCCTGGTTGAGGGTCCCGAGGACAGGTTTGGGAAACACTGCTATAGACGAACAGATGATGCAAAGTTTCCTCAGTTTACCGTCTCTGATACTTGATTATGTATCCTCCTAGACAGAGGATAAATCCAGGTGGAGTGTCCATGTGGTTGGGCAGACTAGATGGGCCGAGGGGTTCTTGTCTGCCGACATTTTTCTATGTTTCTATGTTTCTATGTTCAAATGTGATGGAAAGGTTGTTGAAATAGTTAAAAGTAGCCTATTTGTGACTACATTTGAAGGTAATATGTGTTATGCATCCCTGTAAAAAGTTCAGCCATATTTTATACGTAATCACTGATACCAGGCAGGATTGATGATCAAAACCCTTTGTACTTTGCCTTTGTAATACTTGGGGAGTAATAATCTGTTGTCAAATAAGCATTCAGCCAGTGATAGATCTGATTCTGCTCTCTCATACTGCATTTCCAATATTGCACTGGGCTAGAATGAATTAAAGAACACACTGATGTGCCCGGTCTCCCGCATTAGTTATACAGCAATGCCCTTTTCCATTCTCTCATCCATGGGATTTAGTCACAAAGGCCCTTCTGTTTTCCTAGCTCAGTCAATTACTGGATTGAAGATGCAAATGTTCTTGTTACATTGACTGCTTGTTATTCTCACAGCCACTATATGCTTGTTATGAACTTTATAAAATATCATTGTAATCTGTTTAAAAATAAGCAAATTCTAATCTGATTTATAATGCTTTATTATCCTCCTTATAAAGAAAACGCATTTTCTGCTCAGTACTTTATTTTTCGGTAATGTGCATTCTTTAAGAACGAGAGTAAGATATTGTCAACTTGTAAAAGAGCATTATTTTATCGATATTGCTTTATTTCAAATGAATTAAAATTCCTGATGGATTATTTACAATTATTATGTCCATGCGGATATATTGAACAGTATACTCTATATAAAAATATATGGGCATAGTTTCATCAGGAATTTCATATCCAGTTACATTGAGGAAAGCAAAGGACTAAGTAACAAAAGGGAAGAATAATTAAGAACAAATGACTAGATTTCTTTAAAATTGTACATATGAACAGCAAAAAGCAAGCAGAATGAGCAATGACTATTTTATTGCAGTATAAATTGTATATATGGCGGCTTTAATTGATCAGATCATTTAATTGTAAGTATACTTACATTTCAGTTCTTTTATACCAAAAACGTAGGGCCCTATTACATTCTTAATGCAAAAACGCACGCTAAACGCGTTTTTTTTGCGCAAAGCGTTAACGAACGAAAATCACAGCTGGAATTAAATTTTTCGCGCCTTTTTTTCATCCGTCGGGAAATTGCGCTCGTAAAACCGACGCTCAAAAATGCGCCCAGAAATCAGTGAGAGCAATGTAATTTTTAACGCGAGTTCGTGAGACTAACGCATTTTGGTGCGGACTGCGCACAACAGACGTACGTTCTGATGGAAGACAAGGTAGTGGCCATCATTTTTGACGGATCTAGTAAAAAAACGTGCGCATCGACATTCTCTGTTGTGAATCCGCAGTTTGGTACGGTCAGGTTGTTACAATTTGCCATTATCACCAGCTTTTCAAAGACATTAAAATTTTGCGCGCAAATGTTGTCTGTTAAATTTTGCGCTAAGATTGTAATACCATGCGCGTACCAGCGCACAAACGCATTTGAGCTCACAATGTTAAGTATAGGATGTGCGCACTAAATTGCGCTCGCAAAGGGTTCGCGCAGGGTTGCTCGCGTTAGACATTAACGCACATTTTGTGCGCGAACGTCGTAATACGATGTTCAGCGCAAAGGTGTTTTGCCCCTCTCGTTAATGCGTTTTTGCGCGCGCGCACAATTGTGCGTGAAGAATGTGATAGGGCCCATATTGGGCAGTATTACAAAGCTGGTGCTAACTTAACCAGGGCTGTTGTAAACTTACCAGAGTCATTATAGTCTACGGGGCTGTTACGTTTACAACAGCTCTGGTTAAGTTAGCACCAACTTTATTACCCAATGTGTGTACGTCAATATACATTGAATATTCTTGCCAGTCTTTCAGCTAATTTTCATATATACAGGAATGCTCCAGGGTTAAAACGTAAGGGGGGTAATGGAGAGGTTAATCACTTAACTACTCAGCACCCTCCTCCAAACTTTTTGGATAGTTTAAAAGTGTATGTGTGTGTCTATCCGTGTGTGTCCATGCTTTAAAAAGGGTCAGAAAGTGATGAAATGTTGCATGCGCCACAACAAACTAAGCTCCTTTTTCACGATGATGGGCTTTATACCCTGAGGCTGTCCAAGAACCCATTATTAAATTGAGTTATTTTATATTTTCATGTGGAATATCCTTCTTTTGTTTTTTACGTTGTCATAATACACCAACAAACTGAATGGGAAAGTAAGCCTGTGGCTCCAGCATCTTGCTGTCTGGGCCCCACTGGTCCCAGTAGTTGGATACATCTGTTTGCTCTGGTGTAGCTCGCACTCGTTACCTATTTAAGACTGTCACCCCAGAACACAGTTACTGTGTGTGTGTGTGTGTCTCATGTGTACGGAGGCTCACATGCAATCTGCAAATGTTCAAAGCAGCAGACCAACCCAGTGTGTTGCGTCTTTGCATCATTCTGATGTTGTTGTCCCAAGTACGCCTCTGCATCAAGACACCAACTACACTTGGCATCACCCAAGGCTGCTATGTTTAATTCAT
This sequence comes from Leptobrachium leishanense, assembly GCA_009667805.1. Classification (NCBI taxonomy): domain Eukaryota; kingdom Metazoa; phylum Chordata; class Amphibia; order Anura; family Megophryidae; genus Leptobrachium; species Leptobrachium leishanense. The sequence continues at coordinate 117,356,771 of CM019073.1, forward strand.
GAGATTTTGTACCTGACGCCAGTATTAGACGTCAATCTTACACACCTTAGTTGCATCAATGGTGGCACCAGTCACTTTCGGGAAATGGGTGCAGGAATGTCAGCTTTAGAGGGAGAGAAGACTAGAAGTTTAGTTTTAGAGAGGTTTAGCTTTAGTAAATAGGACGTCATCCAGTTGGAGACAGCTGATAGGCAGGCAGCAACACGGTCCAACACAGGAGGATTGAGATTGGCAGAGGAGAGATAGATTTCAGTGTCAATAGCATATAGGTGATATTGGAATCCATAGGAAGAGATGAGGTCGTCAAGAAAGGTGGCATAGATTGAGAAGAGGATGGGACCCAAAACAGAGCCTTCAGGTACCCCAACTGAAAGAGAATCATAGAAACATAGAAACATAGAAAAATGTCGGCAGATAAGAACCTTTCGGCCCATCTAGTCTGCCCAATTACATGGATACTTTACCTGGATTTATCTTTTGTTTAGGATAGCCTTATGCCTATCCCATGCCTGCTTAAATTCAATTACTGTTTTGGCCTCTACCACTTCAACTGGAAGACTGTTCCATGTATCCACCACCCTCTCAGTAAAATAATGCTTCCTGATGTTACTTTTAAACCTTTGCCCCTCTAATCTAAGACTATGTCCTCTTGTTTTGCTACTTTGTTTCCTTTTAAATATACTCCCTTCCTCTACCTTGTGGATTCCCTTTACATATTTAAATGTTTCTATCATATCTCCTCTGTCTCGTCTTTTTTCCAAGCTGTACATGTTAAGATCATTAAGCCTTTCCTGGTAACTTTTCTCCTTCAAGCCGTACACCATTTTAGTAGCCCTTCTCTGAACTCTCTCTAAGATGTCTATATCCTTCTGGAGATACGGTCTCCAGTACTGCACACAGTACTCCAAGTGAGGTCTCACCAGTGCTCTGTACAGTGGCATGAGCACTTCCCTTTTCCTACTGCTAATACCTCTCCCTACACAACCAAGCATTCTGCCAGCATTTCCTGCTGCTCTATTACATTGACTACTTACCCTTAGATCCTCTGAAATAATAACGCCTAAATCCCTTTCCTCAGATGTTGAGGTTAGGACTGTATCAAATATTCTATATTCAGCCCTTGGGTTTTTACGTCCCCAAAAAAGAAATGAAAAACAGTGACGGGAATGGCAAAGACCCAAAATATGACCTCCCAGGCTCACTCCCAAGAAGGGAGGCAAAGGAAGTGTGCAGGTCACTAGGCCAGGGCACTCAAGGGCCAGGGTTGGTACGCCCCAAGTCAGCCCCAAGACGCCAAAAAATTAAGGGGAAAGAGAAGGGGGACTCAAGAATGATCAGGGCAAAGAAAAAAATAAATAAATAACAGCAGCAGACCAGCAATATGTCAGCTATTATAACCAAAGCAATTATTGTGCTTTTGAGAAAAAGCAAGGTCATATTCTTGTTTCTTTGTGAGACTTACAGGGTTATTCAGAGAGCGGTGCAAAGCAGGAGAATGACTGGAGAATGGAAAATTCTAGGTCAAAATAGCCGATTTGGAAAGTTAGATGAATGGGAGAATTTTTCTGGTTTGGATATTTTGACCTAGAATTTTCCATTCTTCAGTCATTCTCCTGCTTTTCACCTCTCTTTGAATAACCCTATTAGTTTTATTTCTTTTTATGACAAATATAGACAAATTATATAGTACAACAGATAAAATGATATATATAACAATATTTACTCCATGAGTATGTAATGAATTTGGAAATTCTAGAGAAACGCGTGAATAATTCATTCCGTTTTAGGCTAGGGTCAGACTGAGGCAGTGCGAACGCGCGTGCAGCCGCACTTAATCACGGCCGTGCTAGCAGCAGATGCCGGGCAATGACGGCCAATATACGAAGTACGGTCGCACAAAAGTGCGGCCGCGCAACGCAAGCGGCAAACAAACGCATTTTTTCGAGAACGTGAAACCACTAGTACTGACGTACAGAGTGCGCTGCGTCCGCTAGCGGCGTGTGTGCGTGATTAGGAGACGTCAGACGCTGCTAATGTCCGGCCAACATAACGTCCAGACACAAAAAGTGTTTTATTGATGATCCGTACAAAATCACGGATGAAACTGCGCATCGTATGACCGCTATCGCGTATTCCATGAAAAAATAAGTCCATTCGTTCGAACGCACTTTTTCACGGACAACGTGAAAAATGCGTTAGTCTGACCCTAGCCTTAAGCCTTTTTGTTTTTTAGTTAAATATACTGTATTAGATTTACTCGACTTAAATCTTGTGATATTTAGTCAAGTAAAACTAGAATAAAACTAGAACAATTCAGATGACTTAGGCTAGGGTCAAACGAACGCATTAGTCCTAGCGACCGTCAAAAAGTGCGTCCGAACGCATTGCCGTATTTTTTCACGGAATGAGCGAAAACAGTCATACGACACGCATTTTCGTGCGTAATTTTTTACGGATCATCAATAAAACACTTTTTGCATCTGGACGTTATGTTGGCTGGACATTAGCAGCGTCTGACATCTCCTAATCACGCACACTCACCGCTATGCCGCCGCAGCGCACTCTGTACGTCAGTACTAGCGGTTCTGCGTTCTCGAAAAAATGTGTTCACTTTCCACTTGCATTGCGCAGCCGGACTTTCGTGCGGCCGTACTTCGTATATTGGCCGTCATTGGCCGTCATTTGCTGCTACTGCGGCCGTGATAAAGTGCGCCTGCACGCGCGTTAAAAATGCACTAGTCTGACCCCAGCCTAAAACTAAATGTTATTTTAGTCAAAAGACTATCAGGTTTATTCAAAGAGCTCCGAATTGCTTGAGAAAGGTAACCAAACACTGAAAATCAGCGTTCGGTTACCTTTCCTGGCCATTCGGCTATCCAGAGAGCAGGCAATTCGCCAAATCGTAGCGAATTGCCTGAACATACAGTGCCTGTTCGGTGCCTGTTCGGTGCCTGTTCGAGGGCAGTGAAATCCCCATGAAAAAGCACTGCTTCGGCTATTCAGAGAACACAAACCAGCAGTGAAAGGTTCCCGAAATGCCCTGTCATTCGGTGGTTTAATTCGGCAAGTTTATTCAGGAGAATCCCATAGGCTTCAATGTTAAAAATATTCCCGTTTTAATTCTATATCTAATAAACCGTTCATTATAAAATTCTGCAGTAAAGAGTCTCTTTATTTATAGATTTTTTAGGATATTTTAAGCATTTTTCAGAATTTTCTTTTTTAAAAGTCCGATTTTTTTTTTTAAAGTTTTCTTCTTTTTCTGTAACAGCCCTCTTTATTATCATTCCCTGGACCTCACATGCAAATTTCAGACATTTTCGCTCAGTAGTTTCTTTGCAAACAGCATTTCACTTTCACACATTCATACAAACTGTTCTGCTAATTTATTCACTGCCTTGTGTGCGGTGTCAAAGGCTGTGATCGGCTCCTGTTCGGGTTTTTCCGTGGTTTTCGGCAGGTTAATCCAGATGTTTTTGAGGGTTTTCGGCGTGCATTCGGTGGGTTTTGCGGTTAGTTTTCGTCGGGTTTGCGGTAGCTTTTCCCTGCAATTCGGGGACCCTGTGGTGCTTGCTGAATACACCGCAGGGTCACCGAAATGGGATCGGCAAAAGGAACCGAATAGAAGAGAACGAAAAGTCACCGAACGTGCGGTGACTTTTTGAATCTCTTTGAATAACCCTGTTAGACTAAAACAAAATTAAAATTTGCTGTCAAAATGAACATTCGATACCAAAGGGCACGTTACAGGACACATTCAAAGGTCTTGGGTTAATCCATGTCAACACATCAGAGATGTTTTGGCCGCACAAGGGGGTGTACACGGCATGTAGATTTAATATTGTGGTTGTTCAGTGTATGGGTAACATAGTAATTATTCAATGTGTGTTTTAAAGGAATGCAGATGTCTTTTGGCAAACTCCATATGGCATTTGGTAATAAGTATTTTCAGCAATGACACTTTTTTTAACCAGATGTTAACAAACACCAGCTATTTTGAAAGTCCGCGCTGTTCTTACCTCAAATGATCTTCTCAAACTAATAAGCTTTTGAAAAGTGTTTATTGGTGTGATGGCATGTGAAAAATCTGAAACCCGCTACCGTGGATGATGCCTAAAATGAGCATAAACTTCGTTTAGCGTATCATGTTTTCCATGACATGTTTAATTGTTAATTTAATGCTGCTAGTTGTTTAAATGATGTGTAAAGAGATGTAATATTTAAAAGTAAATGTTACTTAATATTATGTCATGGCTTATTTGTTTTACTTTTCTGGTTATTTTAGCTTTTACTTAATTCCACACACTGGCGGGAGCCGTTTTATTTAAAACGTAATGTTAGAGAAATGTGCGGGCGTGATATTATGTAATATAATACAAGATCACAATAGTGTAAAGTGCCTCATGCAAATTTGGTGAATAAATAGTGCTGTCTCAGTGAAAAACTGAAACACAACTAAAACATCCAAAAGTTGTGTAATATATAGCATATAAAGCAATAAAACCAACAATCCAGATGGCGAATAAAATAAATATAATATAAACGGGGCCCTTTTACATTCTTCACACAAAAATGCACGGTAAACGCGTGAGTTTTTGCACGAAGCGTCAAACGTTAACGCGCGTAACTCAACACTGGTATTACAATCCTCGCGCATTTTTTCATGCATCAAAACGTAACACGCGTAAACCGGACGCGTAAAAACGCACGCGCAGTAATGTTGCGCATAGAAATCAGTGTGCGGACTGTTTTTTTTCACGGGATTCAGCCAATCAGAATTAAGAACCTTAATTGTCTCACGTTAAGTTTTTGCGCCTGTCAAAGTCAATCTGCGCATATATGCTGTATCAAAAAAAAAAAACACACACAACTTCTCAAATTTATTGGTTGGGTATGTGTAGAATGTGTAACTATACTTTGCTGCATATTTTTTTTTGGGCTGGTGTATTTGGTTTCGGCCAGGTTGATAGAATTTGCCATTAACACCAGCTTTTAGGCTAGGGACAGATGAGCGCATTTTCTGCGGCCACCGTCAAAATGTACGTCGATGCGTGCGCACGCATTTTTTCACGGAATACGCTTAAGTGGTCAGACGATCCGCAATTCTGGACGTATTTCATGACGGTGGGGTAAAAAGAAGTCTAGGGAAATCTGGCTGTTTGAACGTTATGTAGGCCGCACACTAGCAGCGTCTGACGTCTCCTAATCACGCACACACGCTGCCATGCGGCCGCAGCGCACTCTGTACGTCAGTAGCAGCGGTTTCACGTTCTGAGAAAAATGCGTTCATTTGCTGGTTGCGTGGTGTCGGCGCACTTTCGTACGCACGTACTGCGTATATTGGCCGTCATTGGCCGTTATGTGCTGCTACTGCCGCCGTGATTTAGTGCGCCTGCACGCGCGTTCCGACTGCCCCACTCTGACCCTAGCCTTAGGAGTTGCTAAAATTATGCGCGCAAACTTAAAGGCTGTGCGTTACAAACTGTGCATAGATTGTAATACCATCCGCATACCAGCGCACAAACGCATTTGCGCTCACAATGTTAAGTATAGGACACGCAAAGTACAGTAAGCTCATGCAGGGTTCGCGCAGGTTCACAGCGCGTTTATTGCGCTGAGATTGTAATACGACGTTCTGCGCAAAATATTTTGCCCCTCGCGTCAATGCGTTTTTGCGCGCGCGCAAACGTTTGCGTGAAGATTGTAATAGGACCCACAGTCTTTTCAAAAATGTCAAACCGGGGCAAAAAAGTTCAAATGTGATCAATAGTGAATATAAGATTTTGTTTAAAACTGTACTTCTGTATCATGTGTGTACCGTTCCTTTTTTTTGTACCGGCTGGGTGGAGTAGTGGTAACATCACTGCTCTGCATGGAGAGAGCCTGTGGAGTCATGGGTTCGATCCCAGCGAGCAACCTCTCCAGTAAGCGTCCTTGGCAAGACACCTAACGGTAAATACTCACCACCCAGGACACACTTGAAAACGAGAGAAATCTCAATGTATCCTTCCTGGTAAAATCCTTTCTCAAAAAAAAAAAGGGAATATCTACAGAAAAAGGGTGACAGTGCAGACTGTCAACAGGAACCAAGGTGATGCGTAATAAGAGTAATAAAACTCCCTCTGATAGGGCTCCGATTAATGTGTGGTTTATTGCTCTTATTACGCATTAACTTGGTTCCTGTTGACAGTCTGCAATGTCACCCTTTTTCTGTAGATATCCCCTTTTGTTTTAGAGAGAAGCAAGGAAGAAGAACTGGACCGGCTGGATGGAGTAGAGGCAGCATCGCTGCTCTATAACCGTGGAGTACCAGGTTCAAATCCCAGCCAGAGCACCTCTCCAGTAAGTGTCCTTGGGTAAGACACCTAAGGGTACATACTTGCCTACCACACAATATCAGCTGTGGAGTCCCGTGGTAACGTCTCTGCCCTTCAACCATGGAGAAGCAAGTCAAAGACGATTCACCACATCAAGTCTCGACTTTACGAGAAGCATGTTCAACCTAACCACCAGGTCATTGCTCTACAATAATGGAAAGATGACGCGATCCCACTCAGAAGACGCCACCAGCAATTGTCCTTGGGCAAGACACCTAACGATATGGATGCGCCTACCTCACAAAATACTTGTACTTCTCATAGATTGTAAGTTCCCTTGGGAACAGGGTCCCAGAATCAGGCCGTATCATCCATGTGTGGTATTCTAACGTATCAACCCCTTGTAAACTGATCTTGTAAAGTGCTGCGGAATATGTGGTGCTATCTAAATAAAGGACACACATATGATGCAGAAGTACTGTTGTAAACAGGAATTGAGTAAACTTAATTTAAAATAAAGTCAGTAAACCACATTTTAATGGCGAATCAATGATTATTTCACAACAGTGAAAACTGAAGCCTCGCTCTACAAAAAAACACATCATCTCACATTATAATAAAGATGCTTATAGGAGTAAAGGATTTGGAAAACTGACCTTTTTGCTATCCGTGTGTAGGTTTGTGCAAAACCTACCCATTTCAAATCAAATTTCGATCTTCGGAATTTATCTGCAGGATACTGTATTTATCAATCCCTCCAGTGATTGTTAAACGGAAAACACAAACAGAAATCATTAACAGCCCCGGCGCTCTAGATATGTAATTAATGTAGCCAGGCCGATATCGAATGAATATGAATCATGATCTCCGTGCAGTGTTTAGCATGTAGAATCTGACAAAAGAAGCCAGAAGATATTTTGTGCAACTTGGCTTCCGAGAAGTGAGTGGAATTATCTGAATAGTCTGCACCTCTGGGTAATGTTTGTTATTTTCCATTCTCCCCCAAGGTCCTCCTTTGCAGTATTGCGTGCCATGACCCTTTAGATATATTTGTTTTAATGAGATATAATTAAAATGAAAGACACTTAGCCTGGTACACTTTGACGTTGCCTTCGTGTTTCTAGAGATGTATAAACATTTTGGAGCTGTGAATGTTTCAGAGTGAGGAAAACTGAAATTCAGATATAGTCTTAAAAAAATAGTCTTCTAGCCTGAACGATGGTGCAAACGTTTGATGCCATTATTTTTAGGCAGCACAAACTACAAGAATATGTTAAAAAATAAAATTATACTGCTGACGTATTCCAGTGTACTGGGTTGATTTTTTTTTTTTTTAGAAAGTATTTTACCAGGAAGGATACATTGAGATTTCTCTCGTTTTCAAGTATGTCCTGGATGGCGGGTATGTACCGTTAGGTGTCTTGCTCAAGGACACTTACTGGAGAGGTGCTCTTGCTGGGATTCAAAACTTATGTCTCCACGGTTTTAGAGCAGTGACGTTACCTCTACTCCACCCCGCACGGTACAATTTGGTTTTATAGATAGTAGTAGCTGCTTAAGGACCCCCCCCCCCTTACCATTGAAAGCATTTTATTCAATTAACAATTGGTCTCGAAAGTCGAGCTTCTCTACTGTATGGACAAAGGCCAGTGATATTTATGTAACCTATTAACATATGTCACGAAGGTTCAGAAATAAGTAGGTGCTATTTTGACCTTTCAAGCTGGCAGGCAGCCAATCACCATCAATTGAACCTTACAGGCTTGAAAGAATCGTCAATATCATGCTTTATAGCCTATAGCAATTGTCAATAGAAAATATAAGGATAAGTACAGTTTTTCACAGATTTTACAATTTTCAGATTAGATTATACCAACTGCAACTCATTTGAAGAAGGTGTAAATCAAAGGCTGCGGGGATTGATGATACAGGTACAGCACCCCTTTTCTGAAATGCAATGGAGCACGGGCATTTCATATTTCAGAATTTGTCGGTTTTTGGAATCCTGCCAGGATTTCAAAAGGATTGAGAGGAGGTGGGCAGCGTCAGGAGTGCATTAACCCTTTCAATGCGGCGCTGAGCGCGTCCTGCCGCATGGCTACTTGACTGCAGAGGACGCGCTGAGCGCATCCTCCATGTGCAGCGGCGATCGGCCGGGATTCCGGCCGATCGCGGCAGCCCCCCCGGTGCGGGCTGATATCATCGATGTCAGCCCAGCCTCCGGGACCCCAGTGGGCACGATAGACGTCATCGCGCATGAACAATGTTGTCTATTTCAGGCACCCCCCCCCCGCCATTGCAGGGAAGGTGCCTGAAGGGGAGGGGGGGAGGTCCTTCGGACCTCTCTCCCTCCGCATCCGTGCGGGCCATCGGCTGAAGACAGGTACCGCTTGGAAGGGCACAGCCTGCCCTTCCAAGCAGCGGCTGTCTTTAACCCCTAGGGGGCTGGATCGTAATATGGCGCTAGCATGCGCCATTGGGGGTCACTCCTGGAGCTTGACGACATCTTGGATGTCGGCCAAGCTTCCAGGGTATCCCCCTAACGACTGGTTCACAATTAACCCCTTGCTGCCACCTATGGTGGAGACAGGGGGTTCCAATGAACCCCCTATCTCCCGATCTGTGACAACTAGGGGTTAATATTTGATATCACTGGAACAGCCAGAGCGTGGCCTTTCCAATGATATCAAACATGACCATGTAATCTGTAAAAAAAAAAAATAACAAAAAATTTAAAAAATTTAAAAAACTTTTTTTGTTTTTTTTGTTTTATTAGTGCAGCAATATTGTTCCCATTTCAATTGTAATGTGAACAATGATGCTGCACTAACGATTTTTTCTATGGGGGGCGTTTGCTAAAAAACATATAATTTTCCACAAAAAAAGTAACGATTCCCCATTTCTAATTATTTTAACAAGCGCAACCCATAGAAAATATAACCGCAAACGCTCGCATGTTAAAATGTGAAAAAAAACACTTTACACTTTGTAAATTATTGAAAATTCTAATTTTATTGCATTTTTTTGCTATAATATACAGACAGGACATAACATATACATATAACAATGATATATTATGAATCTGCCGAGTCTCCCGGAAAGAACGATATACAATATGTCTGGGTCATATACTAAAATAAGCCTTCAAAACGCGGTTAAACATGATGAGCGAAACCGGTAAAAATGAGCTCAGCACAGAGGTGTGAAAAGGCTCAGCAGCGAAAGGGTCTGGCTGCACAGCACCAACAGGGGACACACTTACGCAAGATGCACTACAACAGTGAGGGACATGCTAGGCAGCACCAGGGAGTTCCTGGCTGGTGTTGCAAAGCATGTCCCTTATTGGCACCATACAGTATATTCCACTGTGTCCCTTGTTGGCACTTATGGAACATGCTTTGCAGGAACGAAAGGACAGGTATGGCTGTGGCAGGTGCATTTAGAAGTTGAGCAAGTACAAAGATCAAAATGCTTCTGAAATGTGGGTCGAGTCTCAGCGGTGCTCACCCTGTACATCTTTAAATGGTTACCAACTGGGTAATGGGTTTTGGCCATAAATAAGTTCAGCTGTGGCCTTCCAGATGTTTTGGAACTGCATTTCCCACAAGTCTCTGTAGACTTAATGAGTGGCAGAGTATCATGGGAGATGTAGATCCAAAACATCTGGAGGGCCAAGTTTTAGCACCCCTGTCTTAAGTGACAGGTTCAACTAATTTGAGAGAAGACCCATTCTCCATTTTGTCATATTAAAATGACATCTACGGTAAATCAGACGTGACTATATGGAGATTGGTGTTATTTATTCTTTTGGAATATACCTTTATTATTAAAAATTAAAACGGAAAACGTACAATTGTAAAATATGACAAACATTTTATGGGAATGTAAAACCAAATCCGAGATCGCTCTCTCTTCTTGTAGTTGATCTTATCATTACGGATTTTCACTTATAACTGTTATTACCATGAGGCAAGTTTTATAAATCTGTCATGTGTGGAGTGAAGAAAAAATATTTCCTTCTTTGTAACCGAAGTGCAATTTACTGTGAAACAAACAGCATGAACGGCGCACAAATATTTAACCTGGCATAACTGATGGATGATCTAAAATAAACAGGAACGCTGCTCTAAAACAAATGGAAACATAACGAGCTCTATTATATTCAACGCGCAAATTCGTAAGCGCAGCACAATTTATTTTGCGCGCAGTGTTAAACATTAACGCTCGTAAATTAACGCAGGTATTACGATCCTTGCGCATTTTTTCATCCGTGAAAAAATATCGTGTGTAAAAAAGACGCGCAAAAACGCGCGCGCATTAACGCTGCGTGCAGAAATCGGTGTGCAGACTGTTTTTTCACGTGATTCAGCTAATCAGAATTAAGAACCACAATTGTCTCCTGTTCAGTTTCTGCGCCTGTCAAAGTCAATCTGTGTATATATGCTCCAGCAATAATAAAAACACGCACAACCTCTCTATCTTATTGTTTGGGTATGTGTAGAATGTGTAACTATACTGTGCTGTATTTTTTTTTTGTGCTGGTGTATTTCGTTTCGGCCAGAACGTTCAGATTTGCAGTTACCACCAGCTTTTCAAAGACGTTAAAATTATGCGCCAAACGTCGTTCGTAAAAAATTGCGCATCGATTGTAATACCATCCGCGAACCAGCGCACAAACGCATTTGCGCTTACAATGTTAAGTATGGGATGCGCGCACGAACTTGCGTTCGCGCAGGGTCACTCGCGTTAGACGTTAACGCGCATCGTATGTGACGTTCAGTGCAAAGGGTTTTGCCCCTCGCGTTAATGCGTTTTTGCGCACGCGCGCATTTTTGCGCGATGAGTGTAATAGTGCCCAATATATGCAAAACATGTGGCAAAGCAAAGTATAAATATTGCCCTCACAAACAGTAAGCCAAGAAAGACCTATCTGAATAAACGCAGATCCCAGATTCTGTTCACAACTATGATCAGACGAAAAAAATACGCCGCCAAGAGACACCCCACTCAACAAAATAAAAAGACTTGAGTAAATAAAATACAATAAAAATGTGATGAAATAACTACTTAAATACTTTATGCACTGTGCATGTACATGCATTTTTTGGAATTTATTGAAATGTTTTAGTGACATTTCCTTTATATTTCATTATTGTACATCTAAATACTACAATGCTGCGTGTACAAAAAGTAGGTATAGAATTATTATTATTATTATACTTTATTTATATAGTTATAGGATAACACAGGAAAATATCTGTAAAATAAATTACAGAAACATGGTGCAGACCGCAGATACAAACAATAATAGTACACAATGAGGAATCCCCGCTAGAATCACACTCACAAGAAGGGAAACCAAAGTAGGCACATAACGAGTACTTGACTACCTCTCCTGGACGCAATGGGAGCTGTTATGTCTTTCTAGAAGTTCTCAGCAAACTCTCAACGAGAGAAGTCTTCAGGACCTCCTTTCTTTAAGACCTCCGCCAGCAGATTCCGGGGTTTCTTTAAGTCGTTTGATGTGAAAAATAATAGAGCAGGAATTCAAATTGTATAAAAATTTAATAAATAAACATAAAATTGGAGTACATTCCAACGCGTTTCGTCTCTCAAATAAAACGAGACTTCATCAGGGAAGTATACGTATATTTTTTCCCTGATGAAGTCTCGTTTTATTTGAGAGATGAAACGCGTTGGAATGTACTCCAATTTTATGTTTATTTATTCAATTTTTATACAATTCGAATTCCTGCTCTATTATTTTTCACACCAAACGACTTAAAGAAACCCCGGAATCTGCTGGCGGAGGTCTTAAAGAAAGGAGGTCCTGAAGACTTCTCTCGTTGAGAGTTTGCTGAGAACTTCTAGAAAGACATAACAGCTCCCATTGCGTCCAGGAGGGGTAGTCAAGTACTCGTTATGTGCCTACTTTGGTTTCACATCTTGTGAGTGTGATTCTAGTGGGGATTCCTCATTGTGTACTATTATTGTTTGTATCTGCGGTCTGCACCATGTTTCTGTAATTTATTTTACAGATATTTTCCTGTGTTATCCTATATCCATTTCAGCACTAGGGGGACAGTGCTTTTTGCAAGACGCAGATACATATATTTTATATAACATACGGTGGTGGTCACGTTTTTTTCTTGTACTTTATTTATATAGTGCCAGCATATTCCGCAGCATTGAACAATGGGCACGATATAGACAGGGTTACAATTACAATACACTGAGACTGAACAACATTTGATAAACCAGTACAGGATGAAACGAGGGCCCTACTCCTGTGGGAACTCACAATCTACACTGTTGTTTTGTTTGTCAGTCATTCTTTTTGACACTATATTGCACCAATAAAGGTTATGTTTCAACTTTTTGTCGCACTGAATCCATGATACATCATACCATTATTGTACTTCACATGATGGCTTTGGAGAGAGAATCAACGCAATTTGTTTATGATTGTTGAGCATGTCCTGATATACAGTAGTTCCTGTTGGGCGATGGAAGAGCAAATGAGACCTGGAGAGAAGATATAAGTCGCCCACCGATGACTGGCCGCACGCAAGGAGATCAATAAAAACACAACACAATAAAACACAAATACTGTACTGTGGAATGATATATATTTATTATCGGCCACAGCTAAAAACCCCACCAAATGTAAAATAACATATAAGAGTAAAAATAATAGACAGTGCTGACAGGGAACTCCACACTTCTACCATACCTCACCTAAACCAAGCCAACTTAACTCCACCCCATCTCACATACATCTAATCCACCAAATACCACCTTAAATCAAGAAACCCTATCTCAGCACCGCCTACCAGCCCCCGCTGTGTCAAAGGGGAAAAATTAAAACCAAGAACCCTACCCAAAAAAACCCATATAAACCCAAAATAAAGGGATGGAGGGTGGGGATTACTTTCTCGAGTTACCTCAGGAGGCGCGCAGAAAAATGCGCAGAGCAACAGAGCACGCGCCTTTTATACCCTCCTGGAAACCCCGCCCCTACAATTCCCGCACTAACTTCCACACGCGCCAAACCCCCACTCAACCTAAATTCCTCCTTGCATCCTGGCATCAGGGGCAACTTAAGGGCCCTATGCCTGAGTTGCTTCAGGCCTTCAATGTTGTAGTTGTAGCATCTATAAAATATGAGAAAAGTGGAAAAAGATTAACAATGTCAACCAATTTTATTCGGATTCAGCCCTGGCATTTGTCCCACCCAGCAGGTGCTGATCTCAGTTTTCTGAGACTCAGGACTTTCAGAATTCAGGTCCATCCAGCATCTCTCAATGCACTTGGTGTTGAGAGCCACTTTATTGGTTGGACAATTGCTCAACCAACTTGCAGTCACGTGACTGCTGTGGCTTATGAGAAGCCAGTAACATCATGCCCGACCACTGTAGAGAGCTGGATTCAAGGTGAGTTTTAACAAAGGGTTAAATGGGATGGGTGCGTGGAGGTGGGCAAGAGGGGGTTCATTTTTATGTTCGTTTCAATTCTAAAATTAACCTACTTGAAAATAATGAACAACATATTCCACAAATTAACTCCCAAGTGCAAGTTAATTCAGGTTTTCAAAGGCACCATCAGATGTCCAATATCTAGTTATCTTGTTCTGCAGCAGAGTAAGACAAAAGCAAATTAAATTTGTTGCAGAAGAATTTCATTTGGGCTCCAGAAGGTGAACCATAACATTTAGTACTGTGGACATGATGCCAAGGTGGAAACACTTTAAAATAAGCTGGGGAATGTCTCTGAGGGACTTTTCTTGAGCTGATAATGCATAGGGCCCTGAATTCTAGTAACTCCGTTTGGCCAGCAGATGGCAACATCCACCTGCAATATTCACAAATATTTCTTACTGTAAATTAAAAATTATTATTAAAAAAAACACAGAAGGTTATTCAAAGTCATCCGAATGGCTGCCGAAAGGTACTGAACTCTGAAAATCAGTGTTCAGTAACCTTTCTTGGCCATTCGGCTATTCAGAGAGCAGGCAATTCGCCAAATGTTGGCGAATTGCCTGCACATACGGTGCCTGTTCGGTGCCTGTTCAAGGGCAGTGAAATCCCCATAGCTTCGTCTATTCAGAGAACAAAAACCAGCAGTGAAAAGTTGCCGAAATGCCGTGCCATTCGGTTGCTTCATTCGACAGATTTATTCAGGTGAATTCCATAGGCTTCAATGTTAAAAATATTGCCGTTTTAATTCAATATCTAATAAACCAATCATTATAATATTCTGTAGGAAAAAGTCTCTTTATTTATAGATTTTTCAGGATCTTTTAAGCATTTTTTGGGATTTTTTTGCCAAAAATGTCTTTTATTTTTTTTAAACGTTTTTGCTTTTTTCTGTAACAGCCCTTTTTATTATCATTCATTGGACCTTATATGTAAATTTCAGACATTTTTGTTCTGTACTTTCTTTGCAAACAGTGTTTCACTTTTCAAACATTCAAGCGCACTGTTTCTTTTTCACTCCATTCGTCTGCGGTGTCGGGTTTTTCCGGCGACTGCTCTGCGCTCTGATCGGGTTTCTCCGGCGTCTTCGGCGAGGTTAATCCAGATGCTTTTGCGGGTTTCGGTGTGCATTCGCCTGGGTTATGCGGTGACTTTTCGGCGGCTTTTCCCTGCACTACGGCGGCCCTGTGATGCTTGCTGAATACACCGCAGGGTCGCCGAAATGGGATCGCCAAATCGTACCGAATTGAAGAGAACGAAAAGTCACTGAACGTGCGGTGACTTTTCAATTCTCTTTGAATAACCCTGACATTGATTCTTAAAAATCACTTGGTAGTGAAGGTGTTAAATGCATTAGAATCCATTGGATGAAAGGCTTAGCTAGGGAATCCTGATCACAGGTCTTTGGAGAAGCTTCAGAATTCTGAATTATGTGAATTAAGATTTTTTTTCTTTTAAACGATTTTAAATTAAAGGATTGAAATAAGGTCAGTTTCACCCTGACTTGTCCTTTTTAGATTCTTCTTTGTCACTTAAATTACTGCACGTACATTTATTCTGTACAAAGCTGAAAAAAATGCAAAAATAGACATAAAACGTAACTCTGAGGTGAATGAGTAAGGCTAGGGTCAGACGAACGCATTTTTCGCGTTGTCCGTGAAAAAGTGCGTTCGAACGAATGGACGTATTTTTTCACAGAATACGTGATAGCGGTCATACGATGCGCATTTTCGTCGGTGATTTTGTACGGATCATCAATAAAACACTTTTTGCATCTGGACGTGATGTTGGCCGGACATTAGCAGCGTCTGACGTCTCCTAATCACGCACACACGCCGCTATGCGGACGCAGCGCACTCTGTACGTCAGTACTAGCGGTTTGACGTTCTCGATAAAATGCGTTCGTTTGCCACTTGCGTTGCGCGGCCGCACTTTCGTGCGGCCGTTCTTCGTATGCTGCCCGGCATTGGACGTCATTTGCTGCTAGCACGGCCGTGATTAAGTGCGGCTAAACGCACGTTAATACTGCGCTCGTCTGACCCTAGCCTTAATGTAGATAAAGTTACTGCGTACGGAAAAAAAATGAAGGTATGGGAGGTTAGAATAATCCTGTAATTTTATTCTGATGAATTTTGCCATCATTTTTAATAAGTACGTTGAACAAGCGTGGATATAAAAGGTTTTCAGGATGACAGGTGCTGCTGTAATAACAATGAAACATTTTATTCTCAAATGACTCATGGTCAGAAAAATTTCATCTTAAAAAATATAAATGTTAGGAAGTGGTTATGCGCAAGACGCAAAAATCTATAATGATCCTCCCCAACTGTCAAGAGATAATTGGCAAAAGGTTGTCACATACACTGTGATTCTCCTTCTAAACAGTACTTAGTACTTCAAGCATTAAAGTCAACATTTCAGTTTTTTTTTTTATATATATTATATTTATATATAAAAAGATCTGAGACTCTGTGCTGAAGCTCATCAATGGCAAGAAAATATGGATGTGATTGCAATGTGTGTCTAACATGCATTGTGTTTAACAGCATAAACTATGGTCAGTGTCCTGGCAGCAATGTATAGATAAAGGATGAAGGATTCAACCTGTCTAATGAGTGGATCACCCCACAGCGAGCAATTCAACCTTGCATCTTTATTAAATGTGCTTTGATAATACCTTTACATGTCTTTTTCTGCAAAGTCAATTCACTCTGAACTTTTAGGGCCCTATTACATTCTTCGCCCACAATTGTGTAGGCTTGTGCACTGATTTTGTTTTCGGTTCGATTCGGTTCAGTTCGTTCGGATTTTGTAAATTTTCGTTTCGACTCGTTTCGACCGATTTTCGTTTCGGTTCGGTTCGTTTCGTTTTTCGTATCGACTTTTTTTTCGTGATTTCGGAAATTTTCGTGTTTTTCGGAACGTCTGTTCTCCTCATTTCAAAGTGTCTATTCGTTTTGACGTAAAGTAATGTTTTTTCGGATACGATAATTATACGATACGATAATTCTGCCGATACGATAATTCTGCCATTGAGATTTCTCATGTTTTACAGGAAGGATACATTGAGATTTCTCTGGATTTCCAGGAAGGATACATTGAGATTTCTCTGGTTTCCCAGGAAGGATACATTGAGATGGGAATGATACAAAATTTAATTACAGAATCAGCGATATAAATACGTTGTCCGAAATTACTGAAATGGAACCGAAATCAGGAATGGAGCCGAAATCACGAATGGAACGAAAATGAATTTCGATTTTACACATTTGTAGTCCATTCGAAAATTCCGAAAAGTTTTCGTTTCGGCATGAAAATTCGTTCAGATCCGCTGTTTTTGCCGAAAATTTTCGGAAAATCAGCCGAATCCGAATGCACGAATCAGGAAATTTCGTGAAAATTCGGAAATTCCAAAACCCGAAACGCACATCTCTACAATTGTGCGCGCGCGCAAAAATGCATTAACGCGAGGGGCAAAACCCTTTGCATTGAACGTCGTATTACGAAGTTCGCGCACAAAATGCGCGTTAACGTCTAACACGAGTGACCCTGCGCGTACCCTTTGCGAGCGCAATTTAGTACGCGCATCCTATACTTAACATTGTGAGCGCAAATGCGTTTGTACGCTGGTGCGCTCATGGTATTACAATCTTAATGGGCAACGTTTGCGCAACACTCACAAATAGGGTATTTGAGTACCCAGTACAATATACTGTGCAATCAGTTGTCATTCATTCTTATAGGACTTGACCACCTACTGTGATATTTGGGACATTGACCTGAGGTTGAATATATCCTTCACCCAATGTGCTGGTATATTGCTTTTGTTTTTTATCTTTTTGCGCTCCCATATACCTTTTAGTAAAAGTGAATTTTGTCAATATCTATGGCTATTATCAATGAAAATTACAAAAGATAAACATTAAAATGTATTGCAGATATAATGAATTTACAGAGTGACAGGATATGTTTCTTATATGAATGTTAAAGAGTTACATAATCTTTGTGTGTCGTATATGCTTATATATCATTTATAAAACATAATAACCATTAGGTTACTCTTTATATAATATCTTTATCTTCATAAATAAATTTTCAGAGAATTAATGCACAGAGTTATATGACAGTTATTTAGTGTGGTTTGTGACTGTGGATACAAATTCATTAAAAATAACAAAAAACACAATTTTGTTATCGGTCAGATAAGGCTAGGGTCAAACGAAAGGATTTTTACACGCGAACGTAAAAAAGTGCGTCCGAACGCATTGACGTATTTTTTCACGGAATTCGCGAAAACGGTCATACGATGCGCATTTTCGTGCGTGATTTTTTACGGATCTGCAATTAAACGCGTAATCTAATTTACCGAATCAATAGGTGAATCAAAAATTAAGGTGAAGGGGTATAAAAAGCCATTTCGTGGATGGTGGCGTTTCACCAAGATGGATGCACTGCAAGTGTTTGTGTTTGCTGCAACGGGCTACCTGTACCTCCAGCACAAACGACAACGGCGAACATGGGTTCATCCCATCAACGCTGCCAGACACACTCATGGCCACTTTGTGACGCCGTACAGGCCACTGCGAGAGAGGGACCCCGTGAAGTTTTTCAACTACATGCGGATGTCCATCCCATCATTCGATGAACTGTTGTCACAGTTACGGGAGCCGCTGACCAAGAGGGACACCAACATGAGGGATGCCATACCACCGGAGGAGATGCTGGTCATCACTTTGCGGTAAGTACTTCCAAACACCTGTATGCATGACTCCGCTGCCAGTCAGCAGACATGTGCTCGGTGTGCAGAGCCCCTATTGTCGGTCTGTAGTGACATGTACGCAAACACATTCATACCCACCCACACGCAGGCATCACATTCCAAGACACGTCCAAAAAAAACTCTGACACTGACAAGAATGTATGTAAATAGAAATATATTGTAATAAACAAGAAAATAAATGAATAACATATTTGTAACATATATACAAAAGAAAATAACATGAAGGACAAAATATAACAGTGACAACAGGAACAGCATGTCAACCAAAAACATAAAACAGACAAGACACCTCACAAATCCTGGTACAGAGGAGCATCTGGCTCATGAGGACCATGTGTGGATCCACGGCGGTACCCAGACTCTGGGGGAGGCCCAGCAACATGGGACATGGGTGGGTGGCGCCTAGCTGTGGCTGGCATAACCAGTGGCATGGTGGCCTTGTGGCACCGAACCATAGTAGACCGCAGCCTGTTCTGGATGGGACAGGATCTCATGGATGAGGTCCAGGGATCTGCGGCGGTACTCCACCTTCTGCGCCGGGGTCATCTAGTCCAGCAGGGATTGACAGGAATGGACAAAGGACATGTCCTCACTGTCAGTGATGGTGCAGCGTGGAGGTTGTGGATTGTGCGACCCCATGAACCTGACCATGGCCTGCTCGAAGTCGCTAGGCGGTCCCCTCCTCCTGTTGTGAGCCAGTCTGGTGCTGTCTCTCGGTGCTGCAGCTGGCACCAGTCCGGTCTTCACCTCCCCTCCACCTGTGAGTCCGTGCCACCAGTGGCGTAGCGTGGGTTGTCAGCGCCCGGGGCCAGCCAAGAATCGTGCGCCCCCCCAACCTGTGGACACGTTATCGATATTGCCCCAGCTCACACATGGATATTGCCCCAGCTCACACATGGATATTGCCCCAGCTCACACATGGATAATGCCCCAGCTCACACATGGATAATGCCCCAGCTCACACATGGATATTGCCCCAGCTCACACATGGATATTGCCCCAGCTCTCACATGGATACTGCCCCAGCTCTCACATGGATACTGCCCCAGCTCTCACATGGATTTGCCCCAGCTCTCACATGGATTTGCCCCAGCTCATGGGATTTGCCCCAGCTCATGGATTTTCCCCCAGCTCATGGATTTGCCCCCAGCTCATGGATTTGCCCCAGCTCATGGATTTGCCCCCAGCTCATGGATTTGCCCCAGCTCATGGATTTGCCCCAGCTCTCACATGTATTTTCCCCCAGCTTACACATGTATTTGCCCCCCAGCTTACACATGTATTTGCCCCCAGCTCTCACATGTATTTGCCCCCCAGCTCATGGATTTGCCCCCCAGTTTACACATGTATTTGCCCCCCAGCTCTCACATGTATTTGCCCCCAGCTTACACATGTATTTGCCCCAGCTCTCACATGTATTTGCCCCCCAGCTCAAGGATTTGCCCCCCAGTTTACACATGTATTTGCCCCCCAGCTCTCACCTGGATATTGCTCCGGCAGGGGTTGAGGGGACCCAGAAGATGCCAGGCAGCGGGAGTGCCTGCCCGCCGCCCGGTCCTGAACAGTCCGTCCTGTTCTTGAAGGGGATGCGGCTGCGTGCGTGCGCAGGTCACGCGGTCCGGCCAGTCAGGTGGTACAGAGACTCAGTACCACCTGATTAGCCGGACCACGTAACCGGCTGCGCCTGCACGCAGCCGCCTCCACTTCAAGAACAGGACGGACTGTTCAGGACGGGCGGCGGGCAGGCACTCCCGCTGCCCGGCATCTTCTGGGTCCCCTCAACCCGCGGGCCAGTTTTAGGGGTGCAAATGCGCCCCTAACAAAACTGCGCCCGGGGCCACGGCCCCCCCAAGCCCCGCCCACGCTACGCCACTGCGTGCCACCCTGGTCAACCTCCTCCTGCCAGCTGCCAGAAGCCCTGCCGGCAGGTGTTGCTCCTGTGACCCAGAGGTGGATGGCTGGTCAATGCTGCTCGCAGTTGGCCTTGGCTCCTGGGTCCTCCTGAGGAACGACAATTGTTCGGCATAAAGATAACTGTGCACCTTCCTCCTTGCCCCAGCTCCAGAGCGCACAGCTGCCGCTTCCTTTTTCAGGACCCGGGTGTAGTTGTCCCTGATAGTGCGCCACTTGTTGCTAAGTTCATGTGCTGCAAAACATAATGAGAGTGACATTAGGGTCGGTTCATATGATGTGATCATAACACAGATTTAATTCATATTTCCCAGGTATCTTGCTAGTGGATGCAGTTTGAAGGATCTGCATTACAACTTCCGCGTTGGCAGATCAACAGCTGGTGAGATCGTCCGCAAGGTGTGCCAAACAATATGGGAAACCATGAAGAAGCAATGTTTACCAACACCCACGGACGAGGCATGGGTAGCAATTGCAGCAGGATTTTGCAGGAGAGCCAACTTCCCCAATTGCCTTGGAGCCGTGGATGGCAAACATGTCCGCATAGTGAAGCCACTGCATAGTGGCTCACTGTATCAAAATTATAAACATTTCTTTTCCATTGGCCTACTGGCGGTGGCAGATGCCAACTATGATTTTGTGTATGTGGATGTCGGATCATACGGCAAAGACTCTGACTCCACATTGTTCAGGAACTCTACACTGTGGGATGAGCTCGAGAGTGGGACCCTGCACATACCCAGACCCACACCATTGCCTGGCAGTGACGTGGCAGTCCCCTATGCCTTCGTGGGTGACGAAGCATTCGGCCTATCCACACATCTCCTACGGCCCTACTCAGGGACACACCTGACTGTGAGGAAGCGGGTGTTTAATTACAGGCTGTCGCGGGCGAGACGGTATGTGGAGTGTAGCTTTGGCATACTGACCAACAAGTGGAGGATTTTTCATAGACCACTTGATGTAAATGTGGAGTTCTGTGTGGATATAGTGAAATGCTGTTGCATCCTACATAACTATGTTCGTGCGAGGGATGGTTTTAATTTCGCTGATACCCTCACAGTTACGGGTCTGGATGAATATGCAAACCATGACATAATAGCTGGGAATAGACACAGCAACAGGTTTCGCGATGCTCTGTCTAATTATTTTACTAGCGATGCAGGGCAGGTGCCCTGGCAGCTGGGGAGCATTTAACATGTGATGGCACCTATTATGTTTGCCTTTACTTTTATTGTACATGCAATTTACATGTGATTATGAATTAAATAATAATGTACTCACTCTGTAGCTTCTGCTCACTGTCAGACCACGTATCATACTCCAGGTACACCACCCTCGAGACTGCAACCCATGCGCTGGCCTTTCTCGGTTTGTCCTTGTACAGGTCACAAGCTGTGTCCCAAATCTCGGGATGCTCCGCCACTGCCGCTATCAAACGCTCCACATCAATATCCAGACCAGCCATCTTCTGCAATTGCCAGGTACCACAACAGCCACCACAGGACACTTTTTTCGTCAGGACGTTATATAGGCCGCACATGTGCAGCGTCTGACGTCTCCGAATCACGCAAACACGCCACTATGCCGCAGCTGCGCACTCTGTACGTCCGTACTAGCGGTTCTGCGTTCTCGAAAAAATGCATTCGTTTTCCACTTGCGTTGCGCGGCCGGACTTTCGTGTGACCGTACTTCGTATATTGGCCGTCATTGCCCGTCATTTGCTGCTAGTACGGCTGTAATTAAGTGCGCCAGAACGCACGTTAAAAGTGCGCTGGTCTGACCCCAGCCTAACAGTTTGCAGCTTTATCCGGGTAATCCTCGGAATTCAGTGAACTGTAACCTGCTGAAAACCCAAGAAAAGCACAGTACCCAGAGGCGTTTGGATACTTTGCAGATTACCCGGATAAAGTCTGATGTTTCGTTGCACATGACACTTTATCCAGCAACACTAGGGTAATGTGCGAATTACCCAGTTAAAATAGAGCAGAAAAGCAGGATACCCAGAGGCCTCTGGATACTTTGCAGATTACCCGGGTAAAGTCCGAAATTTAATTTCACTGCAGACTTTTTCTAATTGAGCCTGGGTAATGTTACGGGTAAAGCCAGGAGTGCGGATAATCCTAGGATTACCCGGGGAATCCTGACATTACCCAGGTGTCATTAGCAAAAATCCAAAGTGAAATGAAATTTCAGACTTTACCCGGGTAATCTGCAAAGTAACCAGAGGCCTCTGGGTACTCCGCTTTCTGCACTGTTTTAATCGGGTAATTCGCACATTACCCTAGTGTTGCTGGATAAAGTGTCATGTGCATTGAAAAATCGGACTTTATCCGGGTAATCTGCAAAGTATCCAAACGCCTCTGGGTACTCCGCTTTTCTTGGGTTTTCAGCAGGTTACAGTTGACTGAATTCCGAGGATTACCCGGATAAAGCTGCAAACTGTTATCTGACTGATAACAAAATTGTGTTTTTTTGTTATTTTTAACCAAATTGTATCCACAGTCACAAACCACACTAAATAACTGTCATGTAACTCTGTGCGTTAATTGTCTGAAAATTTATATAATATCTTTTATCTTCATAAGAGCAACCTGATGGTTATTATGTTTTATAAATGATATATAAGCACATATGACACGTAATAAAGAACATGTAACTCTTTCACATTCATATAAGAAACATATCTTGTTACTCTGAATATTAATTATATCTGCAATACATTTTAATGTTTGTCTTTTGCCACTTTCATTGATAATATCCATAGATAATAGAAAAATTCACTTTTACCCAAGTGGGGTTGGATGCTCTGCAGATTACAGAGGTGATATCAAGAAAAATACTACAGTATATAGCAGGACATTTTTTGGTTTTATTCCATCAACAGTAGAACAACGTTTCGACCTGCAACCAGGTCTTTGTCAAGTCTTTGACAAAGACCTGGTTGCAGGTCGAAACGTTGTTCTACTGTTGATGGAATAAAACCAAAAAATTTCCTGCTATATACTGGAGTATTTTTCTTGATGTTGTGCTGCGTCCTTGGAGTGGGGACTTCCAGTGGCAGCTCAGAGTTGGGTGGCAGCAACCTGAACTGAACTTTATTTGATTACAGAGGTGAAGCTGTAGATAGTCCTCAGATTACTCGGGTGAAGCTTCAGACTTGCAAATTATCTGGGTAAAGTGCAAATTTTTCAGCTCTTCCAGACTGTTACCTAAGGGCAGTTGGTTAGTCCTAAAATTACCCGGGTAAAGTCCAAAATTTTCATTTTTTTTTTGCAGCTTTACCCAACGGTTTTGGGTAATGTCAGGATTACCCGGGTAATCCTAGGATTAACCGCACTTTGGGCTTTACCCGTAACATATATATATGTTACGGTTAAAGCCCAAAGTGTGGTTAATCCTAGGATTACCCAGGCCTCATTAGCAAATGTCCGAAGTGAAATGATATTTCGGACTTTACCCGGGTAATCTGCAAAGTATACAGAGGTCTCTGGGTACCCCGATTTTCTGCTCTATTTTAACCGGGTAATTCGCAGAGTACCCTAGTGTTGCTGGATAACGTGTGGTGTGCAACGAAACATCGTACTTTATCCGGGTAATCTGCAAAATATCCAAACGCCTCTGGGTACTCGGCTTTTCTTGGGTTTTCAGCAGGTTACTGATGACTGAATTCCGAGGATTACCCGGATAAAGCTGCAAACTGTTATCTGACTGATAAAAATAACCAAAAACCACACTTTTGTTAACGAAATTGTATCCACAGTCACAAACCTCACTAACCGTCGTGTAACTCTGTGCGTTAATTGTCAGAAAATTTAATTTATGAAGATAAAGATAGTATATAAAGAAGAGTAATCTGATGGTTATTATGTTTTATAAATTATATATAAGCACATATGACACATGATAAAGATCATGTAACTCTTTCACATTCATATAAGAAACATATCCTGTTACTCTGTATATTCATTATATCCTTAATACATTTTAACCCCTTCACTGCTGAAGCATTTCACGCCTGTGTGCTGAGCTCATTTTTACCGCTTTCGCTCATCATGTTTAAACGCGATTTGAAGCCACATTTTAATAAATGACCCAGACATATTATATATCGTTCTTTCCGGCAGACTACGCAGATTCATAATATATCATTTTTATATGTATACGTCATGACCTGCCTGTATATTATAACAAAAAATACAATAAAAATTGAATTTTTAATCATCTGCAGTGTGTAAAGTGTTTTTTTTCACATTTTATCACATGAGCGTTTGCGGTTATGTTTTCTATGGGGTGCGCTTGTACAAAAAATTTGAAATGGGGACTTGTTACTTTTTTTGGGGGGAATTACGTGATTTTTAGCAAACGCACCGCATAGAAAAAAATCATTAGTGCAGCATCATTGTTCACATTATAATTGAAATGTGAACAATATTGCTGCATTAATAAAAACAACACACAAAAAAAAAACATGTTATTTTTTATTTATTTATTTTTTTAAATTTATTTATTATTTTAATTTTTTTTTTATTATTATTTTTTTACTTTTTACCTAGTCATGTTGGGTATCATTCGAAAGGCCATGCTCAGGCCTTTCAAATGACACCCTCCATGACCCCCTAGCTGCCACGGTTCTGGAGATATCAGGGTTCACAAGAACCCCCTATCTCCACCAGGGGATTTCCTTGGGAAATCCCCGGCAGCTAGGGGTTCCCCGGCTATCTGACATCATCACGCTATGCGCTATGCGTGATGACGTCAGACAGCGAGGGGAGTCCCGGGGGCGGAGCCGCCATCCAATATGGCGGCCCCCACCGGAGATAGGCTGCACTTCGGCGCCACAAGGCGCTGAAGTGCAACCCAACACTTGAGGGGTTAAAGCCAGGCATCGCTTAAAAGGGGAGACTCTCCCCTTTTAAGCGGTGCCTGGCTTTT
The DNA here is from genome assembly GCA_009667805.1 of Leptobrachium leishanense. NCBI lineage: Eukaryota > Metazoa > Chordata > Amphibia > Anura > Megophryidae > Leptobrachium > Leptobrachium leishanense. Next base: position 117,382,189 of record CM019073.1, read on the forward strand.
ACCGCTGCTCCTTCCCGATCGGGAGGGAGAGGGATCCGAACGGATCCCCCCCTCCCTTCCAGGCTATCTCCCGGCATTGCCGGGGGGTCGCCTGGAAATGACGTCATCGCGCATGGCGCGATGACGTCATTTACGCCGGGAGGCGCTTGACTTCAGTGTCTGAGGACGCTGAAGTCAGAACGCCGTGGGACCCCGGACAGAGAGGTGAGTATCTCCGCCGGGGGTCCCGCACAGCTGATGACGTGTGGGGCACGTCCTCAGCATGCAACGTGCATCAATGAGGACGTGTCCCACACGTCTTCAGCAGTGAAAGGGTTAATGTTTGTCTTTTGACATTTTCGTTGATAATATCCATAGATAATAGCAAAATTCACTTTTACCCAAGCGGGGTTGGATGCTCTGCAGATTACCCAGGGGAAGCTGTGGATAGTCCTCAGATTACCCGGGTGAAGCTTCAGACTTGCACATTATTAAAGTGCGAATTTTTCAGCTCTTTCAGACCGTTACCCAAGGGCAGTTGGTTAGTCCTAAAATTACCCAGGTAAAGTCCAAAAGTCCTTATCCTCCGTTTTTGCCTATAGCGTCTGGGGCTCAGTACGAGTGTTTTGTCCAATACATATAACCGTTACATGTAATGTCACCACCATCTATCTTGAACATCAGTCAGTATGCGCTTTTATCGATTTATCCATGGCATTGTGTTTTTAATTATATTTTTTTACTTTTTTTGGGATTATAGGGATCTTTAGAGGTGGGCTGTTATGTAGGTTTTTGACATTCTCTACTTGAGGAACTTGTATGCAATATTGAATGTTTTCATGTTTTTTGCGGTATATACTGAGAATCTCCCTGTATCCTCTATATCCCTAGTGTTTTTGCTCGGGGTTGGCATTCGGTTGCCATGGTGATGGCGGGTCACTCTGGGGTGCCGTCACTCTGGGGCGCCGGTATGCTGACGTCATCCGATTGAGACGGCATCGGTACGGCAGGAGTAGTCCAACACATTAATTGGTGAGTAGTGTGTTTACTATATATATGTTCTATTTGATTGTTTTTTTATCCTGATGAAAGTCCGCGGATAGCGGATTGAAACGTTGAACTTTCTACAATAAATTGCTGTATTTTGAAGACCGAGAGTGCCGCTATTTTTCTACTACATATATATATATATATATATATACACACACTGAAATGTAACTGCAGGGAATGAAAGGAAGACGTATGATCCAAGTAAGTGGGTTTATCTCATAAGGGCAGTTATGTGGAGTACATTGATGTTGTGGTAGATTAAGCAATGTATGATCATTTTTTTTTAAAACTAAATCCACATTTCTTTAGTCAGTAATTTTTAAACCAATAAAAGTGACTTGTGCTGTTTTTGGTATCATTCAGTTAGACAGATTGATAGTATAAGTAGTTCAGTACGTACAGATCCTTAGATCCAGGCACTCCTGTATACACCTGTAGTTGTTATTTTCACATGATTGTATCACACAGTTGCTTCAGATTTATGAGCTGCACAGATTTGCTACAAATCCCCTGTTCTGTAACAGCACAAACTATTAAAGGGCCTTAGTGATGGTTTGAGATCTGTTGGGACATTGTAGACTCAAAAATGTGTTATGAAATCCTACGGGAAAATCACTACCTTGATTTACAGTTGCAAGTATTCCCACATAAAAGATAGTAGTGACAAAAAAACAGCCATAAAATATTTGTAACTACATAAACGCAAGCACCAAGAAATTATTGGACTTGAGCTGGATCAAGATAGAACACACCCCAGGAATTCCATTTTCAATGTCCTCACAAGTTGTTATAAATCTTGGGATGTCACAGAAAAAGAACTGTTAGAAAAATGAACATTTATAACATTTTCAATATCAGGATGCTTATCTGTGTATTTCTATACCATCCAGTATGCATTTTAATTCCAGAAAAGTGTGCAGTTCTTATCTGCAAAGTTTGAGTTGCAATTCTGAACTTTAACCTGCAACTGCATCAACTCCACTTGTTGAAAAGTTGAGAAGCTATGGATCCTTATTGTGTCTGGGCGGGATGAACCCAGTTGGAAGATGTAAATCAGACGTCTCCAAGACTTATTTATAAATGTAAATAAATAATCGGGAAGGTATATAAATGATTAAAAAAATAATAAAATTTATTGGATAATAACAAACTGCCCAACGCGTTTCGTCCTAAGACATTCTCAAGGGTGATAAATCAAAATTAAAAGCATAAAAAATAATATAAACCTTCCCTTCCTCCTTCTCATGTTTAAATAGTCTAGATGGTCCTCTCATTGGTTGATTCGATCTCCCAGCATTCACCATATATGGTCAAAAAGAGTTCCTTCGGTACATCACTTCCGATTTTCGGGCTCCTCCGATTCGTCACTTCCGATACGTCCCTTCCGTTTCGGTTTGGAGGTTACCATATCTCCATATACTCCGAAGAGTCGCGCACTTTCATTTTCGGACGTAATATCAATTCCGATCGTATTCCATCTAAAAGTCCCGCACTTCTGGTGTTCACTTCTAAGTACCAAAATTCCCGAAGCGCAATACTTCTCTCAGGATCTTTCATATTTATAACACCATCCCCTATAAGAAAATGGTTAATTCGATCTCCCAGCGTTCACCATATACGGTCACAAAGAGTTCCTTTGATACATCGCTTCCGATTTTCGGACTCCTCCGATTCGTCACTTCTGATACGTCCCTTCCGTTTCGGTTCGTAGGTTACCATATCTCCATATACTCCGAAGAGTCGTGCACTTTCATTTTCGGACATAATATCAATTCCGATCGTATCCTGATCTTTTGAATATGGATTATCTTGGCCCTTTTGATTGTAGAATCTTTTCTTTATCTCCTAAAACAGAATCTCCATATTACAATCTCTAAAAAACATTTGATGTCAAACTCTTCATTTAAACCCTTCGGGCTCATAGTTTTTAATTTGAACACCCAAAACATTTCTTTTTTCAACAGATCTTTTTCTCTATTTCCTCCCCGCCATGGTTTCTCTATCTGATCTATACCGGACCACAGAAATTCAGATACTCGATAACTGTGGCAACCGGTACAATGTACAGGTACCGAATGTTTTTGAACGCCTCTTCTGATGTTACCCATATATAAATATAATATTCAGCATAAGGAAATAAGGAAGATTTTAGAAAAAAACTGGTTCATTCTAAAACAAGATCCTGTTTTGGGTCCAGTACTCCCAATTAAACCGAAACTCACATTTAGAAGACCGCGAAACCTAAAAAGCTGGTTAGCTCCTAGTGCTACGTTTATACAAAATAAAAGAAAAGAAGATAAGGTTTTTTTTAAGTGTGCTAGATGTAAAGCGTGCAGATTTTTGAAGAAGAGGAAATTGGAAACATTTACAAGTAGGAGTACAGGAGAAAGTTTTAAGATCAATACACATATCAATTGTAATTCGACACATGTGGTATATTTGCTACAATGTCCATGCAGTATTCAGTACGTCGGTCAAACAACAAGACAACTAAAGGAAAGAATCCTAGAACACATGGGTAACATCAGAAGAGGCGTTCAAAAACATTCGGTACCTGTACATTGTACCGGTTGCCACAGTTATCGAGTATCTGAATTTCTGTGGTCCGGTATAGATCAGATAGAGAAACCATGGCGGGGAGGAAATAGAGAAAAAGATCTGTTGAAAAAAGAAATGTTTTGGGTATTCAAATTAAAAACTATGAGCCCGAAGGGTTTAAATGAAGAGTTTGACATCAAATGTTTTTTATAGATTGTAATATGGAGATTCTGTTTTAGGAGATAAAGAAAAGATTCTACAATCAAAAGGGCCAAGATAATCCATATTCAAAAGATCAGGATACGTTCGGAATTGATATTACGTCCGAAAATGAAAGTGCACGACTCTTCGGAGTATATGGAGATATGGTAACCTACGAACCGAAACGGAAGGGACGTATCGGAAGTGACGAATCGGAGGAGTCCGAAAATCAGAAGCGATGTATCAAAGGAACTCTTTGTGACCGTATATGGTGAACGCTGGGAGATCGAATTAACCATTTTCTTATAGGGGATGGTGTTATAAATATGGAAGATCCTGAGAGAAGTATTGCGCTTCGGAAATTTTGTTACTTAGAAGTGAACACCAGAAGTGCGGGACTTTTAGATGGAATACGATCGGAATTGATATTACGTCCGAAAATGAAAGTGCGCGACTCTTCGGAGTATATGGAGATATGGTAACCTCCGAACCGAAACGGAAGGGACGTATCGGAAGTGACGAATCGGAGGAGCCCGAAAATTGGAAGTGATGTACCGAAGGAACTCTTTTTGACCATATATGGTGAACGCTGGGAGATCGAATCAACCAATGAGAGGACCATGTAGACTATTTAAACATGAGAAGGAGGAAGGGAAGGTTTATATTATTTTTTATGCTTTTAATTTTGATTTATCGCCCTTGAGAAAGTCTTAGGATGAAACGCGTTGGGCAGTTTGTTATTATCCAATAAATTTTATTATTTTTTTAATCATTTATATACCTTCCCGATTATTTATTTACATTTATAAATAAGTCTTGGAGACGTCTGATTTACATCTTCCAACTGGGTTCATCCCACCCAGACACAATAAGGATCCATAGCTTCTCAACCTTTCATCTGTTGCTTTATCTTGAGGAGAGTGGGAATACCTCCATGAGGAGCGGATCAAACTTCAAAAGCTAAGTACCTTGTACCATACATCTTTTCTATCAACTCCACTTGTTACCAGATTTAAAATGGACAAGACGTTTGAATGATGAAGATCAAGTAAGGAACTGACTGTACAAAGTGACAGAATGCAGGATGCAAATGATTGTAGTACCTGGCAAAATCATACGGCTAATGATGAGAAGGTGCAATAAAGTCTGAGTATCAGCAGTTACTTTAACCCTTTTCACTTCCAACTAGTCTTTCATTAAATGGAAGGAGCCGGTGTGCTTAGGATCATTACTAGGATTTGGATTTTTATTAAAATGAATAACTTCTTAATCCTTTTACTGACACATACATACACAATGGAGAAAAAAGGGGGGGATTCCTAGTGGCGCAACAATTATGTACAACACATCACAGTGCCGTACTTATGAGCCAATGGATACGTGTAAATCCTTACAGTTCATATAATTGCAGCTTAACTGGTGCAAAATTTAAATAAAGTGCTGATGTCACAATTGGTGTGATATAAAGTGCAACAGTTTATGCAATATAAAGTGCAACAATCGATGCGATATTAAAGTGCAACAAGGTATACGTTATTAAAGTGTAACAGTGACAGTCTAGGTGCATGAAGAGAGCTAGCACAGCATGCTGATAGATACTAGAGAGAGGCTGATACAGATATCCGCATCGGCGTTTATGGTGACCAGTGCAGTCTGAGTATAGATACTCGACGTCTGTTGGTGAATATACAAAAATGACCTTACACTGATTTCCCGTGTATATTGGAGGTCTATTGTCCTTAATGTCTTTGTTTTCCAGAGGTCCTAGGGTGGCAGAATATACACTAAAAAGTGCTCTGCTTTATGCTTGATGTAGCAGCTCCTCCTATAGCGTTGATTAACTCCACTCAAACGGGAGATAAAGAACGGGCGGAAGAGAAAGGAAATAACAATAGTGCAGCAACGTTTTGGTATTGGTGAAATTTCTGGTGCTCAAAAATTGCGCACTTACAGGAGCCAGAGCCGCTTAAATCCGGGCTCTGGAGTGAAACGCCTGGTGTCAACTATAGGGTGATCACTGCCCTTCTTTAATATAACGCCTTCACCTCAGGTGGAGAGACATAAAAAAGAGGAAAAGGGTGCTCTCATGGCACAGCATCAGTGATTACTGACTTGCTATAATAAGAAGGAGGTTGGTTACACTCACCGATTTGGGAGCCTTATCATTCCAGGCTCAACCGTTGTGCGTGTGGTACTGCTTGATGGTGCGTACCTGGACCCCTCTTAGCTGATTCTTTAGGTGCAGGTTGCGGTGTCCGTGATGGATCCTGGAGAACCGGCCCAGTCAGGTTGGTTTGAATTACCAATATAGGTTCAGTAATCCAAATACTCCTGTGTACTTAAAATAGGGGTTTATTCAATAAAGTACATAGATTACAAACAATATAGGTGATCGAGGGGGGGGATGGTGATATCTCGAGACGCGTTTCGGCGCTGTCTGCGCCTTCCTCAGTCGATGTAGTGAGTAAAAATGGGGAATCCCCATTTTTACTCACTACATCGACTGAGGAAGGCGCAGACAGCGCCGAAACGCACCATCAAGCAGTACCACACGCACAACGGTTGAGCCTGGAATGATAAGGCTCCCAAATCGGTGAGTGTAACCAACCTCCTTCTTATTATAGCAAGTCAGTAATCACTGATGCTGTGCCATGAGAGCACCCTTTTCCTCTTTTTTATGTCTCTCCACCTGAGGTGAAGGCGTTATATTAAAGAAGGGCAGTGATCACCCTATAGTTGACACCAGGCGTTTCACTCCAGAGCCCGGATTTAAGCAGCTCTGGCTCCTGTAAGTGCGCAATTTTTGAGCACCAGAAATTTCACCAATACCAAAACGTTGCTGCACTATTGTTATTTCCTTTCTCTTCCCCCCGTTCTTTATCTCCCGTTTGAGCGGAGTTAATCAACGCTATAGGAGGAGCTGCTACATCAAGCATAAAGCAGAGCACTTTTTAGTGTATATTCTGCCACCCTAGGACCTCTGGAAAACAAAGACATTAAGGACAATAGACCTCCAATATACACGGGAAATCAGTGTAAGGTCATTTTTGTATATTCACCAACAGACGTCGAGTATCTATACTCAGACTGCACTGGTCACCATAAACGCCGATGCAGATATCTGTATCAGCCTCTCTCTAGTATCTATCAGCATGCTGTGCTAGCTCTCTTCGTGCACCTAGGCTGTCACTGTTACACTTTAATAACGTATACCTTGTTGCACTTTAATATCGCATCGATTGTTGCACTTTATATTGCATAAACTGTTGCACTTTATATCACACCAATTGTGACATCAGCACTTTATTTAAATTTTGCACCAGTTAAGCTGCAATTATATGAACTGTAAGGATTTACACGTATCCATTGGCTCATAAGTACGGCACTGTGATGTGTTGTACATAATTGTTGCGCCACTAGGAATCCCCCCCTTTTTTCTCCATTGATATTTGCACACTCAATTCGAGAGTCTGTGCCCTTTCCTAGACGGCAGCAAACTATAATAAGCACCCACACCTAGACAGGAGCGCCCATACCGACCTTCCTTCTTTCCACATACATACACAAACCTACATACACAGATATATACAGATAAGTCACACACGCCAATATTTCACTGGACAGCCTTTTGCTTTGATTGCAGCACACATTCGCTGTGGCATCGTTTCGATAAGTTTATGCAATGTCACAATATTTATTTATGCCCAGAGTTGCATTAATTTCTCGACAAGACCTTGTTGACTGGAGAGTCTGACCACTGCGTAAAGTCCCAGCACATCCCAAAGATTCTCACTGCGGTTAAGGACTGAAGTCTGGTGGCCAATCCATGTGTAAAAGCGATGTCTAATGCTCCTTGAACAACTTTTGTACAGTTTGAGCTCGATGAATCCTGGCATTATCATCTTAGAATATGCGCGCTGAAATCAGTGTGCGGACAGTTTTTTTCACACGCTTCAGCCAATCAGAATTAAGAACCACAATTGTCTCACGTTAAGTTTTTGTGCCTGTCAAAGTCAGTCTGCGCATATATGCTGCAGCAATAAAAAATGCACACACAACTTCTCAAATTTATTGGCTTGTTATGTGTAGAATGTGTAACTATACTTTGCAGCATTTTTTTTTTTGGGCTGGTGTATTTGGGTTCAGCCAGGTTGATAGAATTTGCCATTAACACCAGCTTTTAGGAGTTGCTAAAATTATGCGCGCAAAGGCTGTGCGTTACAAACTGCGCATTGACTGTAATACCATCCGCATACCAGCGCACAAATGCATTTGCGCTCACAATGTTAAGTATAGGACGCGCAAAGTACATTAAGCTCACGCAGCGTTCGCGCAGGTTCACCCGCGGTAGACGTATACGCGCGTTTGTTGCGCTGAGATCGTAATACGACGTTCAGCGCAAAGGGTTTTGCCCCTCGCGTTAATGCTATTTTGCGGGTGCAAACATAGGCGCGAAGATTGTAATAGGGCCCATTGATGGGAAGCGCTGGTTACTCAGAATATTCAGTGAGTCATCTGACTTCATTTTTTTACCAGCTGGAACATATTCATCACTGCAGTAATTATTAGGGATGCACCGATACCACTTTTTTAAGACCGAGTACGAGTACCGATACTTTTTAAAAGTACTCACCGATACCAAGTACCGATACTTTTATTTAATGTCATGTGACCGCTTTCCAATAAGAACAGACCATATAAAAATGCCCCCCGCTCACATGTATATCCCCCCGATATATATATATATATATTCATACTGCCCCAGCTCATGGATTTGCCCCAGCTCACTCATGGATTTGCCCCAGCACATGGATAATGCCCCAGCACACACATGGGTTATTATGCCCCCACAGCTCACACATGAGTATGCCCCCCCCAGCTCATGGATATGCCCCCACATGGATATTGCCTCCAGCTCATGGATATGCCCCCACATGGATATGCCCCCTCATGGATATTGCCTCCAGCTCATGGATATGCCCCCTCATGGATATTGCCTCCAGCTCATGGATATGCCCCATCATGGATATGCCCCCACATGGATATGCCCCATCATGGATATTGCCTCCAGCTCATGGATATTGCCTCCAGCTCATGGATATGCCCCCACATGGATATTGCCTCCAGCTCATGGATATGCCCCATCATGGATATGCCCCCACATGGATATGCCCCCACATGGATATTGCCTCCAGCTCATGGATATGCCCCCACATGGATATTGCCTCCAGCTCATGGATATGCCCCATCATGGATATTGCCTCCAGCTCATGGATATGCCCCCACATGGATATGCCCCCACATGGATATGCCCCCACATGGATATTGCCTCCAGCTCATGGATATGCCCCATCATGGATATGCCCCCACATGGATATGCCCCATCATGGATATTGCCTCCAGCTCATGGATATTGCCTCCAGCTCATGGATATGCCCCCACATGGATATGCCCCATCATGGATATGCCCCCACATGGATATGGCCCCACATGGATATTGCCTCCAGCTCATGGATATGCCCCATCATGGATATGCCCCCACATGGATATTGCCTCCAGCTCATGGATATGCCCCATCATGGATATGCCCCCACATGGATATTGCCTCCAGCTCATGGATATTGCCTCCAGCTCATGGATATTGCCTCCAGCTCATGGATATGCCCCCACATGGATATTGCCTCCAGCTCATGGATATGCCCCATCATGGATATGCCCCCACATGGATATGGCCCCACATGGATATTGCCTCCAGCTCATGGATATGCCCCCACATGGATATTGCCTCCAGCTCATGGATATGCCCCCCAGCTCATGGACCGCCCCCCCCCACTATACTTACCTTCCTGGGCGCCGCCGAGAATGTCTCCGCGCGCCCGCTCGTTGGAAGGACCCCAGCCGCGACCACGTGATCCCGGCTGGGGTCCTTCCAACGAGCGCGCGCGCGCGGAGACATTCCCCGGCGGCGCCCAGGAAGGTAAGTATCGTCGCGGAGAGCAGCTGCAGGGCCTGTCTGAATGCTCTATCAGCATTCAGACAGGCCCTGCAGCTGCTCAGTGTGTTTAATACTTACCTTCCTGGGCGCCGCCGGGGAATGTCTCGGGCGCGCGCGCACGTTGGAAGGACCCCAGCCGGGATCACGTGGTCGCGGCTGGGGTCCTTCCAACGAGCGGGCGCGCGGAGACATTCCCCGGCGGCGCCCAGAAAGGTAAGTATTGTGGAGAGTGCGGGGCCGGCTGTCCGAATGCCGATAGAGCATTCGGACAGCCGCCGCAGCCCCTCGGATACCGGAAGCCGGCTCAATGTCGGCTTCCGGTATCGGAAAAAATATCGGGGGTACTGCACGAGTACCAAGTACTCCTGCAGTACCCAGTATCGGCCCGATACCGATACTAGTATCGGTATCGGTGCAACCCTAGTAATTATCCAATGGAAAGGCTCTTCGCGGTTTAGATAAATCCATGTGGTGACTTTTTTTGGCCAGGAAGTTTATAATTTGTTTGGAATTCAATGTTCTTGAACTCAGGACATACTTGAAAACGAGAGAAATCTCAATGTATCCTTCCTGGTAAAATATACTCTATAGATAAACAAAATAAATAAACCGTCCTGCAATTAAGTCCAGATTGAGTATACCTGATGGTGCTTTTAAAGGTTGATTTAACTTTATCACAGTAGTAAAGAGGTTAATGAAGGACATCAGTGACACATGTTTACTTGGTTATATTAGTAAACAATATGTACTATGTGGCCAAAATAATCGGAAAAGCATTTCTCTCTTCAAAGTGACTTCTTTCCATCTCCATTATAGCTAGGTTTGTGCACCGATTTTTTTTTCGGTTCGATTTTTCGGATGTTTAAACTTTTCGATTCGGCTCGTTTCAACCGATTTCTGTTTCGATTCGGTTCGGCTCGACTCGTTTTTCGTGTACATTTTTTTTTTGGAATATCGACCATTTTTCGTGTTTTCGGGTCACTTTGCTCGTTTTTTGTATCGACTTTTCGTGATTTCGGAAATTTTCGTTTTTTCGGAACGTCTGTTCTCCTCGTTTCAAAGCAATAAATTTTGATTTGACACATTTCAAGTCCATTCGAAAATTTCGAAAATATTTAGTTTCAGCTCGGAAAACTTTTCGGATCTGCCATTTTCGGATCTAAAAATTTTCGGAAAATCGTCCGCATCCGAAAACACGAATCGGGAAATTTCGTGAAAATTCCGAAATTCCGAAACCCGAAACGCACATCCCTAATTATAGCTACCTCTGCTGATCTTGCACCCTAATGATCTGCATTTAATGTGTACTTCTAGCTTAGTCAAGTTGGGGCATGTTTTTTTTTATTATCTGTATTGCAAAATCTAAAAAACTGAAAAAAATAAATTGAAATTAAGTATAACCTACGGGAATTGCTCATTATCTGCAAACACAATATATTGAGGGAAATGCTGGATATGATTAAGTTTTCCAGTTTCATTTTTGAATCATAGGCAAACTTTAATGTGATTCTTTTTTAATTCCATTTGTGCATTGACATGTATAACCTTGCATTTCTAAGACTTCCTGCCTAGTTAGACTTAGCGAGAATCAAATGTCTGTTTTCTGCTGCTCAAGTTAATTCCGTTTTTTTTTTCCTTTTTCCTATGTGTATTCAAGTATAAGATCTTGGCACATCCCTTACCTTCTGTCTTACTCCAGTTCCGAGCTTTGATTCAGTGTCCTGTCTTGGCCCGGACCCAAGAGTGAGATTACTCTTTCTTGTGTAAGAATAAAAGCAATGCATAGGGCAGGAAATCCGTAAAATGAAAAGTATGCAGATGTGAGAAGATCATATGCCCACATTTTCATATCAATAGCTGGTTGTACACTAAAAGGAAAATTATCACGAAGAGCAGATAAAGCACAACACATACACACCATATAAAGCATTGCTACAATATAATGGTCGGAGTTTTGTTTGTTATGAAAAAATGGTTAGCAGGTGGCGATATATATATTTGGTGTCAATCGAGAGAACCATTAGTGTGGAGCAGAACTGATCAGCTATATCTGCATGCAAGGAGAGTTTGCTTGGGTAACATGTGAGAATGTCTCCACATTCTGGACACATCAGTTTATAGCTCTAGCCCAGAGGTCTGCAACCCGCGTCTCCGGAGCCGCATGCGGCTCTTTCATCGCCCTGCTGCAGCTCCTGGGCCGGTGCTACCGCTAGGGCGCTGCCGGCTCTGGCCAGGTTCCCCCAGACTCCGCTGGCCACTGTTGGCCCTGTTCCCCTCATCACGCTGTGCCTGCTCCTGGCTCTAGGTGCAGTGTGATAGAAGACGTGGGCTCGCGGTGTCTGTATAATAGAGAATGAAGGGAGCGGGATAACCCCACCCCCTCAGCATGATGCATAGCCACCGTGTGCTAGAACAGGATGAGGATGATGGAAATGAGGTATGTGGGGACCTGGGGATTATTCATGTATATATGTGGGAATGGGGAATTTTATATAAGGGGGACCTGGGGATTATTCATTTATATATGTGGGCAGGGCTCAAAATTTCAGGTCCTGAGCTACTAGCCAGGCCTTAAGAGTTACTCGCCACCAGTTGTCCCACCCAACCCAACCCTTACCTCTAAATCTGCCCCTAAACCCTCTCTCTTAAATTATTTAATTATCATTAACATAAAGCAGTTACAACAAAGAAAAATAGTGTGTGGCGTGTATGAAGGTATCGCAGAGCTCAACAGCGATAAAACTCACGCTCATACACACTGCACATTACTGCGAGTTTTATTGCTGTGGTGCTGTGATACACTCATACACACTGCACCTTGCTGTATCAGAGCATCACAGCCATAACTCACAATAATGTGCAGTGTGTAGGAGCGTATCAGAGCTCCACTGCCTTTTTTTTTCACCCCCCGTCTTTCTCATTCTTTTTACCCCTTTCTTCCCCCCTCATTCTCAGTTTTTTCCCCTCATTCTCATTCTTTTCCCCTTCTCATTCTTTTTACCTTTCTTTTTCCACCCTCATTCTCATTCTTTTTACTCCTTTCTTTTCCCCTCATTCTTCCCTGTTTTCTTATTCTTTCCCCCTCTCTTTCTCTTTCTTTCCCCCCTTGTTCTCTCCCCCTCCTTATTTTCCTCTCCTTTTTAACCCCTTCCCATCCCTTCAGCAGTCACCTATCAATTCAGAGGTGCTGCAGCACGGCCACTGTGTTGGTGCCGCCCTTCCCGCGCATCACCTGACCCACCCATGTGATGTGTCATCAACTCGCAGCAGTGTGTGAGACGCATCACGTGGGTGGGCAGGTGACCCCGCACGGGAGTGGACCGACGTCACAGCCACGAACGATCAGCTCCAGATTCAGACTCCAAGAGTCCGATACCGGAGCTGAGAAGCAAGGCGGCGGCGGCCCACTGATCCGGGTGCCAGCAACAAGCGGGCCCAACGGGTCAATGCACCCTACTCGCCCGCAGCCAATTTCCACTTGCCATTTGCGAGCAGGCGAGTGGAAATTTTGCGGGCTGTATGTGGGGATGGGGAATATTATATGTGGGGATAAGAAATATAAATACTGTAAATGGCATCAATCATGTCATGGCTGCATTAAGCTCTCATGCAGAGTCCTCTGTCCTACTGTTCTGTGTATGTATATTTATTATTCAGTCTCTCCCATTGTACAGCGCTATGGAATTTGTTGGTGCTTTATAAATGCTTGTAACTGTAGTTAATTGAAATAATTTTTTATTTATATTAATGTCATGGCAATTGCCTGCAGTATGTGGTCTTAAAATGATTTTTTTTTTATACTGTTAAAAGTTTAAGTTTAGAGTACCCCTCCCCATCCCAGGGCAAATTTTTGTATTTGTTACTTTCTTTTACTTGCACAAAATACATATGTTAATTTATCTAATTTACTTGAAGTATAAATGTATGCAGGCAGCCTGCATACATGTATTAATTAAAATTAAATTAATATGTGCTTTTTTGTGCATGTAAAAAAGTAACAAATACAACAATATAAATAACAACACACTATATATTTTTTTTAAACATAGCATAAAAGTAAAAATCGATTTATGCAGTATTATCTTCATTTTAGATGTCAAAAGAGGTTTGCGGCTTCCAGTGGTGTTTTTTTGTTGTTGTGGGAAACAGGTCCAAATGGCTTTTTGAGTGTTTAATGTTGCAGACCCCTACTCTAGCCCTTTCAATACCAGGCATTTTTTGTTGGAAAAAAATGTTATAACATTAAACTGTTTAACCTCCCCGGCAGTAATCCTGAGAGTGGCTCGGGGTTAAATCTCAGTACTGAAAACGGTAACCCCGAGCCACACTCGTCCTGGTACATACCTTGTCCCTGCGTTCCCTCTGGCCAATCGTGGCGTCCTTCTACCGGGCTCCCTTCCCTGCACGTGCCACGACGTAGGAGGCGAGACCCGGCAGGAGATACGTCTGGAGTTATTTTTAGTGGGTTTAATAAATTCTATGGTGGTTTAGGATGGGGATTTTGAATAATTAGTGTAACAGAGTATTTTTCCGTCCACAAATATTGTCCACTTGTCGGGAAAAACTCCCCCTCTCCATATTTTTTCTTTACATGCACGGTCGGACATTGAACAAATTGCCACCCACTGCACTGGTAAGAGCCCTGCAGTATAATGCGTGATAAAGGGTGAAGAAGTGAAGAAGATCAGTGATTGCTCATTTTTTTAGCATATGAATAGATGCACTATTTAGCATATGAATAAAGGTTTCATCCTTCATGAAATATATGTGTCTTACCATGCATTTTGCTCCACTTATGCGTTTAGAGATGTGCTGCAGATTTAGCACTTGACAGCTACACTATTTCTGAATTAGTCTAATTTAGACACCTAAACACAATATAATCATAGAAGCATGGTTAACTCGCCAATAGATTGTGTTGGGTCTAAATCGCATTATGTCACTTATTTTTATTTTATCAGTAGGGCGATGCAAGCAACAATACATCTTATTCATTCCTTCACAATGAATTATTTCACCGATTTAGTCTTGCTACAAAAGAGTTTCCAACTTATTTCAGTCCTCAAATTAAATTTACTGCCATTGAATCATTACTAAATCGATAAGACAAACACAAAGGCAAACATACTCTGAAGAGAGAAAACAAACAGCGATGTACTGATTGTGTGTGTGTCTTCTTTGTGTTTGCGTGCGTATGGAAACAACATTATTACATCCAGTATGTGTCTGGTAAGCCAACATGTTCTTACCTTTGCAACCATTGGCAGGCGCCCTTACATCTGCATTGTATCTTGAAACCCAACGATAATACACATGGATACAGTTCACATGGAACAGCTAAGTAATTGTACTAGATTAACAGAAACGCTGGCATTTTAGGCTGGGGTCAGACGAATGCAGTGCGAACGTGCGTTGGGCCGCACTTTATTACAGCCTTAGTAGCAGCAAATGACAGCCAATGATGGCCAATATATGAAGTACGGCCGCACGAAAGTTCGGCCGCGCAACGCAAGCTGCTAACGAACGTATTTTTTCGAGAACGTGGTACCGCTAGTACTGACACACAGAGTGCGCTGCTTCGGCATAGTGGCGTGTGTGCGTGATTAGGAGACGTCATGTCCGGCCAACATCACGTCCATTTGTTTTTTATAGCTCCGTCAAAAAATATGGCCGAAATTGCGCATCATATGACCGCTATCTCGTCTTCCGTCAAAAAATGCGTTCGGACGCATCAACGCACTTTTTGATGGTAGACGTGAAAAATGTATTCGTCTGACCCTAGCCTAAGACATGCTGGGAACATATCTTTAAAACACAAGAGACAAACCCTCATGTGCAACTTGGCTGTAATTTCCAAGCTGTACTTGTGCGTTTTTGCTCTGAGAAATTCATTGCAAAACATTTGCTAGGTCAAGAAAGGTAGACGGGATTTCCCTCTGCGATTAGCCAAGCCAAAAATGACAAGTGCAACCCAGGGATAACAGAATAGTTGAGTTTAGTGTACAGCACTGAATGTGTGGGATTCACAATTTAAGGGTATTGGATCTAGAATCTAGATCATTGATGTATATCCTGATGCCCTAGATGTTTTAGAACTGCAAGTCACAACTGAATACAGGGCCAGCCCAAGACTCTGCTGCCTGGGACCAAGGACAAAATGCTGCCTGTCCCTCCCAAAATACATGTGCTGTGTTTGAGCATATCACAGAGTTCCACAGCAATAAAACTCACAGAAATGTGTGGTATGCCTAGTTGAGGTCGAAAGTACTGCCACTGGTAAAGTGCTTCCCGGAGCCATGGCACCACCTGGCCCCATGGACGGGTCGGCCCTGGTTGAGGCTGACAGAGTATCTGGGCTGCCATCAGGGGGATGCCCATGACATGTTAAGGGGCCAAGTGGCTCCAGGAAGCTCTGGCCCTTTCCGAACCCTGTGCAGATTTTCTAAGTGTCATAGATGTAAGGGACCCTCCATGCTACCCAAGACTGGCTCACCAAGATACCAATAGATTTCCAGGCGGGCTGTGGCATTTGGGGCCGCTAAGAGTACTCCGACTCATCACTGAGGGAGCAGTTAGTATGATCTGCACCAGGTAGTTGTGCAAAGTGAACACTGTCCTTCCAGAAAACACTTTTTATCCCCTTGTTGATACACCAGGGATTTAGCCCATTCCCTGTAAATTAATGTAAGCAGAAGGATAGTCAAAATCTTTTATTTTTAAGTTTTTTTACTGAAATGGGCAGCTAAGGGAAGAGAGGACTCCAACCAGTAGTTCAGTAAGGAGCCCCAAAATTTCTGATGGCAACCCTGTTGAGTGTCATAGGACATGTACATCTGGGGTGCCAAGGTAGGACATCACTGATCTAGGTAGTTAAGTATTTGAATGAAGTCCCCAGGTGTTATGGATCTTGTACAAAAAATCTTGCTCTATAGCCATTTAACCTCCCTGGCGGTCTAATTTTTTCAAAATTTTGTGTCTAAAAGCGTCTCAATTCTTTTTTTTAAAGGAAACGTGTTTTTGTACATAGTTAGCCTGTAATAATTATGAATCACGCACTGAAATCCGTGCAATCAAGAGTCCTTACTGGTAAAATCCTTTATAAATAAATAAAAAAAATAAAAAAATAGTAAATACACTGAGTCAGATAAAGTTTGAAACACGACATAATAATTTATTATCTCAAAAATAATTATCCAAAATAATGGAAATAAATGATATTCAATAAAATACAACAAAAAACACTGAAATCTGTCTGAAAACAAGGGTGAGACGATGTATGGTCTGTCTCTTATCCTGTAGTGCCACCTAGTGGCTGTTCATAAACATTGCACATTGGATTATACAGTGTATTATAATTTTTTTCTAAGTTTGCTGCTTGGTCCCGCCCCCTGCATCATGTGACTCGCAGGGAGCCTTATCAGGAAGCAGCTCGCTGCGATCACACTGCGGGGGAGAGCGAGGGAGCCAGGAGGAGGTGAGTATGCATCCAGCCTGACTGTGGCTCGGGGTTATCGTTCACGGTAGTGAAATTTAACCCCGAGTCACACTCGGGAATACCACAAGGGTGGTTAACCAAGAATATTAAAACTAACAGGTTTATTCAGAGAGAGGTGAAAACCAGGAGAATGACTGGAGAAGTGAAAATTCTAGGTCAAAATAAAATTCTCCCATTTATCTCAATTTCCAAATCGGATATTTGGTCTAGATTGCTCTCTTCTCCTGCCATTCTGGTTTTCACCTTTCTTTGAATAACCCTGTATATCTTTTGTAATAAGGGTTTATCTTTCGCATGAGAATTTAAGCAGTTTCTATATTAAAAGCAAACTGTGTGCTTATTAAGTAACAGCTTGAGCTTTGTTTTGTTTGAAACCGTCTATGTAATCTGTGACAGTGACTTTTTGATCACAGAGAATGAGTTTTCTAGCCTTTTCTATTTTTCAGCCTTTTCCTATTCCAAAGATTAATCAAAACAAAATCATTAATGCAATCAAAGAACAGAGCGTAATTATTATTTTTCCATTAGCCATTAAATAAACATTTAATTCTTCGGTGGCCTAATGCCGCATGGAATCTCGGAAAAACTACAACTCTGGTTACTGTAGTAAATTCCTTTTCTCCCGACTGGCAGCACACAATTACCACTAAAAACAAAAAGTAAACTGTTGTTTGTTTGATTTTCAGAAACAAAGGATAGCTCTCTAACTCAACTATCTGTCATTTCACTTTCTTTTTAGAGCAGGTTTGGCTACTGGCCATGAGCGAGTTCCTCATCCTTCTCGGAGATTGACATGTAATGCAAGAAGGCACGCTCTTGACTTTGAAATCACATTGTTTTCCTCCAGCATTCTCGCCTTGTGATATGACTCAAAACCAGACATCAATTCCCTCCTACTTCACTATTTTCTTCTATCTGTGTTCTTTTTCGCTTAATCCTGGTCATCTGTCTCGGTGTTGCCTCCTTGGGTCCTTTAGGGGAAACTTCTCAATTTTTTTTTGTCCCAATGCAATTATGACCCAGTCTCACTGTGTGAAATCTATCAAGGCGTTGGGATGCATTAATCAAGGTTGAAAGTGTCCCTACGGGCAATCAAGTCATGTGAGGTGTATGAGGTTTTAAAGCATTTTGACACATTTTTTTAAATACGATTTGAGTCATTTTTGCTTAAGATCTTTAAAAAGATTTGTGTCAATAAAGTGTTAGAGTTAGCAATACTCGGCACACTTACTTTTAATACCGTGTCTCCCCGAAAATAAGATACGGTCTTATTTTTTTTTTGTCCCCCAAAGAACACACTAGGTCTTATTTTCGGGGTAGATCTTATTTTTTATGTTTTGTTTTTTTTGATGGTGTACATCTGGCATCACTCTGCCTGTGACAGGAGCTGGCATTAGAGGAGGCATCGGCTAAGGCTGCGGCCACACTAGCATTCTTTGAGCAGAAGGAACGCACTGAGTGTGTCCATGTGACCACACTTCTCTGCACCCGTTGCAGCTTTGTCAAGGCTGGAGGGGGTGGGTCACATGCAGCAGCGTGCGCACGAATTGCGTGCACTACCACCTGATGTGATTTCAGCCTCCCCGTCAAACCGCTACGCAGATGAGGCTTCAAAACATGATCCTCTATAGGAGGATCGCACTGTGTAGTGCTGAGCACAGTAACTGCTAGGTGGCCACACTGGCATCAGAGTGGAAGGAACGTCCGGTCTCACGGATGTTCCTTCTGCTCAAAGAGCACTGGTGTGACCGCAGCCTTATGCGGCTCTGCTCCTTCCGCTGCTGCCTCGCTTCCTCTGGCGCCAGTATCACTCATTCTCTCCCGCGACTCTTCAAGTTGCCCTGCAACTAGGTCTTATTTTCGGGGTAGGTCTTATTTTCAGGGAAACAGGGTAAGTAGACTGCAGAGGAAGACATAATCTCTGCCTGCACAAGTAACTGTTTCTTTTATGCATCCAAAGTATCAACATCTATAAAACCAAATCTGAAATTGCATTAACTGTTTTATTGCTCTCGATTAAATTAATGAGGTTTTGATTTTGTCTCTGGTTTGAGGTAGGAACTACAAAGTTGAGCTCTTAAACATTCTCAAAAACCAGCCGTAGAAAGAAAGAAATTGAAAATGTACAATATATTTTTTTAAATAAATAGGTATGTTTAAGTTTCTACAGCTGTTTAAAAAGGCAAGCCTTGTAAGCCCAGGTTGTTTTGTTCTTTGCCTGGCAGCTTTTCCAGTAATCACAAATGATTCTTTGAATTATTTGGCTAATGGCAGTGACGTCTTTGCCATCAGTTTCAGTTCACAGTTTCAGACCAACAAGAAAGTTTTATGGCATATGGCATGGTATACACATATCACACTATGTAGGCTATTTCATTGTGGCAGAGAGGGAAGCAGTTTTTTGGGCAAATAAAAAAAATTAATACAACTAAATAGCATGAAAAAATTATTTGTCTGAAAGCTCAATATTTTATCTGGAAGGCAGTGGATGATGTTTTTAATTTTTTTAAATAAATCAAATAAGGTAATCCCACAATATTTTATCAAACATTTTATCAGTATCGCAGATCAATAAAAGATTTGGAGAGGTGGGTGTAAGAGAGGAGGACCAGACAGCCGCCAGGGCTTTACAAATATTCTTTGAAGAATGGCGACCATGTAGAAATCCAGTTTTCGATGGGCTGATCATGTTGGCTAGGAGGCGGCCATGTTTATTGTACCATACCAAAAGAAACAATTGCGCTGGTTTTGCCAGGAGCAATGTGCATGGTTGGTAACCAGGGCTTCATATTTGGTTTTATAGTCCTTATAGGACTGGAAAAAGTGGGGAGTAGGGTCAGATAGAAATGCTTTATAACTCTTTGTCAAGTCATTTTGGAGGGTGTTAAGTAGACATGTGCATTCATTTTAGTACTAAAATGATTTAGTCCGAATTTTGGGATAATTTAGTTTTCATATGACTCAAGAGATACGAAACTGCTCAGTCCAAAAAATGAAAGAATCTAAAGGAAAATGCATTACATTTTAGTTTCAGTTCTTTTTGTAATATTACATTGATGAGTGAGCTACAGAAAAAGTTTGTATGTGTAATCCCTCCCGACCCCTACCCGAAAATCTGACAGTGATAGAGCTCCAGAATACTCACTCGCAGCGCAGACAGCCAGCACAGGAGAGGAAACCTTTACTTAACCCTTGCATGTCTATGAGACAGACGAGATGATAAAAGCAGCTGGAGAGGGAAAACATTTAAATAAATCACACTGAAAACTAATGACAGAGTGTAACAGGGAGGGCTGGATAGTAAAAACCCCTTAATAACAAGCAGCGCTGGGAGAAGAGAGGGACTTTATAAAACATGTTTTATCTCCCCTCCCGCTCTGCATAATAGAAGCTTAGGTCTGATACATTTTATATTATCCAGGATCACTATCCCCCTTTCCTCATTTATAATACACATTTTATATAACGTCCCTCTCCTCTCCCAGTGTTGCTTGTTATACATTAAGTATCCAGCTCTCACAGTTACTCTGTCATTATGAGCTTCAGTGTGATTTATTTGAATGTTTTCCCTGGATTTAAAGTGCTTTATTTTATAAAATAAATAAATTTGTGCCAGTCATCTCTTCTCTGAGCTTTCAGACCGTTTTACATTAATATTCTTTCTCTCCCCTGCTTTTATAATCCTGTCGGTCTCCCCCACAGAGATACAAAGTTTAAGTAAAAGTTCCCTCTCCTGTGCTGGATAAGCATGGCATTCCGAAGTTCTGCACCCACCACATGCCAATTCAGTAGGATGTTCTATACACAGGGGGCATTAATTAATGCAGGAGCATGTTCTATACATTATACAGAGAGGGATATTAATACAGGAGGATGTTATATACATTATACAGAGCGGAGCTGAACCAAGTCCAGAGAGGTTGTCTCCTAAGTTGTCTGGAGGATTGCATATAGGAGAACTTCACGCAGACCAAAGAGGTGAAAGTACCCACCGAATAGGTGTACTCAACGCTTACAAGCTGAGCCTGAAATTCTAGGCTCCACCAACGGTGAGTTCGTTTAATCCTATCCACCTCACCTTTACCTGCAAGCTACGCTATGAATTTTTCTCTCTACTTTGAGATGATCAACCCATAGATCGGCAGTAATCACCGCTAAAGGACACCCTAAAGAAGGGTAGAGGCCACCCTCAACTAGGCCCGAGGCAATCCACACCAGAGCCGGTCCATAAGGCTCTTTAAATTGTAAGTGTTCCATTGTCTACGAACACCTGACCTCTTATAGACCATATTGCACCATTGGTTCTCTTCTCTCTCTTTTTTCTCTTCACTCCATTTTCCCACTACTTGGGGATTGGAAGCCCTTATAGGACTCCAGTGAGGATATTACACCAGGACTTAGACGCATATCCTAAAAACGACCCATATGGAAATCTAATCAGACTACCCCCTCTTCAACGGAAAACGCAAGGCCGGTTGGAACTTTATCTGATTTCCCACACCAGATACCTTGGCCAATAGGACTCCATTACCTTATCCAGGAACACTTACTGCACTTTTTTGCACTTGAAGCATTCGCACTTATGTGTTTTTGATTGCACTTGCACTTTATGTGATACTACAATTGCACAACCTACGGGTGCTCCCTTATTTTAATTGTTTTAATACGTAATTCTGTATTTGCACATTATGTGATTTTAGGCCGTTCCTTGAATTGTTTTTACTCGTTCTACTGTTTTTTTATCCCTTTTATTATGCAATTTCATGCATTTGCACACATGTGACTTAGGCCGCTCTTTTGTGTTTTAAACACATGCACTAACGCATGTATTAACAGCCTAGCTGCAAAGTGACCACCGTGTACTCTGATCTTCACGGCAGCACCTTAGTGGTCTTTTCTGACCGTGCACCCACTCTAGGCCAGCGACTACACAGTATTCTAGGCCTACCCGAAACTGTGTCCACCTACACACGAATAATCACTCTTCCCAAAGATTGCGCCACTAGGATCTCCCCCCTTCTCGAGATGATAAAAGCAGCTGGAGAGGGAAAACATTTAAATAAATCACACTGAAAACTAATGACAGAGTGTAACAGGGAGGGCTGGATAGTAAAAACCCCTTAATAACAAGCAGCGCTGGGAGAAAAGAGGGACTTTATAAAACATGTTTTATCTCCCCTCCCGCTCTGCATAATAGGAGCTTAGGTCTGATACATTTTATATTATCCAGGAGCACTATCCCCCTTTCCTCATTTATAATACACATTTTATATAACGTCCCTCTCCTCTCCCAGTGCTGCTTGTTATAAAGGGTTTTTTACCTCTGATACATTAAGTAAGCGCCTAGCTTCTCCCCGCATCACCTCTTCCCATGATAGACTGCAGGATTTCTCACGCGCAGCCCCCACTCTCTGGAACGCTCTCCCTCGTACTGTCAGACTTTCCCCTAACTTCTCTTCCTTCAAACGCTCCCTGAAAACATTCCTATTTAGGGAAGCCTACCACCCAACTCACTGACGCAACCATCAATCACTCTCACCTTACAGTCCTCTCCTCCTGTTTCCAACCCCAACCCTCCCAGATTGTGAGTTCCTACGGGAATAGGGCCCTCATCTCCTCCTGTACTGTTTGTCAAATGTTGTTCAATGCATTGTAACCCTGACTATACTGTGCTTATTGTACAGCGCTGCGGAATATGCTGGCGCTTTATAAATAAAGAATAATAATAATAATAATAATAATCCAGCTCTCCCAGTTACTCTGTCATTATGTGCCTTCAGTGTGATTTATTTGAATGTTTTCCCTGGATTTAAAGTGCTTTATTTTATAAAATAAATAAATTTGTGCCAGTCATCTCTTCTCTGAGCTTTCAGACCGTTTTACATTAATATTCTTTCTCTCCCCTGCTTTTATAATCCTGTCGGTCTCCCCCACAGAGATACAAAGTTTAAGTAAAAGTTCCCTCTCCTGTGCTGGATAAGCATGGCATTCCGAAGTTCTGCACCCACCACATGCCAATGCAGTAGGATGTTCTATACACAGGGGGCATTAATTAATGCAGGAGCATGTTCTATACATTATACAGAGAGGGATATTAATACAGGAGGATGTTATATACATTATACAGAGCGTGGTATAAATTGAGGAGGATGTTCTATACAGAGAGGGACATTAATTAATTCAGGAGGATGTTCTATATAATATACAGAGAGGGTATTAATTAATGCAGGAGGATGTTATATACATTATACAGAGAAGGGTATTAATGCAGGTGGATGTTCTATACATTATGCAAAGAGGAGCATTTTTTTAGCCCTTTAAATCCAGTGGCTGTGAGCACTGAGATCAGCTGCTTGTTATATTATCTCTCAGTACAATGTGTCAGGCTCAGCTGTTACAGTAACTGACTGCTGCACATCACAGCTCTCAGAGTTTCAGTAAAACAAGGAAATAATATTGTTATAACCTCTTATATATAAAAATATAATTTACTAGTTTTACTGAAACTCCGAGCGCTGTGATGAGCAGCAGTCAGTTACTGTAGCAGCTTTGCCTGACACATTGTGCTGAGAGTGAGAGATACTGTAACAAGCAACCGATCTCAGCCCTCTGAGGAGCCACTACTACAATATAAATTTGTATACGCTGGTTTTTGGATGAATGAAATTTGTTTTCATACTAAATAACTGAAAACAAATTTCTTCAGCAACTAAATAAATTGCGTTTTAGGTCTAATCCATTAATTCAAAACTAAATTTTGTGCTGTGCACATGTCTAGTGTTAAGTCACTCCAAGTCCTCCCTTCTGATTTGGTTAACATATTCATTTATATGACCCCTAAGGAACGGTTTCGAAGCTGATCAGAAGAGGTTAACATCATCAATATGTCATCAGTGTAATTATTCCAAGTTAACTCTAGGTGTGACGGAAATAGCCCAAAGGTAAACAAAGTTGGAAAAGGCAAATTTTTGGGGTATGAGAGGGCCACCCCATAGGCTAAGTCTAAGATGGTCAGTGCATGGTCTGTAAGAGCTATCAAGCAAATAGAGGTACCTTGAGTTTGGTGAAGGAGCGTGTCAGAAATCAGGAAGAAGTCAATCCAAAAAAATATTTTATGGGGAGTGACAGGTGAAATACCTACCCACTGGGTTCGCCAGATACCAGTGAGGTGAAAAATGGGCACTGCCGCCCTCAACCTATAGGGTGGCTAAGTGAGTGATCTAAGACAGGGTCCAGGACATCATTGAAATCTCCTGAGTCCTACAATCCTCAGGGATGCATCGTGGCAGTGAAGAAGTGGGAGAAACGTTTTATAAAATGCTAGCTTCACATTTCAGGCACAGATATTAAGTAGTTGGAGGAATTCCTGAACTATGGATATATTTAAAAGTCTTAAAACAAAGACCCAATGGCGCTAAAGATGCATCTTAACGGTACTGATCGCTATTGCACTATAAGTGATTATTTTCAAAACCTCCATATAATGCACAATATTTAAAAGTCTATATAGGCCCTCAGGGTCTTTATAGCATCTATAATAGAATAGTGAAGGCGCTGGTGGAGGAGACTCATGGTGCTCCACTGTAAAAGTAAATGCATGAAGTTTGGAAGCCTACCCAGGGTTTTTTAAGGGCTTGCTAAGGAGAGGACCAATGTGTTTCTTGAAGGTATATCCAGATCAAGTATCATTAAATCTTGACTTTTTCTCTTTAAGTGGTGAATTAAGGCCTTCAACACTCCGGGAAACAATTCTATAGTTGGTACAGGTGAAAATATGTGGGTAAGAAGAACTCTGAATGCTATTGGCATTTGTTTTGTCCCACGATATAGTATAGGGACAATGTACCCCTTTCAGAATAGCTTTGTGTCCATGTCTATTTTTACAAAACAAAAAATAGTAATGCATGAAACTACAAAATTTGGCACATCCTGCCCTTTTTTTAGTTTTATGATTAACCTCCCTGGCGGTCTAATTTTTTAAAAATTTCGTGTATAAAAACGTCTCAATTTTTTTTTAAAGGAAACGTGTTTTGTACATAGTTAGCCTGTAATAATTATGAATCACGCACTGAAATCCGTGCAATCAAGAGTCCTTACTGGTAAAATCCTTTATCAATAAATAAAATAAATAGTAAATACACTGAGTCCGATAAAGTTTGAAACACGACATAATAATTTGTTATCCCAAAAATAATTATCTACAATAATGAAAATAAATGATAATCAATAAAATACAACAAAAACCACTGAAATCTGTCTGAAAACAAGGGTGAGACGATGCATGGTCTATTTCTTATCCTGTAGTGCCTAGTGGCCGTTCATAAACATTGCACATTGGATTTTTTTCTAAATTTGCTGCGTGGTCCCGCCCCCTGCATTGTGTGACTCGCAGGGAGCTTTAACAGGCAACTCGCCGCGATCACACTGCGGGGGACAGCCAGGGAGCCAGGAGGAGGTGAGTATGCATCCTGCCCGAGTGTGGCTCGGGGTTACCGTTTGTGGTAGTGAAATTTAACCCCCGAGTCACACTCGGGAATACCACCAGGGAGGTTAAGGCACTTAGTTTCCAACAGGTCTGGACTGGGACAAAAAAAAAAAACAGCAATGGACTTCATCCAGACCGACCCACTTTAATTATGCAAACACGCACAAAAATAGTATATAAACCAACCGGATCGCTCAACCAATCACTCTACAGATACCGTAGTTGCTGCAGAGTGATTGGGTAAAGAAACACAGTGGCATTAAGGTTGAGTGAGCACCATGTCTTAAAGTGAGGTGGATGTGAAGCGGCACAGTGGCCCCAATATGAGACTGCTCTGTTTTACAGATGGTGAGGTAGTTCTCACCTCACGTATTAAGGGCAGTGAGAGTCGTGCAGTGAACCAGCATTCACACCGGCCCACTGAGCCATCAGCCCATCGGGAATCTCCCTGTAGTCCCTATGGCCAGTACATGCCTGGTTCCCAAACAATTACACTCGTCTTGAGTTCCCATTTGACTGAGGTAATAAAAATCGATAATAATTTCTATTCACACACACGAATCATAGTCTGAATATGTTATCACTGGAACATAGGGCATAGTCACAATTTTTTAACATGCTTTTAACCACCTATATGATGTGTTTATCATTATATTAATAAAAATAAAATAAGCCGTATCATTTTTTTTCCCTTTGCTACTAAGTGGGTTCAGTTCCTCTTTTTGTTTAGGATATTTTTAATAGCATATAATGCAAGGTAATGGTTAAAACTGCAAACTTCATAGTTACCAAACTATGAAAAAAGTCTTATAATTGAAAAAATAATATTAAAAAATTAACAAGAATGTGAAATTTTTGCATATTTCTGTGTATCTCTTTAATCAGCTCTAATTAAGCCTGCGCACATCAGGCAGCGAATAAGAAAAGTAATGTGTTAAATCAGAGAAACTTCTGATTTCTTCTTCACTTTCATGTTTCCTTTCACAGAAGTCACCTAAACAATATCATTGCGCGTTTCTCTATTCACAGTTACTGTCCTTTCCCTGGAGTGTGTTGGGAAGATGCCAAGCTAAAACTGTGAAATGCTAATTACTGAAAGAGTAATTAAAAACTCATTTGTAAATTGATTGTTATCCTACTGAAAGCGGGTGGTCTCATGAGAAGCTCAGCCTCTCCCCAACTGAGGTTCTTGGTTTTCTGGGGATATTCATGTTTGTTTGTCCTAATAATATTTAACTTGCATGGCAACTTGAAAAAAGCTTTCAGTTAATTGCACAATTAATACAGAGTTTAACAGCTGCACAATAGCTTAGAAAAAAAATGACTTTTTGTATCGCTGGAAAATAAGGTGCAGGAGATTTGCATGTGAATTCTCTTCGGGTGAATGTTTTTCTACCAACCTGATGAAATGCATAAATTCAATGGCATCCACATCAAATTGTATTTACACAAAAATACAAAGGGCTCTATTACATTAAATTCGCGCAAATGTTAACGCGTGCGCAAAAACACATTAACGCGAGGGGCAAAACCCTTTGCGCTGAACGTCGTATTACAATGTCTGCGGAAAAAATGCGCGTTATCGTCTACTGCGGGTGAACCTACGCGAGCGTACTGTACTGCACGCATCCTATACTTAACATTGTGAGCGGAAATGCGTTTGTGTGCTGGTATGCGGATGGTATTAGAATCTATGCGCAAAATTTAACGCACAGCGCTTGCGCGCATAATTATAACATCTTTGAAAAACTGGTGGTAACGGCAAATCTGAACGTCCTGGCGAACCCAAGTACACCAGCCCAAAAAAAAAAAAAAAATACAGCAAAGTATAGTTACACATTCTACCCAAACAATAAAATTGAGAAGTTGGGCATGTTTTTTTTTCTTTATTGATACAGCATATATGCGCAGATTCAGTGGCGTCACTAGGGTTGGTGTCACCCGGTCTTATGGTGTAACTTATGATGGGTAACTTATGGTGTCACCCCCCCCCGAGTTTTACAGATTTTTCTTTAACTACTCTTACTCCTAAATCAGTACTCCCATATAACATTGAATGCTCATACACACGGCGCACATTACTGTGAGGTTTATTGCTGTGGAGCTCTCTCATATGCTCACACAACTTTTTGCCAACTGCCAGCAAGTACGATGCCTGTTCGAAGGCAGTGAAACCACACATGGATATATATTGCCCCCAGCAGCTCTGGATATATATTGCCCCCAGCTGCTCTCATGGATTTTGCCCCAGCTCCTCTCATGGATTTTGCCCCAGCTCATGGATATTGCCCCAGCACATGGATATGCCCCAGCTCATGGATATACTGCCCCAGCTCATGGATATACTGCCCCAGCACATGGATATACTGCCCCAGCAGCTCATGGATATACTGCCCCAGCAGCTCATGGATATAATGCCCCAGCAGCTCATGGATATACTGCCCCAGCAGCTCATGGATACTGCCCCAGCTCATGGATACTGCCCCAGCTCATGGATATGCCCCAGCTCATGGATATTGCCCCAGCTCATGGATATTGCCCCAGCTCATGGATACTGCCCCAGCTCATGGATATACTGCCCCAGCTCATGGATATACTGCCCCAGCTCATGGATACTGCCCCAGCTCATGGATACTGCCCAGCACATGGATACGGCCCAGCACATGGAATGCCCCAGCAGCTCATGGATATGCCCCAGCTCATGGATATTGCCCCAGCTCATGGATACTGCCCCAGCTCATGGATA
This sequence comes from Leptobrachium leishanense, assembly GCA_009667805.1. Taxonomy (NCBI): domain Eukaryota; kingdom Metazoa; phylum Chordata; class Amphibia; order Anura; family Megophryidae; genus Leptobrachium; species Leptobrachium leishanense. The sequence continues at coordinate 117,410,678 of CM019073.1, forward strand.
TACTGCCCCAGGTCATGGATATACTGCCCCAGCTCATGGAGATACTGCCCCAGCTCATGGATACTGCCCAGCACATGGATACGGCCCAGCACATGGAATGCCCCAGCAGCTCATGGATATGCCCCAGCAGCCCATGGATACGCCCCAGCACCTCATGGATATGCCCCAGCACCTCATGGATATGCCCCAGCACCTCATGGATTTGCCCCAACAGCTCATGGATTTGCCCCAGCACCTCATGGATATGCCCCAGCACCTCATGGATATGCCCCAGCACCTCATGGATTTTCCCCAACAGCTCATGGATTTGCCCCAGCACCTCATGGATTTGACCCAGCTCCTCTCATGGATATTGCCCCAGCTCATGGATATACTGCCCCAGCAGCTCATGGATATGCCCCAGCTCCTTATGGATATGCCCCAGCAGCTCATGGATATGCCCCAGCACCTCATGGATATGCCCCAACTCCTCATGGATATGCCCCAGCAGCTCATGGATTTTCCCCAGCTCCTCATGGATATGCACCTCATGGATATGCCCCAGCACATGGAATGCCCCAGCAGATGGATACTGCCCCAGCAAATGGATATGCCCGAGCACCGCATGGATACTGCCCCAACTCACCTCCTGGCCGCGTGTTTGCTCCCTCTGAGCGTCCGGTGGCGTGCAGCTTGGGCGCTCGCCTGGGGGAGCCACGTGACCATCCGCGATTGGCTGGTGACGTGTTTCCCCCAGGCGAGCGCCGAAGCTGCATGCTTCGGACGCTCGCAGGGAGCGAATACGCGGCGGAGGGTGAGACACCCGCCCTTAGGGTGACGGTGTCACCCTAAAGGCGGGTGTCACCTGGTGCGGGCCGCACCCCCCGCCCCCATGTTACGACACCCCTGCGCAGATTGACTTTGACAGGCGCAAAAACTTAACGGGAGACAATTGTGGTTCTTAATTCTGTTTGGCTGAATCGCGTGAAAAAACTGTCCGCACACTGATTTCTGCACGCAACGTTGCTGCGTGCACGTTTTTGCTCGTCCGTTTTACACGTGTTATTTTTTGACGGAGGAAACAATGCGCAAAGATTGTAATCCCAGCGTTGTTTTACGCGTGTTAACGTTTAACGCTGCACGCAAAAATTCACGCGTTCTGCGTGCGTTTTTGCGTGAAGAATGTAATAGAGCCCAAAATAAATATAATGCATACAAAGCGCATTGGGCTCTATTTACAGCTTGTTGCAAAGGTCATGTTTTGAGCAGAGTTCAAGTAAGGGATTTTTGCTCAGAAAATGGTATTTACATCCTGTAGTCATTTTCATGCTCATGTTATTACTAGAAAATTTTTACCATGATTTTTGCTCCAGTTTTTTGAGTACACGGTGAGAATAACTTGAGTTTTGCGCATAAAATTCAAGTACTTTATCACAGACTTATTTTGCTCAAAAAATGTGAGCAAAAACCTCTCACAATCTCCAACAGCTAAGAGCTGTAGCAAAGCCTGAGGAGAGAGGACAGAAGAATAAGGAGTTATTCAGAGAGCACCGACATTTCAGTGAATATGGCAGACTCCATCTACCAGAGCCTCAAGCTCGGTTTCATTGAACGTTTCCTTTCTCTTGTTGCTGCAGCTGGAGGCCTCCATTACTTTTCCCTAGGAGCTCACTGACAGAAGTTAAAAAACATGGCTGACAATTCACATTGATTTCTAGCAGCAACCAAGACAACAACAAGGTATTTGCAAGGATTTTGCTATCAGATGTAAATAATGAGTTATCTACTCAAATTATTTGCTCCAAGATGTAAATTGCAAGCAAAGTCCATGAAACATCTTGAGGAAATTAAAAAGTGAGAAAAACACAAATTGCTCACGTTTTGCTACAAGATGTAAATAGGGGCGATTGTACGTAATGTAAGTCGGACCTAACCATCAACCAGTGAGTGGCACAATTGTATCTCTTGCCTAATTATACTTTTAGGGCCCTATTACATTCTCCGCGCAAGTGGTTTTGTGTGCGCAAATGCGCGTTTGTGCGAGGGGAAAAACCATTTGCGCACAACGTCGTATTCCTATCTATGCGCAACGAACGCGCGTTAACATCTACCGCGGGTGAACCTGCACGAACGAAAATTTGTGCGCGCATCCTATGCTTAACATTGTCAGCGCGTTCGTGCGCTGGTACGCGGATGGTATTTCAATCTGCACGCAACGAAGGCTTGAGTGAATTTTCGTAACGTCTTTGAAAGCAGGTGTTAACTGTAAATCTGAACGTTCTGGCCGAAACGAAATACACCAGCACAAAATAAAAAATACAGCACAGTACAGTTACACATACCCAAACAATAAAAATAATAGATTGCTTTATTTTTTTTTCCTGCAGCATATATACTCAAATTGACTTTGACAGGCGCAACAACCTAACGATAGAAAGTGGTGGTTCTTAATTCTGATTGGCCGAATCCCGTGAAAAAAACAGTTCGAACACAGATTTCTGCGCGCAACGTACTTTGCGCCCATTTGTGCACGTCCTTTTTACGTACAAAAATTGTCGACGGATGAAAAAATGTGCTTGGATCGAAATACCACGTTAATTTTCACGCGATCACGTTTTTTTCGTGCACAAAAAAAAATTGCGCTCCGCGAACGCTATTGCGCAGAGAGTGTAATATAGCTCTTAATATATTAATTTAGCAAGAGCCAGATGTGTAGTTACAAAGGTGTAATAAAAACCATGATGCCACTTTGATTTTATTGACTAAGGCGTCATGGTAATATCAGACTCAGATTAAGGATCTGTTCCTTTGTGTCGAATAGAACAGAATTAATTGCTAACTTGGAAACTATTTTTCCAATAGAACTAATTTGGCCTAAAGTTTATAGCAGACATTGCATGATGATAGACCCAGAGCTTGGTCATGATAAGGTTAAAAGGAGAGAAGTGAAGCAACTGGGGAAAAAAAGCTTATATAACTAGGATAGGGGCTGGGTGGGACAGCAGATGGAAGGATGAAGGTGGATTTCTGGCTGGTTTCAGAGGGAAGGATGCAGGCGGATTGTGGCTTGCTGGCTGGTTTCAGAGGGAAGGATGCAGGCGGATTGTGGCTTGCTGGCTGGTTTCAGAGGGAAGGATGCAGGCGGATTGTGGTTTGCTGGCTGGTTTCAGAGGGAAGGATGTAGGCGGATTGTGGCTTGCTGGCTGGTTTTAGAGGGAAGGATGCAGGCGGATTGTGGCTTGCTGGCTGGTTTTAGAGGGAAGGATGCAGGCGGATTGTGACTTGCTGGCTGGTTTTAGAGGGAAGGATGCAGGCAGATTGTGGCTTGCTGGCTGGTTTCAGAGCGAAGGATGCAGGCGGATTGTGGTTTGCTGGCTGGTTTCAGAGCGAAGGATGCAGGCGGATTGTGGCTTGCTGGCTGGTTTCAGAGCGAAGGATGCAGGCGGATTGTGGCTTGCTGGCTGGTTTCAGAGCGAAGGATGCAGGCGGATTGTGGCTTTCTGGCTGGTTTCAGAGTGAAGGATGCAGGCGGATTGTGGCTTGCTGGCTGGTTTCAAAGGGAAGGATGCAGGTGGATTGTGGCTTGCTGGCTGGTTTCAGAGTGAAGGATGCAGGCGGATTGTGGCTTGCTGGCTGGTTTCAAAGCGAAGGATGAAGGTGGATTGTGGTTTGCTGGCTGGTTTCAGAGTGAGGGATGCAGGCGGATTGTGACTTGCTGGCTGGTTTCAGAGTGAAGGATGCAGGCGGATTGTGGCTTGCTGGCTGGTTTAAGAGTGAAGGATGCAGGCGGATTGTGGCTTGCTGGCTGGTTTCTGAGCGAAGGATGCAGGTGGATTGTGGCTTGCTGGCTGGTTTCAAAGGGAAGTATGCAGGCGGATTGTGGCTTGCTGGCTGGTTTCAGAGTGAAGGATGCAGGTGGATTGTGGCTTGCTGGCTGGTTTCAGAGTGAGGGATGCAGGGGGATTTTCTTTTTGCTGGCTGGTTTCAAAGGGAAGGATGCAGGCGGATTGTGGTTTGCTGGCTGGTTTCAGAGGGAAGGATGATGGATTGTGGCTTGCTGGCTGGTTTCTGAGCAAAGGATGCAGGTGGATTGTGGCTTGCTGGCTGGTTTCAAAGGGAAGGATGCAGGCGGATCGTGGCTTGCTGGCTGGTTTCAGAGGGAAGGATGAAGGTGGATTGTGGCTTGCTGGCTGGTTTCAAAGGGAAGGATGCAGGTGGATTGTGGCTTGCTGGCTGGTTTCAGAGTGAAGGATGCAGGCGGATTGTGGCTTGCTGGCTGGTTTCAGAGGGAAGGATGAAGGTGGATTGTGGCTTGATGGCTGGTTTCAAAGGGAAGGATGCAGACGGATTGTGACTTGCTGGCTGGTTTCAAAGGGAAGGATGCAGGTGGAATGTGGCTTGCTGGCTGGTTTCAGAGGGAAGGATGAAGGTGGATTGTGGTTTGCTGGCTGGTTTCAGAGGGAAGGATGTGTCACGTGTAGACTGCGAGTGGTGTAGCAGGATGGGGTTGTGAGCCCAGGATGCGGTTGTGAGCCCAGGATGCAGTGATGGAGGCAGGTTCAGGATAACAAAGGGTGTTTATTGTAAATAAACACGATAACATAGAATCAGGTAAGGAACAGACAATAGCGTAGTCAGGGTTCAGCAAGGGGTCTGGTACACGGGGGGTCCTAGATGGGGACAGAAGGGGAGCAGGATGGGGAGGGTACCGGTATTTGAAGCGATGAAAGTCCAGATTATAACAGAGGGTCCTTGGAGTCTTTGGCAGAGAAGTCAGGAGATTGTCAAGAAGTATCAGGGAGCTTTGGCAACAGGTATCGCAGTCAGGAACTTCAATGTGGAAGTGAATACTGGAGGGCGTAGCTTCCTGATATAGTGGGATAATCAGGGGAAGGTGAGGTCAGGTGAGGTTCTAGGGCTAGGATGCTGGGAACACACAGAAGTGCTAGGAAGGTGCATTGTTCATGGTGCGGGGTTGGTGTGGGTGACAGGGGCCAGAGCGTGGCAATCCTGACACTACTCCCCCCTTAAGAGCCGACCCCCTGACGGCTAAAGCCAACCGACAGGCAGTAGGAGGGTCCATAATGAGTCCCTGTACCGTGTAGGGATCCTGATCTTCTGGTGAGTGGTTGATAGAGCTTGGCAAAACACTGTCCTCGAGGAGCGATCTTCGGGCGCTTTGAACGTCTGGGAACACTCGGAGGTCCACGCACCTGATTACTGACCTATTCAAGGCATATATGAACCCCGGAGGGAAGGGTTCCATACGGATGGTGCCTTCTGGGGTAGCGACAGTGGTGCCAATATGTGCAGTTTCTTGGCTTGGTTGACCAGAAACAAGCCCAAACTTGCGGCTGTGAGGGATGGGAGAGTCAACCTTGGCAAACCCCCAAACCCTCCTTGGCACGGCTATAGCTGGAAACTGCCAACAATGGGTAGTGGAGATGGCGGTTTCCACGGCAACAGCTGGACACGGTGGGGCAGCGCCCTTGGCGAGGTGCGGTGGGGCAGCGCCCTTGGTGACAACCTTGGTACTGCACGGTTCAACGGCGACAACCTTGGTACTGCGTGGCTCAACGGCGGCATCCTTGCCTAGTCACGGAGGGGCAGCGCCCTTGGCGAGGCACAGAGGGGCAGCGCCCTTGGTGAGGCACGGAGGGGCAGCACCCTTGGCGAGGACCTTGGTACTGCATGGCTCAGCGGCGACCTGGGTACAGCACGGCTCAACGGTGGTAACATTGGTGAGGCATGGCACTTGAGCGACCTGGGTACTGCATGGCTCTGCGGCAACCTGGGTACTGCACGGCACTTGAGCGACCTGGGTACTGCACGGCTCTGCAGCGACCTGGGTATAGCATGGCTCAGTGGCGACCTGGGTACAGTACGGCACCTGAGCGACCTGGGTACTGCACGGCTCTGCGGCGACCTGGGTACAGCACAGCACCTGAGCAACCTGGGTACTGCATGGCTCTGCGGCGACCTGGGTACTGCATGGCACTTGAGCGACCTGGGTACTGCACGGCTCTGCGGCGACCTGGGTACAGCACGGCTCTGCGGCGACCTGGGTACAGCACGGCACCTGAGCGACCTGGGTACTGCACGGCTCTGCGGCGACCTGGGTACAGCACGGCACCTGAGCGACCTGGGTACTGCACGGCTCTGCGGTGACCTGGGTACAGCACGGCACTTGAGCGACCTGGGTACTGCACGGCTCTTGCTGGGCAGTGAGTGGCTTGGCCTTACGGCGGCAGTGACGGCCCCGTGGCGGCGACCTCTTGAGATCCTGCGGGTTGCAGGGCAGCGACCTCTCGAGATCCTGCGGGTTGCAGGGCAGCGACCTCTCGAGATCCTGCGGGTTGCAGGGCAGCGACCTCTCGAGATCCTGCGGGTTGCAGGGCAGCGACCTCTCGAGATCCTGCGGGTTGCAGGGCAGCGACCTCTCGAGATCCTGCGGGATGCAGGGCAGCGACCTCTCAAGATCCTGTGGGATGCAGGGCAGCGACCTCTCGAGATCCTGCGGGATGCAGGGCAGCAACCTCTGGAGATCCTGCGGGATGCAGGGCAGCGACCTCTGGAGATCCTGCTGGATGCAGGGCAGCGACCTCTGGAGATCCTGCTGGATGCAGGGCAGTGACCTCTGGAGATCCTGCTGGATGCAGGGCAGCGACCTCTGGAGATCCTGCTGAATGCAGGGCAGCGACCTCTGGAGATCCTGCTGGATGCAAGGCAGCGACCTCAGGCTTTTGCTCAACCTCCAATTCAATGAGGCATGGTGAGCCTCCAGCTCCTGAGGTTTTGGTTTCATAGGCAACCGAACAACTGTGGGTGTCATGGAGAAGAGGGCACCAATGAAGGCAGATTTCTGGCATGGTGCACTCGAGAAGGTTTTGGTAGCTGGAGTTCTGTAGTTGGCCATGGAGCAGCACAGATAGGTGGCTGGACTTATGGAGGGGCAATTCTCACTTGGTTCCCCTTCAAGGTCTGATTCACCAGAGGAGCCACTGAAGGGATTGTAGTCTGTCTCCAGGAAATAGCGGGGTACAGTGGTACGGTGAGTCATTTCAGCCAGGTGACAAACAGATCCCGCAACGCCAACATACCCCTCATGCTGATCTGGGGGTCCCTGGGTGCGGCGTGCAGTCTGTCTGGACAGGTCCAGACCAGCATCAGCGGCTTCCTCTTCTGACTCCGAGTCATCAGAAGGACATAGTGAAGGTGGCACCGTGTGCCCATGAGGAGCGGCTTCCCGAAGTCTCAGGGCCAGTTCGAAGATCTCCAGGTCCTCCCTGCGAACGACAGTTCCGTTTGAGGCATATGTGCAGCATGGGGGTAGCGGGCTGGGTTCTGGGTTTCTGGCAACACCAGCCATGAGGTGTTGGCTAGGCTCGATCTCCATTGGCATGGCTGGCTCAGCGTCTATGGATTCCTGCTCCATGGGCACTTCAGGGTCAGACTCCGGTTCGGTGAACTCCATAGGGGTCTCCTGGTCTGACACCTCAGAAGAAGCTTCCTGAAGAACCTGGTCTCTGGGTGCAGAGAGTCTGGTAGCTCTTGGCTCAGGTCTCCTGGGAGCAGGGGCACGCTTTGGTGCAGGAGGTTTGATTACCAGGCTTCTTCTGGGAGTAGGCTGGGATAGGGGTTTTTCTTTGGGTGCTTGCTTTTTTTGCTTGACAGTTGATGAAGTCATTTTTTGCAGGGCAGGCACCGGCTTCCCCAACGAAGACTTTGTGGGCTTCACAGTTGGTGCAGCTATTTTTGGCTGGGTGGGTACTGGTTTCACCATCAACCTTGTGGTTTTGACAGGTGCAAGCTTGGTACAAACAGGCTTTACAGGAACAGGTGTAGGAAAACATTTTGTACCTGGCTTAGGTGGGCGCAGTGAGCAGGTCGATATTTGATGCAAGGGACCCCGCAGTAGAAGCAGAGGTCTAGCGCCCTCCTCCTTGCCTTTTCTTCTGTGGTCAGCGGTCCTCTGGCTCCCTCTGTATCAGGAACATGCACCTTAGATGAGGTGCCCCTTGGGTTTTGCTGCATATAATCAGGCATCTTTTAAGTTCTCCACCATAGTATGGATCACTGCGGGCTCACAGGATTTCGACTTCCACATTCTGTCACGTGTAGACTGCGGGTCGTGTAGCAGGATGGGGTTGTGAGCCCAGGATGCAGTGATGGAGGCAGGTTCAGGATAACAAAGGGTGTTTATTGTAAATAAACACGATAACATAGAATCAGGCAAGGAACAGACAATAGCGTAGTCAGGGTTCAGCAAGGGGTCTGGTACACGGGGGGTCCTAGATGGGGCAGAAGGGGAGCAGGATGGGGAGGGTACCGGTATTTGAAGCAATGAAAGTCCAGATTATAACAGAGGGTCCTAGGAGTCTTTGGCAGAGAAGTCAGGAGATTGTCAAGAAGTATCAGGGAGCTTTGGCAACAGGTATCGCAGTCAAGAACTTCAATGTGGAAGTGAATACTGGAGGGCGTAGCTTCCTGATATAGTGGGATAATCAGGGGAAGGTGAGGTCAGGTGAGGTTCTAGGGCTAGGACGCTGGGAACACACAGAAGTGCTAGGAAGGTGCATTGTTCATGGTGCGGGGTTGGCGTGGGTGACAGGGGCCAGAGCGTGGCAATCCTGACAGGATGATGGATTGTGGCTTGCTGGCTGGTTTCTGAGCGAAGGATGCAGGTGGATTATGGCTTGCTGGCTGGTTTCAAAGGGAAGGATGCAGGCGGATTGTGGCTTGCTGGCTGGTTTCAGAGGGAAGGATGAAGGTGGATTGTGGTTTGCTGGTTGGTTTCAGAGCGAAGGATGAAGGTGGATTGTGGCTTGCTGGCTGGTTTCTGAGCGAAGGATGCAGGCGGATTGTGGTTTGCTGGCTGGTTTCTGAGCGAAGAATGCAGGTGGATTGTGGCTTGTTGGCTGGTTTCAGAGCGAAGCATGCAGGCGGATTGTGGCTTGCTGGCTGGTTTCAGAGGGAAGGATGCAGGCGGATTGTGGCTTGCTGGCTGGTTTCAGAGCGAAGGATGAAGGTGGATTGTGGCTTGCTGGCTGGTTTCAGAGGGAAGGATGGTAGGGAATGGGCTTAATGGACAACTGTCCGAAATGGCACATCAGGGCATTGCATGGTAACATGCAGTGAAGTTGGAGTGCAGTACACATGTCTTCACCATGCATGTGCAGTAACTGTCATGAATGATGGTCAATGATTGGCGGTATATTATAGGCGATGTGCTTGCTTTTTCTCTCTGAGCAACATAAAGGCATAGTACACCCCTGCAATTGAGTTAGCTCAGTTTTGGGGCCGTGTTAGAAATGCCAGTAAGGAATGAAGTTGCCGTGAGTCATTAACTCTTAGTTGAGTCTTATAACTGGCTCTATTACGCACGAGTTGCCATATTGGAAGTTCGCCTCGTAATAGAACGAAACCTAGAACTAGTATTACACAGTATTAGAACTTCATATAGATGTGTGAGAATACTGCGTGAGGAGGGTAATGCAGGGTCGGTGGAAGTATAGTATGAATGGCTGCCCGTCGGCCCTGTGAGGTCACAGTTAAGGATTTTTTTTAACCACTTAAAAACAACTGTGTCCTGCCTGTGGTTTTATGGAAACCAGTTGGAAGTCAAGGAATGACTGTGACTCATGGAAATAAAAAAAGTAGAAAAGCTGTGAAAGATAAATACGTTTTAATAAAAACGTATGCACCAGACCTCAGCACCAACTTGTTTTTAACCAATTCACCTATAATTTTTTTATATATGTTTACTCGTCTTGGTTGATAAAGAAAATGCACACAAAATCACGCACACTTTACTGAAACATTTAATTACGCTTGCTGTGCATATAAAACAACTCTTCTAACACTCACTGTGATCACGATCTCATGATTTGAGTAATTACTAAACTTCATTATAAATAAAATCTTTACACCAGAAGGACAGACCATTTTTTTGGTTTAACTATTTTTTCCATAGTCATTTTCGCAGCAACTCGTTTTATTTTTTACTAATTTATCATAATAATTACATGCCGACATATTAATTAAGGAAAGAAAATGCAGAATGTGTATCAAACTCAATAACTTGAACAAACCCATTGCTGCTATTGATTCCTCCTGACCTCCATAAAAACACAATATCACCAGTAAATCTTTTCAATCTGCCTGTAAGAAAGCAGAGAGAAAACAATCTTAGTCTACGAAGTCATTCGATTTCTCATCAGATTAAGAATATAACGGTGTGATGATGTTATATATATATATATATATAAATATATTTATTTAATTATTTATTTATTTTTACTTCTATAGCCGTAAAGGAAAAAAAAAAGCCATATAAAGAAAAAATAAAAACATACCATATTTCCTGAACATATTGTATACATTCTTGCACCGTATATAAAATATACATTATAAGGTATCCTGGTGCAAAATGTCTCCTTTTGCACAATGAGTGATTATTAAAATAAACGAGAGAAAAAAAATAATATTTTTTTATCAGCAACTTGATATGTGAACTGGTAAAAGAAAAATGTCAGTTTGGCCAAAAGTAATGACCTTAATATCTCAGATCGCATCACTCCTTCTAAAATTTCATTGATTTGGCTTTGAGAGAATTCAGGCAAAATATTTGTTAAATTAAAATCAATTCATTGTTGGTAAAGGAGTCTGAGCTCATGCGTTTATTAATGCATAGCTAATTGTTCCTTTATTTTAAAATCTTGTCCATTGGCAGCTGGTGCGGTGTTAATTGGGAGAGCAGGATGTGTGACATGAAGCCCACCTGCTCCCAAACCCCATTGCCCTGATAGGGGGGACTCCAGTCATCCCTATCTCCCACATGTGACAAATGGTTGAGGGTTTTTACATCCGAGCAGGTTAACTGCTTAGCACCTTTTTTTTTTTGAGAAAGGATTTTACAAGGAAGGATACATTGAGATTTTTCTCATTTTCGGGTATGTCCTGGGTGGCGAGTATGTACCGTTAGGCAGTGGCGTAGCGTGGGTTGTCAGCGCCCGGGGCCAGCCAAGAATTGTGCGCCCCCCCCAACCTGTGGTCACGTTGGCATGCCCCGATTCCCTTCCACCATTAGGGCATTGAACCCCTTAACTGTGATACAATGTAATGTGCAGAGTGTATGAGCGTATCACAGAGCTCCACAGCAATAAAACCCACAGTAATGTGCAGCTCACACATGGATATATATATATTGCCCCCAGCAGCTCAAACATGAATATATTTGCCCCAATGCCCCCAGTACCTCAAACATGAATATATTTGCCCCAGTACCTCAAACATGAATATATTTGCCTCCAGTAGCTCACACATGAATATATTTGCCCCCAGTAGCTCACACATGAATATATTTGCCCCCAGTAGCTCACACATGAATATATTTGCCCCAGTAGCTCACACATGAATATATTTGCCTCCAGTAGCTCACACATGAATATATTTGCCCCCAGTAGCTCAAACATGAATATATTTGCCCCAGTAGCTCAAACATGAATATATTTGCCCCAGTAGCTCACACATGGATATATTTGCCCCCAGTAGCACACACATGGATATATTTGCCCCCTCTCCCCCCCTCACCGGCTCTGAGGGCCCGCGGGTCGGTAGAGGGGGGCAGTTCGGGGCATCATAGCGGGCCCCCGCTGGTTTCCCTGTGATGGTCACCGTCAACGTGCTCTTGGGCAGCCAGCGGCGCACTCTGTAAATGCCACGGTGGTGCCTCAGCCCAGTCTTAGCACGTTGCACTGACGCCGCCCCTCACATGACACGTCACGTGAGGGGGCAGTGCAGGCGCCACCACGGCGTTTCCAGAGTGCGCCGCTGGCTGCCTGTGTCAACTGACTGTCACAGCCACGCAGGGAAACCGGCAGCGGGGGCCCACTATGGCGCCCCTGGCGCCCCCAAAAAAACTGCGCCGGGGCCACCGCCCCCCCCCACGCTACGCCACTGCCGTTAGGTGTCTTGTCCAAGGACACTTACTGGAGAGGTGCTCCTGCCAGGATCGAGCCCGTGTCTCCACAGTCTCTCTCCACGGTTATAGAGCAGTGATGCTACCTCTACTCCATCCAGCTGACACCCTGCCCTTAAATGGGATGGAAAATAAATAAAGACAATTGATACCGAGTTCATTTAAAGTTGGTCAAACACTCTACCTGCTCTGCTTTAACCGGTCATCTGCTGGCTATGGGTGGTGGGGTATGAGGATCAGGGGCCATGCATTGCACCCACTCCAGATTCAGTTTACTGTAATACACCGCATTGCACACGAGGGTGCACCTACACAAACTGAAATAAAATGAACTAGTAAAAAATTCTTCATGCCCGTGCCCGAGACGCAGGAGCTACGAGGACAAGCGTTTCGATGTGTGGATAGAGTAAGATCTAACAACTCATTTTATGATCGATTTTGGAATGAACAGAGACTGTTGCAGGTTTTGCTCTACCCACTAACTTGATGTGGCACTATCCATGAACTTCAAGTTGAATTGTTTTTTTCACCTTTTGTTTAGGAGGTTGTTTTTAAATTTTCTTGGAGACAAATGGGGTCTGTGAGTTGTGCAGCTGTTGCAATCCTTTTATACTTTTAGAATATGATAATCTCTATTTTTCTATATTCCTATGTTGGGGAATCCATTGTACGCAAGATATTTCCTAGAACTGCTCATTGTGAAAGTTAAAAAATTGCCTTGCACCCCAAAATGTTTATATGACATTTTCTCGTGAGTAAATATGTGCTTGTGCCCTGCTTTTGTTATCTATCCAAAGACAAAAGAAGATATTTGTTATAGGAACCTTGAGAGAGGATACAGCTCAAGGATTAAATGTGCATCATCCCATGGCCAGCAATAAAACATTATCTACAAGTGTCAGATGTTTAAACTAAACAGATAGATTTTATTGCTATGTGTCGAGTGTTCGTTTGCTAATTACTCATTTCTTGAAACAATGTGTAACAGATCTCAGTACACAGATTGGGTCACATCTGTTAATACCGCTTCCTTGCCAGAGCCACCTGTTCTCTACAGCAGACTTTTGTGCCTTTCTCTTGTCCTTAGACGTAGTTTAAGGCGGGGCCTTAAAGAGCCTTGCAAGCTTCCCCCAGAAATAAGACGACACGGAGATCTGGGAGTTTCTGACCAGCAACCATTGAACACCTTTATTGCGAGGAGGACAGGAGTTAGGTGTCTTGTCCAAGGACACTTACTGGAGAGGTGCTCCTGCCAGGATCGAGCCCGTGTCTCCACAGTCTCTCTCCACGGTTATAGAGCAGTGATGCTACCTCTACTCCATCCAGCTGACACCCTGCCCTTAAATGGGATGGAAAATAAATAAAGACAATTGATACCGAGTTCATTTAAAGTTGGTCAAACACTCTACCTGCTCTGCTTTAGGAGGAGGATTGAGCTAAATATATATAATCCCAGGCGGAGCGTGGCAGCAAATAGAAAACAACACCCTGGCATTTTACTGCGCTTCATCATAAACCCTCCTCTAGAGAAATGTTGTGAGCTTTCCATGTTGCTAAATTCTGATTTTATTTCTCCTCCTGCTTCATGGCATTTCTGACATAATTAGATTAGGAAAGATAGGGGATAAACATTGCTCAACATTTCTAGACAAGACAGAACAATGATAGCCTTTGATGGTGAACAGGATTGCAGTCTAATACATCAGATAATGGGGCAGTGTTTGCCTGAAAAGGCAGATCAACAAAAGGCCACTCAAACATACAACAGAGAACACATTCCTGAGAGGGGATTACTGGGGGGGTCATCTTGGCACTTTCCAGTTTCTCATCAGCAGACAGTAGCAGAGACAATACCATCATTCATACATAACACAGATTATACAAACACCCTGCACCCTACAGACATAATGAGAAATAATGTAGAAAGTCAGCCCTTCACCTTAGTCTCTTGAAGACATAATTGAAAATAAAGACACAGCTCAGATCGAAGAGCTGTGTGAGTAGCCATGCGCACAGTTGCTAGTCTCTGTGTGACTCCAGTGCTTCCCAGGTGCTCGAGGGGTGATCAAGCTCAGAGAGAGAAGAAGAAAGTCTGCATGCTGCCAATTAGCCACCTAGGTGGAGAATTATTATCCCAACAGTTTTTGGGTGCTATTCCATATGCAGATAGCTTATATTTGTTTTATAAGGTCTATGCTATAATTTAGTTTTTGTTTTTTTTAGGATTACAGAAAGTTCTGAGATTGTATATAGTTACATACATTGTAAAAACATGTCCTTGTGTAATAACATAGTTCCTACTCAAAAGAAGAACTTAATGGGGTTCAGGTAACAAATAGATAACCAACCATGGCTTCTGTGGCCTGTAGCACAGCTCTTTTAAAAGAAGAGAAGTGCAAATACTTTTTCAATGAAGTTCCCAGTTGCGCAAAAGTCTAGAAGTGCGATAGTGAAGTGAGAGTTCCCTGACCATAGGCAAACTGTGGGTATTGTCAAAAGTCTCTTTTTTCTTGTGACAACAACATCATACATAGAGATGGTCCATTAATGGTATTTCGACGTAGTCATTTCATGGACATCTGGGGAAAAATGGTCAGTAAATTACCACCTCCCCCACAAATCAAATACACAAAATCCTGTCATCTGCGATGGGCTTTTATTTTTCAGACAGGTGTGTTCTACCTTTTGCATCAGTTCGTCTATCGGAACTGTTTAAGTTGGAGGATTTCACGACTGCAGTTTTAGCTTGCCTGGTGGCATTCTACATACCGTCTCTTCCCAACCTTGAAGAATGGAATATTCTAGCTCAAAATAGCCGATTAGGAAAGTGAGATAAATGGGAGAATTTTTCTGGTTTGGCTATTTTGACCTAGAATTTTCCATTCTCCAGTCATTCTCCTGCTTTTCACCGCTCTCTGAATAACCCTGTAAGTGTTTCGAGGGTCAAGGTCAAAGATTTTCCCTCGGCCGTCGTGACTCGTTTTCCTCCTCTAGTTCCAGAATTCTTCCCTCAGCAAGCAGTGCTGAATCAGCATCAGTTCTTAATTTCTCCCAATAAAGCAGACCACGCTGTTCATATTGGGTTAAGCAGACCTCCTGGCCATTTGAGCAGGCCTCAATTTAATTTGGAACAGAATCAGATAACAGTTGACATCCCAGCCCACCCAGACATCCCAGCACTGAAGTTCAACCTGCTCTCTATCAGGTCCTCCTCGCAGATTGTCAGCTCTTGAGCAGGATCCTCTCTTATACTGTTCTATGGGTTTAACTTGTATGTATATTGGTTATTCTGTCTCTCCCATTGTAGAGCGCTATGGGACTTGGTGGTGACACATAAATAACTAACTGTATTCATACAGAGCAAGGGTCCTTGTTTGGGGGGATTTCAGGGGAGCAGCGGCAATCCAAGGGTATCGATTGATAGCTAGGGATTCTATGGTGTCACAGTCCAAAAAGCAACCAGAGATGCAGGTGGGTACCAGAGTGGCAGTTACCCCATTTGATGCCGCATGACTGCTGATGTATGAGCCCCTGGGGCCAAGAAAGGCTCAGAAACTTGAGTTACTGATGGAGCTCCCTCCTGAAAATCACCCCAACTGCAGCTCCCATGAGGGGAACCTTAACCCCACAAGAGCATCCTGCTGGGGCAAAGGGTTTTCGGGTTGCTGGGGTTTAAAGCAGATGAAAAATTACTAGCACATTCTTAATCTGCCTGACGCTCATGCCCCAATTTACGCCAGATATGCAATTTTCGTAAGCTCCAGGGACTTTGGGATTTCAGAAGTCCTGAACCGAAGAGAAGCAGTAGTCTGGTGCGAAAGAAAAGGTATTTAACTTTAATATAAATAAAAAAAAATGGGTAGATGCTGCTATTAGATAAGGGGAAAAGGTGAAGTGAGTTCGTTTAAGCCATCTTTTTCAAGTTTAATATTTTTTTTTATAGCTGTAAGAATTACTTTCATCTCTTTGTGCTATATATCTGAAGTTGGATATAAATTGCCGTTTTAGAAGCAATAACTACAACTAATGGTGAAAGTTCCATTTTTGTAAGCTAATGGGGTTTGGAATAATATGCTGAATCTCATCTTATATTACTAGCAATTATTTTTTGAGTTGAGATTTTTAATGAAATTGTGCCTAAAATGTCTCCCCTAGATGATTGCCATTGGTAAAACATTAATTACTCTGGTTTACTCTGCTGTGATGCCACACTTTAACTATTAGAAAAAGAAAGCCTTTGGTTCATAGTTAAATACATTCTTAATTAAATTCAGTCTGTGCCCTCTGGTATAAAATTCAGAACTTTCTATAAATGAAAAAGAAATAAATTGATGGGAATTAGAAGATGTAAAACGCATTTAAATTACACAAAACACTTATTTTCTCCATCTTTTAAATTATTGATACCCTAAATAGGTTTACCGAAATGTAACTATTGAATATTTGGAATTCTAATTTGAAGCATTGGTGAGGCCTGGGTTATTGCATCAAAATACAAAATTGGGTGCATAGTAGAAAATACTTATTTCTAAACATTATGGGCTTTTAATGTATACCCTATAATAGTATTCTAGGTTAAAGGGATATCCCAATACTTTAAAGTCAGTGAAAGATAGTTCAGGAAATACAATTTTTCTGGCAGCGGCATATAAATGAAAAATTATATTTAGTTCAGCTATGGCATTTTAGAGTCAGGAATATATTCTTCTCTGTTTTGAATTTGTTTTTTATTTGCCTTAAAGTCAATTTAAGTAATTGTAGAGGACTAAATGCTGAATATAACTTGTGATTAATCCACAAGCAAACAGTAACATTTGAAAAAATATATTTCATTCTATGAATACAACAGGAAGGCTGCTTTGAAATATATTTCTAGAATGTATAACCTGGACTTTTGTTCCTTCACAAACATGATGCTGTCAAGACCCTTCTCAAAATCACTACATGTTAAAGAGTTAATTAGCTTTATTGTTTGTTCTTCTGGTGAGGGGAATTTGTTTTCTTCAGTTCTTTATTTCCATTTTTCTAAGAAAACTAAGCAATTTGACAGAGGTAAAAGCAAACATTTGTGATGCAATGAAGTGCAGGCATTTTACTGCCAATCATAAGCGAAGATTTTATAAGGAAACAAAAACAATACAAACGAAGAACATAAACATTGATGGGTGATGCCGTCAGAAAAAGTGGGATTGGGATACATTGGGTAGGATTTAGATGTGTTGCGACCAGAATTAAACAAATACCAACATATCGTACTTTAACCCTTAGTTTGAGAAAATGTATTCTTCTGAAACATCCCGTATAAGCTCTTAGTAGTTCATGGTGTGACGAACTCTAGCCATTAGTTCATCCCACAAGGGTATGTTCCCAATTTTCAAACACACCATCTCCCATGTGGGTGCACTTAGGCTCAAACCTGAGGTTGTCAATGTCTGGTGAGCTGCTAGTGTCAGTTGGCTAAATAAGAGCTGTTCATATTTAGTAAGCTCATATATGGTTAGAATAACCGTGACATTCGGGGATTCAGGTCAACAGTCCTTTGGAAAACCTCAGAAAGCCGGCACTGCACACCAGTCCAAAAAGGTCTAATCCTCAGGACATGCCCAGTTTAGGGGATTTTGTAAAATATGGTTTACACAACATATTTAGGGTTTTCAAAAAGTACAAAAAAAAGAATTGTCTCGTTCAGTTTAATTTATATGTAGCTATACCATTATAATGTTCCTACGTATTTAGATCTGTTGCTATAAAAGTTGATATAAAGAGTGAAGAGCTATCATAAAAAGGCAATGGATAAGTAACAGGGTTGGGTTGTAAGAAATATCCCAAAACACTAATCTTCTGTACACTTTTATTACAAAGTTGAAGTTTGACACAGCCTACAAAAGTCTGTCCATGATGCTACGAGTCACAATACATTACATTTTCCTAATGGGTGAGTGGAAAGCCAGTAGGGATAACTGCCTGGTCAAAAACTGGCTGCAAGGGTCAGACTAGACACTAATCCCACACTCACCAGTCGGGATGAGTGCATACGTAATCTCATGGCTGGGAAACCATTATTACTTCTGTTACCGTTATGATAAAATTCATGTGTGTTACAGGCGTTTTGTTTTTTGTCTTTGGCAACTTGCATGTCGAAAAGTAACAAGCGCATCATTACAAGTTCAAGGTTTACAGGGTTATTCAAAGAGATCCGAATTGTGGCCAAAAGGTAACCGAACAGTAAAATTCAGCTTACGATTACCTTTCCTGGTCATTCGGCTATTCAGAGAGCAGGCAGTTGGCCAAATGTTGGCGAATTGCCTGCACATACCTGTGCCTGTTCGAAGGCAGTGATTTCCCAAAGAGAATCAATGCTTTGTCTATTCAGAGAACAAAAACCAGCATTGAAAAGTTGCTGAAATGCCCTGCTGTTCAGTGGTTTCATTCGACAGGTTTATTCAGGCGAATCCCATAGGCTTCAATGTTAAAAATATTCCCGTTTTAATGCAATATCTAATAAACCATTGATTATAATATTCTGCAGTAAAAAGTCTCTTTATGTATAGATTTGTTAGGATCTTATAGGCATTTTTCGGGATTTTTTGGGCGGAAAAAAAATTCCGGTTTATTTTTTTTAAATATTTTTTTCTGTAACAGCCCTTTTTATTATCATTCATTGGACCTTATATGTAAATTTCGGACATTGTCATTCTGTAGTTTCTTTGCAAACAGTGTTTCACTTTTCAAACATTCAAGCGTACTGTTTTTTTCTGGTTTTTTTCACTCCATTCGTCTGCGGTGTCGGCTTTTTCCGGCGGCTGCTCTGCACTGTGATCGGTGACTGCTCAGGTTTCTCCGGCATTTTTGGTGGGGTTAATCCAGATGCTTTTGTTGGTTTCGGTGTGTAGTTCGCCGGTTTTCCCTGCACTACGACGGCCCTGTGGTGCTTGCTGAATACACCGCAGGGTGGCCGAAATGGGATCCCGAAATCGCACCGAATTGAAGAGAACGAAAAGTCACCAAACGTGCAGTGTATTTTCGATTCTCTTTGAATAACCCTGTTAGTGATTCTAGGCTCAGTAAAGAGCTCATTAACCAGAAAATAACCCAAAGTACTGGGAAACCGCCATGCAGAATTGCAACTGAGCTGGGAGAAACTGTCCATAGAAGAACTATAAACTTGAGACATAGCGCAAGATGAAAGTTATTGTTAAACAAATAACATTGCCCTTACGAAAATCTTGTAGTGGAGCATCATGTTTTCTGATCATTTTTTTCTTGCAAGACGGGACACAAGTTCACATTCCACTTGAATAATCATTCTAAAAAACTAAAGCGCACCAGCAACATGTGAATATACTCCATCTGAAAGCGCTATCTGGTGACCTGGTAGAATATATTCGATCTAGGCTAGTTCTGGCGCAATGCAAAGGAATTTCCTTTATGGCAAATGAAATTCTACTACAAATGGGCTCCAGAGCATGCCCCTGAAATCTCATCACATCAACCATGACAGCCGATGTGTTGATATTATTTGAAAAGCTTTCAAATCTGTGTTCCTGCACTGAACCATGAAGCACAAGCTATAATGTAAATGTATTGGCACTTTTTGGCCAACAAGCTTTCTGCCTGTCAAAAGGGGCTTACTTTCAGTGAACATATACAGTGGGATCAGAAAAAGAGAAAGACGATCGAGTCAGTGCTTCCTTCAGCCAGTGTCTTCTTTCTTTCTGCACGTTTTTATAGATACCTTTAAAATAAACAAAACGCTACCATAGCGTAGTAATCTTGTACACAGCAAGAAATATATGTATCACAGCAGAAGAAAGTTTACACTCACATTTTCTTGTGTCTCAATCAGATACTAGATGCTCCAGACAGCCGGCGATATTGAATAGGAACGCCGGATTTCCCACAGAATTGGCAGCCTTATCACTCCAGTGAATGCTGGACGCCAAGTTTTGGTTTTAAAGGCAGATTTATTAAAATACATTTAAAATAAAGTTACAGGCATAGCACCCAAACGCGTTTCGCGAGTTTTCTCGCTTCCTCAGTAGATGCCTCTGTATATACTTACTGTTTGCAAAATTGAAAGTCCTTTTCCACAAAACCAACATGTCCTGCCAGGGGTTTTAAAGGAACATCACTTGGAAGTGAAGGTGTTAAATAGAAAACAATACTGAGACAGCCAGAGAGATCCTATTAAGACAACTATCCCTCATTCACACTGGGGTCTTGGAAAGCAGCTGATCTGTTTATTGCAGCCAAATAAAGCTGTATCTTTTTGCGTAAAATACTGTTATGTGTTATTTATTTGTATATATAGTTTAAGGTTTATAATCTACACAAATGACACCTTCCCTTTCTTCCTCTGTTGGGCAGTAAATATCACGAGACATGGTGATGAATTAGTCAGCGATGGAAATCGTCAAAAATGTATCAAAAAGTACTTTCCCCTGGTATAAATATTTCATAAGGCATTTGGATGCCAAGTTTGTTCACAGCTGCATAAAGCAGAAAAAAAAATCATACCACCTGGAACAGGCAGCTTTGAAAAGCCATAAAAATGAAAAGGAATATTTTTAACTTGGTGCCAGCTAGCAGAAGCCGGGGTTATCTGGCATATTCCAATTCTGGTCGGCTGAGAGCAATTTAAGCAATATGTATGCAATGGGTTTCAGAGCAATTTGCGCAAAAAGAAAAAATCAATTGAGTTATGGAAAGAAAACTGAAAGATCATTTAAATTTGTGTTATGTTGCTAAGAATAGGTGAAATGCGGGTTATTTTATACAGCCTCTTCTCTGTGGGAAAATCGTGTAAAACAGTATAAGTAATTAAAGTGAGATGCACTCAAAACATCACTTTCGAATTAAGTTATCAATAAAAACATCTGGTGCCTTAATGCAGCTGCTCAAACAAAAACTGCAATTCTAGATTTACACCGGTCAGGTAGGTCTGGACCTATTCCCCCTGCATATCTCATATATCACCAATAAAGTATGTAAAATAGCGATTTAAATACATAAATTCTAAATAATAGTAAAAGAAAAAAACATAAGACGGGAAGTGTAGGTTCACTAAAATCAGAGAGGGCCACCATTGATGAAAGATCAAATAAGGCAGAAATGTTGAATGCTTATTTTTTGCCAGTATATTTCAAAGAGGAACCTATGAGAAAAGACATGCAAATCATTGATAAAAACTTAATAAAATATGACTGGCTGACTCGAGAAAAAGGAGCTGCAGCAACTAAAGTGACTGAAGAAAGCCCCAGGGCAGGATGAAAGTCACCCACTAGTACTGAGGGAGCTATGTGCTGTAATATGTAAACCTTTGTTTTTAATCTTTCAAGATTCTTTTCTTTCAGGAATCATACCAGAGTATTACAGAAAAGCTGATGTGGTCCCAATATTTACAAAAGGTACAAAATGTCTGCTTGTGAATTATAGACCTGTGAACTTAACATCTGTGGCTGGGAAGAAAGTATTTGAGAGGTTACTAAGGGATAATATTCGGGAATTCTTTGGGAGGTATAATGTAATTAGCAGAAACGGCATGGATTTTTGAAGCACAGATCATGTCAGACTAACCTTATCGCAGTGGAGTTTTCCAAAGCTGTAAATACAGTTCTACAAAAGAGGTTACTATTCAAATTAAGGCAAAATTGGTCTAGATGAAAATAACTTGTTCTTGGAAAGAACACTGGATAAAAGACAGTACAGAGATTGGTCATAAATTGGAAATTTTCAAGATGGACACCAGTGGTAAGAAGGGATGAGCCGAATACCCCCGAGTTCGGTTCGCATTTGAACTCGAACTTTTCGAAAGTTTGAATTCGAACTCGAACACGATCACAAACTCATTACAAGTCAATGGGACTCAAAGTTCGATTTTTAGAGTGCCCTCCAAGAGGGCATATATGCTCGATATTTGCCATAAAAGGTGTATGGGGGTCCAGGTAGTGCCCTGGGGGACAGGAAACAAGGAAAAAAGTAAAAAAAAACCCGTTTTTAAAGGGACAGTGAGTTTTCCATGAAATGAGGGTTAAAAATAAAAATGAAAAATTCCTTCAAGTATCGTGCCTAGGAGGTCCCCATAACCTGCCCGTGAAGTGGCGGATTTGTAGGATGTATAGAAACATTTAAAAACAATGTCCGGGTCCGGGTAGTGCCCTGGGGGACAGGAAACAAGGACAAAAAGTAAAAAAAATATGTTTTTAACCCCTTCACTGCTGACGATGTGTGGGACACATCCTCAGTTACTCCCGCTGTATGCTGAGGAGGACGTGTCCCACACGTCATCAGCTTTTGCGGGACCCCCGGCGGAGATACTCACCTCTCTGTCTGGGGTCCCACAGCGTTCTGACTTCAGCGTCCTCAGTCGCTGAAGTCAAGCTCCTCCCGACGTAAATGGCGTCATCGCGCCATGCGCGATGACGTCTTTTCCAGGCGACCCCCCGGCAATGCCGGGAGATCGCCTGGAAGGGAGGGGGGGATCCGTTCGGATCCCTCCTGATCGGGAGGTCCCACAAAAAAAAGCCAGGCACCGCTTAAAAGGGGAGAGTCTCACATCAGGCAGTGAGGGGGGACCCGGGGGTGGAGCCGCCATCCAAGATGGCAGCCCACACGGGAGCTAGGCCGCACTTCGGTGCCGCAAGGTGCCAAAGTGCGACCCGGTGCCTAAGAGGTAAAAGCCAAGCACCGCTTAAAAGGGGAGAGTCTCCCCTTTTAAGCGGTGCCTGGCTTTAACCTCTTAGGCACCGGGTCGCACTTCGGCACCTTGCAGCGCCAAAGTGCGGCCTAGCTCTGGTGGGGGCTGCCATCTTGGATGGCGGCTCCACCCCCGGGTCCCCCCTCACTGCCTGACATCCTCACACATAGCGTGATGACGTCAGATAGCTGGGGAACCCCTAGCTGCCCGGAATCCCCTGGTGGAGATAGGGGGTTCATTTGAACCCCGATATCTCCAGAACCGTGGCAGCTAGGGTGTCATGGAGGTGTCAATCGAAAGGAGCATGGCCTTTCGAATGATACCCAACATGACCAGGTATAAAGTAAAAAAATAAAAATAAAAAAAAACATGTATTTTCTTTTGTGTGTTATTTTTATTAATGCAGCAATATTGTTCACATTTCAATTATAATGTTAACAATGATGCTGCACTAATGATTTTTTCCTATGGTGTGCGTTTGCTAAAAATCACATAATTCCCCCCCAAAAATTTAATAAGTCCCCATTTATAATTTTTGTACAAGCGCACCCCATAGAAAATATAACCGCAAATGTTCATTTGATAAAAGGTGAAAAAAAACACTTTACACGCTGCAGATGATTAAAAATTCAAGTTTTATTGCATTTTTTGTTATAATATACAGGCAGAACATGATGTATACATATAAAAATGATATATTATGAATCTGCCAAGGCTGCCGGAAAGAACGATATATAATATGTCTGGGTCGTATAATAAAATGTGGCTTCAAATCGCGTTTAAAGTAACATGATGAACGAAAGCGGTAAAAATTAGCTCAGCACACAGCGGTGAAATGCCTCAGCAGTGAAAGGGTTAAAAGAACAGTGAGTTTCCATAAAATAAGGGTTAAAAATAAAAACGAAAAATTTCTTCAAATATCGTGCCTAGGAGGTCCCCATAACCTGCCCGTGAAGGGGCGGATTTGTAGGATGTATGGAAACATCGCCATCACAGACCCACACACGACACCTAGCACTTCCAGTCTGCATACAATGTATCAAATTCATGAGACCGGACTAATTAGAAGCACATGTTATTTCCAAACACTAATTAAACACCTGTTATTTACACCGTTTGAGAGCACAGGTCATTTAGAGGTGAGAATCTTTGCACCTAGTCATTAGTTTTTAATTCAATATCTAATAAACCGTTGCTTATAATATTCTGCAGTAAAGAGTCTCTTTATTTCTAGATCTTTTAGTATTTTTTAAGCATTTTTTTATACTTTTTTCAATTTTTATTTTTCTTCGAACTCGAGCCGAACACGCCAAAAAGTTCGAAGTTCGCGAACTTTCGAACTGCCGATATTCGAATCGAGCTCCGAACTGATCGAACCGAACAGCTCATCCCTAGTGGTAAGTAGTGTCCCTCAGGGGTCCGTTATAAGACCAATGCTATTCAATCTATTTATTCTTTAAATTACCTTAGAATAGGCATTGACAGTCATGTGTCAGTGTTTTTTGTTTTTTTTTTAGAAAGGATTTTACCAGGAAGAATACATTGAGATTTCTCTCATTTTCAAGTATGTCCTGGGTGGAGAGTATGTACCGTTAGGTGTCTTGCCCAAGGAGACTTACTGGTTTGCAGATGACACTAAGCTAGGAAAGGTGATACAATGTGATCAGGATACTACTTTGCTGCAGAGGGATTTAGATGGATTTGCAAATTAAATTTAATGTAGATAAATGCAGGGATTTTGGACTAAAGAACACACAAGCAACGTATACCCTAAATGGTACAGAGTTAGGGAGATCAAGGCAGGAGATTAACATTAAGGCTGGGGTCAGACCAGCGCACTTTTAACGTGCGTTCTGGCGCACATAATTACGGCCGCACTAGCAGCAGATGACGGGCAATGACGGCCAATATACGATGTACGGCCGCACAAAAGTCCGGCCGTGCAACGCAAGTGGAATTTGAACGCATTTTTCTGAGAACACTGAACCGCTAGTACTGACGTACTGAGTGCGCAGCTGCGGCATAGCGATGTGTGTGCGTGATTAGGAGATGTCAGAGGCTGCTAATGTCCAGCCAACATAACGTCCAGACGCAAAAAGAGTTTTATTGACAATGCGTACAAAATCACGCCCGAAAATGCGCGTCGTCTGCCCGTTTTTGCGCATTCCGTGAAAAAATACGTCAATGCGTTCGGACGCACTTTTTCACGTTCGCGGGGAAAAATGCTTTCGTCTGACCCTAGCCTAAAAGTCAGAGACTCCAAACACAGCAATACTGTCCAATGTCAAACAGCAGTTGCCAAGGCCAGTAAGTTATTGGCATGCATTAACCCATAAGGACCACTGACGTACATAGTACATCCTGGGGAAAATTCCCATTAAGGACAAAGGACATACTATGTACATCATAGTCCTTTAAACCCCTCCTCCCTCCATATACCCCTCTCTGGGCAGGGTCCCATGACAGTCTGGCTACCTAGAAGACCGATGGTTTTATGGCCCACATTCATCACGGTGATGTTATTTTCAGGTGCCCCTGGTACCTGCAGGGGGAATCTGAAAGGGAGGGGTCTTTTGGACCCCCTCTCCCTCCCCAACGGTTGAATGTAGGAAAAAAAGGCATCGCTGGATAGGGTAGAGTCTGCCTTTTCCAGCCGTGCCTCTCTTTAACCCTGCGATCCACTTCCGGAAGTGGCTGACATCTTGGATGTCAGCCAAGCTTCCGTGATCACCCCCCACCCACTGACACTGTCTCTATATGTGCAATGACTTCAGTAGACCAGTTAACCTGCTAACAAGTGTCTCCCAATCCGTGGCACCTAGAGTGTCATGTTTGGTATCATTGGAAAGGTCTGATCAGGGTCTTCCCAAGGATACCAAAGAACATGATGTGGGTGGGGATACCCTTTTGGCGCTTCCCGAGTTGGTATAGATATGAGTAGCGTGTATGCTGCCAATAGGGGGTTGTAGCAGAGCCTATAACTGCTACTGGATAGTGAAACAGAAGAGGGGGTTCCCACTATATGGCGCTCCTCGCTGGAGAATGGGTGATTCTATCTGAAGAAATCCCCTAGTGTTGTGGGTTCCTGTTAATCAACAAATATCTCTAGGACGGTAAATAGAAAGCCCTTATGATGTATACTGACATGCACAAAAAACGTCAAACATGCGTATACATTGAGTGTGATTATTACAGTGGCTGGATGTAGCACAGAATGTTTCTGTCTCTGTCCCAGAGAGGGGGGGTTTCACACTATATGTTGCTCCTCGCTGGAGAATGGGTGATTCTATCTGAAGAAATCCCCTTGTATTTGGAGCTCCTGTTAATCGACAGAAATCTCTAGGACGGTGAACAGAAAGCCCTTATAATGTATATGAATATACAATGACATGCAAAAAATATACGTCAAACATGCGCATACATTAAGTTGAATTAATACAATGGCTGGATGTAGCACAGGATGTTTTAGTCTCTGTCCCAGATTGCCATCTAGTGGTTGGTGGGCATATACCCAAAGTTTCTTTTAAAAAGCAGGCCTTGATTTCCTTCTCCTGATACAATGCATCGGTTGTTCTTCCTTGTTTTTCAATTCCTCTCTCTTGATCTTGTGCCTCCAAGACAGAGAGTTGGAGTTAGGAAAATGTATCTCAGAAAAATTCCACATATAGTGTGAAACCCCCCCCTCTCTGGGACAGAGACAGAAACATTCTGTGCTACATCCAGCCACTGTAATAATCACACTCAATGTATACGCATGTTTGACGTTTTTTGTGCATGTCAGTATACATCATAAGGGCTTTCTATTTACCGTCCTAGAGATATTTGTTGATTAACAGGAACCCACAACACTAGGGGATTTCTTCAGATAGAATCACCCATTCTCCAGCGAGGAGCGCCATATAGTGGGAACCCCCTCTTCTGTGATACCAAAGAACATGACCAGGTTTGCTGTAAAAATTAAAAATAAAAAGTGGGATTTAAAAAATAAAAAATTGTCAGGAGGGGGGTAAAATAAAATAGGACTTCAAATCATGTTTAAACATGTTGAGCATTCCAGTATTCCATGTCCTTAGTCTGCTTGTCTTCAGCAAACTGTGGGCTTTCTTTTGCATCATCTTTAGAAGAGGCTTCCTTCTGGGACAACAGCCACGCAGACCAATTTGATGCAGTGTGCAGGGGTATGGTCTGAGCACTGACAGGGTGACCTCCCGTCCCTTCAACCTCTACAGCAATGCTGGCAGCACTCATACGTCTATTTCACAAATACCACCTCTGGATATGACGCTGAGCATGTGCACTCAACTTCTTTGATCGACCATGGCGAGGCCTGTTCTGAGTGGAAACTGTCCTGTAAACTGCTGTATGATCTTGGCCACCAACTGTAGCTCAGTTTCGGGTTCTTGGCAATCTTCTTATAGCCTAGGCCAGTGGTTTCCTACCGCAGTCCTCAAGATGAACCCCCAACAGGTCAGATTTTCCAGATATCCAAAGGCACAGGTGATATAATTTGCTACTCAGTGATTGCAGGATTCAGTTTCATTTTCCCAAGGTAATCCTTAAAACCTGGCCTGTTGGGGGTACTTGAGGATCGCGGTTGGGAACCACTAGCCTAGGCCATCTTTATGCAAAGCAACAATTCTTTTCTTCAGATCTTCAGAGAGTTCTTTGCTGTGAGGTGCCATGTTGAACTTCCAGTGGCCAGTATGAGAGAGTGAGAGCGATAACACCAAATTTAACACAACTGCTCCCCATTCACACCTGAAAATTTGTAACATTAACGAGTCACATGTCACCGGGCAGGGAAAATAGATAAATGGGCTCAATTTGGCCATTTTCACTTTAGGGTGCACTCAGTTTTGCCTCCAGTGGTTTAGACATTAATTTCTGTGTGTTGAGTTATTTTGAGGGGACAGCAAATTTACACTGTTATACAAGCTGTACACTCACTACTTTACATTGTAGCAAAGAGTCATTTCTTCAGTGTTGTCATACAAAATGATATAAAATATTTACAAAAATGTGAGGGGTGTACTCACGTCTGGGATAACTGTATATATTATGAATAGTCATATATACCGCTTGTATGTAATAAATGTAGGGCGCCATTTTCACAGCAATATGATGCTTATCACATTTTTATACACAGAAATCTGTTATAGATTAGTAAACAGGGCAGTATATTTGAAGTATTTCAGGTAGTAATGTATAAAAATCAAGTAAAGATTCCAACGAAGAATTGTTTTCTTTGTCCCACTTATAAATCTATATAATTTAGCAGTATTACTGAAGCAATCAATCTTCCCAAAACATTTTTTCCCTATAGCAAATCTTCCTCCTCTGTTTTCATCCTTTCTTCCTCCTCCTGATCCCTTTGATGAGATAGACAAATTAGGACCAGGCCCTCGGGGCATTTCTTTTAATTTTGTCAACTTTTTAAATTCCGTTTGCCATGTCAGCTAATTAGCTCATCCCAGCCCAACACTTGCATGCAGAACTGCATGTCATCAGAAGATTTAACAAGCTCTTATAGATTATTATTTTAGTGCCTGCCAGGGGGAGTTGAAACAACTATAGAGAGATAATAGGGTGTCAGATAAGAATTATGCACATGTTCCACCTATCATTCTGTGTTGATTAAAAGAATAAAAAAAAAACTGTTTAAAGACTAGGAAACAAATTATGAAAAAAAAAACGGTATCCTAAAAATGAAAATAAAAAGGCTTTTTGCTGAAAATGAAAAAAATTGTGTTTTAAAAACAATGAAATATTTTTTTTTTTAAATTGAATCCTATGGGATTCGCCTGTTTAAACCTGTGGAACTGAACCACCGAAAATCAGAGCATTTCACTGACACTGCGGTGCAGGTCGGTGTTCTGTCAGTAGTTAAACCATTACCTCTATGGGACAATTTCGCTGCCACCGAAGGACACTAAACTGCCTTGAAATGCACCGTATTTCGCTGTCAATTTACCATTATTTGGCGAATTGACATCTTCGTGAATAGACAAACTGATCCGAAATTTCGATGAACAGTAAAATTCACCATTCGGTGCAATTCGGTGGCAAGTTAGGTGTTTAATAAATAGACCCTTTTGTTTCCTCACTAGGGATGAGCCGAACACCCCCGTGTTCGGATCGCATTCGAACTCGAACAATTTCAAAAGTTCGAGTTTGAACTCGAACACGAACCGAACTCAATGCAAGTCAATGGGACTCGAAAGTTTGATTTTTAGAGTGCCCTCCAAGAGGGCATATATACAAGATATTTGCCATAACAGGTGAATGGGGGACCAGGTAGTGCCCTGGGGGACAGGAAACAAGGAAAAAAACTTTAAAAAAGTTTTTAAAGGAACAGTGATTTTTCCATGAAATAAAGGTTAAGAATAAAAACGAAAAATTCCTTCAAATATCATGCCTAGGAGGTCCCCATAACCTGCACGTGAAATGGCGGATTTGTCGGATGTATAGAAACATTTAAAAAGAAAAAAATGAAATTTCAAATGACGGTAAATGGTTTTCCTTTAATCTATTCATAAACAACTGCTTGGGGCGACAGCCTGTACGAAAAGAGGAGACGTTTTAGGACACGCAGAACAAGTTTAGTGATTTTTTGGGCTAAATTATGGTGAAACTTATGCAGGCTTTGGATGAAAGTAACAGCAGGTGCATTAATATTGGACCTTTGGTGCCAGCTAGTGCCTTCACACCGTAACCCCTCTGAGGTATTGTGGAAGAGTACAGGGGTGGACTCTGCATTCAAATATTAAAATGATTGGAATCTGGTACATGCATCAGTGCAAACAAATATTGGGCCTTTGGTGCCAGCTAGTGCCTTCACACCGTAACCCCTCTGAGGTATTGTGGAAAAGTGCAGGGGTGGACATTGCAGTCAAATATTACAATGATATGAATCTGGTACACGCATCAGTGCACCCAAATATTGGGCCTTTGATGCCAGCTAGTGCCTTCACACCGTCTGTGAGACCCCAATAGCTGGCAGTGAGAAGACACAGATTACAATTCCCAGATATCTGCTAGAAGTATGTGGGACCCCCTGATAGCTGGCAGTGAGAAGACACAGATTACAATTCCCAGATATCTGCTAGAAGTATGTGGGACCCCCTGATAGCTGGCAGTGAGAAGACACAGATTACAATTCCCAGATATCTGCTAGAAGTATGTGGGACCCCCTGATAGCTGGCAGTGAGAAGACACAGATTACAATTCCCAGATATCTGCTAGAAGTATGTGGGACCCCCTGATAGCTGGCAGTGAGAAGACACAGATTACGATTCCCAGATATCTGCTAGAAGTCTGTGAGACCCCAATAGCTGGCAGTGAGAAGACACAGAATACAATTCCCAGATATCTGCTAGAAGTCTGTTAGACAACAATAGCTGGCAGTGAGAAGACACAGATTACAATTCCCAGATATCTGCTAGAAGTATGTGGGACCCCCTGATAGCTGGCAGTGAGAAGACACAGATTACAATTCCCAGATATCTGCTAGAAGTATGTGGGACCCCCTGATAGCTGGCAGTGAGAAGACACAGATTACAATTCCCAGGATCCTCCTATAAATCAGCGAGACCCCGATGGGTGGCAACTAGCCTTAATCATGCATACATATGACATATGACTGATGAAGCCAGACTATATTGGCAAAACATGTCTTGGGACCTTTTCGATTTTATTCCTTTGATTAAAAATGATTTTTAGATGTTTCTTTAAAAATATTTTAATGTTCCGGAGCCAGGGTGTTTTTTGTTTCGCCTTACACTACCTGCACTGGAGACTATACGTGGTTAAAGGAGGTTGGAGGCCACCTCAAGGACCTCATGAGCATTCCATCCTCTGCAGAATGAAGTAAGTACCCTATAGGGGACAAGAAGGGGCAAGTAAAAAGTTGGCAGTTATCGCTGCCAGCAGCTATTGGGGGGGTCTCACATCTACAAGATTTCTGGGAATTGTAATCTGTGTCTTGTCACTGCCACCCATCAGGGGGTCTCACTGATTTATAGGAGGATCCTCAGAATTGTAATCTGTGTCTTCTCACTGCCAGCTATCAGAGGGTCCCACATACTTCTAGCAGATATCTGGGAATTGTAATTTGTGTCTTGTCACTGCCACCCATCAGGGGGTCTCACTGATTTATAGGAGGGTCCTGGGAATTGTAATTTGTGTCTTGTCACTGCCACCCACAAGGGGGTCTCACAGACTTACAGAAAAAAATGGCGTCGCGCCCATACTCACCAGAGGGGCTGCAACAGCCAAGAGTAACAGCCCAATTCATGTATAAAACATAACAAGAGAAAAAAGGTGTCATCTGCGCTCGTTTCTATCAGGAGGTTTTAGTTTGTTTCATTGGCCATTGCAACGTAAGCTCACTCGCCCCATCAAGGCAACTCTTTGTAGAGTGAGTACCTAACCAATATACCAAAAGACGCTCTACTGAGCAGCTCCATTCCCCTCCTGCTGCTTTTCAGCTAAATGAGAGGCAGAAAGATGGTGGGTTTTATTTATACACGCACCAAACACTTCCCATTTGGGGTTGAAAACAAAAGCATGGAAAAAGGAACAGCAGCAAAACGACTAACTGGTGTTACAAGCATAATATACATACATACAGAAAAAATGGCGTCGCGCCCATACTCACCAGAGGGGCTGCAACAGCCAGTAGTAACAGCCCAGTTCATGTATAAAACATAACAAGAGAAAAAAGGTGTCATCTGCGCTAGTTTCTATGTGTTTCCATGAACAACAAAACACTATCATGTACCATGTACAACAAAACACAGGAAGTCTCACAGACTTATAGGTGGTTTCTGGGAATTTTAATCTGTGTCTTGTCACTGTTGCCAGCTATCAGGGGGTCCTATCAGGGGGTCTCACAGACTTGTAGCAGATTTCTGCGAATTTTAATCTGTGTCTTGTCACTGGCTGCCAGCTATCAGGGTGTCTCACTGAGTTATACCAGAGTTCTGGAAATCTTTAATCTAGATAACACAGTTGAATCAGAGTTCTGCATATCTCCAATTTTTATAACAGAGTTGAATCAGAGTTCTGTATATCTTTAATCTATATTTCACTCACCATGTCAGAAAGACCAAAAAGGACAGGCAGACGCTCCCAGACACAGATAAGAGGGCAAGCAGCCTCTGTGTCAGGAGGCTGTGCCTCTGGTCGTCGTGGATGCTGTGCATCCTCTGCAGGGGCACGCTTGTCCTTTCTAACTGGTGCTGCCAGTCTTAAGCAGCAGCAACATACAGAGGATTTGGTGGATTGGCTTACCAGGCCATCCTCGTCCTCCGAGTCCTCTGCCAGCCAGGCTTGTAGTGGTTTACAGTCCACCTCAGTTGCCAAAACATCTAATTCAGCCTCTATGTCCACAGCTACTCCTGCCGTAGCCTCACTATCACACACGGAGGAGTCAGCTGAATTGTTTGACTACAATGACATTGACATGCTGCTTGAGGATGCGCAGCAACTACAGTGCTCTGATTCAAACTCTGAGGTTGAGGAAGGGAGT
This sequence comes from Leptobrachium leishanense, assembly GCA_009667805.1. Taxonomy (NCBI): domain Eukaryota; kingdom Metazoa; phylum Chordata; class Amphibia; order Anura; family Megophryidae; genus Leptobrachium; species Leptobrachium leishanense. The sequence goes on from CM019073.1 coordinate 117,442,862, forward strand.
ATAGTAACCTAGAGGAAGGGGGTGCCAGTGACACACAAATACCTGGCACTAGGGATGTGCGTTTCGGGTTTCGGAATTTCTGAATTTTCACGAAATTTCCCGATTCGTGTCTTCGGATTCGGCTGAATTTCCGAATCGGATCGGACCCGAAAACCGATAGATCCGAAAAGTTTTCCGAGCCGAAACAAAAATTTTTTGGATTTTTCAAATGGACTTGAAATGTGCCAAATCGAAATTTATTTTCGCTCTATTCATGATTTCGGTTCCATTCGTGATTTCGTTTCCATTTCGGTAATTCTGGACATCGTATATTTAACTATTATCGGTTATATCGCTGATTCTGTAAATTTTGTATTTGTAAATGCATATCACTTGTTTTTGTTTCCAATGATCCGATAATTCTGTCGATACGATAATTCTGTCGTAATCGGGTCGGATCCGATTCGTCCGCGGGTCGCACATGCGCGCGCGCGGATGTCGTAACTTTATTGAGCCATTTTTGTAGAGAGTTTTGACAATTTTTTGACAGGCCAAAAAATATGGAAATTATTTATCATGGCTGAAGGAAGAGACCGAGAGTCCCATTCGGACACCTCCTCATCAGCTTCCACCCCAGAGACACCCAGGAAGAAGCGGGCCAGCAACATGGCATTTGAGGAGATGTTGGAGCTGGTCCGCATCTTTGATAAAAAAGATTACGACTCCCGTAAGGGCCCTTATGGCAGAAAGAATAACGCGCGCAAGGACCGTATCCTAGATAAGCTACGCACCACCATCGCGGAATTATTTGGGAAAGACCGGACGAAGGACCAGCTCCGAAAACGCTGGTCCGATCTGAAGGCACGCGAGCAGGAGCAGCTGAGGCACATCCATCGCGTCATAGCCAAACGTAAGTGTCATGTTATATTGTAAAGCGCTGCGCAAACTGTTGGTGCTATATAAATCCTGTATAATAATAATGTGCTTGCATGTGCTAATGTGCACAGAAATATGTTGATTTATCTAGTCCTTTTTTCATGCAATGTGATTCTGTATAGCTTTGCGTTTTCATGACTCGTCATACATGCATTTTTGCAATAGCTCTTCTTTTTTGTGATTTTACGTATTCGTGAAAATTGTGACATTTGATGTATGTAGATGAAATTACAATGCTGGATTTCTTTTGGCACTGTGTGTACTGTAGTGTGCTGGGGGGATGTTGTTGTGATTGAGTGATGCATACGAGATGACCCACAGCTTGCCCAATATTGGCTCCCACCTGCGCATCAACAAAAATCTCTGCGTCTCTGCTAAGTGGTAGGATGGGACATGTACAGTAGTTCTTCGGAAAGTGCATCCAAACAGAGCCGCGTTCAATACGTCCTCAGCAGCTGCTGAATTGTTGCAGCGCAGCAATTCAGTTTGCTACAGCAGTGTCATTGAACGCTTTAAATGCGAATTTCAAAACAAAATGGTGGATTTCTGTTGTTTCTGCAATATCCGCAGTTTTATTCGCAGAAACCGAAAGTGAAACTGAGGCTGAGGCATCTATAAAATAACTAAAAGCAGTCAGCACAATGCGTTTTGTATGCACACAACACAAATAATAGTTTTTATTGAATAAACGTAATGTTTACTTCTGAAAAAAATATATAATTGAACGGTAATATATGTCTATGTGCAGGGGAAATAAATAAATATTTTGTGACTTTAGAACTATGAGATGGGAGTAGTGGTGGGTCAAGCTGGTAGTGGTAGTGGAGGGGTGTCGCAATACTTTCGGCAATATATTGTATAGATATACCATATTTTCCAGTCTGCATTATTTACGTGTTATTTTTTTGGATTTGGCAGAAGACAGGAAGGCAAAGGCAGCATCTGCCCGGCGGGCACCAGTGCCCCAGTGGAGGAGGAGCCACGGGCGACCACCAGCGCTGGTATATACTGTTTTATTTTGCATCAACTTTTGTTCAAAAATAAATCCGTTTTGTTGTTTACTGTATTTTTTATTTCTTTAAATTCTTAGATATAGCACCGGAAGAGATGCTGACGTGGTGGTGGAGGAGGAGGAGTCGGAGGAGGAGTCAGAGCCTCAGGAGGCCGCCAGCTCTGGTATATACTACTGTTATATTTTTTCAAGACTTTCAGTCAAAAATAGAAACCTGCTTTACTTACTGTATTTTCCTTCTTTCATTTATTGGATATATAGAAGGAGAAGCCAGACCGGACACTGAAAGGTCCAGCGTCAGGATGAGGAATCGGATGGCGATCGGAGAGCTACGCCTGGCTGGCAGCAACCTCGATGCCATACAGGAGTTGCTCCAGGAATTTAGGGAGCATTTTCCATAATGCCATTGACATCCTGGAGCGGCAGTAGAGACCAGCCTCCTCCTCCCCTATGTTTGTGCCCCTGTTGGGCAGTTTGCCAATGCCATGTGGCATGTTGTAAATAAATTTTATATTTTTTCTATATTTTCCTGTTTGTGTGCGTTGCTTTTCCTTACTTAATAAGTTAATATGTATTGCTTGGTTTCCACACTGTTAAAATTATATGTACATAAATGTATTGACATTTCTATGGACCCTTTGTCATAAATTTGTCAACATATTTGTGGCCATGAATGTGACTGTGCACATTCTACACTTCCTGCCTGGCCAAAAAATGTCACACACTAACACAACCTTGTTGTACTGCCTTGAGATTTGATTACCGACGTGGCATGGTTTTGTTAAGCTTAGGTGATGTCACAACAACATGGATTTTTGTCCACAGTCATATTCATTGTATAACCAAGAATTTATCAAAAAATATTGATGGCAGCACTGCGTGAAGTCTTCTCCGACACAACCCAAAGATCCTTAGTGCGGCTGAGGTCTAGATTATTTGTCCCTGTTTGCAGCTTCACACAACACCTCCTGCCAGCTATGAGCTCTCTCTCTCCCACCGCTGCCCGCTAAGACGCTGCCCGCCAACATGGTCACGTCTTTGCAGGAAGACAACAGCGTGGGGGAACGGCAGCTGCCGACAGTCCCAAGACCTCGTCACAATGACGTCAGTTCTGGAGTTAACCCCTAACTGCGACCAATGGTGGAGATAGCGGGTTCCAATGAACCCCCTATCTCCCGATCCGCGGCAGCTATCGGTTAATGTTTGGTATCTTTGGATCGACCAGAGCATGGCCTTTCCAACAATACCAAACATGGCAATGTTAAAAATTATAAAAAATTTAAATATAATAAAATCTAAAAAAAATAAACAGGTTTTTTTTTTGTTTTGTTTTGTTAATGCAGCAATATTGTTCCCATTTCAATTATAATGTGAACAATGATGCTGCACTAAGGATTTTTGTATGGGGTGCGTTTGTTAAAAATAGTGTAATTTTCACCCAAAAAAATATAACAAGTCCCCACTTCAATTTTTTTTAACAAACGCAACTCATAAAATATAACCGCAAACACTCGCATGTTAAAATGTGAAAAAAACACTTTACACCTTGTAAAACAAACATTGAAAATTCTAATTTTATTGCATTTTTTGTTATAATATACAGACAGGACATGACGCATACATATGATAATGATATATTATGAATCATCTGCCGAGTCTGCCGGAAAGAACGATATATAACATGTCTGGGTCATATTATAAAATAATGCTTCACAAAAACACGTTTAGACAAGAGGAGCGAAACTGTTAAAAATTAGCTCAGCAGCAGACCGCACACAGGCGTGAAGGGAAGCCGTGAAATGCCTCAGCAGCGAAAGGGTTAATTTTTTTTGTCTGTTTTAAATCATTTTATTTGTTGTTTTTTTTTTCGTTTCAGATCATTTTGATCAACTATTTTTCCGTTTTAAAACCTTTTGTTCTGGTTTTTATTTTTAAAGTCAGACCATTCGGGTCAGTTTAGCGTTTTTTAAATCGTTTTGTTCATTTTTTTGTTCCTTGGCTTTCATACCATTTTAATATGATTAAATAAAGTTGTGAAATGTATATTCATAAGAAAAAAAGGATCTTTATTTAATAAAAAAAAAACACGATAGAATCGCCAGAATTATCGTATCGACAGAATGAATTATCGGATCTGAAAAACAAACCAAAAATTAATTATAAAAAAATATATAAAGTATAAAAAAAGTAAACCATAGTAGTTTACGTCAAAACTAATAGAGTTAGACACTTTGAAACGAGGAGAACAGATGTTCGGAAAAAAAAACGAAAATTTCCGAAATCACGAAAAGTCGATACAAAAAACGAGCAGAGTGACCCGAAAACACGAAAAATGGTCGATATTCCGAAAAAAAATTATACGAAAAACGAGCCGAACCGAACCGAATCGAAACAGAAATCGTCCGAAACGAGCCGAATCAAAATTTTAAACATCCGAACGAATCGAACCGAATCGAACGGAAAAAAAATTGGTGCACAAGTCTACCTGGCACTCATGTTGCACCAGCAGCTGCAGCATAATGCCAAGTTGGCTCCAGTGACGAGGAGATAGGGGGTGATGATGATGATGAGGTCATTGACTCCACCTGGGTGCCTAATCGAACAGAGGAGTCAAGGGAGGAGGAGGAGGCACAACAAAAACGAGGCAGAACGTCCTCTATGAGCAACCGTAGCCAGTCCAAGGCATCAGAAGTCACAGCTGCTCAGGTGCAGAGCACTGTTGTCTCAAAGCACATGTACAGGAAGTCTGCTGTCTGGTAGTTCTTTAAGAAATGTGCAGCAGACCGCACCATTGCTATTTGTAATCTATGTCAGATGAGGATCAAGCGTGGGAAAGACATCCCACGCTTGGGTACCACGTGCTTGAGGAGACATATGACACCTGCCATGCATTCCGTTTGCACAACACTTTGCATAGGTCCTCCTCATCTGTCTCTACCCCAACTATATGTCCTGCCATGTCATTTCCTACAACCTCCACTGACAGGGATGATGCTACAGTAATGGGTGTACCAGGTCCTTCCTCAGAATGTGACAGCATCCCATCAGCTGAAGATCTACACAGTCAGATTACATTGCCCCAGCTGCTGCAGCGGAAGAAAAAATATTGTCCCAACCATCCACATGCATGGATGGTTGTCCATCACTCTACAAAGAGGTGCCTTGATGGGGCGAGTGAGCTTACGTTGCAATTGTAATGTATTGTGTTTTGCCTATGTTTCTTTTTGAGCCATCCTGACCACCGTAGTTAGTCTTCCTGATCCCTCCCCCCCTCCATTTTGTGTTTAGTTATAGATTAAACATTTACAGGAGCACAGCTCTGTTTTGAAGCTCTGTGTCTGTCACATTACTTTACATGGTGTCAGAAGTCTGTCTGGAACAGATCTCACGCTTACTATGGCATTATTGTAGTTTGAACACCCCAAGATTGACTGGGAAGCTCCAGACTTGTACCAAGAGTTTGAAAGATTTCGCAGCCACGTCTCCTTTGTGTTTGATGGACCGCTCTCAGAACAAACACTGAAGCAGCGCACAGGTTGGTTGGGAACGTGGATTGGCGAGCAGGGCAGAGAGATATATAAAACGCTACCCTGGGGAGAAGGGGAGAAGGATGATCCATCTAAAGCAGTGGTCCCCAACCCAGGCCCTCAGGGCCCACTAACAGGCCAGGTTTGCCAGATATCTGAAGCACAGCACAGGTGTTATGATTTGCTGCTCAGTGATTGCAGGATTCAGTCTGCATTTCCCCAAGGTGATCTGCAAAATCTGGCCTGTTAGTGGGCCCTGAGGACCAGGGTTGGGGACCACTGATCTAAAGTACTGGATAAATTTGCCAGCTATATAAGGCCAAGAAAGAATAAGAGAATTGCCAGACACCGCTTTAAGCAGAGAAAACAAGGAGTCACTGAGGGATTTGACCACTTTGTGAAGGATTTAAGACTCCTGCTAATGGATTGCGAGTATGCTGATCCAGATGATATGTTAATCGATACAATAATCGCTGGAATCAAAGAAAAGCGCGTCCAGGAGAGACTCTTAGACAAAGGGGAAGATCTAACACTACCAAAAGCAATTGAAATTGCCCAACAGTTTGAACTGTCACAGAAGCAAATTACAATAATCAGAGAAGAAGAATCTCAAGTGCAAGCAATAAAGGTGAATACACAATTCCAAACTGCAAATAAAAAAGCCTATCTACAATATCAGCCAAAATCTGTGCAGAAAGACATGAATACTTACCGGACATACAACTGTTTAAATTGTGGAAAAGATCCCCAGCATAAGTGGACCCAGGGCAGATGTCCAGCGAAAGGATCTGTCTGCTCGTACTGCCACAAACCAAACCACTGGGTGGCAGTGTGTCGCAAAAGGTCAGTAAACACAGTTAGTGTGCAGCAGCAATCAGAAACTGAGGATGAGGAGGTACTGGGCATAAATCTCACACAAACGGATGAGCACTATGATGACAAATGGACTGCGGACATTGAAATCCTGTCTCGGCAAGTGCCATTCAGAATTGATACTGGTGCAAAGTGCAACACATTGACTTTAAGTAATTATCAGACACTCCTGCATGTAGGTGAGCTTAAACGCTCTAATCGAGTGCTAAAGTCCTACTCTAACCACAAGCTGAAGCCCATAGCTGCGGTGGACCTTCTAATCAAATTCAAGAATACAGAGATACCAGCAGAATTTGAGATTGTGGACATTTTACAAGAAAATGTGCTTAGCGGCGCAACAGCAGAAGCCTTAGGTTTAGTGATGCGGCTTCATGCGCTGCAGCCTACTATGAAAAGCAACACACGACACTCTATCCAAGTGGCAACAGCAGGACCTCTGCCAGTTGGGCTAGATGATTACCCAGAACTGACTCGCACTACTGGAACCTTGCCGGGCAAGTACACAATCAAAATTGATCCTGAAGCACAAGGTGTGGTTCATCCTGTCCGCCGTCAACCAGCTGCACTGAGAAATAAGATACTAGAGAAACTACAGGAGATGGTTAAAGATAGCTACATCACCAAAGTTAACCAACCAACCGAGTGGGTGAGTTCTATGGTGGCAGCTGTGCGTAATGGCAAAATAAGAATCTGTATTGACCCGAGCGACTTAAAAAAAGTCATTAAGAGGGAACATTACCCAATGCGCACCATCGAGGAGGTAGTCTCTACAATACCTGGTGCTAAAGTTTTCTCTGTTTTGGATGCAAAATCTGGGTTCCTACAAATAGAATTGGATGAAGCGTCATCATTCCTGACAACCTTCAACACGCCCATTGGCAGATTTAGGTGGCTTAGGCTTCCTTTTGGTCTAAAATGTGCACCTGAAATATTCCAGCGTATTATGGACGAAATGCTTGAGGGTATTAGCGGCGCAATCAGTGTGATGGATGACATTCTCATTGCGGCCCCTTCAGTACCGGAACATGATGAGATTCTCCGTAAGGTAATTCAGAGAGCCACAAGCTACAACCTGAGTCTCAACTTTGATAAATGCCACGTCAAGCAATCTTCTGTGCCCTATGTAGGACACCTGATAACGGCAGATGGCCTGAAGGCAGACCCTGCAAAAATAGAGGCTGTGAAATCCATGCCAACACCAAGAGACAAAGATGGTGTCCGTCGCTTCTTAGGGTTTGTCACCTACCTCTCGAAATTCCTGCCCAATCTCAGCGAAGTTGATGCACCTCTGAGACAACTTCTTAAAACTGATGTGGAATTTGCCTGGCAGCCAGCTCAACAACAAGCCTTTGACACACTCAAAGACATGTGCACTGAGTCTCCTGTGCTACAATTTTTTGATCCATCCAAGTCTGTCGAAATTTTCTGTGATGCCAGCAGCAACGGCCTCGGTGCAGTATTGTTGCAGGACAGCCACCCCATTGCCTTTTCGTCCAGGTCACTAACTGACACTGAAACTCGTTATGCGCAAATCGAGAAGGAGATGCTGTCAATTGTTCATGCATGTGTCAAGTTTCATAATTACAAATTTGGAAACCACGTAACCGTCTACAATGACCATAAGCCTCTGGAGGATATTTTTAGGAAGCCATTGCTCTCTACCCCCATGCGCATTCAGAGGATGCGCCTTCGCTTGCAGTGGTATGATCTCACCATTAAGTACAGACGGGGCAAAGATATGGAACTGCGGATACGCTGTCGAGAGCCCAGTTACCTGTGAACAAGCCTGAGATGGAAGGCTTAGAGTGCGTCTCCATGCTTCATTTTGTTTCAGTCAGTGAGCAGAAATACTCAGAGCTGCAGAACTGCACAAGAGAAGAGCTCAGCTGTCTTCAAAGGATAATCCGGCAAGGCTGGCCAGACCACAGGCATGATCTCCCTAATGAACTACAACCATACTGGGACTCGCGAAGCCAGCTTGTTGTCTCCGATGGCGTTGTGTACAAAGGCCTGCGTATAGTGGTTCCCCCTTCTATGCAAGCTCACATGTTGAAGCTCATACATCAGTCCCACTTGGGAATAGTGCAAGCAGAGAGCCCGTGAGGTCCTATACTGGCCAGGTATGAGCTCTGTAATTGAACAAATGGTAAAGAACTGTGGCAAGTGTGCAGACTTCCAGAATAAACTGCCAAGACAACCCCTACGTCCAACAGAAACCCCCAGTTTTCCCTTTGAAGAAGTAGCCTCGGACCTGTTTGAGTTCGAAGGGACCCATTACATTCTGCTGGTGGATTACTACTCGAAGTTCATCGAAGTGGACACGCTGAAGAATCTACATTGTCGCAGTATCATAGAAAAGCTGAAGGCTCAGTTTAGCAGGCATGGGATCCCTGTCATCCTTCGAACAGACAATGGCCCTCAATATGCAGCAGAGGAATTTAAGGTGTTCTGCCAAAGTTATGGAATTACTCACAGAACTTCATCACCCCACACACCACATTCCAATGGTGAAGCCGAGCGTGCAGTCCAGACTGTTAAAAAACTTTGGGCCAAAGCGTCAGACAAACACCTTGCACTGCTTGATTACAGGACAACTCTACTGGATTCTGTAGGCTTTTCGCCTGCTCAACTGCTGATGGGCAGGCGGCCCCGAAATAGCCTGCCTACTGCTCGTCTGCTGCTCGCACCTGCAGCTTATGATCCCATCAAAGTCAAACAGCGCCTAGACAGAAGCAAATGCATTCAGAAATTCTACTATGACCGCAAAAGAGCAAGTGGCCCCCGTGCTGAATTGAAGCCTGGAGATGAAGTTCGGATGCAGCCGCACCCAGGCAGTAACAGGTGGTCGCCTGGAGTAGCAGTGAGGTCTCACGATGCCCCTCGATCCTATATTGTAGAAAGTGGAAATAAGGAATACCGTCGCAACATCCAGCACCTTCGTAAGAGCACACCAGATGCCAATGACTCCCGTCACAGACTTATCAATGATCATTGGGCTGAGTTGATGGAGCCAGTGAGTGCCGAGGAGCCCGAGCCTGTGGAACATACTAACTCCCAGCAAGAATCTGCTCCAGTACCACAGACTGCTAAGGGAATGACGTCAACCGGGCAGTACATCACCAGGCTTGGCAGAGTTGTGAAACCTCCGGACCGGCTTTCCTTGTAGCCAGAGACATGCGTAGCAAACGCAAATAGCGACAGCAGTGTGCCAATAACTGTTCCAGTTCCACTTGCTTATGTACAATGGTGCACTGTTCTGAATGATATGTTATCGTTTGATTCTCGTTTAAAATGTGCTAACCTTTCCTTTGTTCTTTTGAGGGATGCAAGTTTTCTGTTTATGTAAATTGAGAAGTTTAAAGAATATCACCGATTTAATATTTGCGATATCTATACCTGTATCCCAAGTGACTATGCTAGTTAAGGGTTTGTTTTATACTTACAAAGGGAGATGTAATGTATTGTGTTTTGCCTATGTTTCTTTTTGAGCCATCCTGACCACCGTTGTTAGTCTTCCTGATCCCTCCCCCCCCTCCATTTTGTGTTCAGTTTGAGGCTAGGGTCAGACGAACGCATTTTTCACGTTGTCCGTGAAAAAGTGCGGTCGAACGAACGTACGTATTTTTTCCCGGAATACGCGATAGCGGTCATACGATGCGCTTTTTCGTCCGTGATTTTGTACGGATCATCAATAAAACACTTTTTGTGTCTGGACGTTATGTTGGCCGGACATTAGCAGCGTCTGACGTCTCCTAATCACGCACACACGCCGCTATGCGGACGCAGCGCACTCTGTACGTCAGTAGTAGCGGTTTGACGTTCTCGAAAAAATGCGTTCGTTGGCCACTTGCGTTGCGCGGACGAACTTTCGTGCGGCCGTTCGTCGTATGTTCCCCGGCATTGGACGTCATTTGCTGCTAGTACGGCCGTGATTTCGTGCGGCTAAACGCACGTTAAAACTGCGCTAGTCTGACCCTAGCCATAGATTAAACATCTACAGGAGCACAGCTCTGTTTTGAAGCTCTGTGTCTGTCACATTACTTTACAGCAATGGCCATTGAAACAAGCTAAAACCTCCTGATAGAAACGAGCGCAGATGACACCTTTTTTCTCTTGTTATGTTTTATACATGAATTGGGCTGTTACTCTTGGCTGTTGCAGCCCCTCTGGTGAGTATGGGCGCGACGCCATTTTTTTCTGTAAGTCTGTGAGACCCCCTTGTGGGTGGCAGTGACAAGACACAAATTACAATTCCCAGATATCTGCTAGAAGAATGTGGGACCCTCTGATAGCTGGCAGTGAGAAGACACAGATTACAATTCCCAGGATCCTCCTATAAATCAGCGAGACCCCCTGATGGGTGGCAGTGACAAGACACAAATTACAATTCCCAGATATCTGCTAGAAGAATGTGGGACCCTCTGATAGCTGGCAGTGAGAAGACACAGATTACAATTCCCAGGATCCTCCTATAAATCAGCGAGACCCCCTGATGGGTGGCAGTGACAAGACACAAATTACAATTCCCAGGAACTTCCTATAAATCAGTGAGACCCCCTGATGGGTGGCAGTGACAAGACACAAATTACAATTCCCAGGAACCTCCTATAAATCAGTGAGACCCCCTGATGGGTGGCAGTGACAAGACACAAATTACAATTCCCAGGAACCTCCTATAAATCAGTGAGACCCCCTGATGGGTGGCAGTGACAAGACACAGATTACAATTCCCAGATATCTTGTAGATGTGAGACCCCCCCCCCCAATAGCTGCTGGCAGTGATAACACAGATTACAACAATTCCCAGATATCTTGTAGAGGTGAGACCCCCCCCTATAGCTGCTGGCAGTGAGAATCCACAGATTACAACAATTCCCAGATATCTTGTAGAAGTGAGACCCCAAATAGCTGCTGGCACTGAGAAGACACACTAACAGGACAATCTCCTCTCAAAAAACTCGTGCTGGGGGCTGTGTGAAGCCTTATATAGTGTGCTGCGGGATGTAGCTCTGTGAGCCCATGATTGAGCAAAATTTGCCCAATCAGGACTCCTGATTGGCATAGTCTTGCACCTGTCTTGCACCTGACCTGTGGTCAGCTGCAAGGCTGTAGCCAATTACAAGCTTCAGGCCAGTAGAAAAGTGCATTGTGGTCCATTGTGGTGCATTGTGGGCGAACTCGAACCGAACACGCGGAAATGTTCGAAGTTCGCATACAGCCGAACGGCCGATGTTTGATGCGAACTCCGAACAGATCGAACCGAACAGCTCATCCCTAATTAAGGCCCCAGGCCGAAATGTTGTATACCTTTTTCCTCCAACATGCGGTGAAAGAATAAGATTTAAATGGCGAATAAGGAATCGGTGTGGCCTATGTTTTGCTTGTTTGTATATAATATATATATTCCAATTGGTCAAAAGAGACTGCATTTCAAACTATATAAAACACATAACCCTGTAATATGCATAGTTTGAATTTTATTTGAAAACCAAGTTTGCATTATTAAGAGCATTTTACATATATTTCAAATATGTCCTGAAGTGACAAATCTAACTTTTTCGTATTGAAATTGTCCAGCTCTTGTCATATACATGAGCAAACATATTAATAGTGCCTCTTATTTGCGCCGAAGGGATTCCATCTATATTGTATCCATTTTCATGTCTGTTGGGTGTCAGACATATCCCTAGGGGCTTGTATTTGACATACATTTGTCACCATAAACACCACCTTCCTTTATACTCATTTATTCCATGTATCTTCCAGCACCTGCTTTATTATCACTGTTTCTTTTCCTCGATTTACAGGATTCAGTCTCCATTTCCCCAAGGCAATCCACAAAACCTGGCCTGTTAGGGGTACTTGAGGAACGCAGTTGGGAACCACTGATGTAGAGGGTTGGTAAATAAAAAGTATGCCAGACATCCAAGCTCTGCACATACACCACTTTTCAGTTGCACGGTCTCGCATGTTTAGTATTACATCTATCGTCAATGTACTGTAGAGGGCAGCAAATTGGACATCAGTGTGTGATCCAGCAACACAAGAGAGGATTGTCCACAAACTGTCAGAAAGGCAATGTTAGAAATGTGGACAAGAGGTGAGGTTCAGTAACAGATAGGTCCAATTTCAGACTCCGGCAATTCACGCTATCCACTTTTCTGGAGTACCCAGATTTTTTTTTTCTTCTATATTTGCAGACTGGCCATTCAGAGACCTGTGAGCACCTGCTGGTATAGTGGAAAAGTAATTTAGCTTAGGAATGTCCTGATCCCTATGTTCGGGATTGGGTCTTCAAAGTGGCATTTTTCAGGATTTGGAGATTGTCTTGTTCAAGTACATTTGATCTGAGTCTGAGACCTGCTGGGTAGGCAGACTTCCAGCCACCGAGTTGGACTCCCACAGCCTTGGCAATGACTTGCAGCATCTGCCCTGCCTGTTCTTTAGTCATGGAGGAGGCAGGGAAGACACCATGAGCCACCACATTCACTCAAAGAGTCTTTCCTGACTGCTGCATGACCCATGAGCAGGCAGGGAAGATGCAGTGAGTGGATGCAGAGTTCCCAGGATTCATGATGGAGCCATCATCTGGCTGTGGGTCTTGTGTTATCGGATCAGGACTCTGTATCTGACAATCCCAAATACCTTACTACTCGGATTGGATCAGCAGTACGAAAATGCAGATCGGGACATCTGTATTTTTGATTGCTGTGGGCATATGAGCGCATTGTTTCTCTTTCTGCTCTCAGACAACCCAGAAGACAGACAGTCAGAAAATAAGCAAATGTTCTTAACTCAACAGCAAAAGCTCATTAATGATGCTCAGGATTGAGGTACCGCCCACTGCATAATGATGGGGTGACTGACATCCACGTGGTATTGGACCGCCCGCTGTATGGCGATTGGTAGGTTGTTAGCCTGACTGTCAATCACCATTGAACGGGGTGGCCATTCGTAGCACTGAAGGGCTATTTAAAACCGAAGCGCTGCCATGGCCGTTATCTGTTGATAAAACCGACGTTTAGTTTCGGCGAAACGCATCCCAACTAAGATCTGACAGAGATGTAATTGTGTTTCCCTAGATTGGAAGGTTTTTAGCAGTTGTTTGTTTATGATTTCGGGTGTGCACACTTGTTTGGGCAGCAGTATTTATGGAGCTTATTATGGAATTGGTCGTTCCACTCTTTTGCTAAAATAACTGGTAGCTTACTTGGTCCTTTCAGCAGGTCTTGTCTGCAATACAATATTGGCTACTCCACTCTAAGTAGCGCTCAGTTTTCTAATACATGTTTACTGCACTTATATTTGAGTAGGAGTATATGCCACAAACGATTGAAGTGATACTCTTCTCTGAAGGTACTACTTAATGGTTCATCAGCTAAATAGTCCAAAACGGCATTACAAGCTAAATATTAACCGCTGAGGTGGTGCTTTTGCTTTAAAGGTACTGTTACAGGACATTACAAACTCAACAGTTCAAGTATGGCATTACAAGCCAAATAGTCTAAACCATTTTATTTACAGTATATTGGTTAATAAGTGGCCAGTTCGTTGAGCTGGTGAGCTACCTTATTTACAATCAAGTTTGGCGACTAAATTCGTTATCTGTATTAGATTACTGTTCATCTAATGATACTATCTCTATTGTTGAATGTTCAAAGCTATTAAGTAGCCTCTAGGTGTGAGCGGATGAATTTGAAATAGCTGGTTTATCAATTGCTCATCCTGGCTAAGTGATCACGATTACCATCTGAAAGGGTTCAACTAATCCAATATATCTCTTGGAGAGAGGTGCTAAGTGGCAACTGATTGCATTGTTTGGTGCACTTTAGCCAGATTCTTTAAGCACAATCATTGTTTATCAATGAGATCTATTATCTATTAGTATTTTTCTTGAATTGTTGCATTAATAGACTATCATCTACTTCGGTTTTTGATGTTAAGAGAGTCAGATAAGAGCCTTTTGCTCAACCACTTTGACAACCATCAACACCAACTGTTATTTTGATTATGATGATCTGCTGATGAAGCTTTGGTATGTCCAGGCGGCACCACTAATTACCAAATATATATTTTTCTGACCACCTACTTTAGCTAAGGGTACAAGTCTCCACTCCTTATTACTGTAATAGTCCCACAGTGTCCACCCGACGCAAGTTATTACTTTCAACATAACTATGTTTTTTAATTGATTTGTCTTGCAAAGTTGTATTATTAAAGTTTTTTAGTTATTTCCATTTTTGGGTTATGCCCTTTTGTCTGCCAAATTATCGGCCATCAGATTAGTCCTATTCTCCTTGTGTGTGTTTGTTTTGGCTAAAAATAGCATTTAATCAAGAAGAAGCATTTATTTTAGTCAAGTTTTAGTCATCTGAATTGGTTTAATTTTAGTCTAGTTTTAGTCGACTAAAATATAATGGGTTTAGTTAAAGTGTAATTAATGCAGTATTTCAGCATTTCTCATTCTATACTCCTGGAGTAAACCTGTTATCTATGGTATTAAGGTCTGAACATGCAATACAGGCTCTGATAATTGTTATGTTATAAAAAACATTTGTCTTAAAATCCAGTTTCCATTTTGACCGCAAATTTTGATTTAGTTTGACGTTTGAATAAAATGTCATTTAATTTTAGTAACATTTTAGTAATCTGAGTTATTTTAATTCTAGTCATATTCTAGTCAGAAACTTGTTATAATATTTAGTCGACTTAAGCTAGACTAAAATTTATAGTCGACGAAATTAACACTGGAAACAATACACTCAAGAGGGATTATTGTGGATAATATGTTGGGGAAATGGTGACTGGAAGGTGAGGTAGAGGGATGGAAGATGAAGAGAGTCTGGAAAGGGTAGATGAGCTGTAAAATGTAAATTAAACATGACAAGAGATAAGGTAGAACCAGGGATTGAGTTATGAAAGTGCTGAGGATGTTCTGAAGCTCTGGGCATCTTTGGAATCTAGCTAAAGCCTGTGGAACATCCGATGCAAACAGTGATGTTAAAATTCATTAATTATTGTTAGGATATCAGCAATCCTAGGCACAGCTCAGCTCTCTAATTCCAAATCTCCCCATCCATCACTTGATTTAGGAAGGCTTAACTACATAGATTCCGATTTCCCAGTTTACATGTTTTCCAATTAACCTAATTAAATCCCAAACGAATAATTTGAAAACACCCACAAAAGTTCTTTGCTGTTCTCTTCTCTCTAGTTGAAACAAAATCCTCTTGTTATGGTGCTTAATTCTTAAGCTCTGATAATTAAAACACTAAGCACAGCAGGGTGCTTACAATATAGTTATTTCCTTCCTGCCATTTTCATGTCCTCTCAAAATAAAAAAATTGATACCTAGTAAAAACGTGACTGATCCATTCTAGTGTGAAATCTCTAAGCAATTGCCAAGATCGGTCTACATTTAGTATTGCTCTCAGCATTACAAAGAATGCCAAGGAATCATAAGTATCAACTATATTTTTGAGTTATTACCTGCCAAGCTGGACTCACAGCTCAGTGGACAGTTTTACCTTCCTTCATAGAGCTCATGCTACGCATGAATTTCAATGCTTGGCACTAAAAAACAAATAAAAATTCTAAAAATATGAATCCGTAAAATTGGATGACACTCTAGGCCTAGAGTAAAAAAAATAAAAAATTAAATCCTTGTCAAAATTTTGAAGACCAATGTTTCGACTCCATCTACGCCGTTATCAGATTGAGCCAAAATGCGTCTTTTTTATTTTATTCTAGCCATAGAGTGCGTCCAATTTTACTGTATAGATTATTTTAAGACTGATGCACCAGGGCCTGTAACTCATTACTACTGTGTGTCACGGCTTATATTTACCCTTCAATTGCAGGGGCTACAGTAAACGTTGTGTCGTCACTATAAATTTAAAAACAAAATATAAGAAAGGATAGTGTCGTCATTAAGGATCTGTGTCCCATAAGGGCAGATATTAGGTGCTTAGTGTAGGACCTGTCAGATGGAATACATTGATGTTGTAAAAGACTTAAGCTTGATCTGATTGTATTTTGTGAATTTCCCATGATTTGATATACAAGTCAAGTGGTTAAAAATCTTTGAACATCCTTAAAACTGTGTAATATTAACGATCGTGTGATCTATGTAATGGAGTGCTCTCCCCTTGTTGTGTGTCTCTAGTGTACATAACCGAATGCCTGGCCTATGAGAACCCACTTGTTACAAACTGGCCGTCTGCCTCGTCGGGTTAGGCTGGGGTCAGACGAGTGCACGAGTGCAGCGTTGTGACGTTTTGACGGGGCCGGCCACACACTGTAGCGCTTGCACAAATTGTGTGCGCTACAACGGACGTGCTGAAACCCTCCCCGTCGAAAGGTTACGACGCACGTTCGACGGGGCTGCAAAGCACGATCCTCCATAGGAGGATTAAACTTTGCAGCGCTGAGCACACTAACTGCGCTCAGTGAGTTGGCCACATGGGCACCAGTGGAAGGAAGTCCACTCTCACAGACGTTCCTTCCTCTCTGAAGTCTGCTAGTCTGACCGCAGGCTTAAATAAGGGCTGCAATGTGGAACCTGTAAAGCATGTGACTAAGGAGTAGTAGCACTAGTCAGCCACGAAAATGTAATACACAAGACTGGGGTGCAATCAAACCATAACATTTACCTTATATAAGAGTGCTACGTTAATTTGTGACTAAATCTCTATATATCCTTAGCTTGGTGTTTTTAAATCTGTTGGAGCATATTTAAGTGGGGTGAGCTTTACATCGTTTGTTCCATTCATTGATCTCAGTAGCACCCTTTTATAAAATATGTATTTTTTTAAAAAAACAAACAGACTTAATAGTCAATTTACAAAGCTTGACCGTCAAAACGGACACTTTATCTCCAACAAGCACTTGCTACATTTATTACATTTCAATTTGCAAGACCTGCAAGCGCGCTCATTTTGTTTAGTCTATATTGTCAGCAAAACACACACATTTGAACATTTACATGAATGATGATCATGGTGTATATTTAGAAATATTAGCAGTGACACATGGAACTTGTTTAATCACATGACTATTTAATCCATTCATAAATGGAATTTCAAAAATGCTAGTGCCAGGAACCAGTGGAAAATATACAGAGAATCACTTTGCAGTACATACGTACTGAAAATGTGCTGGGAAATGTCCAACGCACATTTTCATACCGTGTGCAATATTTGACAGGAAGATGGTGCCATCTACTGGCCAAAAAGTGCTACTACTTCTCTTTAAGATAAAAAGCAAATTAGTCCAGAGGAAACTGTGTTGTCACTTTGGCTTTCATGCTTGAGGTGCTAGAACGTTTAGGGCACATTCTGGAGCCCATTTGCAATTTAAATTTCTTTGCAATAAATGAAATTCCTCTGCATTACTCTAGAACTAGACCAAATCAAGTATACTTGATATCGGTGAACCAGCAGGTGCTTTGAAGATCTAGTATATTCAATAATGGGAGTGAAGTGCTTAATAATATACCTCATAATATAAAATTAGACAAAATCGATAAACACTTTGGCCCCTATTACACGCTTCGCGCAGCGCATTTGCGTGCGCAAATGCGTTTTTGCGCGAGGACAAAACCATTTGCGCGGACCGTCGTAGTACGACGTTCGCGCAAACGATGCGGGTTAACGTCCAACGCGAGTGACCCTGCGCAAACCCAGCGCGAGCGCAAGTTCCTGCGCGCATCCTATACTTAACATTGTGAGCGCAAATGCGTTAGTGCGGATGGTATTACAATCTTCCCGCAAAGTCGTACGAGCGATGTTTGCGAGAATTTTCGTAACGTCTTTGAAAACTTGGTGTTACCTGCAAATATGATCGTTGTGGCCGAAACTAAATAACTCAGCAACAAAAAAATAAATAAAGCACAGTACAGTTACACATTCTACACATACCCAGACATAATTTTTTTTAATAATTTGTCAAAAAAGTTTTTTGCTGCAGCACATATACACAGATTGACTTTGACAGGCGCAACAACCTAACTTTATAAAATGGTGGTTCTTAATTCTGATTGGCTGAATCCCGTGAAAAAACAGTCTGCCCACCGATTCCTGCACGCAACGTTCATTTAAGCACGAATTTGCGCGTCGGATTTTCGCATGTAAAAAGTTGAAGGCTGAAAAACTGCGCTCGGAGCGTATTACTGCGTTAATTTGCGCGCGCTAATGTTTTTTTTGCGTGCGCAAAAAAATTGCGCTGCGCGAGCGCATTTGCATGAAGCGTGTAATAGGGGCCTTAAAGTTTCCCAATAAAACTCAGGATGGGTAATACCTACGATTATTTGTACCTAACCATTATTAGAGATTCAGTAGCAATAGAAAAATAATTAAAACTATACAATTAACAGATACCTACATTTTTTTGTATCTAGTGGGAATTCTGTCAAAACTCACATCAAAACGGACAAAGATTTTGGGAATGTTTGACTATGACATTCATGTCTTACAGAAAATAAAGTAATGTCACTTCTTATCAAGACCTATGTAACATAAGAATATACCTTAAATAATTATTAATGCCACTATTAAAAGTGTTCGTAATTTAAACTTTTCACAGGGGTGCTCATCTGGATCCTGTCAGCCGATTCATTTATTCTTCTTAAACATAAATATATCATTGATAAAAGATAGCTGCTTAGCATCCACCAGTCTTAAAAAAAAATCGACCTTATTAAAATAAACTAAAGGAATGGACTAAATGGAGGAAATGTAGTCCCATACAATTAGTTTTAGGGTTTATTTGTAGAGATGCCACTTTATTGGTTTGTGCTTCAGATGAGCTGCCAAAAAAACAGATTAAAAACAATGCACAGATCTACAAGGGGGCACTTCAGCTTCAAGAGAAATGGCACTGTAGCATCCTTTTCTTTAAAGTATAATGGTCATTTAAGGTGTTTGGAATTAATTTAGCGAAATAATATGTATCTTATGCAAGTCAATGTTTTCATAATTTATCTTTTAATAACGAGGCAGCAACCTTTAATGATCACTTACTACTAAGTACTTTAGTATGTTATTTCTAGCGTACCAGGTATCCAAATCTGCATTCCACAGTTGCAGAAAAGAGACATGGTGGCGAGGTTGAACCTGCTTCTCCATGGTTTTAGAGTAAAAATAAGCTGGTCAGGTGTTCTGATCCCAATTCACACTTGCTTTTCCAAGGTTGTAGAGCAGAGACATTACCACTATGCCAGCTGTTCCAATCCGCGGTCCTCAAGTCCCCCTAACAGCCCAGGTTTGCCAGATATCTGAAGCACAGCACAGGTGATATGATTTGCTGCTCAGTGATCGTAGGATTCAGTCTGCATTTCCCCAAGGTAATCCTTAAAACCTGGCCTGTTAGAGGTACTTGAGGACCACGGTTGGGAACCAATGCACTACCAACCAATATTGGCCCACATTACATTTATAGAGCTAAAACAGGGATGCTAACGGGTAAAACCTGCGCCTGCAGGTTTCCCCGTAGTGTGTCCTTTTTAGCACCATATTACAAGGCAGGCGCTAATTCAGTCACTTAAACTACCATTAACGCTCACATATCTGAGCACTATGGCTAGCCTTAAGACTGTAATAGGGCCATTGTGTGGTAGGCAAGTATGTCTCATTAAGATCAAGCACACTTGCTGGAAAAGACGTCTTAATGGTATTTGAATCAGTGTTTTCATGGTTAGAGCTGTGATGTTATCTTTACTCTTCGCTTCCCGCCAAACAGGTCTAATGCCTTGTAAGCAGAAGATAAGTAAATAGTTTAAAATATGAAAAATGCTTATTTTGCCTTACTGGATATAAGAGAGAAAAAAAAATCGAAATAGAATACCACTTTATGTTCAGAATTGTAGCATGATTTTCTTTTTTCTTATATCCAGTAAGGCAAAATAAGCATTTTTCAGATTTAAACTATTTACTTATCTTCTGCTTACAAGGCATTAGACCTGTTTATCGGTAAAGGTAACATCACATGTGTTTTAGTGGCATCTATTTGCATCACAAAATGTCTAACATGGAAGAAGTATCAAATGGGTTGCAGATACAGGCGCTGCTACAGGGGGGCCAGTTTGCCCTTAGGTTATTCCTTGCACCCTCCCCGTGTGCCCCCGACAGGTATCAGCATCCAGCTTCCCCCACTTCCTTTGGACCACTGTTTCTCAGTCTTTATGCATCGCATCGTAAATAGTCGTTCGTGGTGTGATTGGAAAGGGTAAAGTCTGCCCTTTCCAATGATACCCAACATATTTGTATTCAGTGTAAACAAATCATAACTAATAAAAAGAAAATTTTACTGTTTTCCACAAGGTTGAAATGACTCATCGGTGAAGGGTGTTATCGTTCAGAATATGTATCACATTGTGCATTAATTTTGTTTTTCCCTTGATTTAGTTGCATATTAAGGGTTAATGAGCAGGCTTCATTCCTCACAGTATACGTTTTATTTTTTCCTTGATTAACTGCTTTTTAGGGACTAATGGGTAGTTGGGTAGGATACATGTCTCAGTGTATTCGTTTAAGGTGTTCCTTGAATATTGGCATTTTAGGGATTAATTGGGTAGGCTACATACCAAACTGTTTATTAGGGCCTGTGGTGGCCAAAACGTTGCGATTTTATTCTGCTGACATCCTAATAAAACTTTTTCCGTGAGAAATACATCCGTGTGGCACGCTGTTTTCCTTGTTCCTATGCATTTGGAGGACGGGCGGACCTCTGCAGCGAAGCACCGGAGTCTCCCATTGGTCTACAGAGAGCTCTCCCATCAGGGTACATCCTGTGCACTCTTGGGACTTTTACTCTAGTTTTTTTCAGTGGTATGATTTAGTGGTGAAAATTATTAGTGCCCCCGTTTTTGACTGTGGTATTTTACGTGTCCCCATACAGTATATTGTTTCTAGAGTCACAACTGGTTGCAGAGTTCTTTGACTCTACACGTTAGCAAGAATGAAAACATGGGAAGTAGAGGGATTTTCTTTGCAGCCTCGATAGAACCTTAAAAGTAGTAAAGAACTTTTGCAGCTCAGCTTCAGACACTAGAAGGATCACAGTGCTCAGAGGTATTTAGAAGTCCTACAGTCCAAGAAGCTAACCATTCCCGTGCAAGCTATAAGACCTCTAGAATCAAAGCAGTTGTTAGCCAAAGTTGTCAATACCAGAGACCTATTAATAAAGCTAAACAATCACTAACCCCAACTAGAGGCAGCAATGAATTGAGAGAATCCCCAGACCAATTAGGATTAAACCTCAGTGATATAAAAGTAAAGGTATCGCGCTCAAAGCACGTTTCGCCACTTGAGGGATGCGGCTTTGTCAGGAGCTCCTGACGAAGCTGCATCCCTCAAGCAGCAAAACGTGCGAGGATTATTTAATAGGGAATACTCTGAGTTTCGGTACTTTTGTTTATTTCAGTGTAACCCTCCAATTGACAAGCGGCGAAACGTGTGTTGAGCGCGATACCATTACTATTGGTGTCTACCCTTTTTAACAGTCACTTACTTGCCACCTCTAAGTTGGACCAGCTCAATACATTTTTTGCTCTGATTGCGTCAAATATCTACTATTATGCGACTATGATGCTGCTATCCTGTGACTGATGCCACCACATTGTTTTACTTGTCTTTCAACTTCTGTTCTTTACTTTATAGGGACAAAGCAGGGATAGATCAGAAATCGAATTTTAGAACAGGGTTATTTAATAGGGAATACTCTGAGTTTTGCTACTTTTGTTTATTTCAGTGTAGCCCTCCAATTGTAAACCTGATCTGCACCTCACCTTTCATTTGAAACCTTCTCAAGAGGGGGTGATATTGAGGCTGTTTTTCTTAATTATTGGATTATAAATTTCAAATTTCTCTCTTGTATCCAGTTTCCCTCCTGCAGGGTGTTTTTTCTCACTTCTGTTAATGTACTGTATACTATAGTTGGGTATGCTATTGAGCTAAAGTATATTATATACAAATTAATTTGAGCTTAGCAGCTCGCGGTGTAGTACCAATTATGTATCAGTTTTCTCTGACTTTAGTATATGGTTATGTGAGACGCCATTAATATTTGATTTTTATTATCTAGGTTCAACGGAAGCATAGCATTTTTTAGGGCTGGGTCCATCTATTTGAACGGCGTTTTTTGATCATTCATATCGGTTTATACACATGTTGGGCTATATTACATTCTTCACACAAAAATCCTCGCGCAAAGCGAAAATCTTTGCGCCAAGCGTTAAAGTTTTGCGCCCGCAAATCAACGCTGGTATTACAATCCTCGCGCGTCTTTTCATCCGCCGATCAATAACGCGGGCAAACAGGTCGCGCCCAAATGCTCGTGCAGTATCGTTGCGCGCAAAAATCAGTGTGTGCACTGTTTTTTTGTCGTGATTCAGCCAATCAGAATTAAGAACCACATTTATCTCACGTTAAGAAATTGAACATATATGCTGCAGCAATAATACATGCACACACAACTTCTCCATTTCATTGTTTGGGTATGAGTTGAATGGGCAAATATACTTTGCTGCAGTATTTTTTATGGACTGGTGTATTTGGTTTCGGCCAGGTTGTTCAGATTTGCCATTAACACCAGCTTTTTGCAGTTGCTAAAATTATGCGCGCAAAGGCTATGCGGTAATTACCGCGAATAGATTGTAATACCATCCTCATACCAGCGCACATTCACATTTGCACTCACAATGTTAAGTATAGGCCGTGCGCAGTACAGTAAGCTCGCGCAGGGTTCGCGCAGGTTCACCTGCGGTAAACGATTGCGCACGGTTGTTGCGCTGACTATGTAATACGGGATTCGGCGCAAATGGTTTTACCCCTCGCGATAATGTTTTTTTTCGCCGGCGCAAACGTTTGCGTGAAGATTGTAATTTAGACCGCTGTGTTCTCGTTAAGTTGTTTTATTGGACAATGTTCAATAATAAAATTATGCTTTTATTCTCCGTGACTATCTAAGAGACTGGGGGTGTTCACTCTCTATTTTTCTTTTTCGACCTATTAATAAAGCTGGAGCCAAGACTGATAACACAAAGACTTGATAATTGGTTTATGGCAGAGACCTGTAGACAAATGGTATCTTGAGAGCTTTATCAGGTGTGCTCATTCTGCTTTGTTCTTCATTTATATCACTCCCTAGATTTGTATTAATCCAAACATAGGAAATTATCTAGAAGGAAAACAATGCAAGTCCAAAGAGCCAGGCCAGAGAAAAAGTACAACGTATTGAAGACTAAAGGTCAAGAAAGGCATACAATTCCACAATATATTGTAGAATTCCCAAAATCTCTAGGCAGAAGCCTTCACAATCCACAGAGAAGCCCCACGATATCATTGCCCAAAAGAACTGAAGTTGCACTCTACTTCCTTTTCCAGACAGTTTTATCCAACAAACATCAGCTCAAATGTTTAGCTTTTAAAAAGCTTTCAAAACATTGTATTTGATGTTTGTCCAATAAAACTGGTGGAAAAAGGGAAGTATAGTGTCCAGTTCAGCTGTTTTATTCTAAAGCCCAAGACATACATGCAGTAGATCCAACAATTGAAAAAGCCAAGGGCATACATAAACACATTTTTTGAATCTGGTTGCTGTAAGGGGATAATAATGTCATGAGTTATAATGAAATAAGCAATGAGACATTGGTCAAGATTCTCTATGGCTTGTTATCGGCAGGCAGAAGTTGGATCCAATGTCAGACACAGAGCACCATATTGTAGGAACATACAAGTGATTCACTAATCTGTGTAATCATCAGGAATAAAGTCAGCTGCGGAGGCTGCACTAACCACTATAGCCCATTAACGATCACATGGTCAAGAAATCATTATTGCTTATGTTAAATTCTCCTGTATGTTGTTACAGATATTATGTGACTTTGGGGAATTGCATGTAATGTCGAAAAGTGACACGTGCAGCGTGTATGGCTTGTTCAGGATGTACGTGTCAGCTTTGCTCGCATCCTTTTTCTTGCTCTGGGTATGTTATTCCAGATTGTGAACGCAAAATCATGTCTTGTCAATTTGATATTCTGTTGTAGATGATTAGCAACACTTTCTTATGCATTTTATTTAATTTATACTACATATTTTTAATCTAATGAGAATAAATGTTTATGATACATTTCGTTAAGCTAAAATGGCACAAGGCTACTCATGACTCATTGATTGCTGCATCGACTAGCTATTTTGTTGCTTTTCAACATCTCTCAATTGATTAAAATAATGCAAAAAGCACACAACATTCAAGGAACCAGGCCATTAAAAAGGTTACTTCAATAAAACGTTTTAATTAGAATTAACATGGTGTATCTGGGTTTTAATGTGCATCTAATCTTGCAGGCATCTCCTACTTTACTGTTACACCAACATATAAGAGTTAGGAATATGCATTCGTAAATGTATACAATTACACACACACACAAACACACAATTT
The DNA here is from genome assembly GCA_009667805.1 of Leptobrachium leishanense. Taxonomy (NCBI): domain Eukaryota; kingdom Metazoa; phylum Chordata; class Amphibia; order Anura; family Megophryidae; genus Leptobrachium; species Leptobrachium leishanense. Next base: position 117,467,627 of record CM019073.1, read on the forward strand.
CATGGTTAAACACAAGGTCCCTGACACCAGCTCCTAAGGGCTCTATTACAATCCCCGCGCTAAAACGGGGGCGGTAGGGAGAAAAAACTGCTGCCTGCATTGTTTGCACCCGCTATGTCCCGGGATGCGTGTGGCAGCGCTAAACGCAGCCGTTCGCATCCTCTCAATGGAGTCCATAGGACTCCATTGAAGCAGACGCCGGCGGGCACATAACCAGCCGGATCTCGCCTCGCGAGATCAGGCCAGTCGGCATAGGGATACGCAGGGAGAGACTGGGGGGACTTATTCCCCCAGTCTTTCCCTGCTCCAGCCGGCTGGAGGAGGCGGACAGAGCCACAGGACAAAGGGTGAGTATGTGCTGATTTTTATTATTTTTTAGCCTGGTGTTAATGGATTCTGCGTTAACACCAGGTTCTGGCTCTGGTTAACTTTTTGCTAAGCAGAGCCAGGCGTAAATCAGCGCTGGGACTTTGTAATTCCAGCACTGATTAACACTTTGCGCTCCCCATGTTAAGTATAGGGAGCGCAAAGTGCAGTAACCTCGCGCAGAGGAGCGCAAGGTACCAAACGCAAACGGGTTTTTTCACCTGTTTGCGTTTGGATTGTAATATGCGGTAGGGTAGATACTGCAGCTAATGGTAGTGCTCACGCAGGTGAGCGCTACTGTTAGCGTTAACAGTGTAATAGGGCCCTAAGTGTTTGTTGAAAGCTCTGTCTTGTTTGGTTGTCAGGACAGTGATATTGATGTAAGCCCCCATTGTGCTTGTTTCCCCCCCCCTCCTGGCAACCAGAAACCAAGAATAAATAAATACACTATAGCCTGCTTGGTGTGATGGCACAGCCTTAAAGAGAAACTTCTGTCAACCATAAGATTTTTACATTATATTGTTTTGAAATTCTGATGTCAAATTAAAGTCTGTAAGCTATAACATAAAATTATGTACAGTTGTTTTAAATTGGAAATGATATGTATAATATTGTTCAAGTGTTTCTTTTGAAGAATCTAATGGATATATAACAAGAAAGTCTTTAGCATTATAGCCTTTGCATGGTAAAAATCAGTATGTAATAAAGAGAATTTATTTATCAGTATGTATGTGGGATCAAAGGTAAGCAATTCATTGAGGGGTTTGTTCTATCATGTTAAGTGATTCTGCTTTTGCAAAATCACTTAACACCAGGTTCCGGGAGTCTATTTCTTGAGAGAAATACCAGCTCCAGATTAGAAAAATGAGCTAACAGGACATAGCTCATTCCTCTTCTCCCATGTGTAAATTAATGCCTTCTATACAAGGTGTAGGAAACGTTAATTTAAATTAGAAACACACTGCGCAAGAGCAACAATTGAAACTTTCAACTAGAGTGGAATGAGGGCTCTGTGTTTTAAGATATTCTGGAGTCATTCCATATAATGTATCCAGAAGTTAACATCAAGAGGGGAATATTGGGCCCTCTATTGTGTATCAGACAATACACAGATAACCAAGTTGTATATTCCTTATACATAAATATATTCAGAACCTGCCACAGAAAACATTTCATTTGGTAATTATGCACTACTAATTTGATTCAGTCTAAAATCAAAGCCAGTTGTGGAAACAAAAATAGTACGGAGTGAATCTGAGGTAATTTTTCCATCCGCTACCTAAATTTCATATAAAACTGTTATAAAATTAATATAAGTATCACATATAATCAATATTCTTATTTATAGTTACCAGAGCATATATCCCAAAAAAGTCTGTCATTTGTTTTTATATAATTTAGAATGATGCAAGACGCTGTGCTACGCTGTAGTGGAGACAACTAAAGTCAGTCACACAGAATGTGATGCTTTTCAGTATATCTGACTTGTCTTTGTTCCACCAGATCTTTTTATTAAAACTCAAACAAATTTATAACCAATGAGAGTGTTCCACACAGACAGGGTTAATTTCTGCCTCAAAACAAGAATGTGATGTAACAGCCAATCAGTATACAGATCACGTCAGAGTTAAAATGGCGCGGATACATATGCCACGTCGGAGATGTATAAACTTAACCACATCTGGTTCACATTAATAGCATAAGGACATTTCTTCACTATATCTACCTTGCAACAAGGGTGTGGTGGTCCTCACGCTACAGGATGTGGCTGGTTCTAATTAAGTTTCAGCAAGATATGGTTACAAAGGATTTTAAACTAAGCACTAAAAGGGGACATATTGACTAAGATATGTATTTGAATCACAATATTTATATATTCATGCAGGAAATTAAAAGCTAATTATTTCTTTTCAGCTACCATTACTTTGAAAATATTTTTATGACCCTCAAATTCACAGGCTGTATATCCTGTATAAAATTAGCGCTGCCAAAAAAAGTAATTTTAAGTCCACGTGTGCTGATTTAAGGAATACATAATATAGCTAGGATTTAAAAAAAATTGTTGTAGTAATCGGTCAGAAATTGGAGAATGTAATGCAATTTGAAAGATGAAAAATATTTTAACCATTATAGAGATAAAGGGATATTGGAGGGCCATACAAAGCCTGAAAAAAGAGATGTGCATCCATCAAGTTCAGCCTATCACACAATCAGCTACTGCTATTGATCCCAAACAAGTAAAAATAGACCCAGCCTGACGAGCTAACAAAATATGCAACAAACTGGGGAAAAAAAATCCTCCTTGACCTCAGAATGGCAGATTTCTCCTTGGATCAAACAGCTTTTACCCACATATTAATTTGAAACACTTAATATGTTTTTGCAGGAAATTATCCAGTCGTTTAAAAGTCTGTACAGACTCTGGCCCAACCACCTCAACAGGAAGAGAATTCCACAGCTTTATTGTTCTCACTGTAAAAAAAATCCTTCCCATGCTTTAGGTGGAATTTCCTTTCAACCAGTGTAAATGGGTGACCTTGTGTCCTATGTACAGTCCTATTAATGAATAGGTTTCTCTGACAATGGTTTAGGATAGCCCCGAATAGTTTTGTATAAAGTAGTCAATCTCCCTCTAAGACACTGTTGTCTGCCCACGTTTGCACTTTTTCTAGTGCCATAATATGCTTCTTTTTTTTAAAAAAAAAAAAAACAGATGCCCTAAATTGCACGGCATATTCAAGGTGCGGTCTTACCATTGATTGATAAAGAGACAAAATTATATTTTCATCCTGAGAATGTATTCCTGTTTTTATGCAATACCTTGCAGGCCTTCCTGTCAGTGTAAGACACACAAACTGACAAGTGCATGGACTGCTCAAAGTAATTCAAGGAAGGCAATTTGGGATTTAGCCAAAGTATTTTCATGCTTTGGTTAAATTCCTATTTTTGCATGTGAGACATAAACAACAGCTTCTGTATGGTATTAAGAGTACACCTGTTTGTCTTTATTCATCAGATTAATTGCTTAGAATGTGCTAAATATTTTAGAGTATTTCCTCAGGGATTAAAAGAAGAAACAAGTTTTCCAAGCTGGCTACACGTTTGAGCTTCTTGGAAATGGCAAGGTGAGATTTTGTAAATTTACTGCATTTAATAAACCAGCTGTTTTTCCTCACTTCAGACATATTTCAAAAAGTGCTCCAAAATCCAAAAATCCTTGGATTGCTTCCCTTGAATCTTGCTGTGATTAGTTTTGATATTTTGTAAGATGTAGGGCTCTATTAACTACTTTGCGCAAACGTTAACGCATGCGCAAAAACGCATTAACGCGAGGGGAAAAACCCTTTGCGCAGAACGTCGTATTACAATGTCCGTGCAAAAAATGTGCGTTTAACGTCTACTGCGGGGGAACCTGCGCGAACCCTTTGCGAGTGTAATGTATGTTGCGAGTCCTATACTTAACATTGTGAGCGCAAATGCGTTTATGCGCTGGTATGCGGATGGTATTACAATCTATGCGCAAATTTTAACGGACAACGTTTGCGCGCATGATTTTAACCTTCTTTTAAAAGCTGGTGGTAACTGCAAATCTGAATGTCCTGGCCGAACCCAAATACACAAAAATTACAGCAAAGTATTATTACACATTCTACACATACCCAAACAATAAAATGGAGAAGTTGTGCGTGTTTTTATTATTGCTGCAGCATATATACTCAGATTGATTTTGACAGCTGCAAAAACTGAACGGGACACATTTGTGGTTCTTAATTCTGATTGTCTGAATCACGTGAAAAAAACAGTCCGCACACTGATTTCTGTGCGTAGCGTTAATGCGCGCGCGTTTTTGTGCGTCTTTTTTACGCGCGTTATTTTTTGACAGATGGAAAAATGCGCTTGGATTTTAATACCACTGTTATTTTTCGCATGTTAACGTTTAACGCTGAGCGCAAAAAAAATAGCGCTGCACGTGCGCTTTTGCTCGATGAATTTAATAGAACCCGTAGTGTTGCGGTTAAATAGCAAAGACATCCAAAGATTTAGTGTTAAAAATAAAATGAGTACAGTTTGAGAATTCTATAAAGTTAAAATTAAATTCAAAACGCATCAAATAACATAATATATTAAACAATATAAGATTTTTTTTTTCCTGGGCTGACGCTTGACTCTAATTTGGGTCGATGTGATAGTAGTCGACGAGTCTAAGGCAAATCTTGACTACGTACAGAAAAAAATAATCCTGCCTTTGTTAGCGTTGTTAAGCGATTGGCTGCTTTATTCAAGCCTTTGTATAATCCCTTTACTACCATGATTGAGTATACTCATTGTTCAAAAGCCCCTGCAGGAGACATGCATTGAGTATACTCAATCTGGTTTTGTTCTGGACCAATTAAGAATTATTTTTATTGCAAACTGGACCCAGCATGTGTCACTAACATTTCACCACATTGAACAGGACAGCCATTCCGGCTCCTGACAATTTTTTTTTTTTTTGAGAAATGATTTTACCTGGAAGGATACATTGAGATTTCTCTAGTTTTCAAGTATATCCTGGGTGGCGAGTATCACTTGCTTATGGAAAAATCACTTTGTAGTGAATGGGTTAAAAAGCAAATGAAACAAGCTTTTTCTTTAAGCCCTTTCACTGGTTTAATATATTTTCGTCAGGTTAAAATAATATATATTTTTTTAACCCATCAGACGTTGCAAATATAATTGCAGGAATGTCCAGGTTTTTCACGTAGAATGTTCCACACATTTAGTAGAAAGCTAGCCACCATGAAAAAATTATCTTTAACCTCACTGGCAGTAATCCCGAGTTTGGCTCGGGGGTTATTAGTACCAATAAGCGGTAACCGAGCCACATTCTGGATTACACAGTAGTGTAATTTACCTTGTCCCTGCGATCCCCCGATGTTCTCCCGTTGTGTCCTCCGGCCGATGCCAGAGATAATGTTAGAATATAAAGATAATGAAATAATCACACTGCCAGGGAGGTTAATTGGTCATGGTAAACAGAATGTCACCTTCCCCGGTGTTCTGGCATGATGCAGTGACCTTCCAAAGTTGAGGTCTTCCCTCAACCCAGAAAGCTGTCAATCAGTTCACTGTGTGATAGAATATCCAGTGTTGACCAATGGCCCTCAATGTGTTTGTTGAGGCCAGTGCCAGTGTCTTCTGCAGTACCCTGGCAGACCCCAGCACTGGATAAATTTAAAATGTGCCCTAAACTGGGTTAACAACAATAATGACTTGTAATACATCCCCTTAACTATCATTTTTGGTCTATTTAGTATTGTAATTGTACACACATTTAACTTACCGGTAAGTGAACCTATTCTAGAAATCCTGTTTGTGCCATCAGAATGTTACTCTATAGATTCAGTGTTTGTGTTTGTTCAAAGTTGCTCATCTTCTGTGATTTATAGTACCAGAGTCAGCAGACTTGAAATTGATACAGAAGATAATCATTTACTTCTAGGGCATCTGAAGAACATTTGCTTAATGACATCACACAGTATCAAATAAAGGCCTAAGGCCATCGTGACCCAAATGACTTATGGAATTTTTGAATGAGTTCAGAGTAGATAATACCCTAATAGGCATCCTTGTTAGCCCTGGAACAGCTGGAAGAACAGTATAAAGCTATAAATGAAATGATTTCTTGCTTTCTTATAATCTAATCCTTATGTAGAGATTTTATTGCATGGTAGATTAATTTCTAGTAATAGTGATGCACTTCATTTAGACACATTTTTCATTTCTCCGTATCTTGAAAGGCGATGCATAAACAATGGGAGAAAAAAAATAAAATCCCTTCTCCCAGCTGCTCAATTATAAAAAAATAAAACATTTTAATCAACACTCAGTTTAATTGTCATTTTAATCTTGATTGATATAAATATTGCATTTTTTTTCTCATTTGCTTTGTACCTTAGGATATGCAGCTGTAAACTATTCAAGGACATTTTGGTAGTGTTTAGCACACTCTGAAAAAGATGCAGTGTTTGAATATGCTTGGAAGACTAATAATAGCAATGAGGGGAATATATTGCCCAAGCGAGTTCTAGGTTAACTGGCACAGTATAGAATTCCTAATAAGTAGCCTATGTTTAGTAGCATAAATGTGTAATCATGCACCTGCTGCACGGTTTGGATATTATAAGGAGTTTGATTTAGTTAAATTACAAAACATCCATTATCTGACTTCATATTTTTACTCCCACCATTCTTAACCCCTTCACAACTAAGCATTTTTGTTGAAAAAAATTATAACATTTAAAACATGGGATGCAAAGTTAATAGTTAATAGAAATTTTTCACAATTGTTGAGATTTTAAAAAGACAATTTTTTAATCATTGAATTTTTTTATGTGCAAACCCCCCCCCCCAAAAAACAACATCAACGAAAAAAAGGTTTTGCGCCTACTGTAGATACTCAAGTATACCGCTAGATTTTGGTGACAAAAAATTACCTTAAAATTGGAGGGGTCGCGTTATATTCGAGACATCTGCATCACGTGTAAAAAAAGAAAAACAAAACTTGCCTTGCTCTGGATCCCAAGTCTTCCAGAAGTTCCGGTAGTCTCGCTGAAGTGAATGCGGGCTCCCTGATGCTTGCAAACACTTCACGAACTCCCAGATTCAGGAGAGGTGGGGTCCATCACGGCAAGAGGGTAAGCTCGGTTTAAGCCAATCCATCACCTCGCTCTTCTCCGCCGACCATCTAATCTCTAGTAAAGAAGACGGGTGGCCGGCGGCTTCATACTTTGTAACAACTGCAATCATTCTAGAGCAGAGCACCCTGACCTGAGGGGTAGTCTGACTGTTAAGAGAACCTGTGGCATTTCAAATCAAACCAAATCCCATCTTCCCGCTTGGCTTCCTCTGCAGTTTTCTGCACATTTACAGATCACATATATATTGGGGAGCTGGCAAAGATCAGTCACTCGTTCGCTGTGTGTGCAGGGGGAACAAAGACCTGTTAAGAGAGGTTGCTGATGCAATATCCCTAAACAAACATATGTAAATCTTTCTTTCTTCATATATGAAGAGGGGGTAAGTGAGAAATGGCTACCCACTATTGCATTTTCTAAGAGAATATGTAAATTTAACCAAAATTTAAAAAATTTAATTTTTAAGCTTATGTTGTGGTGGATTGTGTTCGATGAAATATACGACTATGTTTAAACCACTGAACTCGATCCTGGCATGAGAAATGAGATGAGAAATAACATTGTTTACTTTAGATGTTAAAAGCAGGGAAGGAGTACATTTTGTAATTTTTTTCTACATATTATGTGATCATTTTTGGTATCATTAGAAAGGGCAGACTTTGACCTGTCCAATGAACCCTAACTTGACCTTGTGGGGGTGTAAAGAAAGGAGATTCAGGGTTCTATAGGACCCCCGCCTCTCACGCTCCAATACAGTGGCTTGTGTTTTAGATGAAACAATGTGCAAGAACGCATTGCTTCATCACCTCCTCATTTTCTCCCTGCTTGGAACATGCAAAGGTGAGTTAGTGCAGTGGCATTGTTTCTTGTATTTTTACTTATAAACCACACAAACCATGCCACTGCTTTTAGCTTTTATTTTTTAGATTTACTTAAACCATTAAATATTTGGTGGGATCACTGGAAAGGCCAGAATCTGGCCTTTTCATTGGTGCCCCATATGACCCTGTAGAACTTACAGTGGCCCAAAGAACCTGTACCTTCAGTAAAGGGACTTCCCAGCTGGGTGGGTGGGAAAGACTGATAAATTCTCAAGGGTATGATAGTGTCCAGGGGATGTCCCACAGTCAAGGAAAGAGGTCAGCCCACTGTGTAAGAAGAAAAGGCACAAGAGCTGCAGGACTTCAAAGACGTCCTGAGTACATCCGCTTCACACAAAATGAAACCAGAGGATGGAAACTAGGATGGAAACCAGTGTAGAATATTGAGTGTAGCACACCCAGTATTCCACAAGTAGTTAGGGTGGTAGATTACATATAGTAATTTAATGGAATTCTCCCTTATCAATATGAAAGAAATAAAAAACACATATGGATCATAGTATATCCCATATACATATATATGCATCAAATGGCTAAGTAAAGTCTCACTCACACTTTAAAGAGCCCTAACCGGCTCAAGGTGATGCACTTGTGGGTTGTTATCATAGCCACCCAGCAGCTCTTTGGATGTTCAAAGTCCTAAACAGGTAGGATAAACAATATGGTGCAGTACCGAATATCCAATTTTATACCACACTATGTTTAGGTATACTCATACTTCAGAACCTCACTCAGGTCCTGAGGTGGAACTATCTAATGGAGTCCTTAAGATTACTTTCTGACTTTACTACATATATAGTAAAAGTAAAAAATATAGTAATCCAATGGAGTCGGTACAAGAAAAAAATGGGTAAGCTACTTGAGAAAGGGAGGAACTCTGGCATTCTCAGCGAGAAGGAAAGTGAATGCATATATGTCACACATGCGAGGATTCCAGTTTTCTACTGGTTACCAAAATTACATAAGGATCCAAATAAGCCCCCAGGAAGACCGATTATATCGGGAATTGAGTCTGCATCTAGTCATCCATCTAGATACATCGATGTCATCCTACAGCCACTAGTTAAATCCACTCCCTCCTAACTTAAGGACAACATGCATGTACTGCAAGCACTGGAGAACATCGAATGAGAGGAGGGATTTGTCTTGGCCACATTTGATGTCCAGTCTCTGTTTACTATAATACCTCACCATAGAGGGTGCAATGCCACTCAAACATTTATGGAGATATACCCTACTATTCCTAAGGACCTCACTGACTTAATCAAAGAGGAAAATAATCTTATCCTACATAATAATTTCTTTAAATATGAGGACCAATATTTCCATTTGTGGTTTTTTTTATGTCTTTCATATTGATACCATTGTAAGGGAGAATCCCATTAAATTACTAAATGGTAATCTACCACCCTTACTACTTGTGGAACACTGGGTGCGCTACACTCTATATTCTACACCATGTTATTTTGATTGCCAAGTGGTACAGGCAACACAATTGGAGTGGTTTAGCGACTTTTCCACATTACTTTTCTGACCCATCTATTTAAACGAGCGCAACACAATTCTACTACTACTTCGGATGGAAATCAGATGGAAGTAAATTAAAATACTATTTGTTCCCAGTCTCACTCTGCTCTCAGGGAGAAGAGGCGGTAGATCGTGCCACCCTTGGGCTGTGGGATGTGAGGCAAGTAGGAGATTTTTATGGGGGAGTTTTGAAACATGATAAATTATTTAGCATTCGCAGAATCATTTAACACCAGCTTTCTGGAGGCGGTATATTTCTTAATTTTGCAACCCGACGGTAATTTGCACCTTCACCTTGGAATACCGCACTTATCCAGACTAAAAATAGATCTTGCATCTTATAATCAGCAAGGGGAGCACAAAGTACAATAACCTCACGCAAACTGCGAGACATAAACTGATTTCACCCCAGTTTATCATCAAGATTGGAATTAGACATGTGCACAGCACAAAATTTCGTTTTGAACTAATGGATTAGTCCTAAAATGCAATTTATTTAGTTGCTAAAGAAATTCGTTTTTAGTTCTTTAGTATGAAAACTAATTTTCATTCATCCGAAAACCAGTGGATACAATTACTATTGTAGTGGCTCCTCAGAGGGCTGAGATCGCTGCTTTTACAGTATCTCTCACTCTCAGCACAGTGTGGGCCATATTACATAGTTGGTGCTAACTTAACCAGAGCTGTTGTAAACTTCCCAGAGCCATTATAGCCTATGGAGGTTTACAGTTTACAACAGCTCTGGTTAAGTTAGCACCAACATTGTAATACTGCCCCGTGTCAGGCAAAGCTGTTACAGTAACTGACTGCTGCTCATCACAGCGCTCAGAGTTTCAGTAAAACTAGTAAATAATATTTTTATATATGAGGTTAGAACAATATTATTTCCTTGTTTTACTGAAACTCTGAGCGCTGTTACAGTCAGCTACTGTAACAGCTGAGCCTGATACATTGTACTGAGAGATAATATAACAAGCAGCCGATCTCAGCGCTCACAGCCACTGGATTTAAAGGGCTAAAAAAAAAGGCTCCTCTCTGTATAATGTTTAGAACATCCTCCTGCATTAATTAATACCCCTCTCTGTATAATGTATAGAACATCCTCCTAAATTAGTTAATGTCCCTCTCTGTATAGAACATCCTCCTCAATTTATATATTTCTCTATATAATGTATATAACATCCTCCTGCATTAATACCCCTCTCTGTATCATGTATAGAACATCTTCCTGCATTAATTAATGCCCCTCTCTGTATAGAACATCCTACTGCATTGGCATGTGGAGGGTGCAGATCTTCGGATGTTGCGCTCTTCATTGCTGGTCTCCTTCACTCATCAATGTAATATCAGAAAAAGGACTGAAACTAAAATGTAGTGCATTTTATTTTAGTTTCTTTCGTTTTTTGTACTGAGCAGTTTCGTATCTCTTGAGTCATACGAAAACTAAATTATCCCAAAATTCGGACTAAATCGTTTTAGTACTAAAACGAATGCACATGTCTAATTGGAATATCAATGCCAGACGTTAAACTTATGCTAGTGCTAACGATTACATAGAAACGCTACATTAGCACCAACTATGGAATAGGGCCCTAAGCAATATCGTTGTCAGCCATAAAAGCCCAATTTTTAAAAAAATCTGTCTAAATATGGACTAAATTTTTAAAAACTACAGCATTGAGTTGGAATATTAGGGGGGGACAAATCAGGATGTTCTATTTGCTGAACATGCCCGTATAGCACAGATAGTGTTACTGTAGTTTCTGTATGTAGGCATTTTACCAACTAGGAAGCTACCAGTGTGAACTTGAAATATAGGTCGTTACACCTTGGCACCTGGGCTCTGCATTCTCATACATACTTACATAGTGTCTTGAACCCTGTCCATGTGCTCCTGAACACCAAGCTTTATCCTGTTTCCCCATCTTGCTCCCATTTCCACCCATACTTGTATTGTCCATAATGTCAAATATCCCATTCCCGTCTGTAACCTGCATACTCGACCTGTTTGAATATCCTCAGAACTGTGTCAACAGACCCCCTGACTATAATTGCAAGTTCAACCTGTGTCACTTGTCTCCTGCATTGTGGCTCTTTCCTGCTATCTCCAAAACACCCATGATACGTTTTGTTTCTTGTCACATAAAGAGTTACCCGAGAACACAATATTCCTAAAATAACAAGTAAAAATGCTATTATAGAAATTAATCTATCCTTGTGAAACATGATCACGTATTGGTCATTCTGAAGCAGTTTGTATGAGCCAACTTATCGACATTTATGCAGTCGCAACTATTATAATATTGACAGACATATTACATTAGATATAGGTTTAGATTAAAGCTGGCAGTCTATCGCCGCACTTGGTATTACTGGTCGGAGTTCCTGTCCTCGGCCTTTTGCAAGGAATTGCTCGGTGAGATACGTACCCCCGAGTCACCTTCTCCTGTTTGACGTCCTGGTATGTCCGTGTTGGGCTCCCCTTCTCCTTTCTTGGAGGGATGGAGCTGAATTACATCTGTTTGAAATAATGGCAGGAGTCCCTGTGGGCGCCATCGCAGGCATTGTGCTTTATTCACCTCTGAGCTCTTTTCTTTCGTCTTCTCTCTTATGTTCTTCCTTCTCTTCTCTCCCCTCTCTTGTCTTTTCTGGCATTCCATCTTCTTCAAGGGGAGTTCTCTTTTTGGCCCCGTTCTTTCCCTTTTGAGTTGTTTGTTCTATGTTGTTTGTCTGTGCTGTTTGTGTCTGTGTAATATGTAGTCGGCTGGTCTCATTTCCTGTGCTGGTCGTATGATTACTTCGTCTCTTTATCCCTCCCTATCTCCCTGTATACTATTAGACGGGCCCCGTCTTATAGCACGCTTTTATTCTGCCCTTTGGTTTCTAGGAGTGGTACTACGGTCCGGTGGGACTGGGAGGGAATTGTCATATTTGGGATCAACATTTGAGGTGCATCTGCTTATTAGTACGGCACATTTTCGCTACTGTTGATTACTGCACTGATATTTAACTTTATTGTTAGGGATTATTTGTTCTTATATTGTGTCTTATTTGTCTGTTTCTAATTAACTTTATGCATAACATTTTTTAAATCCAGCAGGTGTCAAACCATCCTTGTGGAGAGGAGACAGCACTAGGATGCATGGCAGTGATTGTGGGTCCTGATGGTGGGGCATCCAGGTTGGTAGGGAATCGGGATGTAACTCCAGTTGTTGACTCCACTTTTACCGGGTCACCTGGAACTAGAAAAGGAGCCAGGTCCTGATTTATTTATTACAGAGGACAATGTAATCCTTAGCTTTTATACACAATGGGTTATGCAATGTGCTGTGATTGAGAAATACTTTGACTATATTGACTGAAAAGTTAATTCTATCACAATTATTTTCCAATTCATAACTTAATAAGCCCCATAACCATATTCAATGGTGAAGAGATGACAGCAATATGTAAAACAGGGACTAAAATAGTTAAAATAGTTTGAGAATTCCTTTTTTATTTTCTTTGACAAAACTTCTTTGTCAAACTTTTGCCCGTTAACTAACTTTCTCTTTAGCTATTAAATGCCAAAGAGTAATGTTTCATTAAAAATATCTTTGCCAAAAAAGTCCTAAAACATGAACATTTTCATCTTTCAAACATGTTGCTTCCATAAATGTTGACATCTGAAAAGTCATTACTGTATTTTATCAGGTTGTGTCAAACGTTCTCATACTGTTCTTCAAAAAAACTTTATGATCATGACAGCCACCTTCATACAGAATTCTGGAATAAAACATTGGAGGATTTGAACTCTACAAATTAATTTAAATTCATAATGGACGATGAAAAGCAGCAACGAAATGTCAAATGCCTTTAAATCCCAAGATTTGGATAAGTATATTGTGAAAACTGTTGCAGGCTTACTTTTCATATTTGAAAGAAATCCTTTTTCCAATAAGGTTCCTTTGAAAGTTTATATGGTTAGAGAACATAATTTAAATACATCCCCTTTCATTTCCATGCTTACTCATTGATATGATAAATGTTTGAAAAGTCAGTTCTGACAGACTGGAAAAGACATGAGAAAAGCCTGTGACACCCGTACCATGGATTTTTGTGCCAGATACAGAAATCTAAAGAAAAGTGAGCTTAGTATCTGAGTAACAAGGTTTCTACTAGACTAAGCAAGAGACAAGGGCTTGTGATGCGTGTCATGCCAGCTGAGATCTGTCTTCTAACGAGATACGTTTTGCCTGGATCTCAAGGATGTCAGTCTTCAGCTCATCACTCTACATTAACAGAGAAAAAGGAAGGACAGAGGTAAGGGAACAAAGTTTAGGGAATTAAATATTTTAGTGTATTCCTTCATGTCACAAGTACAAAAATAATTTTAAAAAGATATTATCTGTAGATAGAAAAGATTTATAAAATTACAATATGTATATAAAAAAAGTATCAGAACGATTGACAAACCTGACTTGACATGGGTAATGAAATGCAAGAAAAAAATAATGGATCAAGCCCAGTGACTAATTGTGAAGAGTAAAAAAAAATAAAAAAAAATTGTTCTTTAAAATTATATTAACTTATCCATTGTGCAGAGAATGCTTTTAAAGAGGCATACTCTACTTTGCACTACCTATACTTAGGATTCCAAAGTCCCCATTACGCACCACTGAGGGTAACTGAAATGTTAACACACCTGTGGAATCATTTAGCACCAGGTCTAACCCCCCCCCCCATAAGATACTCACCTCTCATCCCATGGCAAGAACGGTGGGCCAATCTGCCACTTCTGGTCGACAGGAGCAGAGTGAGACTGGGGATAAATAGTCCAGTCTCCAACCGCGGTCCTGCATGATCTTGCTAGAGCGGGATTCTGGTTATTCCTTGTCCCACCCCAGCTCCTCTGGTTTATTTCATGATTTTCTGGTTTTCTGGTTTAATATTTACTCTGCTGATTTTCCTGTGTATGATCCCTGGCTATTTCTGACGTTCCTTTCTGGTGTTATGATCCCTGGCTATTCCTTGACTGAGTGTACCTTAACCCATGCCGTGCTGATTCCCTTTGTATGGTTCCTAGTGTGTATCAGACTCTGCACTGCCGTTTGTTATTTTTCTGGTGATAACAGCTCTCGGAAATTCAAAAGAAAATTTATATAAATAGTGTACTTGAAATGAGTCCAGCATACAACGGTATCAGTTCAATGGATTTATTCCTTCACCACAGTAAAACACAGGCACAATGTTTCGACCTCAACCAAGTCTTCATCAAGTACATCTGGGGAGATGGAACAGAGGCGTGGAACACATGCCAAGTGAGATATGTGTGGACAATTAAGCTGTATGGGCAATGGGCACTATATTTTGGTATGTGTTATTGTTGATATTATACTAGCTGAAGAAGCAGATTTGAGTAGCGAAACACGTTCTTGTTAGATATCCTGTTTTGATTTTAATTTCTGTTTTAATTAAATCTGAGCATTGTCTGCTTGGTCACCTTTCTGGCTGAATTTCGGATGTTTCCCATCTGTGCATTACTACAAGCTATGGAAGCTCCAAGACCAAGTAGGAAATTGGCATTATATTTCTCTGGCTTACTTGGATTTGCACTAGGGAAGCTGCCTGGTATTTTTTCCTTTCTCATTTCATGATCCATGTGGTGAAAGTTCTTGCAAGGTGCGTGGGTTACCTGAGAATTGTTATGAAAAACAGCACAGAGACATGTACCCACTTAGAGCCAGTGTTGGGGATCTACACTTGTGAATGGATCATGATGTAGCTCTCACCCCTGGAGGAGCCACTGAATAATCCCAGGATAGTCTCACCGCACTAAGAATTATTATACACCAGCACACTGTTATGGATTTTCTAGATTTTGTACTGTACTGAAGCAATAAAGTGGCATTGAATACACATATACTGTGAAGCGTAAAATGATTAAACTGAGATTAATGACGAAATGCGCAACGCGGGAAAAACACGTGGCGGAAAAGAAACGGTTAATATCCTTCAGTTCGTGAGTTTAAGTTCCGCTCAAAAAGGCTCATAAATTGGTGTCTTAGGGTACCCGGGTACTAGATTCAACTGGCCAGTGAATGAACAAAAATATCTTCGACTAGTCAACGTTGGGGCCCTGTGAATTGAAGCAATCAGCCAAGTGCGTGTTTTCTCGGAACTGTAGGCCTTGAGGCCTCTCACCCATCCGGCGAACACTGCGTCCAGAACCGATGACTCCACCAAAGGATCTCTCTCCACCGACTGGAACCCGGTGCCAACGAATCTGCTCCTCCGATGCCAAATCTCCGTAACAGGAACCGATCCGCTGCCTGCACTCCCGGTCGATCAGCGGCCTCCTTACTCGAGGTCCTTCTGGAACCTGGTTGTCCTCCAAGCTGCTCAGCGGAATGTGGTATGCAATGATGCACACTCCGTCCCCGATCTCAAGCACTGGATATGCCTCGGTCCACTCTCCGGCCTGGTTGTGATCCTGGACAATGTACTGCATGCATCTCACTCGTTCAGCTGCTCTGCTTGCTCTGCCAATGCCCTGCACGAGGCTCCTGATGTCTTTCCTGGTGCCAGCACGCCTACTTCCTGTCCTCTTTGCAAAGGTCTCTGGGAGACAGAGTCTTTTTAGTCCAGCATAGTCCTTGACATATCTAAGCTCTGTCTCCCTCTAGTGGCAGCAACAACTCAGTCCATAGAGCCAGACTAACACAGCGCTACAATAATAAAGTATTTGCCTGACTCATCTAGTAACAATTTACTACACTATAATTACCATTTTCTCATTTCTTTATGTCCAGTGGAGTTTAAGAACATTTCATATATAAAGAAACCCCAAACCTCAACAAGCATTTGCAAAAAATAAAAATGGTACAAGGGTGTAGTAGATCAGTGTTATACTTATCTACCACTAGAGGGCACAGTTGTTTGTGTTACCTGTTTTCTGTTAATGTAATAGTGTTTCCAGGTCAGGGGTTGTTGTTGTCAGTTTCCTGAGTGGGAGAGCTGTGTCTGCACCAGCGAATAAAGAGAATAAGTAATTCATCCATAACCTGCCTCTGCATCAGTCATATGAAGATATTACAAAGGGCAAGGAATGAACTGAGCTAAATGAACAGCACACAGTATTGCTTAACACCTCTAAAAATTGTACCCTCTATCAGAAGTACAGAAAAATAACAGTAAACAGGTGAAATATTACTCCTGGAGTTCTTGTATTTAAATTTCTTCTATGAAAACAGTGCAGATTTGCCAGATTAATAAATTCAAACTAGGCCCACTCACATGAACTAGAGCCCTAGACAGGTTGGCACATTATATAACACCGGTGGACCCGTAGAGGCGATTATTATCTGGTGTCTGTAAGTAAGACACCACATTGTGTGTGTCAGTTTTATTCCGTTTTTATACGTGAGCTATTTTAATAGGATTTTCTGCACCATATTCTAATATTATTGAGATCCAGCCCATCTATTATTGAAGTCAAGGAAGGAGAGATTGCCTGCATAGGACCACCACTGTTATAAGCCAGTCTGTCTACGACTTGAGATCATGTGAGTAGGCCCAGTATGATTTTACTATTTTATTGATCTAGCAAATGTGCGCTGTGTGTGTGAGGTTTTTCATTCTCTTGAGACTCATTGACGAAGTTGAATTCATTCAGTCAGAAAAATATGTTGGTTTTTCGAAAGGTTGAGGGTCACCACCTGAAATCCCAACTTTGAGACGTGTTTCACTTGGAGAGCACCTGGCTTCTGTCAGAAAGGTTCTTATTCCTCTTTATAAATACCGTCATCTTCCAATGAATATTATCCCGACTGTAACTGGGATGCTGAACCGGCGTCTTCTGGGTTCTTAAGCGCATGCGCTGGCATTGCATATCCTATGTTCCGCTTCCTGTTGCGCATGGGTTCCCTATCCGTTTTGTAATTAGTTTCAATTCCCCTGTTTACATTCTTTTTATCATAGTACTTGTGTATACATCAATTTATACCTCTATAAAAAACAAAACAAAACATAATTTCTCAGAATATAACGTGTTCCCATTTCTAATTTTAACAAGAGTACCCTTCAGAATACTGTATATAACCACAAAGACTTGATAAAATATGAAAAAAGAATTACACGCTGTTCAAATTTTTATGGAAATTCACTTAACATTCTTTGGTATAGCATTCTGACAGGACATGACGTATACACATAATGATAGATTATTAATCTACTGAAAAAATATATAATTTGTCTGGGTCATAATAAAATGTGACTTCAAATCGCATTTAACCCCTTGAAGACCAATGACGGAACTGTTCCATAATAAATGCATTCAGGGTTATTCAGAGGTGAAAACCAGGAGAATAACTGGAGAAGCAAAATTTCTAAGTCAAAATAGCCAAACCAGAAATATTCTTCCATTCATCTCACTTTCCAAATCGGCTATTTGGTCTAGATTGTTCATTCTCCTGGTTTTCACCTCTCTCTGAATAACCCTGATTGACTTTAAAGATCCTTGGTCCTTAAGAGGTTAAACATTATCAAAAACTATTGAGCTCAACACAGAGGTCAAATGACTCCGCAGTGAAGGGGTTAATATATTTGAGTTTTATTCCTGTGGATTCTGTGATACTGTAATGTGTGATGTGTATGAGCATATCAGCTCTACAGAAATAAAACTCACAGGAATGCACAGAATGTATGAGTGCGAGTTCTATTGCTATGGATTCTGTGGTACAGTAATGTGCGGGGTGTATGAGCTTTGCTTGTGGCTCTAATGTAGCGTTTGACGTCTGCTATATTTATTATGTGTCATGCCCACGCTGCTGATTATATCTTGTGTACCATCTGTGCTCAGGCAGTCGCATGTAAAGTGCTGCCCCAGGTTCTGCACTGCTCACAAAGAACACAAACCGTTAAAGCACAAACACACACCACACCCTCCAGCCAGAATAAAGCTCTCCTCCCCCTATTCAGCAATGCTCCAGCATTACGGTGCAAAGCTGTGTTCCTACCAGACCTGTTTCCTGAGCTCCCTGATACTTCCTATTTGATTACCCATGTACCAGACCCCCTGCTTTGACCAACGACTACCACCTTCTGCCTGCCTATGATCTACTGACCGTCCCTGACTATTCTTTTGGAGTGCCCACCTGTACCTCACATGGAATCCACCTTTGTCTTATTTACCACCCCAAGGCCTATTCCACACATGCTGATCCCTCCTGTCTGTATCCATGAATCCCCTCATACTGTGTTCAGACCACCCTGCAGACCATTACATTATGGGAGACATTAATTGTGAGTGTTATCTGCTGCTTCTGTCCAGGAGTAGAGCGAGACTGGGAACAAATAGTTCCTAGTCTCCTCCTGATTCATTTGCGGCACTGCGCGATCGCCATAGCAACTGGAGCACCCGGCAGCTGACACATAGATCGAATTCCCCACAGCAGCTTCAACATTTGCATCACGTGCACACTGTCGACCTTGAAAAGAGGACTGAATCAGAGGGATCAAATGTAGAAAGTGAAGAAATTGCGCATGTGGAACAGTCTTCTACTTTAGAAATGCTTCATTTGTCTGATCCAGCCGATTGCCCAGCTGTTACCACCTCAGCAAGGGCTGCTATTGTCGGGAAAGGTTTATGCAAGAGAAAAATTTTGTTTCCCAAGAATGAATTAATATCAACGGTTTTAAAAAAAAAGAAGCAAATTACAAGTGATGGCTTCCAAATGGAGAAACCATAAGAAAATGCCTGGATTATTCTGTTAAATTGAACAGTGTTTTGTTTTTGCTGTAAGCACTTTACAACTAAAGTTACTACAAATTTGACACGGGAGGTTATAATGATTGGAAGAACAGGTCTCAATCTTTCTATTCGTGAAATGTCCGACTCTCATCCTGTTGCTGTAAGACTGGATTGAACCATTTAGAAGACATGGATCTGGACAAACCGTAGATGCTGGTATTTTTGGCAGCAGAAACACAACACGTTAAGCGCCTTGTAGGTATAGTACAGTATCTTGGTCATCAGTGCTTCGCTTTTAGGCTAAGGTCAGACGAAAGCAATTTTAACGTGCATTTAATCACGGCCGTGCTAGCAGCAAATGACGTCCAATGCCGGGGAACATACGACGAACGGCTGCACGAAAGTTCGTCCGTGCAACGCAAGTGGCAAACGAACGCATTTTTTCGAGAACGTCAAACCTCTACTACTGACGTACAGAGTGCGCTGCGGCCCCATAGCGGCGTGTTTGCGTGATTGGGAGACGTCAGACGCTGCACACGTCCGACCAACATAATTCCAGACGCAAAAGGGTTTTATTGATGATCCGTACAAAATCACGGCCGAAAATGCGCATCGTATGACAGCTATCGCGTATTCCGTGAAAAAATACGTCCATTCGTTCGAACGCACTTTTTCACGGACAACGTGAAAAATGCGTTCGTCTGACCTTAGCCTTAGAGGTAGCAGAGATACGTTATACACGGAAAATAATGGAAATTATCTACAACTTGTGGAAACGCTAGCCACTTCTGATACAGTTATGCAGGAACATCTGAAAAGAAAAAATTTCAAACATTATTTGGGGAAGCAAAATATTGAAGAAATCCAGCGCAACGATGTATATTAGAAATAGGTCTTTGTCAAGTATACTTGACAAAGACCTATGTGAGGTCAAAACGTCTATTTTGCTGGTGATGGAATAAACCTATTTCTACAATACGACGTTGTGCTGGATTTCTTCAATATTTTGCTGTCTTGAGACCTTGTAGTGAGGACCTCCAGCTGTGGACCTAATCAAGTATGTGAGTACATCTTCTGCATTATTTGGGGAAAAACATTCAAAATGAACCAACTGGCCTTATAGCCAAAGACATACCATGACACATTTTGCAATCACTGAATAATGCCAAGTATTATTCCATTATACTTGACTTCACTTTAGGTTCCAATTTGGAGAAATTGACATTGAGATGCTTCACATACAACAATGGTACAATCAGATGCTGTATCCCTTTCAAAAGAACTAAACTTAAAGTTTTGTGTTTCATTGTATTGTGGTATATTATTATTATTCTTTATTTATAAAGCGCCAGCATATTCCGCAGCGCTGTACAATAAGCACAGTAAAGACAGGGTTACAATACATTGAACAACATTTGACAAACAGTACAGGAGGAGATGAGGGCCCTATTCCCGTAGGAACTCACAATCTGGGAGGGTTGGGGTTGGAAACAGGAGGAGAGGACTGTAAGGTGAGAGTGATTGATGGTTGCGTCAGTGAGTTGGGTGGTAGGCTTCCCTAAATAGGAACGTTTTCAGGGAGCGTTTGAAGGAAGAGAAGTTAGGGGAAAGTCTGACAGTACGAGGGAGAGCGTTCCAGAGAGTGGGGGCTGCGCGTGAGAAATCCTGCAGTCTATCATGGGAAGAGGTTTTGCGGGGAGAAGCTAGTCACAGGTCACTGTTTGACCTTAGGGAGCGGGCCGGGGTGTATTTGGTGATTAGTGAGGACAGGTAGTGGGGAGCTGAGTTAGTGAGGGTTTTGTAGGTAAGGATAAGGATTTTGAACTTAATTCTGCAGTGGATGGGGAGCCAGTGAAGGGACTCGAAGAGGGGAGCGGCAGAGACAGAGAAGCGGGTGAGGTGAATTAGCCTGGCAGAGGCGTTCAGGATATGGATTGTAGGGGGGAGAGGCGGGACAGAGGGAGGCCAGATAAGAGATTATTGCAATAGTCGAGTCGGGAGATTACCAGGGCGTGTATGAGTTGTTTTGTGGTGACAGCGGTAAGAAATGGCCGAATTCTGGAAATATTACGCAGTTGGTATCGGCAGGAGGAGGAAAGAGACTTGATGTGGGGGATGAAGGAAAGAGCAGAGTCAAGTGTAACTCCAAGACAGCGAACTTGGTTTGATGGTGAGATGGTGATACCCTCCACCGTGATAGAGAAGTCAGGAGGTGGGGAGGCATTGGAGGGAGGAATAAGTAGGAGTTCAGTCTTTGACATGTTGATCTTTAGGTGGTGGGAGGCCATCCAGGAGGATATGCCAGATAAACAGTCACTGACTTTTGAAAGGACAGGGGGAGAGAGATCAGGGGTAGAGAGGTAGATCTGAGTGTCATCAGCGTAGAGGTGGTAATTAAAGCCAAAGCTGTTGATGATTTTGCCCAGGGAGGAGGTGTAGATGGAAAAGAGCAGAGGACCAAGGACAGAGCCTTGAGGTACACCAACAGATAGAGGCAATGAGGAGGAGGAGTTACCAGAAAAGGACACACAGAAGGACCTGTTGGATAAATAGGAGTCGACCCAAGCGAGTGCAGTGTCACCGAGACCCAGAGAGTTGAGGGTCTGTAGAAGGAGGTTGTGGTCAACAGTGTCAAAAGCAGCCGAGAGGTCAAGCAGGATGAGAATAGAATAGTGGCCGATCAAATTTATCTGATCAAATCTCTAAAGAGAATTAATGCAAATATCTAAAATGCCGTATCAGCACTCAACCTTAATTTGTTTTGCAGGATCAATTTGATCATCTGCAGCTTCATTTTGATCATCTGCAGCTAATTTAGTATACTATACTAAATAGGATTAACTTTGTTAGCAAGCTTCTTCAAAACAGAACTATGCATCTTCCAGATGTGATTGAAGTTTGAGTCCACAAGTAGTTTTTTTTTAAAAAAAATGACCGTTCAGATAATGGATTTGAGGACTTTCTTCAAGAGGCAAAATAACTAGCATTAGAAATGGAAATTGATCCTGCGTTTCCCCCTTTAGTACAGCAAATAAAGAGGAGGATTTGCTGTGAAGCTGCAGATGATCAAATTGATCCTGCAAAACAAATTAAGGTTGAGTGCTGATACGGCATTTTAGATATTTGCATTAATTCTCTTTAGAGATTTGATCAGATAAAGCATCACAGTAGGCACTTCCAGTTTCTGTAGGATATTCAGAAGCTTAAAGATGTACCGCAGGGAATTCTGATGAAGTACTGTCTAGATTTTCAGGACATTTTGACATAAAAAACTCAAGATTCTGATGTGGCTGGAGCTCAATTGTGTGAAAAACTTGCAATATTGACTCCTATATTGAAACCTGCTATATTGAAATGACAACTATACAAATTCTGGCATTTGCAGCCAAGAATGACTTTGCTCTCAATGTTACCATTACACATTCTATTGACACTGCAAGTATCTGTTACCTCTGGGGAAATTGCAATAACTACTATTGAAACCATATTGCACAAAATATTGACTTTCAGAATTTGCTTCACAATTTTGTGAATGCATATGCAAGAAAGGTTACGTTTGAAAGTGTGCAATATCTGTCAAAGCACTTTAGATAAATTTGCACTGATTTAGCACTTGCAGGGAAACTTAAGTTTTAGTGTAGTTTATAATGTTGTAAAAATTATGTTACATGTTGATTTTTAACCCTCATTGATCCTAGTTGCACTACTTCATGCACTTTGAGTAATAGTTCTTAAAAGGTTTGTCTTGACATATTTTTAGTGTAGCAATGTATGTAGTATTGTTTTACTATGAATATTGAGCATTCCAAGTTCCATTTGATGTTTGAAGAGGAACTCTAGGTGATCATGTTTGCACTATTTTATGCACTTGTATTTGTTGTTAGTTTTATTTTATAGTTTTCTAACTTGTTGCATTGAACAAATGTTAATAAAATGCACTTCACAGCAAAAAAAGTTTTTCTGTAAATGAAAAACAAGTTATGAACACCAATTTCCAAAACAACTATAGCTTTATAGAGTGGTTATGGTGGAAATATCTTGTTCCTGCAGTCCAACAAATTTAAATACTGGTTTTCCAGAGAAAAGACAGTGTTTAAATAGGTCTATAAAGACAGCACTAGCGGCTGTCACCCAGTGACTCAGAGCACCACCAGAGGTTGTCCTTTCAAGACCAACATTCAGCATCCTTTACTCTATGCTTAAATTCAAACACTCCCAATAGAGATTATGCATCTCTATGATTGTAATGGAATGGCAAGGCACAGATAAGGAGGGGGGGGACATGATTGCATCAGCCATTCCCAGAGGTTTCTAGTTGTGCCTCTGGTTAGGGATGTTGTTAACCCCTCCCTACAGTGCTGTGATTCCCCCTGGAAGTATCACTTAAGGAAATATGGTTTGTGGAAAAAGGGGGTTTGTATATACTTTGCACTGCAGGTAAGCAGAGGGATGGGGGGGCGTTTCAGCCTTTCATAGTATTAAAAGCATCATTGCCGTCTGAACACCTCTTCCCGAGCCACCCAGCGCTGAGCCGTCGATCCCACATCCTAGATGTTTAATCCCTCCCATGAAAAAGGAAGCGAAACATGGCCGCCTACATGAGAACAGGAGGCAGAGTAGTTGTTAAATAAAAGGTTTACTGGTTTAATTAAGCTACATTAAAACAAATCAAATCTCTGTAGCAGACAGCAGGGGCACTTTAATATGCAGAGATTATTGGACAGACATACACAAAACAGATGAACAGACTAATGAAAAAGTCTTATGGTTCAGGAGATCGTTATTTCACATTTCGGTACCACAGCTAACAATCCACTCCCATCATGTACAGTGGCTTTTAAGACAAACTAAGCAATGGAACAGTCCCTTTTATTTTCTGAAAGGGAAATTTTGTTTTGAAAACAAATACTTTCAAATCCACAAAGGATCCGTCAGTTACTTTTTATTATTCCAGTAACAAAAGGCAGACAGAATCATAGAATTTACAATCTGCCATGAATGCATTTAAGAATAAAAAGATCAGTATGTATTTTTGGTAGCTTCCATACTTTGGTCCTATTCTATCCTGCCAAACTCTATACTTTGTGTAACTACTAGTGCGGGGGTCAAGTCCTAGAAAAAGAAATGCAGTGTCATGTGCCCCCTTCTCCTTAGAGGTCATCAGGATGCTACAAATCGATCTGCCATGCTGTCGGCACTCTGCAAATAGGAAGCGATACTCTAGCTGGCCGGCCCACTGCCAAAATGAATCGTGAATGCACTCAACCAGCCAGCTCCTGCTATACGTGTCATCTGACATGACCATGCTCAATGACGCAACCCAAAGATGGGGTACAGGTGTGTCGATTTATGACTGTTGCCGAACCTCTCTTTAATGACCTTGCCTGAACCCTGCCTGCCCTCAAGCCTTCCTTCGACCTTGCAAGAATGCCACCTGCCTATAGCTCTCTGCCTGACTAAACACTCTATCCTGAAGACTGCATATTTCCAAGACTCCTATCTCCTAGTAAGACCTTGCTTTTATGAACTTTGTTACTGACCATAACCAGTCTTTATTCAGATTATTTTTAGACTATATTATTTCAAGAACTACAACCTGACAACACCTCTACTGAATTGAGGATGTTGTATACTTCACCTAGCTTCTCTGTCAGTTGTATTGAACAGGCCACTTATACTTCATTGTTCTTGCTTTGAGACATTAACCGCTGCAATACAAAGTATAGATGTTAAAATACAGTAAGGAGACGCTAATGCAACGTTTGCAGCTCTGTTGGAACAGAAGCTAGTGTCCATTATGTATACGCCTTGAGCCACAGCTGGAAAATCGCCCCATGTGTTTACTACTGATCATAGATGACACTATTCCAAATCCCACCACCAATATTATGCAACAAGAAGAGAACAAGGCTGCTTCAGCTTGTGTCCTCTAGTCTGAATGAATGGTGTATAGGTTTGGTTATGGTGACAATTATCCACATGTGTTTTTGAATAGTCATACATTTACGTGCATTTTTGATAGTTTGTAGGTTGACGTCCTAGTTCGTTTTGGACTCCAGCAATGCCCATGACTAGTAATTTCCATGTGCACTTCTGTTCATGTTACAAACCATTGCAACAGGTCTCCATATTGCATAGAATACTGTGGAAAATTTAGCATTACGTTCATCCATACTCATTTTGTGCTTCTGACATGTTTTATATTTTTTGCAGCACATTATGACTATTTTAGATACATTCTCCGTCAAAAAAAGCAAAATGAAGCAAATATTCTATTAATTGTGCCGGCTGGGTGGACTAGAAGTAACATCACTGCTCTATAACTGTGGAGAGAGACTGGAGACACAGGTTCAATACCAGCAAGAGCACCTGTCCAGTTAGTGTCCTTGGGCAAGACACCTAACGGTAAATACTCGCCACCCAGGACATACAGTTAGGTCCAGAAATATTGTGACATCAACACAATTCTAACATCTTTGGCTCTATACACCACCACAATGGAGTTGGAATTAAACAAACACAATGTGCTTTAACTGCAGACTGTCAGCTTTAATTTGAGGGTATGTACATCCAACTCAGGTGAACGGTGTAGGAATTACAGCAGTTTGCAGATGTGCCTCCCACTTGTTAAGGGACCAAACGTAATGGGACAATTGACTTCTCAGCTGTTCCATGGCCAGGTGTGTGATATTCCCTCCTTACCCCAATTAAAATGTGCAGATAAAAGGCCCAGAGTTCATTTCAAGTGTGCTATTTGCATTTGGAATCTGTTGGTGTCAACTCTCAAGATGAGATCCAAAGAGCTGTCACTATCAGTGAAGCAAGCCATCATTAGGCTGAAGAAACAAAACAAACCCATCAGAGAGATAGCAAGAATATTAGGCGTGGCCAAAACAACTGTTTGGAACATTCTCAAAAAGAAGGAACGCACCGGTGAACTCAGCAACACCAAAAGACCCAGGAGACCACGGAAAACAACTGCGGGGGATGACCGAAAAATTCTTTCCCTGGTGAAGAAAACACCCTTCACAACAGTTGGCCAGATCAAGAACACTCTCCAGGAGGTAGGTGTATGTGTGTCAAAGTCAACAATCAAGAGAAGACTTCACCAGAGTGAATACAGAGGGTTCACCACAAGATGTAAACCATTTGTGAGCCTCAAAAACAGGAAGGCCAGATTAGAGTTTGCCAAACAACACCTAACAAAGCCTTCACAGTTCTGGAACAAGATCCTATGGACAGATGAGACCAAGATCAACTTGTACCAGAGTGATGGGAAGAGAAGAGTATGGAGAAGGAAAGGAACTGCTCATGATCCTAAGCATACCACCTCATCAGTGAAGCATGGTGGTGGTAGTGTCATGGCGTGGGCATGTATGGCTGCCAATGGAACTGGTTCTCTTGTATTTATTGATGATGTGACTGCTGACCAAAGCAGCAGGATGAATTCTGAGGTGTTTTGGGCAATATTATCTGCTTACATTCAGCCAAATGCTGCAGAACTCATTGGACGGCGCTTCACAGTGCAGATGGACAATGACCCAAAGCATACTGCAAAAGCAACCAAAGAGTTTTTGAAGGGACAGAAGTGGAATGTTATGCAATGGCCAAGTCAATCACCTGACCTGAATCCCATTGAGCATGCATTTCACTTGCTTAAGACAAAACTGAAGGGAAAATGCCCCAAGAACAAGCAGGAACTGAAGACAGTGGCAGTAGTGTCCTGGCAGAGCATCACCAGGGATGAAACCCAGCGTCTGGTGATGTCTATGCGTTCCAGACTTCAGGCTGTGATTGACTGCAAAGGATTTGCAACCAAGTATTAAGAAGGGAAAGTTTGATTTATGATTATTATTCTGTCCCATTACTTTTGGTCCCTTAACAAGTGAGAGGCACAGGTGAACGGTGTAGGACTTACAGCAGTCTGCAAACATTGTGTTTGTTTCATTCCAACTCCAGTGTGGTGGTGTATAGAGCCAAAGATGTTAGAATTGTGTCGATGTCCCAATATTTCTGGACCTGACTATACTTGAAAACAAGAGAAATCTCAATGTATCCTTCCTAGTAAAATCCTGTCTCAAAAACAAACAAACAAATCATTCGTTATGAGACATTAATGAAATTAAAAATATTTAAAGTACAGTTATTTTACCAATGGAATTTAGATTTGTTACACATCATCTGCATCGTGTCAACATCACATTTAATTTTCCTCTAATGATCATAGAACATGACCCTACGACACTGACAACCTTCTTCGCACTAAAAATGATGCATATTCCAGGGAACGTCATGCTGGTGGGACCAGGGAGCTTGCTTAACTAACTGATCAATTTTTTTTCTGATGAGGAAATAATATTAGTTATTAATTTGCTTCCGTGCAAGAATGACCAGTGGTAGGGAAAGGAATTACCAGGATAGATATGCTGTCTGGTCCCATTAGTCTTCAATGCATGAGAAGGAGATAAATATGGAAGCACTCCGTCTTTCTCACTAACTCAATCTGCACGCCTCTCATTTCCTTCAATTTGCCTTCCGTGTTCTACTTATCTTTTTCTATGGCTCATCATCTTCTCACTGTACTCCTTTCTATTGTACATAGTGCAGATAAGCTATCCAATATTTTCACCATTTTTCATTTAATTTTACCATCAATATACGTCTGCAGCCGCTTCAAATATATCCTCTGGTTTTGAATCTCCATTTTTTTTTACTCTAAGATAGGTCACACCAAAGCTGCGCTATAGAACAGGATGTCAGAAAACCTTAATTCGCCAATTGCATGTTTTTAATCTTTTCTCTATTTGGGCAGTAGACATGTGCATTCGTTTTAGTACTAAAACGATTTAGTCCGAATTTTGGGATAATTTAGTTTTAGTATGACTCAAGAGAAACGAAACTGCTCAGTACAAAAAACGAAAGAAACTAAAATAAAATGCACTACATTTTAGTTTCAGTCCTTTTTGTGATATTACATTGAGTGAAGGAGACCAGCAATGAAGATCGCAACATCCGAAGTTCTGCACCCTCCACATGCCAATGCAGTAGGATGTTCTATACAGAGAGTGGCATTAATTAATGCAGGAGTATGTTCTATACATTTATACAGAGAGGGGTATTAATGCAGGAGGATGTTATATACATTATACAGAGAAAGGTATAAATTGAGGAGAATGTTCTATACAGAGAGGGACATTAATGCAGGAGGATGTTATCTACATTATACAAAGAGGGGTATTAATTAATGCAGGAGGATGTTCTAAACATTATACAGAGAGGAGCCTTTTCTTTAAATCCAGTGGCTGTGAGCGCTGAAATCGGCTGCTTGTTACATTATCTCTAAATACAATGTATCAGGCTCAGTTGTTACAGTAACTGACTGTAACACTGCTCAGAGTTTCAGTAAAACAAGGAAATAATATTGTTCTAACCTCTTATATATAAAAATATTATTTACTAGTTTTACAGAAACTCTGAGCGCTGTGATGAGCAGCAGTCAGTTACTGTAACAGCTTTGCCTGACACGGGGCAGTATTACAATGTTGGTGCTAACTTAACCAGAGCTGTTGTAAACTGAAAACCTCCATAGGCTATAATGGCTCTGGGAAGTTTACAACAGCTCTGGTTAAGTTAGCACCAACTATCAGGGTTATCCAAAGAGATTCGAAAAGTCACCGCACGTTCGGTGACTTTTCGTTCTCTTCAATTCGGTTCCTTTTGCCGATTGCATTTCGGTGACCCTGCGGTGTATTCAGCAAGCGCCACAGGGTCCCCGAATTGCAGAGAAAAGCTACCGCAAACCTGACGAAAACTAACCGAATGCAGGCTGAAAACAAGCAAAAACATCTGGATTAACCTTCGAAAAAGCCGAACATGAGCCGAATCACACAGAGCCGAAGCAGCTGTGACGTAGAGGAGGCAGTGAATAAATTAGAAAAACCATTTGTATGAATCTGGGAAAATGAAACGCTGTTTGCAAAGAAACTACTGAGCGAAAATGTCTGATATTTTCACAGGAGGTCCAGGGAATGATAATAAAGAGGGCTGTTACAAAAAAAATAAGTAAACTGAAAAAAAAAAATCAAAAAAAATCGGACTTTTTAAAAAAAAAAAAAAAAAAATCAGAAAAATGCTTAAAGTATCCTAAAAAATTTATAAATAAAGAGACTCTTTACTGCAGAATTTTATAATGAACGGTTTATTAGATATTTAATTAAAACGGGAATATTTTTAACATTGAAGTCTATGGGATTCTCCTGAATAAACTTGCCGAATTAAACCACTGAATGGCAGGGCATTTCGGGAACCTTTCACTGCTGGTTTGTGTTCTCTGAACAGCCGAAGCATTGCTTTTTCATGGGGATTTCACTGCCCTCGAACAGGCACCGAACAGGCACCGTATGTTCAGGCAATTCGCCAGGATTTGGCGAATTGCCTGCTCTCTGGATAGCCGAATGGTCAGGAAAGGTAACCGAACACTGATTTTCAGCGTTCGGTTACCTTTCTCAAGCAATTCGGATCTCTTTGGATAACCCTGTATGTAATATGGCCCACATTGTGCTGAGAGTGAGAGATACTGTAACAAGCAGCGATCTCAGTCCTCTGAGGAGCCACTACAATAGTAATTATATCCACTGGTTTTCGAATGAACGAAATTAGTTTTCATACTAAAGAACTGAAAACGAATTTCTTTAGCAACTAAATAAATTGCATTTTAGGACTAATCCATTAGTTCAAAACGAAATTTTGTGCTGTGCACATGTCTATTGGGCAGCACTAAGTGATTGTCGTTACAGTCTTCTGTATCATCTGAAGGTCCAATGAGGAGGAAGAAGGTTCTCTGGCACTCTAGTGCATCTTTACAACTTTGATAAGTTTGTCAACTTTTCCTAAATCAATTCAGCATGCTAAGATATGCATTTTCCTAATTTACATCCATTATGATTTATTACTTTTCGGGATTTCTTTCTATTTAATCCCTTCAATAGAAGTGTTTTCCACAAAACCACTGTCGACCCAGTGGTTTTGTGGAAAGTGATTTTCCATTACCCACACAGTAAATATATACAGAGATGTTCCTTTGACAGGCAGAGGCCTCCCTCTATTGGCCAAAAAGTGCTACTACATTTACTTTTAGCTGTTTTAATTCAATTCTAGGGTATCACGCACAGCGCATGGTTCTTGCATTGTGCCAGATTTAAATGCAAAGCTTGTGTTTCTTTTTCCTGTTTTCAACAGAGTGGGTGCAGTGGGTGAAGGAATATGGTAACCTGGTCAAACCATTTGTCCTGATTACCAATATCACCGAAACAGGGACAGCAAAGCCTAACTAGCAGAGTTAAGATATTATTACTATTCCACTAGGGAAAGCCAGATGCATCAATCTGCCTCCATTTACAACCCCTTATCTGATAATCTGCTCTCCTCAATGGATGGGGAAATGAAGCATGATCTTAATGGGTGGGGGTTGGTGAGTGTTGTACAAGGGCCAGTACCCAGGAGTACAATTTGTATTTTGCAAGGAGTCGGACTTTGGTCTGGGAAACATCTCTGAAAGAGCATGGAAGAGCTATGTATGTAAGTTAGGCTTCTGTGTTTTGTTTAAGTCCCATTTTATGTCAAGATCTGTATTTGCATGTTTTAAATTGTGTTGCTCTTGTTTATGTGATATTGGCACTGTGTAAAGTGTTATTTTTGGCTTTTGCCATTAAAACTTTGTAACCCAGTACTGTCTTTGCTCTAGTTGATTCATGTTCTCCTGTAAGCTTTGGTCAGTGTTACTGTAGAATTTACCATTTGGGAGATATTAGCTGTATATGGTTATGCTCTTGGATTGGGGTGTTATACAGTTATGGGGATTTTTTGAAAGTGCCCTAATACATGGTGGCAGGGTATTTTCAGGAGGGTTGGGTTGGCTTAACCTGAGGCCCTCAGAGGGTGTAGAGTTAGTAAATCCAGAGGCTTAGAGCCGTTAACCCCGGGTACACATTCCCTCCGCACGTCACAACTGGGCAGAAAGTGGGTAGTCGCATAGGGGTTTTGTTAGATGTTAATGGGTAGGGATGATCCCTTTTAATTTTATTATTTTGGTGGAGGCATATTTTTGTGGGATTTGTTGGACAGTGGAAGCTGGCATACCCCTATGTCATTAAGCCCTTAGGCCCCATGGCCATTTAAATGGAGTGTGAGCTGACTGCATTTCAGCCTACCTGCTTTCCATTTTAATCCCTCATGTCCTTTGTGTAGGCAAAGGGGGAGGCAAAGAGCGATAAAGAAGTTTAAGGGGAAGAGCGATGCAGTCCAAAAAAAAAAGGAAGGGAACTGGTAGCATTAACAGAAATATGTATGAACGCTAATGAGAAACAAGATATAAGGGGTGAGAATAAATGGAAAATGGGAGAGTGGGTGAAGAATAAATGAGAAACATTGAGACAGTTTTAAAAAAGAGGTAGGCAGGAAGCAATAGAGTAGAACAGAAAAACAGAAAGAAAAACCAGACCAATACGGTCACAAATTGACCAGATTAAACACTGGAAGTCCTAAACAAACACCCCTGAAACCACACACCAATAAATCCGTCATCTGCACGCACAAACACAAGTACAGCAATACACCCTACATCCAAAAGCACCTAATGTCACAAATGCCATTTTCTTGCTCATCACAATTTCATTACAGTCAGTCAAGAGTGTTCTGTTTCAAAGTAATATAGATCCAACAGCTAAGGCATGAGAAATTACCATCTGGCTTGCTTGCTCATAAAGTGATATCATTAGGTTGCTGACATCATCTGTGACCGGCAGCCAGGAAATTCAACAACCGCTGCCTGGTGACGCACGTGTGGGAGGGTAAAATTTCTCCACTTCAGATACCAATTTCTGTCAAACCAAGTGGGGGGGGGCGGGCACTCCACACAACCTGACCACCATTTTAAAAATCTTAAGCGGTCAGGGTTTGTAGAGTGTCCCTTTAATGTTTTATTGTACCAGAAATACATAATTTTTATAATCAGCGTTGAATCTTCTAGAAAATCCAATGCAGTTATAAAAGCTCAAATTGAGAGCAGAACTATAGTATTGGTTGATGTTTTGTAATAAGGGAACACTTTAACAGATTGAGTGAGTAGTTTTAGAATAAAAAGGAGGCTGAGTGATTCGTTTTCTTTTATGGTTGGCTTTCAAAACAATAAATAATTGTTTGGCTGTGTGAAGCAGAGGTGCCTGTCTAGAAACTTTCTGTAACATGAATGATTAGTGTGCAGCTGCTGTCAGCAACCGAAACTAAACTGAACTGAGTGTGCAGAGAGTACAAAGCATAATGTTCTACCACACTGAATAACTGTGGCGTATAATCAGCTGTCACTCCAGTCTGTACGAATGTTCTCATTTGATTTTACTCTTGATGTTTTATAGAAGGTTACATTAAATTTGAAACTATATTTACAGTATTTCTAACCCCTTCATTACTGCGCGTTTCACAAATGTCTGCAGTTATGTAAACAATTTTGACTATTTTCGCAATGTATTTGGATGACAGCAATTTCAGGCTTTTAAGCTTATCCCTTAGACTATCAAAAATCCGTATGCTTTTGTTTGGGCTGTAATACACCAAATACAAAAGAAAACAGCATATAATACGTCTTTTGCATATATATTTTAGTACATTGTGAGCTCCCAATGGAGAAACAATTCTCAGATTACAGTCACCTTGTTCTACTGTAAAAGATAAAGACCAGCCCCCACCCTCAGTGTAAAAAAACATCAGAAACTTTGCTGCTGCATTACAACAGCCAGGGAGCGGCAGAATACAGAGAGCTCTGAGGTTACTCAATACTATATATTTGTATATAATACTATAAGGGTGATTTGGAGAGTAATTGCTGAAAATACTTGTACAGTACAGATAAATGGTGTTACTATAACTTCTAGGGATGCACAAATACTATTATCGGTACCGATACCGGGATCTGCCCGAGCACTTGGTCCGGCGTCCATGGGGCAGTGCTCGAACAACACTCTGCCAGACCCCTCTGAGCGCTCTTCCTCCTTCGAGCGTCCGCCGGCAAAGGGTTGTAGCTCGTGGAGTTCACGAGATCAGGTGAACTTAGGGATCTCGCGAGACCGAGGCCTGTGTGTGGTTCCCAATAAGCGGCCGGGCTACAACATTTGCCGGAGGCCGCTCGATGGGAGAAGAGCACTCGGAGGAGCCTGGCAGAGTGGGAGAGACCGCTGGGGGCAATATATTTGAGAGCTGGGGCAATATATGTATGTATGAGCTGGGGGCATTTTATGAGGTCTGTTCTTGAAAAGCGGTCATGTGACATTAAATAAAATTATCGGTACTCTGTCGGAGAGTAC
Source organism: Leptobrachium leishanense (assembly GCA_009667805.1). NCBI lineage: Eukaryota > Metazoa > Chordata > Amphibia > Anura > Megophryidae > Leptobrachium > Leptobrachium leishanense. The sequence goes on from CM019073.1 coordinate 117,501,165, forward strand.
TTGAAAAAGTATCGGTACTCATTCTCTGTCTTAAAGTGGTATCGGTGCATCCCTAGTAATTTACATATAGAGGCTTTATGTCAGATATTTTTTATTTTCTATTGGTATTTTTGGAAAGCTGCATTGCTAAACTCATTAAATCACTAAATACACTTACGGAGAATTTCACATTCTTGCGTACAACTATATATCTATAATGCTTTTTATTTGCATTTCATATATCTGAAAATTATCTGATATTTAAAGAATCGGCTATTTTTTTAAAAAGATAATTATAAAGTAATCAAGATGACTAAATGTAGCATATATAACATTAAAGATTACCAAACATACTATATGGATGGCACTCCACTTTAAATGTAATCGTTATTATTTTGTGAATAATACAATAAACGCTTATGACTGAGCAGTATCAAAGACTTCTGTATTGTAAACAAAATTCCACTTCACAATAGATTTCCTGTCCGTTCAGAAATGTGTAAACCTGGAAATTCTCTTTGTTTTAGTTTGATTGTAGAATTCCCGAGAGGAAATATAGGACAATCACTATATACAGAATTCGAAATGGGTACAGCTGCAACAGCACAACTCGGGCTGTATAAATGTAAAGATACGCTATATTGAATTGGAGTGTGCTGCATCTAGTATATTGGAGTAGCTGGTTTCAGAAGCGCCCGTAAGGGAAAAACACAATGTTCTATATCTACTATACTGTACATTCCTAGGTCTTCTAAGTAACTCAAATTGAGATCCCACTCAGCACTTTGTCATGGATCTAGTTTTTGGAGAGTGGCAATAGCACTAGAATAATAAGTGCTTCCAAGTTGCTTGTTAATTTGGCAACTAGTGCCCAAAAGGTGTAAAGAAATATTAAAAAAATAAAAAAATCACCCAAAGCCTATAAAAAAGGAAGTATACATGCGTATGCAAATCACTTTACATGTTCCCCTGCAATTGTCAATTCTATCCAATATGTGATATATTCTGAAACAACCAGAAGAACACCAAGGTCAAGTTGTTCCATTGTGTTAAACAGGAAATTTGCCTTGCTGAGAAATCAAGTATCCTTGATAACCTTCAGCCTATGAAGGTCAGGTTGTATACCCGATGAGCAGGTTGTATATTTCTAGTGCTTAAAATTGAATAGGAGCAGTATCCCACCAACAGTAAAGGTTTACAGAGACAATTATGTGAATACATTAATCACAGGTTACCATTTCACTTTGAATTTGTTTTATTTTTATTTTGAGAAAGTATTTAAGTTGCCTACTGATGACCGTCCATACGCAAGGAGATAAAGAAACATGACACAAAAAGACACGAATACTAGACTGTGGAATAATATATATTTATTATAGGCCACAGCTAAAACCCCACCAAATATAAAAATACCATATAATAGTAAAAATTAACAACAAATAGACAGTGCTGACAGGTAACTCCACACTACCACGTACCTCCCTCAAACCAAGCCAACTAAAAACTCTGCCCCCATCTCCCATAAATCTGATCCACCAAATACCACCTTAAGTAAAGGAACCCTACCCCAGCACTGCCTACAAGCCCTCGCTGTGACAAAGGGGAAAATATGAACCTATAACCCAACCTAATCCCCCCCATAACCAAAATAAAGGGAGGGAGGGTGGGGATTTCTTCACGAGTCTACCTCAGGAGAAAAAGGCACGCAGGGCTACAGAGCACGCAAAAAACAAAGAAGTGTGACAACTCTCCACAGGTCCAATGAACCACTTAATATACGTATCTTATTGCTCAAAGAACGTCTCCTCCCCTTGGCGTTCGAAAGAGACAGAATATGAAACAACTTGAGCAAATCTAGACACAGAAAATATTGACAAACATAGCGTAATACTGCATACAATGCAATACTCAATTAAGACCCCCCCCGAGCGAATTGCACTCACAGGATATTCATAATAGTAAGGCACATCAAACATCTGTAGTTACCCCACTCTGACCATTCATGGAAAACTCTGGATACGCCGGGTAAGTGAACGTGGATCTGCAGAGCAGCTTTCCTGATGCAGTAGAGGGTACAGCTTTAAACTGGCAGAAGGTGCAATCACCATAACATGTGCCTTACTATTATGAATATCCTGTGAGTGCAATTCGCTCGGGGGGCCTTAATTGATTATTGCATTGTATGCAGTATTACGCTATGTTTGTCAATATTTTCTGTGTCTAGATTTGCTCAAGTTGTTTCATATTCTGTCTACAGAGCACGCGCCTTATATATCCTCCAGAAACGAAAACCCCGCCCCTAGCAGTTCCTGCTCTAACTCACGCACTACACCCCTGCTAATAAAAAATTCTCTCCTTGCGTCCTGACATCAGAGGCAACTTAAGGGCCCTATGTCTGAGTTGCTTCAGGCCTTCATTACCAAGAAGGATACATTGAGATTTCTCTTGTTTTCAAGTATGTCCTGGGTGGCGAGTATGTGCTGTTAGGTGTCTTGCCCAAGGACACTTACTGGAGAGGTGGAGCCCTACATAATTTTACTCCTTTAATATCACTTATTATTTAAATAATATAACATCTGAAACACAGGACACATAGCTAGCAATTAAATGTAGGGTATTTTGTATAGCGATTGATATTTCAAATTGCTTATTTTGAAATTCTCATGTATGTTTATCCTTTACAGAAACATTGCTAGGATGAAAGGTTCTAAAATCTAGATGGCATCCCCTTATGCTCATTTTTAAATGGTGTCTGCCATTTTTGGCATACAAGCAGAAGCTACCTTTGGCGTCAAATGCAGAGTGACAACGAGATACAGTAAACTACTTTGTTTTATTCTGCAGTAATGCAACGGAATTTATTGAAAATTTAATTCAATTGCAAAAGGGCTCCAGAATGTGTCCTTAATGTTTTCGCATATCAAGCATGACAATCAAAATGCAATAGCAATTTAAACTGATTATAATCCGTATTTTTTCCGGTCAAAGAAATGGATTTTGAGCAATATATATTAGATGTACCAAAGACTTTTGGCCAGCAGATGGCACTACCTGCCTGTCAAATAGTGATTACATTTTGAAAATGTGCTTTTGACATTATTAGGTACATTTTAAATGTCTACTGCTCATTTGTTTTCCATAGATACACTGAGTAATGGAAGTTTTATGGAAAACAACTTGGCAGCAAAGGGGTTTAAAATACATAACCTTTAGAGAAGCCAGAAACAAATTCTGCAGTAATACAGTCAAGCAATGCAGATAGTTTTCCCATGTGGGCTGTTGTGGTCTGGCCATTTGTAGAAGCAAAATCCCTAAAAAGGTCTCTTCTTCAGCTTGTATCATAATGATAGATTTTATGTGCATTTATATTCTCGACCTTATTTCATAACACATTTTACTATTGCTATATAACTCCTTTATTCTGTAAAATGATGCAATAACAAAAAGTAAAATGCTCTATAGCAACATAGCTCCTGCTGCTTGAGTTATAAAACCATAGTTTAATTATTTAGAATATATACGGATTTTTCCAAGCACTTAAACTGGTTTAGTTAAGCCTCCCATTGTGTAACAGGACTATTCACTTTTGTAAATTCTTTAGCATGAAAGCTGTAGTGTATGGGTATTTAAAAACCTGCGCTGTGTGTGACTCGTAGAAATAAAAATTGTTTCTATGGGCACCGTTTCACCTGACAGAAGAATTTTGATCAATGAGAGGTCAATGGTTTGTCAGATACAAGTTGTTGAGATGCAGAGCCAAAGATACACACACAGACAATTATTCTGCATTGTTATGCTGCATCAGTGTTTTTAGTTCTGTATCCATTTTTTTGCCGATCAAACGCAAGAATAACATTTATAATTTTTAATAAGAAATGTAAAAAAAAAGGGGACAAGCATCGCAACCTATGTATTTTAAAATACTCCGCTCAGCGACAAAAGAATGAGTATAGCCTTAAGCCAGGAATGGTTGTGTTTACCCCATAGGGTGATTGATTTATTTGTCACTTCAGCTCACAGATATTTTCCCCTTTAATGGTCCTATTAACTGTCATACCAGCTGGAAATTGAAACATATTGTCTCCTAAAAAATGAGATGTGCCATAGATATTTCCACATTCTGTAACAGAGTGGAAAATTTTCTTACTGCTGGTTCATATAATAAAAGCAAATCACATTTAAAGATAAATGAAAGATGGATACAATTGCAGAATAGAATTTACGGAGCTAAAGAATATGCATGAGATTATGGGTCGGATTCATGAACTGTTGTATTTTAAACGATGCGATTGTTGGTATTTATCATAGCTATATTACACGAAAAAAACTTCCAAAGTTCATTAAGATTTAAGCTTAGTATATATTTGCGCATTAGGGCTCCCTCTGTCTATTTGTGTTGATATAGGAACTTGAACAAGTGAAGAAAATATACCAATGGGTTACAAACCCCTTTGGACACATATGCAATATTTAAAATCAAAATATTGCATGTGGCCAAATACAAGCGATGCTCGCTACCTTCAAGTGTGTGAGGCTTGGCAAAGGGGGGAAACCCCTTTGCCTGGCTAATACCAACTTTAGTAACGAGCAGCAGCTCACTCTCAGTCACGTTATGGAAATAAGTGAGATACTTCAATAGACTATCAGGGTAATTCAAAGAGATTCGAAAAGTCACCGCACATTCGGTGACTTTTCGTTCTCTTCAATTCGGTTCCTTTTGCCGATCCCATTTCGGCAACCCTGCGGTGTATCCAGCAAGCACCACAGGGTCCCCGAATTGCAGGGAAAAGCAACCGCAAACCCGACGAAAACGAACCGCAAAACCCACCGAATGCACACCGAAAACCCCCAAAAACATCTGGGTTAACCCGTCGAAAAACCCGAGCAGAAGCCGATCACACGCAGCGAAGCAGCCAACACCGCAGACGAGGCAGTGAATAAATTAGCAAAGCAGTTTGCGTGAAGGTTTGAAAATGAAACGCTGTTTGCAAAGAAACTACTGAGCGAAAATGTCTGAAATTTACATATGAGGTCCAGGGAATGATAATAAAAAGGGCTGTTACAGAAAAAATAAGTAAACTTTAAAAAAAAAAAAAATCGGACTTTAAAAAAAAAAAAATCTGAAAAATGCTTAAAATATCCTAAAAAATCTATAAATAAAGAGACTCTTTAATGCAGAATTTTATAATGAACGGTTTATTAGATATTGAATTAAAACGGGAATATTTTTAACATTGAAGCCTATGGGATTCTCCTGAATAAATTTGTCGAATGAAACCACCGAATGGCAGGGCATTAGGGGAACCTTTCACTGCTGGTTTGTGTTCTCTGAATAGCCGAAGCAGTGATTTTTCATGGGGATTTCACTGCCCTCGAACAGGCACCGAACAGGCACCGTATGTTCAGGCAATTCGCTAGGATTTGGCGAATTGCCTGCTCTCTGGATAGCCGAATGGCCAGGAAAGGTAACCGAACGCTGATTTTCAGCGTTCGGTTACCTTACTCAAGCAATTCGATCTCTTTGAATAACCCTGTATATTAAGTGATTAATCCCAAATATCCATGTAACAGTTGTGACCACCAATAGGTGTCACTAAAGAGCAAAATACTATTGTTTACCAGAGAGACAAGATGGCGACAACGGACCATGTGACACAAGCTAGTTACTCTCCCAGGAAGGTCACTTTCCATTCAATTAGCTACTAGGACCCATTCTGGTGGGTGGAGACAAGACTCTAGTCCAATCTTCTTTTGGATACAACCAGGACACAAAGGAAGGGATCCCTTCCTTTCTGGTTTGGCTGTTGACCTGAACACACATTTGGCTGTGCAAGCCAAGTGTTGTGCATATCTGACTGGGTAAATGACTGTTCTTTTATCCCTTCTGCATTTAAATCACCTAAGCGGAGTCTTTGTTATGCTAAATCCTAGAAACTGGAAGAAAACTATTTTCTAGTATTGTTACCTTTGTATCTTTGTTTACATTCTCTTAAAGTAAAGTAGCTAGCCATCTCTTAGTGTGCGTTTACTTATCCTATTGGCTGGTATACCTTTTTCACAACAAAGTGTGGGAGTTATGAATAATTTAATAACCAATTTTGCTGCAGAGGCTTATCAACTAAACCAGTGTTTCCCAAACGTGTCCTCAGAATCCTCTAACAGGCCAGGTTTTAAGGATTACCTTGGGGAAATGCAGACTGAGTCCTGCAATCCCTGAGCAGCAAATCCTATCACCTGTGCTGTGCTTCAGATATCTGGAAAACTTGGCGTATCAGTGGGTCCTGAGGACAAGTTTGGGAAATACAAAATCACCGTTTAGTTCAGTATGCTAAAAAATGAGGTTTCATTATTCTTGTTTTTGCTAATTTTTGGGAGAGTCATATTAAGCTCCGGACCAAAAGTTAGTACATTAGACGAGAGATTCACCTGTGGACGTGGGTTGAATGTTTTAGAACAACTCCCTCGTATTTCCCACCTGTATAAGCATCATCATCATCATCATCATAAGATAATACATATCTGCTTTCAGGTTAAGTTATCAATATCCTTGGTTAATCTTCTGGGGAGAGTAGAAGCTCCAGACCAAAATAATATAACATTTGTTACATTTTGTGATACTTTACAAAATAAAAGTTTGATAAAATATCCGAGTGATCGGACTGCATGGAATTAACTGTTTGGATGTAGCTGTGCAACTTTGTGCCGATTAAGCGCAAATAATTCATCCAAAGCGACAAACCATTGCATCATCTAACGCCCATCTGCATGGAGAGAGAGATTACACCATGGGCAGTTAATGCCATCACACACGTGTGAATATATAAACATATCCCTAATGTGTTTTGTTGTACATGGAATACATAGAAACGAGCGCAGATGACACTTTTTTCCCTTGTTATGTTTTATACATTAACTGGGCTGGTTGTTGCAGCCGCTCCGGTGAGTATGGGCGCGACGCCATTTTTTCTGTATGTATAATATCCCTAACTTTACCTAGTCATACATACACACATGTATCTATGTGAATATCTTATCCTAAAGCTAAACAGGAATTAACCTCTTAACTACCATTAAACATATAGCATACAGTGAGTCAATGTACTCCATCACATTTTCTCCCTATTCTAAATAAAAAGTCTGCCCTTATAAGAGTAACCCCTTACTGGTACAACCTGTCTCAAGTCTTTCTGTAGCGCAAGGTTAAATAGGGCTTGCAATGGAGAACCTTTTAAAACATGTGACTTTTGAGTGCTGGTGGCCATATGGATTATATCAAAGATTTGTCATGAAGTGTGGAAATATAATTCTAGGAATAGGAAATTGAAATCTAAAACAGTGACACTTTTTAGACCTTTGTAGCAGTCTGACGTGACATACAAATGCTAATTGTATATAATTTGTGGTGGTCTCTGAAATAAAACAGTGTTTACATGCAATGAACAAAAAATATTAAAGGAAGCTCGGCACTTTAATACTAAATGGCTTACCATTGAAAAGATTAAAAAAGGCAAGGACTGAGCATGTGTAAGGTTCTCTTAAAGAGTGCAGATTTGCTGGGTTTGCTTTATGATTCAATATGGTGGTAATTAATTTTGAAGATTTTTAGCTTAACTCAGAACAAATGTCATAATAGGACTATTCTGCCTCCCTAGCAAGCTAAGGCGTGGGTGCTTGAGACTAACTAAGTCTGTATTGACCAGTACTCACACAATGAAAGTTCAGCAGACAGTGTCAACTCAGCAAAACTGACACGTAGTAAGATGAATCCAGTTGAAAACTTTAATGGTCAGACAGACAATCTTTGTAATAGTGTACAGCAATGCAGGTGAAAAGACATTATTTCTGTTCAGCATTGAGCAAAGATGGCTGCTAGGTGACCAGTAAGTACCACAGAACTAGACTGAACAAAAAGGGGTGGAGCTAGCTGGATACAGCAAGGGTAAGGGAACCCAGCAGGATCAAAATAGCCATGAAACGGGGGCAGAGCTAGCCGAGGAAGCGAGCGGCTGCATGTTGAAGGAGCTCCGTGATAAACACGGTTTTTAAAGTTATTTCCGCCGCTTGCTCGCACTTGAGAAACGCTCTACGGTCTCTGGGGGCACTGAGGGACTCGGTGAGTTTGCCTTACCCCCGAAGTTGACGCTCCGGAGCAGATTAACCCCCGCGGCACAATCGGGGCCTAGTACTAGCGGCCATTTTAGAAGCCTGGAAGGAGATTTCTGAGACCTTTTACTGCTCTTATTCCTTGTGCCTGCGCTTTTGGTGACATGCCCACCGGTCGCTCACAGAAGCTGCGGTCCAGACAGAGGGACATTCGGGACTCCATGAGAGGTGGGTCCACTTCGAAGGGAGATGCGATCTCCTCCTCCCTCCCCCTGGGCTATGACTTTTCAGAAGATGAAGAGGACCCCTGGCACTCAGGTGGTAGCTCTGCGATGACCTGGATCTCCCCACAATCTCGGACACCAGACTCCCAACCACTATCTGCAGCAGCAAAAAAAAGGGTGCAAAAGAAATGAAAAGCAGCGCTGACGGCGTCTTTGAGTGCCTCACTTACTGCTGGTGGCCTCTCTGACGGGGATTCGGCCGAGGAACACCAGCTTTCAGCCAGCAGTGGTGTGGCTTCATTACGACAGGACGTTTTGAGACAGGGTGCCCAACCGCAACAAACGAGAGCGACCTCACTCGAAACCCGTATGACACAGCCTGAGGAAAGTCGGCAGGAGGATGATGATCTTCCTCTTACGAAGAGAGACCTTCGGAGGATCCTGGACGAACTCCGGGAGATCCGGGGGGTGTGGAAACCTGAAGTGGCGGCGGTTCGGGAGGAGGTTGCAACAATCCGTGCGCAGGTGACAGCAGTGCAGGCGACGACCTCTACAGTGCTATCGGAACATACTCACCTGTTGGGACAGGTCGCTGGTCTAAGATCCCAGGTCGAGCTTTTGTCCCGCTCTGTGGAGATGCTGGAAACAAGACACCGCCGTCGTAACGTCAGGGTCAGAGGCATCCCGGACTCTATGTCGTCGGATGAACTCCCAGCTTATGTGTCTCGTTTGGCCCTTCGGATGGCGGGACTCCCTCCTGACAAGCCAGATGTGATCGGATCGGTATTCAGGGTTCGGAAACCTGCGGCGCTTTCGAAGGGGACACCCCGTGATGTCGTGGTGGCCTTTCGTGACGTAGCATTTAAGGTCAAGCTTATGTCTGCTCCTGGCGCAAGAGATCCAGTGAAATTTGAGGGCTCCACGTTGGCTTTGTATCACGATCTTCCATTCCAGACTCTGCTTGCTCGCAGACGGTTCCGTCCTGTGACTGCGGTTCTTCGTCGGAGGGGGATCCGTTATCGGTGGGGCTTGGCGGGAGCATTGGTGGTGACACATAATAATGTCCCCTACACCATCACTGATCCTGAAACCGCCTGGTCCGACCTTGAAGCGGCGGGCATCTCGCCGGACCCTCCGGAACTTCAGCCAGACTGAGACCTGAGCGATATTGTTTACCCCCCCAGCTTTTTTCTTCTCTGTTTACGTGTCACTGGTCTATAGAAAAGCTCTGAGTATAATTTATCAGGACAATTTATGGCATTTACGTTGATAGTCCTACATGCTTATGTGTTTCTTTTGTGTTTTCTTCCTTCACTGAGGTTGGGACTTCTTGCTTTTTGTTTTTTGTTTTTATTATTCCCTTATTGACCTGTTACTACTTGCATCTTACATTATCTGACTGGCTGACCGTAGTTAGTTTGGCCAGCCCTAGACGGCTGTCTTTTTCTACGTTTGATTTCGTGAATTTCTTGTTATGTATAATTCTCAAAATAAAGAATTTAAAAAAAAAAAATAGCCATGAAACAATAGCTGTAAGCAGCAAAAGGCAGATTCAACACATAACATTAAAATATACAAATAAACCCTGAGTCAAGGGGCATGACAATAACTAAACAGTACGTTGACTCCTTGCAATTTGTTGTTTGGAAGAAAAAAATTATGCTCATTTCCGAATGCCAATATGATCGAGCCTCCACTGCGTCCCACAAATCCTTACCCCAGTGCTCTTTTACAATAAAGGAAGCATTCGAATTGACTTGGCCTTACCATGTCTGGTGAAATCTGATTCTTAAACACTTTTACAATCATTATTAAACAGAAAACTTTAAAAGATTCAGGTTTTTGGCAGCTGCCACTTTCAGTTTTTCATTTTGATCTCAAAGTGGAATTGTGTCTAAAAAAAGTTGTCATTTGCGCTCGCCAATGTGGCTCCATGTGAATCAAAACAGGTTTTGGTTTACTTGAATGCCCATTGAAGTCTAAGCTCACCCAGAGAGCAGCATTTTGTTTCATTAGATAGGACCCACCTGACGCAGAGGCTTACACTTCAATGGCCATTCAAGTAAACCAAACTCTGTTTTGTTTCTCAAGGAGCTACGGTGGTGAGCACAAATGACAACTCTTTTTCCTCATTAGATTTTATATATGGAGCAGACTGGATACAACTGGTCCATGCATCCCCCCTGTAAGGCTAGGGTCAGACAAACGCATTTTTCGCGTTGTCCGTGAAAAAGTGCGTTCGAATGAATGGACGCATTTTTTCACGGAATATGCGATAGCGGTGATACGATGCGCATTTTCGTCCGTGATTTTGTACGGATCATCAATAAAACACTTTTTGCATCTGGACGTTATGTTAGCCATACATTAGCAGCGTCTGACGTCTCCCAATCACGCAAACACGCCGTTATGCGGACGCAGCGCACTCTGTACGTCAGTACTAGCGGTTTGACGTTATCAAAAAAATGCGTTCGTTTGCCACTTGCGTTGCGCGGCCGCACTTTTGTGCGGCCGTTCTTCATATGCAGCCCGGCATTGGACATCATTTGCTGCTAGCACGGCCGTGATTTAGTGCGGTTAAACGCACGTTAAAACTGCTTTCGTCTGACCTTAGCCTTAGGGAATAGGCTCAAAACCGTTTCTTCTACATACAATAAAAAAATGTCATTGCTCCAGAATAAGACCAGATCCATTTAACGTGATCTCTGGCACCTGAGGTTCACAGGTCAAGTCCTAATAAAATAAACGGCAACTCACCAAAACGTCTGACCCAAATTAAACATTGCCAACTCGCACTTAACCCAACACCCAGAACTCAAATTTGAAGGTACTTAAATACATATACTGGATTTTAGGGAATTATGAGGACAGTAATAAATAGATCTAAAATAGTAATTTAAAAAAATGCATGATTGAACATAAACCATCGGTGTGGACAGAAAGGGAAAGCTTTTCCATCTGCAATAATAGTGGGGGCACAGCATTCCCATGTGTTCCTGCTTGACCTGACCCCTGCTGCAGGTGCTTTACTTTTGAAAACTGAGCCAACTCCAAACTGGTAGTGGAGGGGTTAAAATTTCACACCTACCCAGTTCATTGGAGAGTCTTTACAATAAAGCAATGTATTCATCCCTTTGGGGTTTGTCAAGTTTAGTTGGTTGTGGATAGCAGATGTGAGAAATGAATGGTAAACCCCGAGTTAGCTCCTTGCCATTTACAAACACAACGATAAAGAATAAGAGTACTCTTTCATGCTATGGGCATCAGTATTTAGCTGTATTATGAATAACCAGTACTTGTGCATAAAAGTTAAAAAAATTTGTAATTCCTTTGTTTCGGAACCTTTTCAGAACCAATAAAGGTTACATAAAAAATATGTAGCTGAAAATACTATAGTTACAAACATTATACTGTACTGAAATGGTTACATGTCTATTTTTCTTCCCTAATACACTAACCTACATTGAGTTATTTGGGATTTAAATTATTGATATAGTAAAAATTTAAATTGTTATATTCTTATTTGTATCTGTTAGTTTGGATTCTTTGTGATTTCTCAAGTCTTCAAAAAAATCTGGCTCTACATTTTTCATTGTTAATTGTATATGAAGTGATATGACGAGAGGTATTTGAGAGGTATGGGGTAAATTTTTAATTAACAGTTTCTTTGTGTCAGAATTACATCACAGGGGTATGTTCAAAGTCACAATGAAGAGACACAGATTTTTCATTTGTAAAATGCAAATACATTGTATCAAACATTAAAGTGTTATCAATTGATGGAGATTAATTCTAAATGTGTTTAGCATCTACAAGTCTTCATTTTTGAATACAGTGAATTAATATGCCTGAGCATTTAAGTACACACACCTTTAGAAACTTACCACATTGTATAATTCATTCTGCTGCTTTGCGCCACAATGTAACTACATGACCCACCATTGTGACATGTTAAAAGAGCTAAACTGGTCGTCGCTGGAGACTAAACGCACTCTTCACCTCTCCAACCTGGTGTTTAAGAGCTTTTCTGGGAAGCTACCACCCTACCTGAATAGGCTGCTTCCCCCAGCAGTTCCTCATCCTATAACCTCTGATCCAGGACCAGCACCTTACTTACAATACCACAATACAAAAAGAAAGTGTCTTGATCCTCATTTTCCTACAGAGCACCGCAGTTATGGAATAACCTCCTAGACGCCATCAAATCTTCCCTCAGTCTTAAGTCACTCAAGAGTTCCCTATTAACATACCTCAATACGGAATGTACCTCTAAACATGTAACATAATGACTATTTCCTACATATTTATTTTCTATTAATCTGTATATGTGTGTTTTTTTAATATCTTGCATTTTATTACTTTGTATTTCTGTAACAATGCAATGTTCTTGAACCCAGGACATACTTGAAAACGAGAGAAATCTCAATGTATCCTTCCTGGTAAAATACTTTATAAATAAATAAATAAATAAAATATGAAGTGCGTTGCTAAGGGTGTGTTCTCCAGTGATGCACTGTCAGCTGCGGTTTAAGAGATACAAAATTCTAGACAATCCATTCGAATACATATCCATCAGGGAAAAATAGGGGACTCTTATGCCCTTTGATGCTTTGAGACTTCGAAGTTATAACCTGTAAATCAGTCCTGGAAGTTAATAAAAAGTCACAATCTTCGCAAAAACGAAAAATAGTCACGCATACAATAAAAAACAGAGTTGAAATAATGACATTTGTCTACTTTGAGACTGAACAGATTTTTAAGTTGCCAGGAACAAGCAAACAGCATGGCATGCTTTTATAATGAAATACATTGTATCTGAATAATGAACCCAGGACATACTTGAAAACGAGAGAAATCTCAATGTATCCTTCCTGGTAAAATCCTTTATAAATAAATAAAAAATAAAATAATTGTCTACAATGATAATGCAATAACTTTAAAAAGTCTGTTCTTTTACGAATTGAAGTTCTGTACACCGTATCTTACAATTATTGACCCGTCTGTTGTGTATTGACCATTTTCTGATTAATGTTGACTGAACTACACTAACTGGGCTCAATCTGATGGGGAAATATTGTTACAGATCACAATTTAGATTAAGACAATGGGGTTGATTTATTTAGATCGATCATTATTTAAGAAAAACTGGGCATTTGACCAATTTATTTGTTTAAAAAAAAAATCATTCAATGGAAAGTTTTCAACCACAGCTAGATTCGGACAAATCTCCCTTTTAAAAGAAATAAGAAATTGTGGCTGGTAATTGGCCTGGGGGGGGGAATATATAAAAGTCAGAAATTGACGTTATTTGTGTGTTGTATAGAAAAAATACATTTCAGCACTTTATCAGCAAGTATAGGCGCAAGTACCCGATAGGCTAGTTTTTAATAGAAATCAAAACACCGGTATGCTCTTAAATTGAGGATTGAGTTCAGCCCTATAAACAACCGGGGGTGCTATCATATGAGAGCTTGTAGCTCTAGGAGAGTGAGTTGGACACACACAGTTTCCAAATATTGCACTATAAGATGTTTATGTTCATTTAAGGACAATTTGAATAACACCCCCCTGCATAACCAGACTTTTTGGAAAGCAATAGAGATGTGCACTGCTGAAAAATTTGTTTCGTTTTTTTTTCCAGGTGTTTTTTTTTTCGTTTCGGGTCGTTTCGGACCGTTTTCGTTTCGATTCAGGGATTCGATATAGATTTGAAATTTCGGCGATTCGGGTCATTTTGACGTTTGGATCATTTCGGCGATTCGGGTGATTCGGTTCAGTTTGGTTTTTCCTTTTTTAATGAGTTATTTGTTTTTTATTGCTTATATAAGAATGGGAAGTAGATTTACTATCAATAGAATGAAAGTTCCTTTACTTATTTATTCTTTTAAGATTTTTTAGGTATTTTTTGGGTGAAATTTTAGGTTTCTTAACTTTTTTTAAAGAAACAAGGCTTTTTAACCCATAGGTTTCAATGCAGCATATGAATCCACACACTGCTGGGCAGCACCTCTACCATATAATTAAAGCAGCATATGATTCCGCACACTGCCGGGCAGTACCTCTACAGTATAGTAATGCAGCATATGATTCCGCACATTGCCGGGCAGTACCTCTACAGTATAGTAATGCAGCATATGATTCTGCACACTGCCGGACAGCACCTCTACAGTATAATAATGCAGCATATGATTCCGCACACTGCCGGGCAGCACCTCTACAGTATAATAATGCAGCATATGATTCCGCACACTGCCGGGCAGTACCTCTACAGTATAGTAATGCAGCATATGATTCCGCACACTGCCGGGCAGCACCTCTACAGTATAATAATGCAGCATATGATTCCGCACACTGCCGGACAGCACCTCTACAGTATAATAATGCAGCATATGATTCCGCACACTGCCGGACAGCACCTCTACAGTATAATAATGCAGCATATGAATCCGCACACTGCCGGGCAGTACCTCTGCAGTATAATAATGCAGCATATGAATCCGCACACTGCCGGGCAGCACCTCTACAGTATAATAATGCAGCATAAAACGAAAACCAACTGAACCGAATGACCCGAAATGATCCAAAGGCCGAAATGACCGAATCACGGAATTGACCCGATTTATCGAATCAACTCGTAGATGGGAAATAAAAATTAATATGAAAAACATTTTGTCCGTCAAATTGCTGGACGTCAAAAATGCAGCCCATCTGACTTCGTTTCATCACTCACACACAAAGCTATGCGGATGTTGCGGAAGCAGCGCACTCAGTGCGTCCGTTCTAGCGGATTTACGTTCTTGCCTAACCTGCGTCTGTTTGCCGCGTCCGTTATGTGTCCGCAGTTCGGTGCTGACGTACTTCGTGTGTGGGGCTCCATTGGTCATAATTATATGCTATAACGGACGTACAAATGTGCGTCAACACGGACGTGATCAGTGCGCTCGTCTGACACAACTCGAGCCTAACTTGGATATTTATTTCTCCTTTACAAACATAATTTAAACCGTTATGTTCCTTTTTCTGTGTATTGTTATGATATTTACTGTTCCTTTCCCTCTGTATTATGATAGTGCTGTTCTTTTCTCGCTGTGTTATATTTCGTGGTGGAGGGAAGCACCACATGTAAGGCTAGGGTCAGACTAGCGCACTTTAAACGTGCGTTCTGGCGCACTTAATCACGGCCGCACTAGCAGCAAATGACGGGCAATGACGGCCAATATACGAAGTACGGCCGCATGAAAGTCTGGCTGCGCAACGCAAGTGGCAAACGAATGCATTTTGTCGAGAACGTCAAACCGCTAGTACGGTTGTACAGAGTGCGCTGTGTCCGCTAGCGGCGTGTGTGCGTGATTTGGAGATGTCAGACACTGCTAATGTCCGGCCAACATAACGTCCAGATGCAAAAAGTGTTTTATTGATGATCCGTACAAAATCACGAACGCAAATGCGCATCGTATGACCGCTATCGCGTACTCCGTGAAAAAATGCGTCCATTCGTTCGAACGCACTTTTTCACAGACAACGCGAAAATGCGTTCGTCTGACCCTAGCCTTAAGGAACATGTAGCGAATCCGTTTATTTCAACTATGCGCCAAAAAACTATTTTTTTATTTAAAAACAGAAGTACAAAATGAAAGTTTAAATAGAAGTATAAAAATTTCTTTAATATCCAAGAAATAGTTTATTGCCTTAGACTGTAGTAATATGTCGTGCACCACAAAACATCTGGATATAAAAAAAACTTTGCTTTCAGCTGCAGCCTGTGATTGATGGGATATTCCAGCCTGCTACACATCACCCATAATATGGAACCACCTGGGCTTTATTTTTCTATCAACAGGCAAACTTAAGCTCTGCTACATGTTCCTTTAAAGCTGCAGTCGAGGAATCAGTTGACTTTCATGTTCTGACAATTGAGTCAGTGTAATCCCAATTTAAACCTGGTCACAGCTGGAACCTGGATCCACTTCAATGTGTTTTCTGGCTATAAAGGGATTCATTTACGCAGTGAAGTATCCACTTGTGTAAAATAGTACTTCAGTAATAGGCGGACTTCATAGGATATTGACATATGCATATTGCACACTTTTTTAAAAAAATACTTTATTTTTGAAGTTCGCAGTTGCAATCACAACCAACAGATACTGAAGTGTCCTCGCAAGGCCAAAGCAAGTCGAACAACTAAGGCTAGGGTCAGACGAGCGCATTTTGTACGGACTGTGCGTCCGTGCAGTACGGACGTACTTTCTGACTGACGACAAGGTAGTGGCCACACAGTCCGTTTTTTTCACTGACGGATTTTTTGACTGATGTAGCAGGGAAAATAAATTACTATGAAAAAACATTCTGTCCGTCAAAAATGCTGGACGTATAAATGCAGTCCGTCTGACCATGCTCCATCACTCACACACAAAGCTATGCAGACGTTGTGGACGTGGCGCACTCCACACGTCCGTTCTAGCAGTATTACGTTCTTGCCTAACCTGCGTCCGTTTGCCGCGGCCGTTGTGCGTCCGCAGTTCAGTGCGGACGTACTTCATGTGTCAGGCTCCAATGGACTTTCTTTCATGCTATCACGGACGTACTTTTAGGCGCAATCACGGACGTGAACACTACGCTCGTCTGACCCCAGCCTTACCTGCGTCCGTTTGCAGCGTCCGTCATGCCTCCGCACTTCTGTGCGGACGTACTTCGTGTGTGGGGCTTCATTTAACACAATTGTATGCTATCACGGACGTACTTATGTGCGGCAACACGGACGTTAAGGCTGGGGTCAGACGAGCGTAGTGTTCACGTCCGTGATTGCGCCTAAAAGTACGTCCGTGATAGCATGAAAGAAAGTCCATTGGAGCCTGACACATGAAGTACGTCCGCACTGAACTGCGCGACGCACAACGGCCGCGGCAAACGGACGCAGGTTAGGCAAGAACGTAATACTGCTAGAACGGACGTGTGGAGTGCGCCACGTCCACAACGTCTGCATAGCTTTGTGTGTGAGTGATGGAGCATGGTCAGACGGACTGCATTTATACGTCCAGCATTTTTGACGGACAGAATGTTTTTTCATTGTAATTTATTTTCCCCTCCTACATCCGTCAAAAAATAACTTCAGTGAAAAAACGGACTGTGTGACCGCTACTGCGTCATCCGTACTGACGATGTCCGTACTGCACGGACGTACAGCCCGTAGAAATCACGCTCGTCTGACCCCAGCCTAACACTGCGCTCGTCTGACCCTAGCCTTAGGTGGGGAAAAAAAAGAAAAGAGGACATCTGCAAATACAACTAGGGGTTCAAACAACAAAAGCAAAAGTCCTCCAGAAATAAATGATCTCAGCTAAGAAAATAAATACTCAAAGTCCACAGCAGGCATCAGCGGAGACATTATGAAAAAGTAAATGGTTCAAAAAATGCACAAAACAAAAAGTCTCGACGTGAAAAAAAACAGAAAATTTAAAAGGGGGAGATAGCAAAGGCCAGAACTGTGCTGCCCCAGGCCCAGGTAGTCAGGGTTGATAAATAACAAATTTTCAACACCCCTGGTCAGCCTCGAGAGGATATGAAGCTAAACAGAAAATCTGCTCACATCTTGTATTCAAACAGGAAAGGGGGGGGGACCAGACACAATGGGCAAGCTACATATTTTGAAGACAGTCAGTCCCTATATATATTTGAATATCAGAAATTACAAGATTTATAGATATATATTCATACCGAAAATTAAAATCTAACAGGGGTCAGACTGGGCACCAGGCCACGGTGGTGTCTGGGGAATCCCGATTATGCCAAAAAAGTAAAAAGGAGAAAAATTAAGGGGGGGGGGGGCACACAACAATAACATTGTCATAAAAGGCATCCCAAATATTGCACACTTTTAAACATTTTCATTAAGACTGAACTGGTTTGCGCACCCTAAAGTTGTATAGCTTTAAAGTCATAGCAATAATGACTACATCACAAGGTTCATTTCTGACCTGCGACCTTCGGCTAGTCAGAGAAACAAACTCAATGGAAATGATGGTTTGGTGTGCAACAATGAACAATGGTACCACTGTTATTCTGCAACAGAAGAGGACTTCAGCTATTTTCAGTCCTTCGTTGTACGAAAGGTTTCAGTTATGGTTGATACAGTTCTCCAACTTGCCATCTTCTAGGGAAGTGCAAAAAAAATGCATCAGAATAGCCGAGGCCTGCAGGAGAACTGAATAAAGTTAGACACTTAGATTAGCCCCCCTGACAGTATTCCTGAGTGTGGCGCTGGGTTAACTTTCATTGCCGAATATGTTAACCTTGAGCCACTCGGGCTAGATATATACCTGTCCTGCGATCCCTCGCAGACCGCGATCGCATTCTCCTCGTCGATCGCGGCATTTTGCTTCCTGGTTCCCTCCTCGTTGCGCGCAGAAATCAGTGAGCGCAATGTAATTTTTAACGTGAGTCCGTCATTTTGGGCGGACTGCGCACAACAGACGTACGTTCTGTCGGAAGACAAGGTAGTGGCCGTCAGTGGCGTCACTAGGGTTGATGTCACCCGGTGCAGTAACTTATGGTGTCACCCCCCCCGAGTTGTTTTATGGATTTTTTTTTTAACTACTCTTACTCCGAAATCAGTACTCCCAAATAGCACTGAATGCTCATACACACAGTGCACATTACTGTGAGGTTTATTGCTGTGGAGCTCTCTCATATGCTCACACAACTTTTTGCCAACTGCCAGCAAGTACGATGCCTGTTCGAAGGCAGTGAAAGCACACATGGATATATATTGCCCCCAGCAGCTCATCCATGGATATATATTGCCCCAGCTCACATATGGATATATTGCCCCAGTTCACAATTATATATTGCCCCCAGCAGCTCACCCATGGATATATATTGCCCCAGCTCACACATGGATATATTGCGCCTCAGCTCACATATGGATATATATTGTGCCTCAGCTCACACATGGATATATTGCCCCAGACCAGCTCACACATGGATATTGCCCCAGCTCTCATGGATATGCCCCCAACACACATGGATACTGCCCCAAGCACACATGGATACTGCCCCCAGCACACATGGATAATGCCCCAGCTCACATGGATATGCCCCAGCAGCTCTCATGGATTTTGCCCCAGCTCCTCTCATGGATTTTGCCCCAGCTCCTCTTGTGGCTATGCCCCCAGCTCCTCTCATGGATATACTGCCCCAGCTCCTCTCATGGATATATTGTCCCAGCTCCTCTCATGGATTTTGCCCTAGCTCCTCTCATGGCTATGCCCCCAGCTCCTCTCATTGATAATGCCCCAGCTCATGGATAATGCCCCAGCACATGGATAATGCCCCAGCTCATGGATACCGCCCCAGCTCATGGATATACTGCCCCAGCTCATGGATATGCCCCAGCTCATGGATTTTCCCCAGCTCATGGATTTGCCCCCCAGCTCATGGATACTGCCCCAGCTCATGGATACTGCCCCAGCTCATGGATATGCCCCAGCAGCTCATGGATATGCCCCAGCAGCTCATGGATATGCCCCAGCTCATGGATTTGCCCCAGCTCATGGATACTGCCCCAGCTCATGGATACTGCCCCAGCTCATGGATATGCCCCAGCACATGGATACTGCCCCAGCTCATGGATATGCCCCAGCTCATGGATTTGCCCCAGCACATGGATATGCCCCTGCAGCTCATGGATATGCCCCAGAAGCTCATGGATATGCCCCAGCACATGGATAATGCCCCAGCTCATGGATATATGCCCCAGCTCATGGATATTGCTCCAGCTCATGGATATGCCCCAGCTCATGGATATTGCCCCAGCTCATGGATATTGCCCCAGCTCATGGATACTGCCCCAGCTCATAGATATGCCCCAGCTCATGGATGTATGCCCCAGCTCATGGATACTGCCCCAGCTCATGGATATGCCCCAGCACATGGATTTGCCCCAGCACATGGATACTGCCCCAGCTCATGCATATGCCCCAGCTCATGGATAATGCCCCAGCTCATGGATATGCCCCAGCTCATGGATATTGCTCCAGCACATGGATACTGCCCCAGCTCATGGATACTGCCCCAGCTCATGGATATTGCCCCAGCTCATGGATATTGCCCCAGCACATGGATATGCCCCAGCACATGGATATTCTGCCCCAGCACATGGATATACTGCCCCAGCTCATGGATATGCCCCAGCTCATGGATACTGCCCCAGCTCATGGATATTGCCCCAGCTCATGGATATACTGCCCCAGCTCATGGATATGCCCCAGCTCATGGATATGCCCCAGCTCATGGATACTGGCCCCAGCTCATGGATAATGGCCCCAGCAGCTCATGGATACTGCCCCAGCAGCTCATGGATAATGCCCCAGCTCATGGATACTGACCCCAGCTCATGGATAATGCCCCAGCTCATGGATACTGACCCAGCTCATGGATACTGCTCCAGCTTATGGATAATGCCCCAGCTCATGGATAATGCCCCAGCTCATGGATTTGCCCCAGCTCATGGATATTGCCCCAGCTCATGGACACTGCCCCAGCTCATGGATATTGCCCCAGCACATGGATATGCCCCAGCACATGGATATACTGCCCCGGCACTTGGATATACTGCCCCAGCACATGGATATGCCCCAGCACATGGATTTGCCCCAACATATGGATATGCCCCTGCAGCTCATGGATATGCCCCAGCAGCTCATGGATATGCCCCAGCAGCTCATGGATATACTGCCCCAGCTCAAGGATATGCCCCAGCTCATGGATACTGCCCCAGCTCATGGATATTGCCCCAGCTCATGGATATACTGCCCCAGCTCATGGATATACTGCCCCAGCTCATGGATATACTGCCCCAGCTCAAGGATATGCCCCAGCTCATGGATAATGCCCCAGCTCATGGATATGCCCCAGCTCATGGATATGCCCCGTACCAGTGCAAAACGCATTTGCGCTCACAATGTTAAGTATAGGTTGCAAGCACTAAATTGCGCTCGCAAAGGGTTCGCGCAGGGTCACTCGTGTTAGACGTTAACGTGCATTCTGTGTGCGAACATCGTAATACGACGTTCAGCGCAAAGGGTTTTGCCCCTCGCACAAATGTGTTTTTGCGCGCGTGCACAATTGTGGGTGAAGAATGTAATAGGGCCCTTAGACTTGCGTGTTTTTACTGTAGCTGTATCCTAGTCAGGATCATTTGCAGAATTTGTATTAAACGTGCGTCTGTTAATATGAAGCCCCTGAAACGCATGTCCAGGATTTACGATTAAAAGACACAATCACTGTATAGTAGGAGTTGGACCAAAACTTTAAACGTGTTACAAGCATCTGAAGACATGTTTACCGACATCTTTTAGCATTTGCCAATTCGTTGGTACTAACATACCGATAGATTTGAAATCGTTAAGTCGTTATTTCCATTGAGAAGCATAGCCGTGGATTACCGATAATGGAGCTGAATTTTTATTGGGAATTGATAGGCCGGCAAACACAGATTTGAATCTCCAGAACCTGAAAAATTACCGCACTGCAGCTGAAAAAAGGTGCAGATTTCAGTTGTCGGGCAGAAATAAAAAGCTAGGCCATGATCAGAATCCGGCTCATTATGCTATAGTTGGACATTACTGACAAATGTTAATTGTAATTCCAAACCCCTTATAAATGCGATTCCTGTGTGATTAAAATGCCAAAGATAGTATGAATAAGTACTGCATAATCATCGCTTCAGGTAGAAGAAATCCTTTGGCTCCAAGATCCTCTAGCAGACAAAATGCTCTATACAACATTTGTAATTGTAATATTCAGTTGTTATAAAATTACAGATTAAGTCTTCCTTTATGCCCTTATGGTTTGATTATGCATATACTTTGTTTTGCCGTTTGTTAGTAAATGAAGATGCTGGGTTGCAGAATGAGGTCCAAGGGGACTTTCCTCAGTCTGATTGAGAACATTGTGTTCAGTCTGTTTACTCTTGAGGTGGAAATGTCAGCAGGTCAGGTGCTGCTGTATTAAATTCATGAAAATGTAACAGATGTTCTAAATAAATAATGCCAGCAAAGAGTCATAAATAATGAATGAACCTTGAATGTTGGTGCTAATCGCTTCTATCCACCTCTGAAGAGGATCAAGCTACATGTCCATGTGTATTATTTATTGAGTACATTTACGGAAGATTCCTATTAAACAAATGCAGCGCGTGGTTTAATACGTTCACATGTTGTGTTTTCCATTTATAAAAAACATGAGGAGTCTTAGATATTAATATTAACCGGAAGATAATCTGATAATTATGACTTAGAAAATTTCAAACATTGGGATTAAGAATTCAAAATGCTCAAAATCAGCTTTCATAACCTGAAAGGGACACTCTAGCCACCATAATCATTTAACTTTAATGCTCATGGTGAGCTGTGCCGCTTCCCCTTACTTTGGGCATCCTTGAAGCATGTGAAAGCGTTCTAAAGCAAAGGGATTTCCTCCACAAAAAAAGTGTCAATCAGCTCATGTTGGACAGCCTTAAATAGAGTCCATGCACCAATGATAAACGGCCAATGTCTTTCAAAGTCCAACAGCTGGAGACTTTGAATTTCCTGGCTGTTGGTTACTAGAGACGTTGGCACGTACAAAGAATGCCAACGTCACCATCTCCAAGACCGATCACATTAGCATCATTCTGCATGTGCAATGGAACCAAGTCCTGTTGTAGTGCCCAATTTGCAGTTCCTACACTACACAAGTAGGGCAGGGAGTGCAAAATGCGCAGAAGAGACTCCGGAACATCTGGGTTCAGGAGTCTCTGAGTTGAAGAGGACCTATGGGCGACGATTGACAAAATGGTGATTAAAATCCACCAAGGCAAAAAAAAAAAACATCTCTACTTTTAAACAGTGTTCCTGTAAGCTGAAAACGGGAAAGCTGTAGGCAAGGGGGGGGGGGTAATATTTTCTGCCACTTTTCAGTGTAAAGTATCTCTTCAAATTACAATCACAATTTATATAGAAAGTAAAAACAATGCCTAGATGAATAATTTGAATAATTTGATCGGGAGTCAGTTTTCTGCGATTCATACCTCTACCATGAAAACTGATACTATAACTCTTACCACCGGACAGGTTGTGCCCGGCATTGTACCAAAACACCCCACTTGCTGGCTACTGTGGCAGGCCCCTCCAGTGCGATGGGTGGCATTGGCTGCAGGGGGCTGCCTGAGTTCAGGCCATATGCGGTAACCAATGACGTGTGCCGCCTGCCAACTGGTGGGTGGGACTGTCACAGCCCATAGACGCCAGCGGGGCGTGCTATACTGTCCCATTACGTTCAGTCCCTTCAGCAGCGGGGATGGCATAGTATGCCCTGTTGTAGTAAATGTTTAAGCAATGGCCATCTTTATTGTAACCAGATTGGACTTCAAGTGACTGCAACTTCTCTTTTGCTTCTAATAATGGCCTTCACCTAAAGTCTATTTTTTTTAATAATTAAAACTGTAATTTCTATGTTTACAGTTGTGTTCAAAATTATTCAACCCCCAATGCTGTAAAGGGTTTTAGGGAATTTAGTGTACATTTGTAATTGTATTCAGAATGAAATCCTACAAGGACGTTTTAAAGAACCATATGCAACTAAAATGACATCAATTGGTTTTGTAATACAGTAGTAAATGTTTCTTTTGTGAATTCTTCATTGACACAATTATTCAACCCCTTAAAGACTACCACTCTGAAGAACAGAGGTTCATTCAAGTGTTTTCAATCAAGTATTGAAAACACCTGTGGATGTCACGGAGCAGCAATAAAGCATAATAAGCACCAATTAGGCCGGGTGCACACTAGACTAGATAAGACGTTTTTTGTAACGCACTAGCGCGCGTTAAAAAAAAAAAACATCGTACCCGACGCTCGTCCACGCCCCCTTGCGTTATCTTCCATAGGAGGATAGCGGAGCACCCGTCGACGTGAATCCTAGCGTTCTAGAATGGCGATGCGCTAGGATTCGCGTCGACGGGTGCTCCGCTATCCTCCTATGGAAGATAACGCAAGGGGGGGTAGACGAGTGTCGAGTACGAGGATTTTTTTTTTAACGCGCGTTAGTGCGTTACAAAAAACGTCTAGTGTGCAGCCGGCCTTAGGCAGCTTTAAAATGACTGTGATACTCAGCTCCTTCTAGACATTTACTGGTGTGGTTACAAACATGGTGAAGTCAAGAGAATGGTCCAGGAAGACAAGAGAAGAGGTGATTACTCTTCACAGGAAAAGCAATGGCTATAAGAAGATTGCAAAAATGTTAAACATACCAAGAGAGACCATAGGAAGCATCATTCGCAAATTCAAGGCAAAGGGCACTGTTGAAACGCTACCTGGTCGTGGCAGAAAGAAGATGCTGACTTCGACTGCTGTGCGCTACCTGAAGCGTAGAGTGGAGAAAAGTCCCCGTGTGACTGCTGAGGAACTGAGAAAATATTTGTCAGATGTGGGTACTGAAGTTTCAGCTCAAACAATACGGCGCACACTGCATAATGAAGGCCTCCATGCCAGAACTCCCAGGCGCGCCCCCTTGCTGTCTCCAAAGAATAAGAAGAGTCGACTGCAGTATGCCAAAAGTCATGTGGACAAACCACAGACGTTTTGGGATAGTGTTCTGTGGACTGATGAAACAAAATTAGAACTGTTTGGGCCCATGGATCAACACTATGTTTGGAGGAGGAAGAACAAGGCCTATGAAGAAAATAACACCTTGCCTACTGTGAAGCATGGCGGGGGGTCAATCATGCTTTGGGGCTGTTTTGCTTCTGCAGGTACAGGGAAGCTTCAGCGTGTGCAAGGTACCATGAATTCTCTTCAGTACCAGGAGATATTGGATGACAATGTGATGCAGTCCATCCCAAACCTGAGGCTTGGGAGACGTTGGACCTTTCAACAGGGCAATGATCCCAAGCATACCTCCAAGTCCACTAGAGCATGGTTGCAGATTAAAGGCTGGAACATTTTGGAGTGGCCATCGCAGTCACCTGACTTAAATCCGATTGAGAACCTCTGGTGGGACTTAAAGAAAGCAGTTGCAGTGCGCAAGCCTAAGAATGTGACTGAACTGGAGGCTTTTGCCCATGACGAATGGGCTAAGATACCCGTAGATCGCTGCAAGACACTTGTGTCAAGCTATGCTTCACGTTTAAAAGCTGTTATAACTGTAAAAGGATGTTGTACTAAGTACTAAGATTGAATGTCACTTGGGGGTTGAATAAAACTGATAATGATGTGAGCACAGAAAAGACATTTGTGCTTATTTCATTATAAATGTTATGTTATATTTGTCTGACCTACACGTGCCTCTTTGATTTAATTGTAAGCAAGATGACTGAATGATCAAAATCAATGTCAAACTGGCCAAAACACTCAATTTCAGTGGGGGTTGAATAATTTTGAACACAACTGTATATAATTCTCAGACATTGATTTTCTAATATTCATAACATAATTATTGGAGTGATTTTGAACAATCTTTGCCAACAAATTCAGTTTCCAATTACTAATTTTGAATTATTCACCATTCTGCAATTTTATTATTAACCATAAACAGCTGGTTTTAGGATGCAAAAAAAAATGCAAGTTCTCTTTTGTATCGTTAGACAAGTGTGTGAGGTACAATAATCCACCTTAGATAAATATGGCACCCTATGGACTAATGTTAAGGTTTATGATTTGAAGTGAACCTTCAGGAAAACCAGGGTAAGTATACAAAGAGAAGGAAAACGAAAAGACAAGGGATGTTTTACATATCAGTTAACAAAAATTGCAGTCCTATAAAGGCAACAAAGGCGAAACATACAAGACTTTTCTATAAAAAAAATCATGAATCTGAACACAGATGGGAGGTTAAGGGAAAGGAGATGAATGAGTGACTATCCATCTTGCACCACTGAGATAACCAGCACCTGTTCCTCTTCCAGAATTACCTCTTGCAGAAGGTGAACTCATTTACGTAGGTGCAACTAGTGGTCCTCCGAAGAGAACGTCATCATTGCAGTTGTGCAGACCACCAGCTTAGTGTCATTGCAAACTT
This sequence comes from Leptobrachium leishanense, assembly GCA_009667805.1. Classification (NCBI taxonomy): domain Eukaryota; kingdom Metazoa; phylum Chordata; class Amphibia; order Anura; family Megophryidae; genus Leptobrachium; species Leptobrachium leishanense. Next base: position 117,527,525 of record CM019073.1, read on the forward strand.
GCCGACAGAACTGTTTTATTCCTTATTCTTAGCTGCCAAACATATTCAAACTCTCCTAAATAGAAACTGTACCTTTACCCTTACAGCATGAAAACAACACGACTGATCTGACAGCATCAACTGATTCTGGGGCTATTGGATGCTTTTTATATTCCTTACTGACCACATTGAATTTTTTCCAGTTGCAAAAAAAATAAATTAAAGTCCTTTTAGCCAAATATTGGACAGTAGTCCTGCGTATTTGGTGCCCGTTTCCAACAGACAATCCCACTTTCCAGGTGCATATATCCCTGACCGGTACCTGTTTTAAGAAAGGATATTATGGCGCTAGAAAAAGTGCAGACGGGCAACAAAATTAATAAGGGGAATGGAAGATTTAAGTTATGAAGCAAGGCTAACAAGCTTAAACCTGTTAAGAGAAATGGCACCTTAGAGGGGATCTGTTAACTATATAAATATATTAATAGGCCTATATACAGGATACAAGGTCACCCATTTAGACTGGACAGGAATTCTCTGCCTGTTGAGGTGGTTGGGTCAGAGTCTGTACAGACTTTCACAACAATTGGATGACTTCCTGCAAAAACATTAAGGGTTATATGTGGGTAAAAGCCGCTTGATCCAGGGAGAAATCTGACTGACATTCTGGGATCAAGAAGGAATTTTTCCTAGTATGTTGCATATTGGTGAGCGCTTCAGAATGGGTTTTTGCCTTCTTTTGGATCAACAACAGTAGGTAATATGTAAAAGGCCAAACCTGATAGATGCACGTCTTTTCAGCCTATGTATGTAACTGTTATAAAACCATAAGTATAGTATCCACGCTCTTGCAATCTCCCAACTTGACTATAATAATCTAGTTAGCCTCCCTACAATCCATTCTGAATGCTTCTGCCAGGCTCATCCACCTCACCCGCCGCTCTGTCTCTGCAAGTCCCTTCACTGGCTCCCCATCCACTGTAAAATTAAAATTTTAAATTCTTAACCTGATTTAGAAAGCTCTCACTAACTCAGCTCCCCACTACCCATCATCACCAAATACACCCCAGACCCCAAGATCAGTGACCTGTACCCAGCTTCTCCCTGCATCACCTCTTCCCATGCTAGACTGCAGGATTTCTCAAGCGCAGTCCCCCCATCCCCTGGAACGCTCTCCCTCGTAATGCCAGACTTTCCCCAACTTTCCCTTCCTTCAAACGCTCCCTTGAGACTTTTCTATTTAGGGAAGCCTACCAGCCGACTCACTAATACACTTCACTGTCCCAACCAGTCCATCACTCTCACCTTGCAGTCCTCTCCTCCTGTTTCCACCACCGCAACCCTTCTAGATTGTAAATTCCTACGAGGATAGGGCCCTCATTTCCTCCTGTACTAGGTTTATCAAATGTTGTTCGGTCTCAATGTATTGTAACCCTGTCTATATCGTGCCCATTGTTCAGTGCTGCGGAATATGCTGGCTCTATATAAATAAATTATAAAAAAAACAAGCTATTCCTATTAACCTAGACTTAAGGGGTTAAGGACCAATGACGTAACTGTCATAAATGTATTGACTTTAAAGACCCTTGGTCCTTAAGGGGTTAAAATTCCTATTGGATCATAAGCCTAACTACACCATACAAATTGTAATCAAGTTAATCTTACACCACAACCATAATGGCCTACACCAACCAAAGATATATATTACTTTTGGAATTGTAATCCTCTGGTTTCCGATACTCCCTGCAGTAACTGGAAAAGAGTACCCAGAGACTAACAGGGTTATTCAAAGAGAATCAAAAAGTCACCGCACGTTCGGTGACTTTTCGTTCTCTTCAATTCAGTTTGTTTTGCCGATCCCATTTCGGTGACCCTGCGGTGTATTCAGCAAGCACCACAGGGCCGTCGAAGCGCAGGGAAAAGCTGCCGAAAACCTGCCGAAAAGTCACCGGAAAAACCCAGCAAGTGCACGCCGAAACCCGCAAAAACATCTGGATTAATCCGCCGAAGATGCCGGAAAAACCTGAGCAGCAGCCGATCACACGCAGCGAAGCTGCCGGAAAAATCAGACAACGCAGACGAGTGAAGTGAATAAATTAGAAAAACAGTTTGCTTGAATGTTTGAAAAGTGACACACTGTTTGCAAAGAAACTACTGAGTAGGGATGAGCCGAACACCCCCGTGTTCAGTTCGCATTCGAACTCGAACAATTTCAAAAGTTCGAGTTCGAACGCGAACACAAACCGAACTCAATGCAAGTCAATGTGACTCAAAAGTTTGATTTTTAGAGTGCCCTCCAAGAGGGCATATATGCAAAATATTTGCCATAAAAGGTGTATGGGGGTCCGGGTAGTGCCCTGGGGGACAGGAAACAAGGACAAAAAGTTTTAAAAAAGACGTTTCTAAAGGAACAGTGAGTTTTCCATAAAATAAGGGTTAAAAATAAAAACGAAAAATTCCTTCAAATATCGTGCCTAGGAGGTCCCCATAACCTGCCCGTGAAGTGGCGGATTTGTAGGATGTATAGAAATATCGCCATCAGAGACCCACACATGACACCTAGCCACCCTTAAGGGGTTAAAATGCAAAGGGACTGGCTACTATCCTGTTAGATGAGGGAATGTATTATATGTATAAAGCAAGGTATATATGACAATGGATAGTCAGAGAATCTAGGGACTCAGCTTGTACGCTTTATGATAGACATTTTCACGTTGTGTTATTAATGCAGAAGCAGCAAGCCCTTCCACCACACTTGCACCAAAACTATAGATCTAACACAATAATAATTGTATGCTCACATAGGCCCTTTGGGAGAGGTACATGACATACAAATACAGGAATATTACGTTTAAATCTAAGGAGTGTGATAAAGATTTTATTAAGCCCTTGATGACAAATGACGTAACATCTACATCATTAATGATTGGCTTTACAGAGCCCTGGTCCTTAAGGGGTTAAACAGCATATCAGAGGAAATGTAGTAGAAATGAACACTTCTTAGAATTCAGAAGCACACTGTTCATACATGTGCAGGAGCCACACCCAGTCTGCAGGCAATGTATCAAATTCATGAGACCAGACTACTTAGAAGCACATGTTCTTTCCAAACACTAATTAACACCTGTTGTTTATGCCATTTGAGAGCCCTTGTAAGCTAGAAAATCCACATCACCCAATGCAGCATTTTAAAGATGAAACACACAGGTGGCGCAAAAAATCCTATGCAAGCCTCATGCACAGTATGCCAGGGGTCTCAAACTCACGGCCCCCCAACATGATTTGGACTACAAGTCCCAGGATGATTTCAATGCAATACATGGCGAGGGAATCCTGGGAGTTGTAGTTCAAAAACATCAGTGGCACCAGAGTTTGAGACTAGAGCCCTGCTGCGAGCACATGTCATTTAGGGGTGAGAATCTTTGCACCTAGACATTAGGCAGACTGTAAAGCATGCTTTCCTTGTAAGCTAGAAAATCCACATCACCCATTGCAGCATTTTAAAGATGAAACACACAGGCGGCGCAAAAAATCCTATGCAAGCCTCATGCACTCTAAGCACATGTAATTTTGAGGTGTGAAAGTTTCAGAAAATGTACACGTGTGCAAATATTTTAAATAAAGCCAGAATAATTTTATGACAGTCACATTTGTCTGACAAACAGATAATACATTACGCTGCAGCATATGTTGACATATGTTGGTAGATGTATGTAATGTGTGTTATGTGTATGTAACATGTTTATGCTATTATACATACTGCTTCTTGACGACGTACACAGTCCATCCATTGCTAATCATCGCCCACATGCGTGCCTTCTTGCCCTGGGTAGTTTTTTAATTCAATATCTAATAAACCATTGCTTATAATATTCTCCAGTAAAGAGTCTCTTTATTGCTCGATTTTTTTAGTATTTTTTAAGCATTTTTTAAACTTTTTTCAATTTTTCTTTTTTTTCGAACTCGAACCGAACATGCCAAAAAGGTCTAAGTTCGCGAACTTTCGAACTGCCGATGTTCGAGTCGAACTCCGAACTGATCGAACCGAACAGCTCATCCCTACTACTGAGCGAAAATGTCTAAAATTTACATATGAGGTCCAAGGAATGATAATAAAAAAGGCTGGTACAGAAAAAATAAGTTAACTTAAAAAAAATCCAAAAAAAATCCAGAAAAATGCTTAAAATATCCAAAAAATCTATAAATACAGAGACTGTTTACTGCAGAATTTTATAATGAATGGTTTATTAGATATTGAATTAAAACGGGAATATTTTTAACATTGAAGCCTATGGGATTCTCCTGAATAAACTTGCCGAATTAAACCACCGAATGGCAGGGCATTTCGGGAACCTTTCACTGCTGGTTTGTGTTCTCTGAATAGCCGAAGCATTGCTTTATTATGGGGATTTCACTGCCCTCTAACAGACAGCGAACAGGCACCGTATGTGCAGGCAATTCGCCAGGATTTGGCGAATTGCCTGCTCTCTGGATAGCCGAATGGCCAAGAAAGGTAACCGAATGCTGATTTTCAGCGTTCGGTTACCTTTCTCCAGCCATTTGGATCTCTTTGAATAACCCTGTAAATCTAGCTACCTTTTTATTAATGGCCACTTTATTATTTGCAACACTTAAATGAAGCCACGTCATATTTATTTATAAAGTATTTTACCAGGAAGGATACATTGAGATTCCTCTCGATTTCAAATATGTCCTGGGTTCAAGAACACATGCCAAGCACCTAGTTTGCAAAGCAAAACAAAAGATATGAAAGCTTCCTTATGTCTGAAAATGATGCATGTTTTTCTTGGATAGATATCTTTAAACTCCAATTATCTATCTTAGGTATCATCTTCAGACAGCCATCTGTTGGTTTACAGCTGACAGAAACTTCATTGTAATATGATTTAACACACCAGGAGCAAGGGATATAAATATAAAATTATCCACAGATCCAGCTTTGTCACCGGCTTCACAAAGCAACGCTATTACGTTACCGGTCTTTACCAACTACTCTCACTGCATGTCTTCAAAGGACGTCTTAAGGAATTTAATAGTTTGTGAAGACTCGTGATTATGTCTGATTGGGCATTAGCCACTGAAAACAGGCCAGATTTATTTTGTTAAGTAAATCTATGCTCAACACAAGTGTCAAGCCAAATTCCCTTAAATTTCGTAACAAAAATCACGGTTCTAAAAAATGTATTTGTTAAATGTACTGTATATCGAGTGCCATATGAGACACCAGGCTCCATCTGCTGGGTACACATTTTCTCTTCAATTATTGTGCCAGATTCAAATATTATGACTTACATGTCACATTTATTTCGCTCATAGTTTTATAAAGTCTTAACAAATTGGCAAATACAAAAACCAGACATACAAGTATTGAGCTGGTTAATAAAAAAACCAATTACAATTCACTGTCACATAACTAAAACTGAGCTTTCACAAATGTGGTCGATTTGCTTCAATACACAAATCTGATAAAGCAGAATAACGTAAACAATATTTACTTTGTCTACACTGACACTATTGCAATGGCCACCAGAGGGAGACAGAGACCATGGTAAGATTATGCTGGACAAACACAGAAGGCACTGAACTACATTTTCCATGATGCTTTGCGTGAGGACAGGAAGTGGGTGTGTAGGAAAGGAAAGGCATCAGCAGCCTCGTGGAGAGAGCTGGCAGAGCGCGCCAGGGAGTGAGAGAAGCAAGACACAGTGCTGCAGAACGTGACAGGGACCAGGCCAGAGCGCAGCTGGGGCCTGACAGAGATAAAGACCGGGTTATTCAGCCTTACAAGAGGAAGACCCAGTGATTCACTGATATCGAGTGAGCTGGAGGACCCCTAGTTAGGAGCACCGCAGATCGATCTGACAGGGAGTGCAGGCTGCGGCAGCTAAAGGAAAGCAAGACAGCGGATCCGGTAACCCATAAAATCCCAGGCAAAATAGAGAGGAGAGACGTCCTGGGTCGAGCGGAGCACCAAGTATCTGGCGGATGGGTGAGAGGCCTTCCAGGCCGTTGTGAAAATAGAAAGCACGCTGCTGTTTGTTTCAAAACCCACAGGGCCCCAACTTGACTAGTCGAAGATACCTCATAAATAATTCACTGGCCAGTTGAATATTGTACCCGGGTACCATCACATACACACACCTACATTCTTTGGGACATAACCTGTACGGGACTCACTCCCCAACCACAAAGGGGGTTAAAGATATATTTTTCTCTTTTCCGCTGCGCGTTTCTCGAATTATGAAGCATTGTATTTCTTTTCCGCTGCGCGTTTCCCGCATTACGAAGTACTGTAAATATATATACGTATACCGTGTTATTCATTATATGCCATTTATTCTAGTAAACTATATAATTTATAAAATCCACGACGGTGCTGGACTATATTTATTCCCTAGTGCGGGGAGACTGACCCGAGGTTCAATTTCAGCGGCTCCTCCGGGAGTGAGCGCTACACGTGGGGGCTCGTTTCCGGGATTCAGTTTCTGGAAAAAACGCATTTAAAGGGTTAAATATGGATCCAGACGAAGCAGCAGAATGGTGTAAAGCACAGGGTGGCCAGTTAGAGTTGAGTGTAGTAATGGATATTCCTGTAGACACCTGGGCAGAAGAGCAGATCCGCCTGGCCGTGGCAGCGTTGGCACCTGACCAGCGGGGGTTTCTAGCGGACATTAAAGTGAACCCAGAGACTTCTCACACGTATGTTCTTTTTGAGTGGAGAAAGGGTGTTCCTGTGTGTTTTCAGGGCGTGAGTATACAGCTAACCGACGACGTGGAAGTTCGTCTGATCCAGCCAAGTAAGCCATGTGGTGATTCAGCAAACATTCCTACATCCAGCCCGCTGGCCATGATCGGGCCGGAGTTCATTGCTGCTATTGGAGACCTCGTGGTTAAGTGTCAGAGGGCTTACCCTTCTTACATCAGCTTTGGATATCGGAAGTTGGAAAAATTTTCAGGAAACTTGCCAACTCCGGTGGGAGAAGAAACCTTCGAAGAATGGGTAGAACAAGCGATGCAGGCTCTGGATGAGTGGGACGTCTCTGAAGCGCAGAAGAAGCAAAGAATTGCTGAGAGCTTAAAGGGACCTGCGTCAGAGGCTGTCAGGAATCTGAAGCTGAGTAAGAGAGACTGTACTGCTCTAGATAACCTGAACATATTACAGGAAGTCTTCGGGCGAACAGAAAAGGCTGCTGAGCTTATGTACCAGTATGAGCATACTTACCAGAAAAGGGGTGAGAAGATGACAGAATACATGAGGCGCCTGGATAAGATACTGTACCAAGTACTGTTGAAGAAAGGAACAGACCCCACTACAGTAGTTCAGGTTAGAATGTGTCAGATATTGAAAGGTGCCTTACCCTTAGATCCTGTGATGTTGCAACTGAAGACTCGAGAAGGTAATAAAGAGTTAAATTACCTAGAACTGATTTGAGTTGTTCGGGAAGAAGAAGCCCTTCTGGAAGAGAAGCTTGGAAGAAGGGGAGAAAAGGTCTATGCACAACCCATAGAGTATAACGAGTGTTCATCAGATGAAGATGATCCGGAAGAGACATATGAGCCGGAGATAACTAAAAAGTCGTCAAACCAGGTGTATGGTGAGATACAAAGGACTCTCGAGAAAGTACAAGAAGCCCAAGTTAAGATGGAACAGACACACACGGACCTATGCCGGGCAATCTTGAAAGTAGCAGAAATGCAGACTGAAATACAGAAGTCTCTCTCAGATATACGAACAGCAGCAGTTGCTGTGGTTTCCGACAGGGGATTTTCAAATGAGCCACAGGAAGAAAGTGTGCCCTCATCCTCGTGGGGAAGATCTTTCGCCTGTAGAGAATTCGGCCATTTCAAGGCTCAGTGCCCAGAAAGGAGACAGGGAGGGTCTCTATATGTGCCTGCTAGACCTAGGAGATCCTCTCCCTGGAGGTCTGGTCCTACATCACGGGAAGACAATGTACGCCCGCAGTCACCACGTATGAGGACAAGGGTTAGAGTACAACAGACTGGGCCTACCTCTCCTGCTGCTACGAAAAAGTTCCCTGACAAGTTGATAGGTCCTTCGCCCATCATCCCGGTTCAAATGGAAGGAGTCTATACTAAGGCTCTTCTAGATTCGGGTGCTCAAGTAACGCTGATTTACCGAGACTTCTATCAGAAATATTTGAAGCATATACCCCTGAAGAAATTGAAGGATCTCGAAATCTGGGGTATGGGAATGGAGAAGTTTCCCTATGATGGATATATACAGGTGAAGCTAGAATTCAGTTTGGTAAATGCTGGACAACCGGGAGTATGTGACACATTGGCAATTGTGTGTCCTCGTCCCTCGGGAGCTAATCGAAGTTCTATGATACTGGGGATGAACACTGATGTGTTGAGACACCTCTTAACCCCACTGGTCACGGAAGGGAGTCCTGCTCCTAAGAAGGCACACTCAATGTCACGACCGGCCTGTCCACGGAGGGTCAAAAAACAGAGAGCCACTACAGAAGTAATTAGGCTGAGGAGAACGGAAGGGACAGAGAAGGCCCTACGGTCAGGAAAGACTGTACAAGTACCGATTGGAGACAAATTCTCTGTGCCTGGTCTGCCTATATCTCGTCCGACTCCTACTATTCGGTCTCATCAGTTCCGTTCCGTTAGAGAGAGTGAAGAAGACAGTGAAGAAGAAGGCTGGTGTCTGAGCTGGGTGTGGGCACCTGAGTCCCAGAGCGTCAAGCCGGTCTCTGACTGGGGTGAGAGTGATTTAGGGTCTGATATCTCTGAAGTTATGACTCGAGCACCTGCAGTACCTGAGACCTGGGAAGTTCCTTAAGTTTTAGAGGAAATATCCATAGATTACAGTTCTATGCCTTCACTGGAGGGCTCATATTCCGAGGAAGTGTTTGCTCCGATTGTTGATGAGAAAATTGAGCCCGTAACTACAACTCACCCACCTGAAGACGTATTGGGTGATGACAGTTCTATGCCTTCCCTGGAAGGTTTATACACCAAAGATGTATCTACTCAGTCTGCAGGAGAGAGAATTGAGTCTGTAGAGTCAGCTCTCCCGACTGAAGAGGTTCCTGAAAAATTTGAACCTAAACGTTCAGTACGACCCCCTCAGAGACTCACGTATGATTCGCCAGGACATAGCACAGAGAAAGCTGTAACAACTGGGCGGAGGTTTCCAGAAGTGTCAGCTCTACTTGCCGAGGTGTCTAAGGGTTTGGGGGAGATTGAGGAAAATTGCTGCCTGTTGTCAACCCTGAATATATAGGCTAAAGTTAGAAATGTTATGTTGAAATGTGATGCAACTGTTGTTATGTTATGTTGTGTTATGTATGACCGACACATGTACCCGTTACACGCCCTTGGGAGGACCCTAGAGTTTAGGGGGGGATAGTGTAGCGCTGTGTTTAAAAAGACTGTTCTGCTGCATTTACTTGCAATGGCCACCAGAGGGAGACAGAGACCATGGTAAGATTATGCTGGACAAACACAGAAGGCACTGAACTACATTTTCCATGATGCTTTGCGTGAGGACAGGAAGTGGGTGTGTAGGAAAGGAAAGGCATCAGCAGCCTCGTGGAGAGAGCTGGCAGAGCGCGCCAGGGAGTGAGAGAAGCAAGACACAGTGCTGCAGAACGTGACAGGGACCAGGCCAGAGCGCAGCTGGGGCCTGACAGAGATAAAGACCGGGTTATTCAGCCTTACAAGAGGAAGACCCAGTGATTCACCAGAATACCCACGCTGATATCGAGTGAGCTGGAGGACCCCGAGTTAGGAGCACCGCAGATCGATCTGACAGGGAGTGCAGGCGGTGAGCTGGACATCTTGCGGAAGCTAAAGGAAAGCAAGACAGCGGATCCGGTAACCCATAAAATCCCAGTCAAAATCGAGCGGAGAGACGTCCTGGGTCGAGCGGAGCACCAAGTATCTGGCGGATGGGTGAGAGGCCTTCCAGGCTGTTGTGAAAATAGAAAGCACGCTGCTGTTTGTTTCAAAATCCACAGGGCCCCAATTTGACTAGTCGAAGATACCTCATAAATAATTCACTGGCCAGTTGAATATTGTAAACGGGTACCATCACATACACACACCTACATTCTTTGGGACATAACCTGTATGGGACTCACTCCCAAACCACAAAGGGGTTAAAGATATATTTTTCTCTTTTCCGCTGCGCGTTTCTCGAATTACGAAGCATTTTATTTCTTTTCCGCTGCGCGTTTCCCGCATTACGAAGTACTGTAAATATATATATACGTATACCGTGTTATTCATTATATGCCATTTATTCTAGTAAACTATATAATTTATAAAATCCACGACGGTGCTGGAGTATATTTATTCCCTAGTGCGGGGAGACTGACCCGAGGTTCAATTTCAGCGGCTCCTCCAGGAGTGAGCGCTACACTATATTACGTGGATGTCATGGGGGGGGGGGTTGAATACCTTTTGTATGTTCAAGGGCCCCTGGGCCTTGCCAGACACTGCTGGTTTTTTGAGAAAGGATTTTACCAGGAAGGTTGCATTGAGATTTCTCTCGTTTTCAAGTATGTCCTGGGTGGCGAGTATGTACTGGTAGGTGTCTTGCCCAAGGACACTTACTGGAGAGGTGCTCCTGGGGATCGAACTCATGACTCCACAGGATCTCTCCACGCAGAGCAGTAATGTTAACTCTACTCCACCCAGCCGGTAATCTGTTTGCCTACTTGCCACAGATTAGATTCTCTCCTTACCACCCAGCAATGGCCCACCAATATACCAATAAATTTCCCAGTGGGAAAAAGGATCTGGGGCTGATAAGGGGCACTGACTGACATTAGTATGGCGGTGCAAGGCAAGTGCTCTACTAGGGAACACTTTATCCCCTTGCTAAAGAGCCAGAAATTTAGGCCACTCCCTGTAAAATCAGGTAAGCAGAAGATGCAAGATGTTCTAGTATTTTTAATTGTTTTACAGAAACTGGCAGCTGAAAGAAGGGAGGATTCCCTTGATATATAAACTCAGGGAAGAAAAAAAATTTGTATGTTTGTTCTTAATCTCCTGATACTACCTGCCTTTACAGTAAACTCAACCCAGGCCAGAAAGTTAATTATGATCATTTTGAATGAGAGGTGTGCATTTTCCAAGAATGTGACAGGTGAGTGTTTAACTCCGGGAACTTCCTCTATTGATATTTTAACTGTTAAATCTCGAATTTTCTAAATTGTTCAAAATCATCCCATTTATAGAAAGTAAAGAATGAGCAGAGGGGACCTCTTTATCTGATAGTTTATATACAAGTAGCACACCTCATTAATGGGGATTTGTATGTCACTTTACGTCTAGAAATGAATACATGAAAGTGAATTCTAAATCAGGAACGACATTACTAAAGCCAGTTAGGCCCCGTTCACACCTGAGTGTTTTACAATGCGTTCCTGCACGCTGTAAAACACCCAAACACGGAAATCCCATGATTTCCTATGGGGCCGTTCACACCTGGGCATTTTACAGCGCGTAGGAACGCTCTGTAAAATGCCATATGCCCAAAGAAGTACATAAGCTTCTTTGGGGTGTATTGCAGTGCATTCGCAGCCATAGACTGCAGCGTGAACGTGCTGCAATGCGCGTTCGTGCATTTTTCACATTTGCGCGATACGCGTGCCAAAAACGTGCGTATTACGTGCATATCAAAAATGCTGAGGTGTGAACCCAGCCTAAAGATGACTGTGGACTTAGTTTACCTGATCCCTGGTAAAACGGACACAGTTTTAAATCTAACCTACAGTCTTTTGCTGGGATTTATTAGTGTTTTATTGTAATTGGTGAATAGAGATTTATTTTGTGTTGCATTACTGGACAGGAATATTGCTCTACTCCCTTCAGTACTAGCCACAAACATCTGAGCACATCGCATTTTTCCAATTTTAAGTATACACACCAGTATCAGACCCCCAGTAATTAGCCAGTATCAGACCACCAGTAATTAGCCAGCCTCTGTTCACTCACACACACACACACAAACAACCCACCTCAGCTTGTTATATACTTACCATAGGTAAGTATGGTCTCCACTCTCTCCACTTCCCCTCCCAGCACGTGCTGGACACTTCCAGCACAGCAGGGGAGGCCCTGCTTTGCGTGGCTGTGGAGGGGGAAGGCGCGGGGCCAACACATCCCCATGTGAGCAGCTGTCCTCTTCTTCCCCCCCTTCTCCCCCCAGCAGGACCTTTACTTCTGATACATCGGGTGGGAGTTTGATCCCACATGCTGACGATCAAACGGGAGACCAGGTGCCTGACCCCTGCCTGGACTGTGGGGCAAGCAGGGCTAGTCCGGGCCCCCCACCCATACGATTGTGGGCCCCCAGACTCAGGGGCCCGGGTGCAGTGGCACCCGCTGCACCCCTGGTAGTTACGCCCCTGTTGCAGGATAAAGACTTTTCAAAATTTATAGTGATTTTCTATTAATTTAGGGTGCTGAATGCAAAAGTTACCCAAAATTTACTCCATGTACAGGGTTTTCACAACTGGCTTTGACACTGAATTATGGGATTTCATAAACATAGCAAATTACCATAAATATTCAGAACTGGCCACAAAATTGTTATTTTCAAGAAATATACATGTTGGATTTGTGGACTGTTGACACATCCACTGATAGCCATGTATCACAACTGACTACAGTACGTAGATCTCTAGAGTCTGGGCATGTAGAATTCTAAAAAAGAAATGGGCAAATTCCATATAGAAATCACAATACTTTAATATGATGATTTGATCTGTTTAAAAACCACAAGACACTTAATTTGTGAAAAAACTGGGTGATGACATTTTATTCTGATTTATAATGCAGCAAACAAAAATTCATTAACACAACTAACAGCTTGCTCATCACAGAGCTGCGTTACAGATGCAGAAGACGAACACAAATCTAAAAGATATGATTTACCTTAGGTGGGGATATTGGTATTTATTGCCGTTTATTTCCAGTTCATAAAGACTGAGAAGATGTTTTATGATCCTATGTAGAACATTATGTTCAAACGCATATCAAGAAATAGTGACATCTCCGGAGTAGCATAATCAGTTTACCCATTATGTCAGGTGAGTAGGTTAAAATTAAGAACACATCTAAAAGGATTCTTAAAAAATTACATAATTATTAGTTTATTCCATTAACACAGGTAGAGTATGTCTAGGGCTTTCCAAGGTCATAAAAATTGATCTGCTTATAAACATGAGAGGAAGTACATGTTAAACAAGCAGACCTTTCCAAAGCGATATCAATCACTGCCCTGAAATCTAAGGAAATATTTCACGGGTATAGTCCAGTAAATATTTAAGGAATAATTGCTTTGGAAATATATAGACATACAGGATGCAGTGCTCTGAACTGCATTGCAGTTAGAGAGGTGTTTCATTCCAAATCAAAATTCAGATGAGATTTACCGATTCATATTTCGGAAGTGCTTCCGAAATATGAATTAGTTCTGTAAGAATCAGTCTGAAAGGGAACGTAAAACAAATAGATTGTTTTTACCGATCAATTCGTTATATCATTTCACTTACACCCGATTCCCCATAGACTAGTGGTAATTCTTTTCAGAGAATGCCGAACAGCACCGAAATGCCTTGATCAGCGGTTCGTTCAAAAGCTTTAAACAGGCGAATCTCATAGGTGTTGATGTAAAAAAAAAAAATAATAATAATAAATCAAACTGTTTACATTTATTCTTTTCATTTGCAGCAAATATTCTATTTTTTAGGGTATGAATTTACCAGCCATACAAAATAATCCTATAGGGTTCAATGTAAAAAAATATTCCCGTTTAATATTTATGCAACAATTTTTTTAGGATTTTAGGCAATTTTTCAGGATTTTATTTTGTGAAATATTTGGATTTTTACAACGGAGCATGATTTCGTTGCTTCAGTCTGGCTGCGTTCAGCGGGGGCTGTATGATGCTGAAACCTATTCAGCACCATAGATAGCAGCTCCATAGGCATTTTTTTTTACCCTAATCTAATTCATCCGTTTCACATTCTGAAACCAATAAAAACTAAATACAAAAAATACGAATTACCAACCATCCGAACCGATCCGAAATACAAATCTGAGTAACTCAACTAATGCACTGAAATCAGAATGAATCCATTAGAAACTAAACAATTTTTTTCGTTGTACACATGTCTAGTACTTCGTGGTCTTAAATTTTCACATAATATATAAATGTTTTTATCCACAAGAGTGTTCCCTTTCCATCTCCCAACATAAATATACATGCCATAAGTCAAAGACAATGACATCTGCAGAACAAAAACTTGTCAATTCACAATCTGTTCCCCTGAACATTTGAAACATACAGGATTATTCAAAGAGATCTGAATTGTGGCCGAAAGGTAACCGAAGACTGAAATTCAGCGTACGGTTACCTTTCCTGGCCATTCGGCTAGTCAGAAAGCAGGCAGTTTGCCAAATGTTGGCGAATTGCCTGCACATACGTTGCTTGTTCGAGGGCAGTGAATTCCCCATAGAGAAGCAAAGCTTCGTCTATTCAGAGAACAAAAACCAGCAGTGAAAGATTGCCGAAATGCCCTGCCATTCGGTGGTTTCATTCGACAGGTTTATTCAGGCGAATCCCATAGGCTTCAATGTTGAAAACATTCCTGTATTAATTCAATATCTAATAAACCGTTAATTATAATATTCTGCAGTAAAAAGTTTCTTTATCTTTAGATTTTTTAGGATCTTTTAGGCATTTTTCGGGATTTGTTTGCGAAATATTTTTTTCCGTTTTTTTTTAATCGTTTTTTTCTTTTTTCTGTAACAGCCCTTTTTATTATCATTCATTGGATCTTATATGTAAATTCCAGACATTTTCGTTCTGTAGTTTCTTTGCAAACAGCGTTTCACTTTTCAAACTTTCAAGCGTACTGGGTTTTTTTTTCACTCCATTCGTCTGCGGTGTCGGGTTTTTCCAGCGGCTGCTCTGCGCTGTGATCGGCGGCTGCTCGGTTTTCACCTACGTGTTTGGCGGGGTTAATCCAGATGTTTTTTCTGATTTTCGGTGTGCGTTCGCCCTGGTTTTGCGGTGAGTATTCGGCGGGTTTGCGGCGACTTTTCCCTGCACTACGACGGCCCTGTGGTGCTTGCTGAATACACCGCAGGGTCGCCGAAATGGGAACCCAAATCGCACGAATTGAAGAGAACAAAAAGTCACCGAACGTGCGGTGACTTTTGGTTTCTCTTTGAATAACCCTGATAGTATATCTTTAACATTTAGCAGTTTTGTAAAACAGTTTTTGGTTCAGACTGAAAGTCAACTGAAAATCGATTGAGCTGAATTATTTCTCATTATGACTAAAACTACACTCCCTCTACAGTGCAAAATCATTTAACACTAAACGACTATTTTTAGATTTAGAGTTATCAATCCCAATAACCCTATAAAAAGCAGAAACAAACCCTAAAAGCACAGAAATAGTAATGCTGACCCCAACTAATCAAAGGCAAATAGTAACCACAACATTAACCTTTACCAACTCTAACCATAATCCTGAAACCAGCAGAAAAAGTAACCTGAAAACCCAATTCTAATCTTAAAATCCAGCACAGTTCCAATGCTAAAGCTAATCCTAAAGGAGAAATAAACCAAACATTAACTAACCCTGAAAGCAACCCTAAAACAAGCAGAAATAGTAATGTTAACCTTAACCCAAAAAGTAACAAAAGAAAAAAAAAGTAGTAACCCTAGCATAAAATAGTTTCCACCTCCATTTTTTTTTTTTTACAAGTTTTTTGCATGACCAATATATTGGAAGTTCAACATTTCAGATTATTTTCTGTTCAGTATTGGCAATTCTGAAACTATTCCAAGTCTGAAAGATCAGAATAGAGTTGAATATTTCTGCTGAGCACGTCTACTAAGTTATAGAAGATTTTATGAATCATAAACAATGTCTAATTCTGTAACATAATTTTGCCTCTTTATAAAATCAACGGCAAGACCGCAACTTGAATATGCCGTGCAATTTTGGGCACCTGGCTTAACGATATTATGGCGTTAGAAAAAGTGCAGAGACGGGCGCCTAAATTAATAAAGGGAATGGAAGATTTAAGTTATAAGGAAAGACTAACAAGCTTAAACCTGTTTAGAGAAACGGCGCCTTAGAGGGGATCTTAACTTTATATAAATATATACGGGGACATTATAAAAAAATTGGAAACCTATTCATTAATAAGACTATACATAAGACATGAGCTCACCTATTTAGACTGGGTTATTTTGCGGTGAGAACAATAAAGCTGTGGAATTCTCTGCTTGTTGAGGTGGTTGGGTCAGAGACTGTACAGAGTATTAAAAAGCAACTGATGACTTCCTGCGAAAACCTAATATTAAGAGTTCTGGGCCCCTATTACATTCTTTACCTTAATTGACTCACTTAAGTTTTTGCGGAAATCTGAGTATACATGCTGCAGCAATAAAAAAAAAACACGCACAAATTCACAATTTTATTGTTCGGGTATGTGTAGAATGTGTAACTATACTGTGCTGTATTTTTTTGTTTCGTGCTGGTGTTTTTCGTTTCGGCCAGAATGTTCCGATTTGCAGTTACCACCAGCTTTTCAAAGAAGTTAAAATTATGGGGTCAAGAAGGAATTTTTTTCTCCGTATGTTGCATATTGGCGGGCGCTTCAGACTGGGGTTTTTGCCTTCTTTTGAATCAATAGCAGGTGATGTGTGAAAGGCTGAACCTGATGTACGCATGTCTTTTTTCAACCTATGTAACTATGCAACCTAAAGTATTGGGTCACTACATGTACCATTTTCTTTAGAATGTATATTAAGAATATGAAATTGATTCATGTCACATGAAAGTGTCACACATTACGTCTATAATATTACAGTTACTTCAGAATAGTCTAATTTACTTGGGAAGTACAAGGACTCCATTTTCCCTTCAACCAAGAATGGGGGACATTTGGAAAGATCAGATAGCAATTTTGAAAGAAAATGTTAGCTTTTGGAAGAAGACAGGTATTTTTATCATAACCAGAAGAAGTTGTGATTACTTTTGATATGTGAAACATGCCATTTGTAATGGCATCCTAGTATGGCTCCCCGTGGTTATTTTAGAACAAATGGTGTTTTAATGAGTTTCTATGTCTTTTGTGTGCTCAGTTTTGCATTTCTGAGGTTTATTCTTTAACGAAAACTGTCAAAATCAATGAAAAATTTCATTTTAAAATAAAGGTTATAAGCAAGGACAGGAGGTTTTTTTATTTATGTTAATTGGAATTTTGATTTACGAACCTTTGAGTTGTATACTGCAAGGAAACTCACAGCGCTTACAACTACAATGAAGTTTCAATAATTCATTACACCTTTGTGATTAAAACATGATATCGAAATATTAGTATGATGCATACTGCATGTTTATACAGTATGTAAATACAATTGCAAGTGAATCATCTGAACGCTTTTGTAAATTTCAGTTAAAAGCATAAATTTTTGTCCTTTTACTAAAGAGTAAAATCAATTGAATGGTAGTGGTATTACCTCATTTTATGCCAATTAATGTTGATATTAGGGATGAGTCGAACACCCCCGTGTTCGGTTCGCATTCGAACTCGAACAATTTCAAAAGTTCGAGTTCGAATGCGAACACGAACCGAACCGAACTCAATGCAAGACATTGGGACTCGAATGATCGAATTTTAGAGTGCCCTCCAGGAGGGCATATATGCAAGATATTTGCCATAAAAGGTGTATGGGGGTCCGGGTAGTGCCCTGAGGGACAGGAAACAAGGACAAAAAGTGTTTAAAAAAACTTTTTAAAGGAACAGTGAGTTTTCTATGAAGTAACAAGTAGTTGAGGAGCCGACCCAAAAAGAGGCCATATTGGATTTAATACTCACAAATGGAGGTTTGGTATCAGACGTTGTTGTAGGTGAAAATTTGGGATCTAGTGATCACCAGTCAGTGTGGTTTAATATAAGAACAGGGATAGAGCTGCACCACACAAAAACAAAAGTTTTAGACTTTAAAAAAACTGATTTTTCTAAAATGAGATTTTGTGTGAAGGAGTCATTATCAGACTGGAGGAGTTTAAAGGGAGTCCAGGAGAAATGGGATTATTTAAAGGAAGCATTATTGAAGGCCACAGGCAATTGCATTCGGCTTGTTAGCAAAAACAAAAAAGGGAAGAAACCACTGTGGTACTCTGCAGAAGTGGCCAAAATAGTGAAGAACAAAAAGATAGCATTCAATAATAATAAAACAACTCAGAGTGAAGAAGATAGGCAAACCTATAAGATTAGGCAGAAAGCAATTTATAAGAGCTTCCAAAGCAAACGCAGAAGAGAAAATAGCTCAGTCAGTAAAAAAGGGGTACAAAACATTTTTTAGATACATAAACGAGAAAAGAAAAGTAAAACAAGGTTTAGTTAGATTAAAAACAAAGGAAGGAAGGTATGTAGAAGAGGATAAAAGTCTCGCTGACTGCCTCAATGAATATTTTTGTTCAGTCTTTGCAGAAGAAAAGGAAGGAAAGGGACCTCAGTTAGGAGGAAACACTAACGAGACATTTACATATGAGTTTACAGAGGAGGAGGTTCTACAGCAGCTGTCTAAAGTAAAGACAAATAAGTCAATGGGGCCTGATGGGATCCACCCTAAATTATTAAAAGAGCTCAGTGGTGTAATAGCAAAACCGTTAACAGATTTATTTAACCAATCCTTGTTAATGGGAGTCGTCCCAGAAGACTGGAAATTAGCAAATATTGTGCTCATTTACAAGAAGGGTAGTAGGGAGGAATCGGGGAACTATAGGCCAGTTAGTCTTACGTCAGTAGTGGGGAAATTAATGGAAACCATGTTAAAGGAAAGGATTGTTGAACATCTAAAAACACATAGATTACAGGATCAGAAACAACATGGGTTTACCTCATGGAGATCATGCCAAACTAATCTTATTGATTTTTTTGATCGGGTAACAAAAAAAATAGACACAGGTGGTGCAGTAGACATTGCTTATTTAGATTTCAGTAAGGCTTTTGATACTGTTCCGCATAGAAGGCTTATCAATAAATTGCAATCTTTGAGCTTGGATTCCAATATTGTTGAATGGATTAGGCAGTAGCTGAGTGACAGGCAACAGAGGGTTGTGGTAAATGGAGTTTATTCGGCGCAAGGTCTTGTTACCAGTGGGGTACCTCGGGGGTCAGCACTTGGACCCATTCTCTTTAATATTTTTATTAGTGATATTGCAGAAGGTATTAATGGAAAAGTATGTCTTTTTGCTGATGACACAAAGATTTGCAACAGGGTTGACATTCCTGGAGGGATCAGCCAAATGACAAATGATTTAGGTTAACTAAAAAAATGGTCGGAGCTGTGGCAATTGAGTTTTAATGTGGATAAGTGCAAGATAATGCACTTGGGATGTAAAAACCCAAGGGCTGAATATAAAATATTTGATACAGTCCTAACCTCAACATCTGAGGGTTGGGATTTAGGGGTTATTATTTCAGAGGATCTAAGGGTAAGTAGTCAATTTAATAGAGCAGCAGGAAATGCTAGCAGAATGCTTGGTTGTGTAGGGAGAGGTATTAGCAGCAGAAAAAGGGAAGTGCTCATGCCACTGTACAGAGCACTGGTGAGACCTCACTTGGAGTACTGTGTGCAGTACTGGAAACCGTATCTCCAGAAGGATATAGACATCTTAGAGAGAGTTCAGAGAAGGGCTACTAAAATGGTGTACGGCTTGAAGGAGAAAAGTTACCAGGAAAGGCTTAATGATCTTAACATGTACAGCTTGGAAAAAAGACGAGACAGAGGAGATATGATAGAAACATTTAAATACGTAAAGGGAATCCACAAGGTAGAGGAAGGGAGTATATTTAAAAGGAAACAAAGTAGCAAAACAAGAGGACATAGTCTTAGATTAGAGGGGCAAAGGTTTAAAAGTAACATCAGGAAGCATTATTTTACTGAGAGGGTGGTGGATACATGGAACAGCCTTCCAGTTGAAGTGGTAGAGGCCAAAACAGTAATTGAATTTAAGCAGGCATGGGATAGGCATAAGGCTATCCTAAACAAAAGATAAATCCAGGTAAAGTATCCATGTAATTGGGCAGACTAGATGGGCCGAAAGGTTCTTATCTGCTGACATTTTTCTATGTTTCTATGTTTCTATAAGGGTTAAAAATAAAAACGAAAAATTCCTTCAGATATCGTGCCTAGGAGGTCCCCATAACCTGCCCGTGAAGTGGCGGATTTTTAGGATGTATAGAAACATTTAAAAACAAAAAAATGACATTTCAAATGATGTTAAACGTTTTTCCTTTAATCTATTCATAAATAACTGCTTGGGGCGGCAGCCTGTATGAAAAGACATTTTAGGACACACAGAACAAGTTTAGTGATTTTTTGGCTAAATTATGGTGAAATTTATGCAGACTTTGGATGAAAGTAACAATAGGTGCTTTAAAATTGGGCCTTTAGTGTCGGCAACAGTGCCGTCACACCGTAACCCCTCTGTGGTATTGTGGAAGAGTGCAGGGTTGGACCCTGCGGTCCAATATTAAAATGATATGAAACTGGTACAGGCGTCGGTGCACCCAAATATTGTGCCTTTGGTGGCAGCAAGTGCCTTCACACTGTAAGTAACCCCTCTGTGTTATTGTGGAAGAGTGCAGAGTTGGACCCTGCTGTCCAATATTAAAATGATATGAATCTGGTACAGGCATCAGTGCACCCAAATATTGTGCCTTTGGTGGCAGCAAGTGCCTTCACACTGTAACCCTTTTGTGGTATTGTGGAAGAATGCAGGGTTGGACTCTGCGGTCCAATATTAAAATGATAGGACCCCCACAATAGCTGCTGGCAGTGAGAACACACATATTACAACAATTCCCAGATATTTTGTAGAAATGAGACCCCAAAATAGTTGCTGGCAGTGAGAACACACAGAATACCACAATTCCCAGATATTTTGTATAAATTACTGACCCCCAAAATAGTTGCTGGCAGTGAGAACACATAGATTACCACAATTCCCAGATATTTTGTAGAAATGAGACCCCCAAAATAGTTGCTGGCAGTTAGAACACACAGATTAGAACAATTCCCAGATATTTTGTAGAAGTGAGAACCCCCCCCCCCCCAATAGCTGGTGGCAGACTGGCAGTAAAAAAACACACGCTAACAGAACAATCTCCTCTCAAAAAACACGTGCTGGGGCTGCAAGGGACGCCTTATATAGTGTGCTGCGGGACTTAGCTCTGTGAGCCCATGATTGGGCAAAATTTGCTCAATCAGGACTCTGAGCCGTGATTGGCATAGTCTTGCACCTGCCTTGCACCTAAACTGTGGTCAGGTGCAGGCTGTAGCCAATTACAAGCTTCAGGCCAGTGGAAAAAGTGCATTGTGGTCCATTGTGGTGCATTGTGGGCGAACATGCGGCGAACACGCAGAAATGTTCGTAGTTTGCGAACATGCGAACAGGCGATGTTCGAATCGAACTCCGAACCGATCGAACCGAACAGCTCATCTCTAGTTGAGATAAGCAGTGGAAGCACAAAAATCATCTTGTGTGCACTTTAGGCCCCGTTCACACTGTGCGATTTATCGCACGGATTTTGTTGCGAAATCGCGGCACAGTACACGCGATGTCGCGCAATGTAGCATCTCCAATACATTTCAATGAAGCTGTTCACATCTTGCCGCGCAACGTTGCATGTCGCGGTAGCATTTCGCTGGTACATGACCCTTTTTTTGCAATTTGCATTTTGCGATTTTGCGATTTCCATTGGTGGTGTTATGCAAAATCACGACGTCGTGCAACATTATCGCGCGACATCGCGAATATGAAAATCACGCAGAAAAACGCGTGATTTTCAAATCGCACAGTGTGAACGGAGCCTAAAGATCAGATTAGAAAACCCTGATCTAGAGTCGGAATTCCTGGAGATTCATTTTATGGGCAAGTATTTGTATATGCTGTGTTGATGCACATACTGGGCACCACTGGGGTCACCATCATTGACATTGCAAGTAATGCACACCTTTTTCACTAAAATTCAACCTGCATTTAAAGGGAATATAGCACTACTTAATTGTAGGGAAGGAAGAACAATTGGGCAGTCCCGATAAGTTTGAGTTAATGAATTTACAGAATAATTCTGAGCATTACATTTTTAACTTCACTACTGAGTGGAGTTCCTTAAAACCATTGACTGGACCCAGTGGATTTATGAAAAAAAATTACCATTACCCAAACAGCCCCTGTATGTTCATTGTAGGCAAGCTCTTTTAGAGAAAGCTTGCCCTGCTGGCCAAAAAGGTGCTACTATACAAGTGCATTTTAGCTTGCACATTTGTTCCATGCAGAACAAACTTAACATAGCTGTCATGTCTGATTTGCTGGCATTTTAGGGGCATGTTCTGCAGGATATGTCAAACAAATTTAATTGGCAATAAATGAAAATGCCTTTGCCTCGCTCCAGCATTAGACCACATTGTACTGTATCAGGGTACCAGCAGATGCTTTTGAAGATCAGGTATACTTTATCTTAGTAGTGGAGTAGCTAAACAGTCCATTTTAATACCAAATAATGTATTTAACCCCTTAATGACCCCTGACGTACCCTGTACGTCCTGTCCTCGGGTCTCCCTTAGACCCGCGGACGTACAGGGTACGTCAGCGGCGCCAAATCCCCCTCCCGCCCGATACTCACCTCCCTCGTCGGATCCCACGGCAATCTGGCAGGGAGGAAGCCTGCCCATGTGATTTACATGGGCAGGCGAGGCTGATGACGTCGCCACGCTGCGCGGTGACGTCATCAGAAGGTGCCCCCATGTGTTTCAATGGAGGAGAGGGGGGGGCTCCTTCGATAACCCTCAATCTCCCGATCCATGGCAGCTGGATGGTCATATTTGCCATCATTTAAAAGGCCTGATTATGGCCTTTCAAATGATACCAAACATGACCAGGTTTGGTTTTAAAAATTTTTTTTTAAAAAAAATTAAATAAAAAATAAAAATAAAAAAATTAAATAAAATAATTTTTTTTTTTTTTTTAAAAGTTTTTTTTGTCTGGGGGGAGTTTAATTAAATAGGACCTAGGCTGTCATCTAAAAATAATTAGCACAAAATGGTCAGAATGAGCGCAGCGCACATAGGTGAACTGTCTCAGCAGTGAAGGGGTTAAAAAGCAAACGCATGTTAAAATTGGGTATTTCTAGTCTCGGGACAAAATTTTGAACCTATTTAGCCGGGGTCTTTTTGGGTGGTTGTAGATTTTGGGGATTAAATTACGAAAAAGTGTGTTTTTACCATTTTTTTCCTCATATTTCATATTTTTTTTTATAGTAAATTATTCGATATGATGGAAATAATGGTATTTCTAGAAAGTCCATTTAATGGCGGGAAAAAGGGTGTATAATATGTGTGGGTCGAATAAACGAGTAAGAGGAAAAATTGTCCTAAACACTAACAGCGCAGAAACGTAAAAACAGCAGCGGTCACTAAAAGACGGATTTGTGTAAAACCGCCCGGTCACTAAGGGGTTAAGATTCTATTAAATACTTCGCACAAACGTATTACACTGTCAGCACAAAAAATGCGCGTTAATGTCTGCCGCTGGTGAACCTGCGCGAACCCTTTGCGAACATAATGTACTTTGTGCGTCCTATACTTAACATTGTGAGCGCAAATGCGTTTCTGCGCTGGTACGCGGATGGTATTACAATCTATGCGCAAATTTTAATTGACAACGTTTGCGCACATAATTTTAATGTCTTTGAAAAGCTGGTGGTAACTGCAAATCTGAATGTCCTGGGCGAAACCAAATACACCAGCATGAAACCCCCCCCAGCAATGTACAGTATAGTTACACATTCTACGCATACCCAAACAATAAAATTTAGACGTTGTGCGTGTTTTTATTATTGCTGCAGCATATATACGCAGATTGATTTTGACAGGCGCAAAAACTTAACGCGACACAATTGTGGTTCTTAATTCTGATTGCCTGAATCGCTTGAAAAAACAGTCCGCCCACCGATTTCTGCGCGCAGCGTTAATATGCGCGCGTTTTTGCGCGTCTTTTTTACACGTGTTATTTTTTGACGGATGAAAAAATGCGCTCGGAATTTAATACCAGCGTTAATTTACATGTGTTAACGTTTAACACTTCGCGCAAACAAAATAGCGCTGCGCGTGTGTTTTTGCACGAAGCAGTTAATAGAGCCCTAAATCTGTCAAAGCCCAGTAAAAAAAAAAAGGGTTATTTTTATTCCCTCCCCCAGAGTTTAAATCCCATAATGTCATTTAAATATCCAAGTATCATTAAAAGTTTAATTTTTAGTATTTTTTCCAGAACAAGTGGCTTCTTACATGTGGTTATTCACTATGAAATGGAACAGTAATCATACTAGAGAGAAAAGGAGTTTGAGGGGATTTTTAGAAATGACTTTGGTGGTTTCAAAGCCCTAAAAGCTCTAACAGTGTATTTTACATTAAGCCATTCCAAAATTAGAAGAGCAGGAAAATGTATCCGAAGCAAAAACAAAACACTTAAAGATCTTCAAGTGGGTTTCTTTGTATCATTGGTCTCTAATGTATCAGTAATGCTTACTGTATAATAAAGTGTTGTTACCTTGCCTTTCTGTGTTAGCCGTTCTTTCTCTACGTACTGATTGCGGCATGCAATTGTTTATAATTTACTGAAAGCATATTTCCTCAGTAATGGGACAATTTTCCTTGGTTTCCGATGCAAATACACTAGCCCTTTTGAGATATAGAGTAGAAAAATAGACTGCTCCAGTTCATTTCATCAGCCAAATGGATTTACTTACCAAACAGGGAAGGGAAGTGGAAAAACAACTCATATATTAGGATATTTGTGCTTGGGTACCTGTAATTTCGAACAGATCTATAATTATAAACAGTACCAGCTTGAAAACAAAATCTTACTTTGTGTTCCGGGAACAGATGTATTATGCAAAAGTTAATGTTAGGGATGTGCTTGGCTGAAAAATTTGTTTTGTTTAGTTTAGTTTCGTTACGTTTTTAAATAATTTTGTTTTCGGAATTTCGTAACTAATTTCATTTCGTGTTTCATTTCGTATTTAGTTTAATTTCGGATTGATTTGTATTGTATCGTATTGTATCCATATCGAATCGAATTCGATAGTTGATATCCATTTGATAGTTCATTTCAATTTCAATCGTATCGTATCGGATTCGTATCGTATCGAATTCAATAGTTGATATCCATTTGATAGTCCATTTCAATTTCAATCGTATCGTATCGGATTCGTATCGTATCGAATTCAATAGTTGATATCCATTTGA
The DNA here is from genome assembly GCA_009667805.1 of Leptobrachium leishanense. Taxonomy (NCBI): domain Eukaryota; kingdom Metazoa; phylum Chordata; class Amphibia; order Anura; family Megophryidae; genus Leptobrachium; species Leptobrachium leishanense. Next base: position 117,552,855 of record CM019073.1, read on the forward strand.
TAGTTCATTTCAATTTCAATCGTATCGTATCGGATTCGTATCGTATCGAATTCAATAGTTGATATCCATTTGATAGTCCATTTCAAATTTAATAGGTGATATCCAATAGTTGATATCCATTTAATAGTTCATTTCAATTTCTATCGTATTGGATTTGTATCGTATCGAATTCGATAGTTGATATCCATTTGATAGTTCATTTCAAATTCGATAGTTGATATCAATTATTCTAATTTTTCTTTTATGATGATGACAGAGTGTAAAACGAAATAAATTTGTTATATACCATTTTGTTTAGTTTTGTATCATATCGTTTTGTTTTTGTTTCGTATTCGTATTGTATCGATTTGTAATTCGTAAGTACTTCCGAATGCGAATTATCAAATTTCGTTCCATATTCCGAATTTTTCCAAAACGTATGTCCATCTCTTGTTAATGTAACGAAGAACCATCAGAACGTGCACATCACTAGACAGTGTAGGACATTAAAAGGATCTCATGGATTAAAATAACCCTCAAAAATTGAAAGCCTACAATGTATTTGTGCTTTTGACAGCTGAAAATTATATAGATATATCAAATACTATATGGGGCTATTGTGTATCATTTTTATTTCTTATATTGAGACCAATGACAAGGATCACTAATCTACAAGCTTAATTTCCCCGGATACATTGCATTTCTTATATTTCTCTATAAATGTGAAATAGTGCTCTGAAATAGAGGATTGGAGAGAAAAAAAATTACATTTTATTATTTAAGCGCAACGCACGCTGCACAAGTGTTGGTCTTCCAGGTCTGCGTTTTACAATTTATACAAGCATCTTCGTTTAGGTACAGCATCATGAAATGCTTTTTATGCTCTGAAGTGAAATGTAAGTGAATATATAGAATTAGGTTCAACATTGGGTCTACTCATTCTTTGGTATATGCCGATATATTCCTTGTAAATTAGGTTTTGTACAAGAAAGCGATAAAAACTTGTATAAAAAAATGTTAAAATGCACTTTGCTCTGATTGCATGGTGCAATTACACTTAAAGTATAGCATATTCCCCTGTCTTACCAGTGGAAGAAAACAAATTCAGCCTTTCGGCAATAATTATATTGCAATTTTTTAGCCCAACTTGGACTTCAATTAAATATCTATCTATAGTGGATGGTCCAAATTAGGATATACAAGCTAGGAGAATACCCGTATTACAGATTGCCAATGACATCACATTTAGAAAAAAGGTACACTATGCACAGCACAGACACCCATCTCCATTTTTGCCTCTGCAACTAGCAATCACACTATCCTTTTAGCAACAAGTATTTATTGGCTGGTGTATAACTATTGTACCTACCATCTTCTGTTTTTACTCTTTTCATCCATGTCTACTTTTGAGTCAAATTGTGACTTTGCAGACAAAGGAATATAGAAATAGAGGTAGCACTGATATTTTATTTATTGCCATGATGAAGAATCACTTAACACTGTAGGGTATCTACACACATTTGTAGCAAAGCTTTATTTAACCCATTTATCTCAAGTTATTTTGTGCCTTCGGGAGCATTTCTTGCATATTTAGAAAGTGTAGGGTTACCAAAGGCAGAATTCTATCGAACAAACATACTGGTACAAATTGAGAAGTCTCATGTTCATTCATTTACACGCAGAGTATTTTACCAGGAAGGATACATTGAGATTTGTTGTCAAGTATGTCCTGGGTTCAAGAACATTGTATTGCTGTAATGTCTGTAAAAATTTCAAAGTAATAAATGCAAGATATAAAAAATACACAAATACAGAGTATCACAAAAAATAAATATTTGGGAAATAGTCACTATGTTACTTGTTAACAGCTGCATTCTGTATTGAGGTATGTTAATAGAGATACCATAAGCGACTGAAGACTGGGAAGATTCGATAGCGCCTGGGAGGTTATTCCATAATTTTGATGCTCTGTAGGAAAAGAGGAGACACTTTGTATTGTGGCACTGCAAGCAAGGTGCAGGTCTTGAATCGGGTGTCATAGAATGAGGGTACTGTTAAAGGGAAGCAGTATCCAAGTAGTGCGTTAGCTTCCCAGAAAAGCTCTTAAACACAGGTTGGAAAGGTGAAGGGAGCATCTAGAGTTCAGTGACGGCCAGTTTAGCTCTTTTAACATGTCACAATGGTTGGTCATGTAGTTACGTTGTAGCACAAAGCAGCAGACTGTTATACAATGTAGTAAGTTTATGAAGGAGTGTTTGCGGGGCAGCTGCATACATTGCATTTCTGTATTCAATAGCCGGCATAAGCATTTGTTGTACTGTTTTCTTACCACGCGCTCAGGCAGGATTTGTTTCTGTACAAGGCACCTAGTTTGTGGTAAAGTTTAGATGAGAATATTTTGATGTGGGGCCCAAAGGAAAGATTTGGGTCTAACCACATACCTAGATATGAGAGAACTGACTGGTCCATGTGCCATTTGATTTTTGTCCAGATGCATAGATGGGAAGTTTGTAATTGATGTAGTTTAGATTCTGTTCCAAAGAGCATTTTAACAGTTTTGTCAGTATTTAGAAACAGTTTGTTGTTATCTGATCCACTTTTCGATCTTTGAAATGAAATATTCCTAACGCAAACATTTCTTTGGTTAGAACACTGGAGATAAAGCGATAGAAAATCTAGAACATGAAAATATTTCATGTTTAAAATTTTCCAAAAATGTGAGGGGAAAGTGGGAAAAGGGAGCAATTCAGATTAAAATCTATTGGTCTGAAGGAATTATCCACATATTCTATTGTGCCTCAATTGTGTATAGTATAGCTACCACAGAAGATTTGACAACGTATCTCATTTTTCAATAATTACTATCGCAATAACCATATGTGGCATATACACTGAGCCAAATTGTAATGTTTGGCTCCAATAGGTACAGTATCTCAACCTGTGAAACTCTCCTGAACTACATGCCCAGGAGGATTAAGGCAGTGTTTGGAAATAATTGTGGCCAAACAAAATATTGCCACATTGGGCCCAATTTGGACATTTTCACTTAGGGATACAGCCTTTTGTTGCCAGCGATTTAGACATTAATGGTTGTGTGTTGAGTTATTTTGCGGGGACAGCCAATTTACACAGTTATACAAGCTGTACACTCACTACTTTACATTGTAGCAGAGTGTCATTTCTTCAGTGTTGTCACATGAAACGATAAAACCTTTACAAAAACATGAAGGTGTACTCACTTCTGTGAGATACCGTATGTCCAGTGTTAAATGCTCAAAAGTACAGAACCATAGTCTGATTGCAGAAAAGGGTCTCCGATAATACATTCCCAAGTTTGTAAATTGCAATTGTTCTTCGAACTGATGATCTCCATTACACACCATCAACTGCAGTTATTAAATTATCAATTTGTAGCAGCACCTTAAAGACATTTGAAGTACAACCCATGAGGGAGTTATGGATATTTCCTTCACAAATAAACCCTCATGCGATGAGTGTGCACACCCTTGTTTCTACTGCAGAGCAGAGATACACAGGTAAGAGAAGTTGCCGTGCATATGACTTGCAATGGAAAAGTGGAACCTCAGATTTCTGCTATTGAAAAGGAGTTAAGAGCACCCCAGTTGCCTTGAAGACGGAGGGCATACTGGTACTTAGACCATCCCCTGCAGCCAATGACGTGCATCGGTTGCGTGGACAGGTCTAACCAGAGTCCTGCAGCAGCACCTGCTGGAGAGGCGTACCAGTACGTCTCACTGGCGTTACACCCGACGGGCGACACCTGCCTGTCTTGCAGGGGTTAACATTTGGGATCAACACAATCACAAATTAAGTTTCTACATTCCAATTTCAAATTTGGATACACCTCTTGAGTGCAGTAGTTCCATTGTCCGTTAATTATGGGAGAGGCGATTATGAATATATAACTAACTTGTATTTTTTCCTTTGCAACTTTACAGTAAATAGGATTTGCCTCCTACATTAACCTCTCCATACATACATATTAGGTCACATTTATGTGGGTCTTTCAAATGCCAGTGTTGGCTACTAGAAAACATTAGATTTTTGAAAACTAAAGTTTTAAAATTTTGATAAAACACTAATCACCCGATCATGATTCACAACCTGAAAAGTGTATGTGGGGGGGGGGGGTAAAAAAATTCACTGTTGGAAGAGTAAGAGATTCATTTGATAGGGGGGGGGGATCTTTAGAAACAAAATATTCTTGTTAGGTGATAGAATGTTCTAGATGCAGAAACAAAGTCAGTATCTTCGCAGTGTTTGAGATGTACAGTATATTTTCCAAAGAAGTGCCGTCTAATGTATGGTGGCAATGGGACCCCCAGACTTATTCTGGAGGTTTGCCAATAGGATGTGATTTGGTGATTACCTTACCGTTCTTACCAGAAGCACTCCAGACCCTAATCATTTTAAATTGGCATTCCTAATATCCCAACTATGACTGAACAGCTAAGGTTTATTAATGACACATGCGAGACGGAACAAATGATTCGACAGCAGAATACATTTTTTTCTGATAGAAAACACCGATTTTCTTCTCTGGGAAACAAGGTTGCACTCATACAGAGAGTAATTTATTTTTTATACTAAAGACTTATTGATCTGAAAAGGAAAATTAAGTCAGAACAGCTTCAGTATGAATTGTATTTGTGCACACTTCCCTTTCTTACCCTTCTGTTAAACTGCTTAGAGCATATAGTCAAAGTTACTCAATTAACAAGGATAAAATTACAAGCCTAAAATTGCAAAACCTTTACCTCTGATTCCACAAGTAAAAACCCTGACTAAACTCTGCCAGGTTACCTACACCTAACAAGTCTAAGCACTAAACTGGCAGTTGCTGGAATCTAGACGCACCCTTCACCTTTTCAACCTGGTGTTTAAAAGGTTTTCTGGGAAGCTACCACCCTACCTGAATAGGCCGCTTCCCCTAGCAGTTCCCTCATCCTATAACCTCCGATCCAGGACCTGCACTTTACTTGCAATACCACAATACAAAAAGAAAGTGGCTCGTTCCTCATTTTCCTACAGAGCACCGCAATTATGGAATAACCTCCCAGACGCCATCAAATCTTCCCCCAGTCTTAAGTCACTCAAGAGCTCCCCATTAACATACCTCAATATGGAATGCACCTGTAAACATGTAACAGTGAATATATTCCCTACACCTACATATTTATTTTATGTGTTAATCTGTATATTTCTGTTTTGTTTTTAATATCTTGCATTTATTACTTTATATTTCTGTAACGAATGTAAAAATACAATGTTCTTGAACCCAGGACATACTTGAAAACGAGAGAAATCTCAATGTATCCTTCCTGGTAAAAAAACTTTGCAAATAAATACACAACATATACTACCCTTGGCTGTAGCCCTATTTTCCTCCTAACCCTTTAGGATTCCCCCACATAGTGAATTTGTTTGAGATGCAAAAGTACATGTTGGATAACAAAAACTGAGCCTCACAATGGCATGTAGTTTTATATAGGCAAGCTGTATACATTTTTTGGGAAAATTAGATTGGTATTAAAATGCATAATCATGCCATTTTAGAAAACTTAAGTGAAATTCATCTTCGAAAAGACAGGACTGATGGGGTTAAACTGAAAGCAAGGCTCCCCAGTCTAACCTAGAGAACATTTGATTGTCTGTTAAGGCGTTTTTAAATCAGCATCTGCTGCACTGCAGGTTCACTGTTCAGACAACTGCTGACAGTACTACACAAAACAAGGAAAAACTGAAAAAAAAACACATATCCAAATATACATACAGTTTTACCTACCTGGGTGGCTGTTGAAACCAGGAGTACTCAGTAATTCAGCCCACTTCATGTATAGAATAACAGGTTGTCATTTATGCTCATTCCTATGGCTCCATGCTAGCAGTGGTTAGGGTCACATCTGTCAGACACTTTCTTGCTGAACACCCAGGTTCTTGTCGTTACTCCTCCTTTCTCCAGTACTTTAGCCGCATCTTAAAGACGGGTACACATAGAGAGCCTTTCTAGTATCCCAGAAATAAGCTGTGGCTTTATATCTGGGGTTACCCACGCAAGTTTTGACTGCATGTAGGGTCAGAATGGAACAGTCTTTAATTTTATACAAAGCCTCCTAGGAAATGTTCTTAGGGATTCTCATGTTTCTGTTCTTTTCTTGGAAAGTGAAAGAGTTTTGGGACAGTTAAACATTATGCAACACTTCTAAATGAGGCAGGACAATGGAAGTCGGTATAAAATTACAGACAGCAGACAATGGTGCAGTGTTTGCTTAAACTCAAATCTAAACCGATAAACACATTCCTTTTACAAGGTGGTAGCCTGGGAGTCTAATGCTCTCCACAAGATTAGAAGGTACACATGGACCAGACAATAGACCAACAGCATTATTCTGGCAAAGATTACACAAACCTAATTACATTCTAAACTACATTTTGTTCTGAGTTCCTAGCACCCAAATTCTGTCGCCAGCCATTTTAACAGTCACTTTCTGAGAGGAAATTGTACATTTAACCCAGCCTGGTTAATATGCAGTAGCCGGAAGTTCTTCCATGTCTTCTGCTACAAAAGCCATATTCGCCTGGTTCAGAGGACCTGGCAAAAGCAGATACAATTAGCTCTGCCTGCCATGCATCTAATGGTTGTGGGAGATGGCAATCAGCCCAAATCAACCGTTTTGTTGCTGAGCCATATTCTGTGGGCAGGCAAGCCCACAGCCCCCTCCAAATTGCAGTGACAGTGCGTTCTGTCACTTTTAAAGCAACTTTTGGTTTCATTAGGTTAGGACCCACCTTGAAAGGTTGCTGCGATGCGGCAAGTGGACTTAACACTTTAACAGCCATTCAGGTAAACTAAAACCTACTGTTTAGCATGGAGCCATAGGAATTAGACTTGTGCACCGATTTTTTTTTCGGTTTGGTTCATTCGGATTTTGTAAATTTTCGGTTCGGCTCGTTTCGGCCGATTTCCATTTCGGTTCGGTTCGTTTTGGTTCGTTTTTCATATCGACTTTTTTTTCGTGATTTCGGAAATTTTCGTGTTTTTCAGAACATCTGTTCTCCTCGTTTCAAAGTGCCTATTCGTTTTGACGTAAACAAATGTTTTTTCGGATCCGATATTTCTGTCGATACGATACGATTTCTCATGTTTTACAAGACAGATACATTGAGATTTCTCATGTTTTACAAGAAGGATACACTGAGATTTCTCTGGTTTCCCGGGAAGGATACATTGAGATTTCTCTGGTTTTCCAGGAAGGATAGTTTGAGATTTCTCTGGTTTTACAAGAAGGATACATTGAGATGTCTCATGTTTTACAAGAAGGATACATTGAGATTTCTCATGTTTTACAAGAAGGATGCATTGAGATTTCTCTGGTTTCCCGGGAAGGATACATTGAGATTTCTCTGGTTTTACAAGAAGGATACATTGAGATTTCTCTGGATTTCCAGGAAGGATACATTGAGATTTCTCATGTTTAACAAGAAGGATACATTGAGATTTCTCATGTTTTACAAGAAGGATATATTGAGATTTCTCTGGTTTCCCGGGAAGGATACATTGAGATTTCTCTGGTTTTCCAGGAAGGATACATTGAGATTTCTCTGGTTTTACAAGAAGGATACATTGAGATTTCTCATTTTTTACAAGAAGGATAAATTGAGATTTATCATGTTTTACAAGAAGGATACATTGAGATTTCTCTGGTTTTCCAAGAAGGATACATTGAGATTTCTCTGGTTTTCCAAGAAGGATACATTGAGATGGGAATGATACAAAATTACAGAATCAGCGATATAACCGAAAAATACGATGTCCAAAATTACTGAAATGGAACCAAAATCAGGAATGGAGCCGAAATCACGAATGGAACGAAAATGAATTTCGATTTTACACATTTCTAGTCCATTCGAAAATTCCGAAAAGTTTTCGTTTCAGCTCGGAAATTTGTTCGGATCTGCCATTTTCGGATCCGAAAAAGTTCGGAAAAATCGGCTGAATCCGAATGCACGAATCGGGAAATTTCGTGAAAATTCCATAATTCCCAAACCCGAAACTCACATCCCTAAGCAAATGGCAACCTCTTTTCTTGTTATGTTCTAATCATAAATATCCAGTTGTTCAAGTGGATTGGTTAAGACCCCTCAGTCTCACAAAATAATAAAGTCAGACATCATTGGCAAAGGTCTTACAGGCTTTCAATACCTCAAGTCAAAGTGTAATGAAAGAATTCCACTTTGGAATTTATAGATTTTAATGACCCACTTTCTCCTCTCAATTGGCCTGTTGCCCTTCGTCAACATTTAGTGGCTGTTCCCTAAACAATGTTTTCTATAGGATTTGAAAACGAACACTTATAACAATCCGGCACAACCAGGTGCATGGAGAGTTAATAGAGGGGATGTGGGTCCCCGTCACGAACACAATTTATTAAATAAAGGAAAAAAACAAAAAAAACACACACATAACCTCATAAAAATACGGAAAAACATGGAAATAGAAATCTGTGAGATGTAAATGACCCAATCAATTGTTGGTAATACCGTATATGTAATCAATAACCGGCAAACCAGGATTGTACATTTCAAAATATGATAGAAACTGATAAGCTACCTGATTTGGAATGGTATAGATTGGTAATAGCGTAACACATCAATAATTCATTATGTCAGACAGTCCGTCGCCAAATAGACCCACACGTAACACCAGAAAACCGGGGATTTAAAGGGAACCCCAGCAGTTAAAATAACAGATATGTTAAGACATCAACAAATATGAAACATGCTCAATGTGTTTCGATAGCATCATGCTATCTTCACCAGGAGCAATAATCATAGATATACCAATACCACAATGTATATATATATATATATATATATATATATACACGTGAAAAAGATTTACCTGACAGCTGCAAATGATCAATCACTGTCCAACGTGTCTTGTCAACGGCCGCGTGCGTGTCAACATGTATATCCAGCTTGCGTTTGAAATATCACGCATCCGGTATAAATAGGGGCACTCCCCAAGCCAAAAACACGCATGCGTAGAGATGACTAGACACTGAAAAGACAGTTTCAACATACCACCTAATAATCAAAACGCGCATGCGCGAAGCGGCTAATAATGTATTACGATATCATATATATAATGATATATTCATTTGGTTGATTTGCCTATGGAGGGCGTGCTTTATGTTTTATAAAAGTTTGGTATTTAGCTGGCCTTGTATTTGTTGGTGTTCCCACTCGATCTGGTATATGTACTCCCTTTTTTACGGATATTTGTGGCGGGGCGAAGTGATTTTTTTCCTTTAAGGAGCTATTGTCTTTTTATGACTCTTGCATGCCGTTGTGTAGCCCCTTCGCGCATGTGCGTTTTGATTATTAGGTGGTATTTTGAGACTGTCTTTTCTGTGTCTAGTCACCTCTACGCATGCGCATTTTTGCCTTCGGTGAGTGCCTCTGTTTACACTGAATGCGTGATATTGGAACGCAAGCTGGATATACATGTTGACACGCACGCAGCCGTTGACGAGGCACGTTGGACAGCGATTGATCATTTGCAGCTGTCAGGTAAATCTTTTTCACATATATACACATATATATATATGTATTTATATATATTATACACACATTGTGGTATTGGGATATCGATGATTATTTCTCCTGATGAAGATAGCATCATGCTATCGAAACGCGTTGAGAATGTTTCTTATTTGTTGATGTCTTAACATATCTATGTTATTTTAACTGCTGGGGTGCCTTTTAAATACCCATTTTTTTCTGTTTTTTTGGTGTTACGTGTGGGTCTATTTGGCGACGGACTGTCTGACATAAGGAATTATTGATGTGTTACGCTATTACCAATCTATACCGTTCCAAATCAGGTGGCTTATCAGTTTCTATCATATTTCAAAATATACATTCCCGGTTTGCCGGTTACTATCCTGACTTGGTTGATTACATATACGGTATTACCAACAATTGATTGGGTCATTTACATCTCACAAATTTCTATTTTCATGTTTTTATGAGGTTATGTGTGTGTTTTGATTTTTCCTTTATTTAATAAATTGTGTTCGTGACGGGGACCCACATCCCCTCTATTAACTCTCCGTGCACCTGTAACAGAAGTAGACCAGAAATCAGCCGCCATCTTGCTCTCCGCAGCCATCTTGAGCAAGGCCAAGATATACGCAATTATAAATAGGGAAAATTAGTTGAATTTAGAAGAATTTGCATAGAAGTCAGACATTCCAGATATTCTCTGGCAGAGCAATTAAATAAGCAAGATCCGGCCAACATAAGCAAAAGTGTCAGAATACTGATTTAGCTACATCAAGGTCACAGAGCCACAGGCGAGAACAAAAGCACTCGTTAAAACCATCTGTACCCTTATCAGTAACTACGGAAAGCAAGCTTATGGAACCAGATAGAGACAGGATCTGGCTGGATGTTAAATTATCCAATTGTCATAACTGTATGTGAAAGCTGCCAATTTACTGCCAATTTGTGGAATGTCTTTGTATTCAGCAAGGGGAAGGTACGAACCCACGTGGGGTGGGCAAGTGTCGCCCATGGGTGGGGGACTCGGATGACCATGTGTTCGTTTCACTCAGTCTTTGCTATTCAATCCTGGCTGAGAATTGACGTCAAATAAAGTACGCCTTTCCTGAAGAGACTTGGGTCTGAATAGTCATTGTCCGCACCGGGCCGACCTTTCATCCGACAGAACTGGGGGATTGTGGTGTCTGGCATCATTTAGGTGGTTCCTTCTTTGGAATTGCCTCTTATTCTGTGTTCTATATGATTTCATCAGGAATTCTGGCCACCTCATTGGGTATGATAGAGATATCACCATATAAAAAGGTGCAGATTTGGCAGGGGGACTCTGCTACACTCCCCCCCCTACTTATCTGGTGTAGTGAAAGAAAATGAATGCATGAAAAGATGGATAAAAAGTAATTTGTTAGTTTGACACCTGGCACTTGTGTTGCATTTAAGTAAAACTAATTTATCCAAAAACCTAATACACGAGTCTAATGAACAATACTCATATTTGCGAAATTTGTGAATAGTTGCTTTTTGATTCACGTGTAGAAAACTATACCATACATTTGAGATTATTTTGCAATAATGATGTTATCAATTGCTTTATAAGGGGGAGGTAGAAAAATATTGAGTCTAGTCATTAAAAAGAACTATGAATGGAAATCTGCAGCTCGTGATGTTAAAGAATCAGAAATGAGATGCTTGTCTTTAATGTTTTAAAAGCCTTGTTTGCTAATGAAATGATTGATTGCAGGCTAGAAGCTTATTACAGAAACATCTAACGGGAAATTTAATGAAACAGTGCCCTCAATTTATGTCTGTATATTGACAGTCCAATTTTTGCTTTTTGGACCATGCAAACTAACTATTATGAACCAATGACAGAGTGAGAGTTTTAATTGTGAGATTGACGACAGAGCTTCAATTACTTATTAAGGGGTCTAGAATATGGAAACAACAAATGCTTCAACATTTAATTGCTCTGTAATATGCTGTGAGATCAAAAAGAGTAGTTCAAAGTATAGCCCCCCCTCCCCAATATTAAACATTACAAAAGTGCTTTTTACAATTTCCTATTTTTGCATTCTGTAATAGAGCCAAGTACTGATTTCTAAAGCGAGTTGATTTGAGGAATCTTTCAGCACTGGGTTCGATGACCGAAAATGTATACCTGCGCCTGCAGGTTTCCCCTTAGCGTTGCCGTTTTAGCGTGATATTACGTTGCAGGCACTATTCCAGCAGCCTGTACTATAACCGTGCCAAACCTCGAGATACTTGTGGTGGCACTAAGTACCGCTGCGAGCTTCCCCTCCATGGAGTCCATAGGACTCCATTGAGGCTAGCCCTGCTGGTCACATGACCTTCATGATCTCGCCTCACAAGGTCTGTCAGGTCGGCGTAGTGATCTACAGAGGGAGAATCGGGGCCCTCCCCTCCAGTCTTTGCTCCCAGTGGCAAGAAGAGGCGGATGGAGCTGTCGTTCTAGCTGTGGTATGGAAGGAGAGTTTTTATTTTTTGGGGGGTTTCAGCTGGTACTGATTCTGCAGAAGTGGAATTGGTTAGCACCAGGACCTAGCTGTAGTTAACTTTCGAGTTAACCGCAGGATGGTAATTAGTGTTAGGACTTTGTAATCCTAATGCTAACACTTTGCGCTCCGCATGCTTAAGAGAGGAGCGCAAAGTACAGTAAGCTCATGCTGAAAAGTACAAGAGCTGAATCGCTAACGAGTTTTTTAACCCGTTAGCATTCAGATTGTAATATGGTGCGCCTGCATTAAAGCAACCAGAGCCAACGTTAACACTCACAGATGAGAGCTAACTTTAGCGATATCAATGTAATAGGGCCCACTAAGAGGTAGTCCAGTCTGGAGGTATTAGTTAAAAGTCACTTGTAAGGTTAGTTCAGCTATCAGCATATGTTCTAGAATAAATTCTAATGTATTTGCATGCAATGCAGTGTCCACACCAGGGAAATGCAGTGAGGTCAGTGGCTATTGAGGCACTGCCTAGTATCAGAGCCAGATAGAATTTATGCATTTGATTCACATTACATAAGAGGCTAGAGTTTCACTATTTATACTCATGTAAAACCAATTAAAATATATATTGCATGGTCTCACTGATATTTACAAATGCTGCCCCTTCAAATAGGTTTTTCAGTTATCCTTTTGTTGATTCTGCATATTACTGCCAAATTATACAATTTTTCTCACCATTAACTGGACTTTATAAAGATACCATTATTTAACATACTAAAAAAAACTTGCATTTTATTTGGTTTTTAAATCGTCTAGGATATAAAAGTAATGGTATTTTTAGGAAGTCCATTTATTGCCGAAAAAAACTGTATACAATATGTGTGGGTACAGTAAATGAGGAAGAGTAAAATTACAGCCAGAACACCAACAGTGCAGAAATTCTAAATAGCCCGGTCATGAAGGGGGTAAAAAAAATATAAAAGATGCCTTGTCACGGCAGAATAAATCTTTACGACAATAGCTTAGAGGCAAACTCCTTCTGGTGTGACTGGCCAACACGAATAGATATGCCCCCTTCTGTTAGTGATGGGAAGTATGGATCAGTGAAGTGATTCGGTTCATTAGGAGTGACTCCAATGGATCGGATCATTTGAGCCGAATTAACAGAACAAATCGTTCATGAATCGGACACATCTGCTTCCTGTCAGGCCAGCCTCCCATGCAAGATTTTAAATATAGAAACTGAGGTTGGATCCTTTGTATGTGCATGGACATACAAAATATACCTCGTTGATAAGAACCATATTATCTCCTTTGATGGTTTGATTTTTGTGGTCATGCTCCTGTAGTTCTTTCAGGGTTGTCCATGCTGTTATTTATATACAGAAGTTTTGGCCAATATTCTGAAATGTTAGAATGGACCAACTGGACAAAGACCAAACTTGTTTTTGTTGTCTTTAATATTGTGTGAACTGACCATACTCAGTAAGTTAGTCAGAAGGTGTACACATTCAGGGTTATTTAAAGAGAATCGAAAAGCCACCGCACGTTCGGTGACTTTTCCTTCTCTTCAATTCGGTACGATTTGGTGAGCCCATTTCGGCAACCCTGCGGTGTATTCAGCAAGCACCACAGGGCCGCCGTTATGCAGGGAAAAGTCGCCGCAAACCCGACAAAACTCACCGCAAAAGGAGGGCGAACGAACACCGAAACCCGCAAAAACATCTGGATTAACCCGCCGAAGATGTCGGAGAAACCCATGCAGGAGCAGATCACAGCGCAGAGCAGCCACCGGGAAAACCCGACACCGCAGACGAATGGAGTGAAAAAAAAAACCAGTACACTTGAATGTTTGAAAAGTGAAACGCTGTTTGGAAAGAAACTACAGAGCGAAAATGTCTGAAATTCACATATGAGGTCCAATGAATGATAATAAAAAGGGCTGTTACAGAAAAAAAAAGGATTTAAATAAAAAAAAGGGAAACAAAATGTTTGCAAAAAATCCCCCAAAATACCTAAAAGGTCCTAAAAAAACCTGTAAATAGACTTTTTACTGCAGAATATTATAATCAACGGTTTATTAGATATTGAATTAAAACGGAAATATTTTTAACATTGAAGCCTATGGGATTCGCCTGGATAAACCTGCCGAATTAAACCACTGAACGGCAGGGCAATCCAGCAAATTTTCACTGCTGGGTTTTGTTCTCTGAATAGACGAAGCATTGTTTCTCTATGGGGATTTACTGCTTTCGAACAGGCACCGAATAGGCACCGTATGTGCAGGCAATTCGCCAGGATTTGGCGAATTGCCTGCTCTCTGAATAGCCGAATGGCCAGGAAAGGTAACCGAATGCTGAATTTCAGCGTTCGGGTACCTTTTGACCCCAATTCGAAGCTCTTTGAATAACCCTGATTGTGTTTGAGAGACAACGTCGTATTCTTGGCAAGTTTGTTTCAAATATGAAAGTTGTGTAAAGCCTGTTTCCTGGCAGAAAGGGTGATTATTTTTCCAAGGACAAAGGATAAAGTTATCTTTAGGAACAAAGGGTAATCCTTTACATAGAACTGCCATATGGAGATTGTGAGGGAAGATGTAGTCATATTGGAAGGAGGAGGGGCTTAACGTGGCACAACTTGAGTCTTATGGGTATTTAAAGTTTATTTTATGCAATTCTAGCATTTTAGAAACAAACTATTCATGTTCCTGCAAGGAGTTAGTCCCGTTACATCAGCAGCCTCCAGTGGTCTAAAGACCTGTGGCCTCTGCTGTATCTTCCTCTTTCACAGCAAGGGGTGTAAATATGACCGCTCAGTTTGAGTAGCAGAGGTGTGGGATTGAATTTACAAAGGGATAGCCAAAAATATTCTATTAATTTAAATAGTCAAAATTGTCATCATAATCTGGGAAACTTTTCCAAAGATTTGAGAAGCAGGATGCAGTTGGCAGTATGTTTAGGGGACACCACTGGACAGAATAAGCATCTCTAAAATTTGATTAACAAAGACAATACGGTTCTTGCTATACTGTCAAGAGCCACAAAACATTTAAGTATTCCAGCTGCCACCTTACAAAAAGGGACCAGAAAAAAAGGTTTAGGCTGGGGTCAGACGAACGCAGTGTTATCGTCCGTGTTGCCCGCACATATGTACGTCCGTGATAGCATACAATTGTGTTAAATGGAGCCCCACACACGAAGTACGTGCGCACAGAAGTGCGGAGGCTGACGGACGCTGCAAACGGACGCAGGTTAGGCAAGAACGTAATACTGCTAGAACGGACGTGCGGAGTGCGCCACGTCCACGACGTCCGCATAGCTTTGTTTGTGAGTGATGGAACGTGGTCAGACGGACTGCATTTATACGTCCAGCATTTTTGACGGACAGAATGTTTTTTCATTGTAATTTATTTTCCCTGCTACATCAGTCAAAAAATACGTCAGTGGAAAAAACGGACTGTGTGGCCACTACCTTGTCGTCAGTCAGAAAGTACGTCCGAACTGCACAGACGCACAGTCCGTACAAAATGCACTCGTCTGACCCTAGCCTTAGACAGCACTCTGGGACAAGTCAGCTCCACGGTGCACTTTACACCTTTTTTGCATTATCCAGAATAAAGTCCAAGACACTAAGAAAGCACCAGCACTAATTAATGGGCTCTGCTGAAGTATCTATTGTGTGCCTTACACAAAGGTGCTGTCAATGTTTCCACATACTTTTGTCAGGCTTTATAAAAGCCTGTAGGCTGAAAAATAGATGGCACTCATGTAAAGCCTCTTCAGAGCCCTCAAGTGCTGGTATTTTGGTGCCTTGATCTTCAAAAGGGATGTCAGTGACCATAGCAAACATAAATAAAACTAGGGCCACTTTTGACCTTGTCTTTTTCTTCCACACTTTCCTTCCACTCAACTTTCTGTTAACATGCTTGGATATAGCACTCTGGCAATAAATGTTTGTGGCTTACCCTTCTTGTGAAGGATGTCAATGATTGTCTTCTGGACAACTGTCTGATCAGCAGTGTTCACCATGATTGTGTAGCCTAGTGAACCAAACTGAGAGGCCATTTTGAAGGCTCAGGAAACCTTTGCAGGTGTTTTGAGTTGATGGGCATGTCAACATATTCTAATTTGAGATAGTGAATTGGTGGGTTTTTGTTAAACGTGAGCCAATTCATCACAATTAAAGAACGACTTAAACTACTTCAGTCTGTGTGCATTGAATTTATTTATATACAAGTTTCCCAATTTAAGTTGATGAAATAAATGAACTTTTCCACGACATTCTAATTTATTGAGATGCACCTGTATATCTCATTGCCTGCTTAAGTAAAGTGAGAGTCTTGCTGTTACTCTAAACAGGCAACTGGTGTTGCCTGGTAATTTTAGGGAGGTTTGGGATGAGAATCCTGGATTTTGGGTTCCAGCATGGAGAAAGTCAGAGTCTGAGACAAAGTTGGGGTGCCAGGTGGTCCGTCAAATACCACTTACATAAGCAATAACTAGATTACCTGTGCATTACAAATAAAACACATTTATAAATTACAAGATGCGGGTTCTCTTTGAAGAAGTTTCATGTAAAATGTAGTTATCTGTACCATTTGATGATTTTTCCCATGAGGCAACACTTACCATAGCTTTACTTCTATGATTTATCTAATCTACATAAAACAGTTTAATGAGATTGAGGGAATGCCTAGAAAAAGGCTGCAGGGGGTGTATTGTGTGGTGTAGGCTGAGATAAGGGGCAGCTGAATGAGATGTCAGAATTTAAGATTTCTAATCTATCCCTGGGGGGTCCTTAGAATACATCACACAATGCAATGAGATTTGAGATAGTGATCAACGCCAGTTCTATTATATGGCCAATGCCACAGAGTGAAGCCTAAGTGATGGAAAGATACTGTGGGGGACATTTTACATCACAAATTGGATGCACCCAGTGACTAAAATGTTTTACCTAAACAAAAGCACATGCAAGATATCAGCAAACAAAATTACATTTGTTTGTGATGGTGGCTCTTTAAATTCTTGAGTATAGAACCATTTTGTACCCAGAAAAAATAAGTCCTCTTCTTTGAGCATATCCACCACAAAAACTACCAACACTGGTATTTTTAAGGACTCTAACAGGTTTCTTCTAAATCCAAGCAAAGCTACAGATTTATTTTCAGATCATAATAAAATTGTCATGCCGTTACTGACCTCAGATCAGGTTGACAAAAGAACTGGTGAGTTAGTATTTACGCATTAGAGGTTTAGGTCAACTCAATACAGGCTAAAGAAAAAAATACCATAGCTCTCCAATAATAAGCAACTTCCATGAAATAGTTTGCTGGACGTCTTGTTTCTCCAGGAATCTACTTCTAAATGTAGCTGGTAGGGATGTGCGTTTCGGGTTTCGGAATTTCGGAATTTTCACGAAATTTCCCGATTCGTGTTTTCGGATGCGGCCGAATTTCCGAAAATTTTTAGATCCGAAAATGTCAGATCCGAAACGTTTTCCGAGCCGAAACGAAATATTTTCGGATTTTTCGAATGGACTTGAAATGTGTCAAACGAGAACAGACGTTCCGAAAAAACTAAAATTTCCCGAAAAACGAAAATTTTCTGAAAACGAAAATTTTCTGAAAACGAAAATTTTCAGAAAAACGAAAAGTCCATACAAAAAACGAGCAAAGTGACACGAAAAATACGAAAAATGGTCGATATTCCAAAAAATGTACAATTCCGAAAAACGAAAATTTCCGAAATCACGAAAAGTTGATACAAAAACCGAGCACAGTGACACGAAAATACGAAAAATGGTCGATTATTCCGAAAAAAAAATGTACCTGAAAAACGAGCCGAACCGAATCGAATCGAAACCGAAATCGGTCGAAACGAGCCGAATCGAAAAGTTTAAAAATCCGAAAAATCGAACCGAATCGAACCGAAAAAAAAATAGGTGCACAAGCCTAGTAGCTGGTCTGCACATAATGTGCTTCGTGCACTGTAGTCCTAGAATGCCTTGGCAGTCACCGACACGTCAATACTTCTGAAACTGTCCTAGTGGAACACTTTATAAAATGAATAAAAATGTCTTAAATGATCAATAAAACACTTCTGCAATTTTGATTCCCTTTTAACAGTGACTTCACGCTATACCCCCAACAGTGAAATACGGGTAATCAAAAGAAAAAAAAAGTCTGGTACTACCTAAAGCAGGGATGTCCAAACTCTGGCCCCCCCAGATGTTCCTGAACTACAACTCCAAGAAATCTCTGACTGCAATAGATGGAGAAGCATGGGAGTTGTAGTTAAGGGACATCTGGGGGACCAGGTTTTGGATATCCCTCTTCTAAAGTGTCTGAGCTGTTGAGTCTCACAATTAAGGTCTATTTGGATTGGATATAAACACTTTGTTCTATTGCCTTATGCAGGTACTTTTTTTTCTGGATTCCAGAACAACGTTCACCACACATCACCTAAAGAAGATAGATGTTAGCCCCCTCTGGCAATTTATTCAGAATCATTATTAAGTGGGTCATTTCTTTAAAGCCAACACAATGCTAGTGACTCAAATGGAACATGGTCCTAGTCTAGCAAAAGATCATTTGAAATATTCTTATTTGCTGCCAATAGGTAGTTAATCCTAATAAACATCTAGGGGACTACAGATCTGCAGTTTTCATCTTCATGGATCTAGGCAGGATGGAGGGCAGATTAGGATAAATCTGCAGGAGTAAACAGTTTTGTTTACTATAAAAGACAAATCAGTTTACTACTTAGCTGAAAAAGAAACTTTGAATAAAGAGTTAAAGACACCGATGTGCTAAGAATAACTGAAGTACAATTTTACACAAGAATATCCATTTCACACATGATCACCTTTGTTTGACCATTAGCCATTTCAGACTGATTTGCTGATCCTTTCAAACTAATCTGAACGGATTAGTTCTAAATTCCCTTTAATACCATCTTGCTTCACTTTTCTAAGTACCCAGAAGCACCAAGTGCTTATTTCTTCCTGTATGCCTAGACTAGTATAGTTAATATAGGAAATGTTTTAACCTGTTAATACTATTACCAAGTCCTTTAATTTATACAGTTACTATTAAGCACTTGAAACATGGGATGGACAATTAAATATAGTAAAATAGCATTTTGAGCAGAAACTTTGTATATTGAAAGCCTTTCTAATTTTAGGAGTATTACAAAAACATTGCTGGGATGAAAGGTTCTAGACTCTAGATGTAATTCCCTAGGTGTTTTAACCACTTGGCTGCTAAGGACGCGCTCAGCACGTCCAGCCAAGTGATTTCCTGTGCGCGTCCTAGCACAGGAGACAGCAATCGGCCGGGATCTTGGATGTCAGTCCGCACTCCGGGACCCCAGCGGGGACAATAGATGTCATTGCGCTAGCGCGATGACATCTATTACAGGCGCCCTCCGCGGGTGCGGGGTAGGTGCCTGAAAGGGAGGGGGTGACGTCCTTTGGACCTCTCTCCCTCCCCTTCTGTAAGAGGCAGCGGTAAAAGTCAGGCACCATTTGGAAGGGCACAGCCTGCCCTTGCAAATGATGGCTGGCTTTAAGTCCTTGGGGGGCCGGATCACGATTCGGCGCCAGCAGGCGGCAGATCGTGATCCTCTCCTGGAGCTGGCCGACATCTTGGATGTTTTTTTCCATTTTTTCATCATATTTCACAATTTTTATTTATAGTAAATTATACAATATGTTGGAAATAATGGTATCTTTAGAAAGTCCATTTAATGGTTTGTAATATGTGTGGGTTCCATAAACGAGTAAGAGGAAAATTAGAACTAAACACAAACAGCGCAGAAACTTAAAAACGGGTACTTTCGGACAGACAATGGTAAAACTGCCTGGTCACTATGGGGGTAAATCACTAGTATATATTAAAGTGGTTATGATATGCTGGGTCAATGATTGCGAACCTCAGCAACCCAGATATTTTTGAACTACATGTCCCATGAGGCTCCTACAGCAGTAAGGCTGGCTGGGCATCATCGAACATGTATTTCTGAAATATCTACAGTGTCAAAGTTAGCCATTACTATACTAGGTTGTTACAATACATATTAGGCTATAGTCAGATGAGCGCACTGATCACGTCCGTGTTGCCGCACATTTGTATGTCCCTTATATAGCAAATAATTATGACCAATGGAGCCACACACACAAAGTACATCTGTACCGAACCGCGGACGCATAACGGACGCGGCAAACGAACGCTGGTTAGGCAAGAATGTAAATCCGCTAGAACGGACGCACAGAGTGAGCTGCGTCTGCAACGTCCGCATAGCTTTGTGTGTGATTGATGGAACGTAGTCAGACGGACTGCATTTTTGACGTCCAGCATTTTTGACGGACAAAATGGTTTTCATATTTATTTATTTTCCCTTCTTCATCAGTGAAAAAAAATGACAGTCACAAACACGGACTGCGTGGCCATTACCTTGTCGTCAGTCAGAAAGTACATCCATTGTGCACGGACGCACAGTGCGCTCAGAATGCGCTCGTCTGACCCTAGCCGTAGTTGTGTGAACAACAGTAAGAGACAACAGACCATCCCACTCGTCTTCTACACCTTGGTCTTTACCAAGGTTTGCTTAATTGGTTTTAAATACACAACCTTTGTTGCGCACCTTTGTGAATGTATAGTATTGCGTGAATGAGCGTCACTATAGTTTGTTTTATCTGATTTTTTCAATAAAGCTTCGATTTTATTAGTTATACAAGACACGCACAAGACACATTTACGTTGACACATCATCTGAGATCCATGTGATCCTGTATCTTATTTTTCTAGACTAAAAACATAAATGTCACTTTTTTGTTAATAAATGCATTAAAGATGCTGGATCACCACAGTTTTTAGGAATAACGAGATAGATATAGTGGATTTGTTGTTCCTGGCCACATGATTTCCTCCTGTGCTTTATGGTAGTAATGCTGCAATCTAGACAACAACAGATCATTTGGACAGGAGAATGGTGGTATTCATCTGGGCTGCAGCAGAAAAGCTGTCACAGATACAAATGAGACATAAGGTGCAATGATACTTTTATTGGTGACTGTTTTCAGGCAAGCATCCAGGAAAGTAAGCCTCCGATCTCAATACGTGTACTTTGATATTGAACTCCATCTCCTTTTGTCATTCAGGACTTAAAAATAATTTTTCCTTTCGCGCATAATTATGTGATAAATAATCCTGCCGGTATATGGCACCGAACAGTGAATTTTATGGCCATTCGGCAATTCACAAAGCAGGCAGTTTGCCAAATTTTGGCGAATTGCCAGCAAAATACGGTGCCTGTTCGAAGGCAGCGAAATCTAGAGTTGCCAGGTCGGCCATGTTTTCCTGGACACATATTACTAATTCATACAGAGCAGATCACAGGGAAAAGTTCTACCCTGCAACATGTATAATTCATTTCCTGCAGGAAAGAAATTAAGGTGGCTCTCCTGGGATTCCTTTCTGATTTCTTCCTTTTCAGCGTGTGGATTCTACATACTGTGGGGTGGCATTATTCATGCACTGCCCATCAGCATGAATAAATTTCGTGTCCAGGAAAACATGGCTTACCTGGCAACCCTAGTGAAATCCCCCATAGAGAAGCAATGGTTAATCTATTCAGAGAACACAGAACAGCAGAAAAATGTCAGAGAAATGCCCTGCAGTTCTATTCAAAGAAAGGTGAAACTCAGGAGAATGACTGGAGGAGTGAAAATTCTAGGTCAAAATAGCCAAACCAGAAAAATTCTCACATTTATCTCAATTTTCAAATCGACTGTTTGGTCTAGATTGTTCTCTTCTCCTGTCACTTCTACGGATTTTCTCCTTTCTTTGAATATGCCTGCCGATGTTCGGTGGTTTCATTCGGCAGGTTTATTTAGGCGAATCCCATAGGTTTTAGGCTAGGGTCAGACGAGCGCATTCTGTGCGGACTGTGCGTCTGTGCACAACGGACGTACTTTCTGGCTGACGACAAGGTAGTGGCCACAAAGTCTGTTTTTGTGACTGACTTTTTTTGACTGATGTAGAAGGGAAAATAAATTAATATGAAAAACATTTTGTCCGTCAAAATGCTGGACATCAAAAATGCAGTCCGTCTGACTACGTTCCATCAGTCACACACAAAGCTATGCGGACGTTGCAGACGCAGCGCACATTGTGCGTTCGTATTAGTGGATTTACGTTCTTGCCTAACCTGCGTCCGTTTGCAGCGTCCGTTGTGTGTCCGCAGTTCGGTGCGGACGTACTTCATGTGTGGGGCTCCATTGGTCATAATTATATGCTATAACAGACGTACAAATGTGCGGCAACACGGACGTGATCAGTGCGCTCATCTGACACGAGCCTTAGAATTTAAAAATATTCCCTTTTTTCTCCAATATCTATTAAACCGTTTATTCTTTTAATCTGCAGCAAAAAGTCTCTTTCTTTTTTCTTTTTTCTGTAACACACATTTTTATTATTATTCATAGGACCTTATATGTTAATTCCAGACATTTTCGCTAAGTAGTTTTTTTGCAAACAGCGTTTCAAATTTGACACTTTCAATCTTTTTGTTGTTTTTTTCTCACCCGTCCATTGGCTTGTCGGCTTTTTTCTGCAGCTGGTCGGCCCTGTGTTCAGTGGATGATTGGCTGCGTTTGGCGGCTGTCCGGCGGGTTTGTGGCGGTTGTCCGGCATTCGTATGTGCAGATTCATATGCTGCATTAATTATATTGCAGAGAGGCGCTGCCCGGCAGTATGTGGATTCATATGCTGCATTGAAACCTATGGGTTAAAAAACCTTGCTTCTTTAAAACAAGTTAGGAAACCTAAAATTTCACCTAAAAAAATAAATAAGTAAAGAAACTTGCATTCTATTGGTAGTAAACTTCCCATTCTTAAATAACCAATAAAAAAGGATCTGCACCGGAATGAAGCAAAAACTGTCCGAAGTGACTCGAAATGAAACAAAAGACTCGAAAAAAATAAACAAAAAAAAAGTAATCTACATACCTACTAAGAACAGAGAAAAGGAATAAAGTAAATTTTGCATTTCTTTTTTTCTTTTTTCTATTTTTCTACATTATATGGTCATATTTGGTATCGTTGCAAAGGCCAGACACTGACCTTTCCAAGATGTCAGCCTGCACTGGGAGAACACTGCAGTCGGTGCCAGATTGCTGCCAAGGCGCGGGGCTGTGACGACATACTGAATGCGTCCTCTGTACCTGGGCTGGAAAGCATAGGACATGCTCAGCATGTCGTCCACAGCCAAGTGGTTAAAGAACACAGAGAGCCACATACAGGTTAACCACTGAAATCCAGAGGACTCCGAAATCCAGAAATGTTTAAGTTTTACGAATGTCTGTCTTTTTTGCCTCCCTGAAGCTCAAAATGGGTCCTACTGCTTGTCAATGCTCCTCAGAAGCAATTCAAGGAACACTCTGGTACACTATGTGCAGCTCTCAGCATGTGACATGGCTATGTGCAGCATTTACCTTTGTGTGTGTGTATGGGGAGGGTTGGCATTGTGTGTGTGTGTGTGTGGAGGGGTGCTGGCAGTGTGTGTGTGTCTGTATGGGGGACGGTATGTGAGATTTATTGCTGTGGAGCTCTGTGATACGCTCATACATACTGCACATTACTGTGAGTTTTATTGCTGTGAAGCTCTGTGATGCGCTCATACACACCACACTTTACTGTGAGTGTATTACTGTGGAGATCTTTGATACACTCATTCACAGCACATATTACTGTGAGTTTTATTGCATTGGAGTTCATAGATTGTTATTATACATCGTTATGCGGAGGTGCTGATTGGCTTCCATGTGCTTCTATTCTTCTCATGATTTGACTTTAAAATGCTCTGCACTGGCTCTAAATGCTCAATCCCAATAAAAATCTATTTGTGCATAAAACCAAATCCACCGTCATACACAAACATGGGATATACAAGCAAAAATCAAGCTACCTCAGTATTCACCTATTCGTTACAGATCCATCGAATCATTATTTTCCAATTACACACACATTTAAGAACATGATTGGCTACTGTATTAACACATATCCTCCCTCCTTCACTAAAGTGTTAACATTATTTAGCAAATGCGAAACTGTGTGCATTGAAGCACAATTAAAACACTTTGTTGATAACTTGACAATAGCGCACTTCCCTCTTTCCAATTATCTTTCATAGATGCCGCAAAAAAAAAGATAATTAAGCAATTTTAAGAGGCATTCTGCAGATTGCTTTTCTGCTTTTGATGAGTTAGTCTTTTTTGCAGATTAGCAGAGAAAAAAAATAAGCTTGTGATTTACATCTTTTGCCAAAGCAGCTGTCAGATTATGTTATTTACCCACTTAACATTGCTAAGGAACTATTGATGTTCATACCGCAATTGTTATGTTGACAAACAAGTTAGATGAACACCATGCATCAAAGTTGGCGTAAAGTTAGTATGAAACAAACTGATATGACAGGCCGAAACTCTTCTCGCCCTGCATAGATGAAGCAAATTTACAGGAAAACCAAATCTCTACATGTAGTATCAATATACAGTCACCAACACTTCAACAAGGAACAGAATCTCTCTTGAATATAAGGTACAAACGTAGTAATCAAGACAAAAAATATACACAACATAGCGTAATCCAGCAATACATATTAATCAAAACTGGCCCCCTTTGAATTGCACTCACTAGATGTGAATTATAACGAACATATAGCAACACTAGGTTGTATTAAAGATGTTACCACTCCAGGGATGGATATGCTGCAATCAGCCGCTGCCACTTCGGAATTAAAACCAAATCGATCGGCGAGCGCCAATCCGTAGCCTCCGAAATTCCAGCTCACTGTAGGTCTTGATACAAGCCCATACATCAATACTGTGTTGCCGCCCCAAAAAAACAGTGTAATACCAGAATTTTATATTAAAGGGGAATTTATTAAGATATAAAAAAGAAACAAGGACACATCCAACGCGTTTCGTTGTTTCATACAACTTTCTCAAGGATGAATATGCCCCTTTAGTTTACAGCCTTAAATACAATTTATGTATGGACTAATTGCCTCCAAGTCCACAGGTGTGGCAATTAGTGCAAATATAAATTGTATTTAAGGCTATAAACTGAAGAGACATATTCATCCTCGAGAAAGTTGTATGAAACAATGAAACGCGTTGGATGTGTCCTTGTTTCTTTATTATATCTTAATAAATTCCCCTTTAATATAAAATTCTGGTATTATACTGTTTTTGTGGGGTAGCAACACAGTATTGATGTAGGGGCTTGTATCAACACCTACAGTGAGCTGGAATTTCGGAGGCTACGGATTGGCGCTCGCCGATCAATTTGGTTTTAATTCCGAAGTGGCAGCGGCTGATTTCAGCAAATCCATCCCTGGAGTGGTAACATCTTTAATACAACCTAGTGTTGCTATATGTTCGTAATAATAATCACATCTAGTGAGTGCAATTCAAAGGGGGCCAGTTTTGATTAATATGTATTGCTGGATTATGCTATGTTGTGTATATTTTTTGTCTAGATTACTCTGTTTGTACTTTATATTCATTTATCTGATTTGTCGCCAATTGGAGGAGACGACCTGTGAAGTATCTAGATACGTATACATTTTTAGTCATATATTCTTTCACCAGAGTGTTAACAGAATCTCTCATGTCTGGCTGCTATTTCATTACATACTCCTTGATGAGCTCCGTATTGGGGATAAAGAGTTTGCAAATCCCTTAATTATTTCTTGGATACTAAATTGTCCTTAAATGTTTATTAAATGTCAGTTAAAGTAGTACTAAAAATACAGAAGAGGGCAATGCACTCACTCTACTGTCAATAAATGATGGGTAAACAGGGTTCTCACAGGTTCCAGAGTGGTTAGCTCACAACCCTAGAACAAATCAATGAGAAGTCCAGGCACTCCAATCCATATGTAGCTTTTGTTGGGACTTTACAACAGTAGCAACAATGTTTTGCCTGTGAAGACTTGACGAAAGCTGCCTGGCAGTCAAAATGTGAATATGTGATCTCCCAATGAAAGCCACATTTTGATAAGAGTTCCAAGACTCGACACCATTGTTTATATAGACTATATTGCCAAAAGTATTAGCTCACCCTTCCAAATAATCAGAATATGGTGTTCCAATCACTTCCATGGCCACAGGTGTATAAAGTCAAGCACCTAGGCATGCAGACTGTTTTTTACAAACATTTGTGAAAGAATGGGTCACTCTCAGGAGCTCAGTGAATTCCAGCGTGGAACTGTGATAGGATGCCACCTGTGCAACAAATCCAGTCGTTAAATTTCCTCGCTCCTAAATATTCCACAGTCAACTGCCAGCTGTATTATAAGAACGTGGAAGTGTTTGGGAACGACAGCAACTCAGCCACGAAGTAGTAGGCCACATAAACTGACGGAGCAGGGTCAGCGGATGTTGAGGCGCATAGTGTGAAGAGGTCGCCAACTTTCTGCAGAGTCAATCGCTACAGACCTCCAAACTTCATGTGGCCTTCAATTAGCTCAAGAACAGTGCGCAGAGCGCTTCATGGAATGGATTTCCATGGTCGAGCAGCTGCATCCAAGCCATTCATCACTAAGTGCAATGCAAAGCATTGAATGCAGTGGTGTAAAGCACGCTGCCACTGGACTCTAGAGCAGTGGAGACACGTTCTCTGGAGTGACGAATCGCGCTTCTCCATCTGGCAATCTGATGGACGAGTCTGGGTTTGGCGGTTGCCAGGAGAGCGGTACTTGTCGGACTGCATTGTGCCAAGTGTAAAGTTTGGTGGAGGGGGGATTATGGTGTGGGGTTGTTTTTCAGGAGCTGGGCTTGGCCCCTTAGTTCCAGTGAAAAGAACTCTGAATGATTCAGCATACCAAGACATTTTGGACAATTCCATGCTCCCAACTTTGTGGGAACAGTTTGGAGCTGGCCCCTTCCTCTTCCAACATGACTGTGCACCAGTGCACAAAGCAAGGTCCATAATAACATGAATGACAGAGTCTGGTTTGGATGAACTTGACTGGCCTGCACAGAGTCCTGACCTCATCACCTTTGGGATGAATTAGAGCAGAGACTGAGAGCCAGGCCTTCTCGTCCAACATCAGTGTGTGACCTCACAAATGCGCTTCTGGAAGAATGGTCAAAAAGTTCCATAAACACACTCCTAAACCTTGTGGACAGCCTTCCAAGAAGAGTTGAAGCTGTTATAGCTGCAAAGGGTGGACCGACGTCATGTTGAACCCTATGGATTAGGAATGGAATGTCACTTAAATTCATATGCGAGTCAATGCAGGTGAGCGAATACTTTTGGCAATATAGTGTAGTTACAGTAGTACTGACTGGGTTCAAACAAAAGTTGTGGTGCTCAGAGTCCATGTCACTTGTTGCAATCCATCAGGTATAATTGTTTAATTATTCATGTAATTGAACACACATCATTCAGGTCAAGAAAACTGTACCTTTTGGATATTCTAAATTAGCGTAAAATAAATCATATTATTAATGATGTGATGCATATAGGTTTATTTCAGCTATCCTATCTGGCATAAATTCCCCTGGTGCTGCACATATCTTGCTATATGCTGGTTTGAGCTGCCACCATCCAGTGAGATCCTCCCTGAGCATTCAGTGAACATAGGCCTCTGTGCCTCAGCTACCTTGTGTCTGTCTCTGACACAGTAGTCACTCTGTCATTCTAGACTCCAGGTTTCATCTGTTAAGGGCTTCCAACTAAGTATTGCCCTCCATTTCATCAAGATGATTTGTACAACAGAGGTATTTGGAACACAGAACTTCACACAGTCAATTAATCTCATTGGCCTCGCAACATCTAAAGGTACCTAATCCCCCAGTGACCTCCCTTTTCTACATTTGGAAGTTTGCCTGGGGTATGCTGACCCAAACATTTCTCACTATTATTCCAATTATTTTATTTTTTGGCCTCCCCACTGGAAACTTACTTTTGTAAGTACATGTTATTCTGGGATGCATATATATTGACTGTTTTCTTTAAACAGTATGTTCCAGTATTGGGTTCTGTTTTGGAACTTTCTGTTACTGACGTTGGCCTGTTGTTGTTCTACTCACACAGTTATGCAACTACTTTTCTATCGATGTTCTTACCAGAGTGAAGATGTTTTATTTAGGTATCCTCTTCGGTGCTCCCATTGGTCAATTGAGGGAATGCAATAGCACTACACTGCAAAATCAAACCATCAATAATATATGTGCATGTAGAGGCTCGGGTTGCGGGCGAAATATAAAAAAATATAGCCTTTATTAGTATATAAAAAATATGTCACACAATTTGGCCTAGAGTCGCAGTCACCCCAGCCTCTACACACACATATATTGATACGTTCCATGGGTAACCCCCCTAATTGATTAGCGGACTGGGCTATTGTTGCCTTATGTATTCCTCTTGTTTTTCTGGTTCTACGTCGATAGCACCGTTTTGGTTGCATCCAATCTTTGTAACCCCTTGTCAGGATCCTCGTCGTTGACTGTCTAAATCGTGCCTGCATCCTGAGTCCAGGCAGCACATGAATAAGAATTCAGTGTCACACCCCAACAGGTGTGCAATTTGAGTGGTTGTTTCACTATTGTGTATATGATATATACTGTATTAATTCATTTTAACGCCGTCACTACAAACTGATTTTCCAGAAAATCACTGACATTTTTAATTATGCAGAAACAAATATTTGGGAATATCCCCAATGTATTTCTTACTGTAATAACCTATCTGGCAGACAGACGTCGACACCTACTGGCCAAATGGAGCTACTGCAGTTATAACTGCAGTTCAAGGCTCCTAGCATTGGCTGGGGAATGTCTGATAAATCCATTCTCCAGCTGATTTTAAACAGTTTTAGCACCTTGGTCATAATGCCCACAGTGCTAAAACTTTGGAGGCACCTTCTGGAGCCCAAAAGCAAATGAAATTAGTTTGCAACAAATAAATTTAATTTGCAATGATACAGCACAGCTACAGATCGTGTAAACACAATCTTGGTCTACTGTCTAATACCACTGGTGGTGTATAAATGATCATGATATTGAAAGGGTTAAATGTCACATCCTATTTTGTAGATTGAATGCTTAATGTAGTGCATTACGTATTATTTCATATCTGGCATTTACAATATTAGATAATATGATTATTATTATTATGCAATCAGAAACCAGCTGAATCAGTAGGACCGTATACACCCACAGTGTCTTAATATAAATCATTCTATACCTATTTTGCAGCATTGCATTATATCAATTCCATAGTGGATTCTCCCCAAAAAAATAAAAATATATATATATATATAAAAAAAACGGCTGGGTGGAGTAGAGGTAACATCACTGCTCTGCGTGGAGAGAGCCTGTGGAGACATGGGTTCGATCCCGGCAAGAGCACCTCTGCAGTAAGTGTCCTTGGGCAAGATACATAACAGTACATACTCGCCACCCAGGACATACTTGAAAATGAGAGAAATCTCAATGTATCCTTCCTGGTAAAATCTTTTCCCAAAAAAAAAAAAAGCCTATTTATGGCTATCCTGCATCTGTACATGCAAAATAAGTTAATAGATTGGATTGCCAATGATCTGATGTTATGGTACCTGCAACCCCAACTCTCCCTGGAACTCCCTCCCCACGACATTGGACTCTCCCCCTCTCTTCAGTCCTTTAAGAAGTCTCTGAAAACACATTACTTTAGAGAAGCCTATCGGCTCATTCCATGATCCACCTCCCCGTACATTTCTTGCTCCTCTACCCGTTCAGCCCTCATGCACCCCACTACTTCACATACCCTATTCACCCTCACCCAAAGTGTCACCCCTCTCCTCTTAGATTGTAAGCTCTCGAGCAGGGTTACAAAAGAAAGGAAAAATGGACTCCGTGGCGCTAGATAGATAATTATGGAGTCACTATAAATCCCACAACGTGTTGCTCCCATTACCAGAACAAAATTACAAAATGCCTTTGTTCCTGCTCCAAGGTGTACATATATTGCTGTTTTGGAAAGACTCTTGCCGGGATTCCATCCCTTCTGTTGAGTGGACATTTGTTCCTTTCTACATAATACTGTTGGATCTTCTGCAATTTGTGTTCCTGTGCTTTCTCGGCGGTTCAATTGCGGGAGTGTGCGGCGAACAGGTCAGCCCTTAACCCTTTCGCTGCTGAGGCTTTTCCCGCCCCTGTGCTGAGGTCATTTTTTACCTGTTTTGCGCATCATGTTTAAACGTGTTTTGAAGGCTTATTTTAGTATATGACACCGACATATTATATATCGTTCTTTCCGTCAGACTCGGTAGATTCATAATATGTCATTATTATATGTATACGTTATGTCATGTCTGTACATTATAACAAAAAATGCAATAAAATATGTATTTTCAATAATTTACAACGTGTAAAGTGTTTTTTTCCACATTTTAACATGCGAGCAATTGCGGTTATATTTTGTATGGGGTGCGCTTGTTAAAAAAATTAGAGATGGGGTCTCGTTACATTTTTTTTTGGGGAAAATGACACTATTTTTAACAAACGCACCGCATACAAAAATCGTTAGTGCAGCATCATTGTTCACATTATAATTGAAATGGGAACAATATTGCTGCATTAACAAACCCAAAAAAATAAAAAAAAAGTGTTTATTTTTTTTTTTTTTAATTTTTTTTTTTTTTATTTTTTTTATTTTTATTTTTCATTTTTTTTTTTTTTACAAATTTTTTAACTTTCATGTTTGGTATCGTTGGAACGGCCATGCTCTGGCCGATCCAACGATATCAAAATTTAACCCCTAGCTGCCACGGATCGGGAGATAGGGAGTTCATTGGAACTCCCTATCTCCACAGTTGGTGGCAGTTAGGGGTTAACTGTAGGACTGGCGTCATCGTGCTGCGCATGATGACGCCAGTCCTCTGGGGGAGTTCCCGGAAGCTTGGCCGACATCCAAGATGTCGGCCAGCTCCCGGGAAGGATCGCGAATCGGCGCTTTTCAGCGCCGATTTGCGATCCAGCTCCCCAGGGGTTAATGCCAGGCATCATTTGGAAGGGCAGGCTGTGCCCTTCCAAATGATGCCTGGGTTAAGCCCCTGTGTGCCACCGATCGGGAGGGAGAGAGGTCCGAAGGACCTCCCCCCCTCCCTTTCAGGCGCCTCCTCCGCACATGCGGGGGGGGCGCCTGAATTAGGTGTCATCGCGCCCCCGCGATGACACCTAATGTTGGCGGCTGCTGGTCCGGATGCCGGGCTGACATCCAGGATGTCAGCCCGCACCAGAGGGGCCAGCGATCGGCCGGAACCCGGCCGAACGCTGACCCCAAACTGAGGACGCGCTCAGCGCGTCCTCAGCACACCAGCGGTAATGCTGAGGACGCGCTGAGCGCGTCCTTAGCATTGAAGTGGTTAATGCCTGTAAGGCCTGCATATGAGAGCTTGCAGCTCTCCTGTAGTGTGAGTAATGATTGATACACTTTGCTCATAATTACACAGTTTTATACAATATTGTACCATTGTTTGTTTCTTGTTGGTTATAATTTGAGGTTATCCTGTTTGTGAGAAACCCATGTAGATCCATCCACGTCTAACTTTCCACAAGGAACTGATGATTTCTATGTAAGCATTATCTTTCACATCCAGTTTACACCTTTAAGCTGAAGCCGGCTGGGTGGAGTAGAGGTAACATCGCTGCTCTGCGTGGAGAGAGGCTGTGGAGTCATGGGCTCGATCCCAATGAGCACCTCTCCAGCAAGTGTCCTTGGGCAAGACACCCAACGGTACACACTCGTCACTCAGGACATACTTAAAAACGAGAGAAATCTCAATGTATCCTCCCTGGTAAAATCCTTTCTCAAAAAAAAAAAAAGCACTGTCCCCATCTACTTATTTTATTTTGTACAGCGCTAAGGAATTTGTTGGCACTTTATAAATAATTGTAACTGTAATATTTTGTAACCTCTCTACCATATCATTACTTTTCGATTTCCGTCAAGTTATTCTGTGATGTTTATTTGATTATCTCTATTATCTTTCCTTTTTAATGTTTCACTCAATGCTGTATTTGTTCTTCTGACTATTTTTGATTATGTTTTTAATTCACAAAAAAATAAAACATATACCATAATTGTTGTAGTAATGAATTCTAGAGACCTATATCAAGCGATATGATTATAGGAGCATTTGGATTCGGGGGGTTATGTTTAATTAGCTCCTAGGCTTAGTAGTATCTCAGAGTTATAGGGTTTCCATACTTCAAATGTAATTGCAGCCAGAGTTAACTTTATATTTTTAGATCTAGCTGAAATTGTGATTTATAGCTTTCATGTTAAAAAAACACATAAAAAAGTACAAACGGAGCAACCCTGCATTAAACTATACTTACAGTCTGTCACAACAAGAATGCTGTGGGTTGGATTATGATGGACTGCACTACCATCACCGCAGCTGACATCCTCACCTCTAGATTACGCTACCTCTGAGAACAAAAGAATCTGCCTCAAAATATCTTTCTTAGCAGAGACCATCTTGAAGCTTGAATACAAATAAGTATATTATATATCAAGCACAATAAGGTTATGGCGGTTGAGAGATGATAAATGCATCCTGCCAGGCAAGGTACACAGACAAATAACCCATGTGTATATATGCGCTGCTATTGCGATCAACATGCATACTGTTTTATCCCCTGTGAGAAGTGTGAGCGAAACATAATCATGCATTCATTTTCACTTCAAACTTCATCCTTCATTAAAACTCTGACATATTTTCATGTAGCCATTGACCAATAGATAGAGTCATATTCCAACCATTCAATGTTCTTGAACCCAGGACGTACTTGAAAACGAGAGAAATCTCAATGTATCCTTCCTGGTAAAAATACTTTATATATATAATTTATATATATATAACAAGTTTCAATTCTCCCTATGCTGGAAAAAATATTAAGAACTGACTGGCAATATAGATATAATAATAATAATAATAATAATACATTATTATTATAATAATAATACATTATTATAATAATACATTATAATAATAATAATAATAATAATAATACATTATTATTATAATAATACATAATAATAATAATAATACATTATTATTATAATACAATATTATTATAATAATAATACATTATTATTATTATAATAATAATACATTTTTATTATAATACATTATTATTATAATAATAATACATTATTATTATAATAATAATACATTATTATTATAATACATCATTATAATAATAATACGTTATTATAATAATAATACATTATTATTATTATAATAATAATACATTATTATTATGACTTATAAATCACCAATTTCACAGTAACATATTTTGTTAATTGTATCACATAGAAATAAAATGTACATTTTATAAACATTTGAATTAATTTGAGCTCACAGATCTGTGTTCTCAGTGACAGCATTTGGAACTACTGACCTCCATGATGTATGTTTGCAATTTATTACATAGAAACAAATATACACTGATCAGCCAACATAGTAAACCCACTGGTATGTGAAGTGAATAACATTGATTATATTGTTACAATGGCAACTGTCAAGAGTTGGGATATATTAGGGAGCTAGAGAAGAGTCAGTTCTTGAATTTCATGTTTTTTAAAGCAAGAAAAAATAGTCAAGCGAAAAGATCTGAGGGACTCTGACAAGGGCCAAATAGTGAAGGCTAGACGACTGGGTCAGAGCATCTCCAAAATGGCAAGTCTTGTGGGATGTTCCCAGATTGCAGTGGTAAGTACCTACCAAAAGTGGTCAAAGGAAGGACAACCAATAAGCCAGCGTCAGGGTCACAGCATTCCAATTCTTCCTGATGCACGCGGGGAGTGAAGGCTAGCTTGACTGGTCGCTCACACAGAATAGCATCTGTAGCTGAAATTGCTAAGAAACGTAATGCAGGCCATGATAGAAAGGTCAATATTCAATAGGTGTAAATGTGTCCGGCGCTATAGTATAATCATACGACCTAGTGTCTTATGCAGGTATATCAGCCAATGAGTTATTCTCGCATGCAGCTCACCACAGGGTGTGTCCCTCACCACATTAAGTACAATAAAAATACAAACTTGTATGTTGGGAGCATATATAATTATGTGATATATAGCAAATGAATAGTTTATCTTGTACACTTTGTAGACTGTTAATCCAGGTTAAGGTGAATCCTGTATCTTTTGCATTACGGTTCGTGTCTCAGAGCCTCCCGGTAAGAGTGGCTCAGTAGAGTGATTTTGGACCACTTTTCCCCCATGGGGGGTCCTACCCCTATAGCGGTATGAAGATTCTCCAATCTATAATAGATCCGCTTGCAAAAATAAAGTTATTGCAGGGGCTTCCCATTAGAACATGCATTCAGAGAGCAATTTCTAAAATGTATTGGGTCGATATAAAACAAACAATAAAAAATGGGTTAACAAACCTTAGAATGGATCTGGGCTATGCCGAAACGCATTTCGCTCGCTATGCTGCAAGCGTCATCAGTCGAAATTAACAGTCTACGAAGTGTACAAGAAAAACTATTCCTCTGCTATATGTCACAGTATTTATATGCGTTCCCGACATACAAGTTTGTATTTTCATGATAGAAAGGTGTCAGAACACACTTAACACATGCCACCCACCTGGAGATTGTTGCGGGCCACATACATCCCTTCATGGCAGTGGTGTTCCCTAATGGCAGTGGCCTCTTTTAGCAGGATAATGCATCCTGCCACACTGCAAAAATTAAGGAAGGTTTTGAGGAACATGTCAAAGATTTCAAGGTGTTTCATTGGCCTCCAAATTTCCCAGATCTCAATCCTATTGAGGATCTGTGGGATGTGCAAATCCTAGCCATGGAAGCCGCACTTCACAACTTGCATGACTTAAATTATCTGCTGCTTTTGTCTTGGTGCAGGATACCGCAGAACATTTTGAGATGTGTTGTGGGGTCCATACCTCGACATATCACACCTGTTTTGTCAGAATGAGGGGAACCTGCAGGATATTTTAATGTTGTCTTTAGAGCAAAAATGTGTAGTGAGTGCTCAAATTGTAATTGCAGTATTTCACTCAGTGCTGCTACAATGAGACTAGCAGCGAACAATCTTCCAAAGTACCACATAGAACTGTACAGAAAAAACTAACATTGTAACTCAGAGCACACAAAACTATTAATTCCACTTTCAATGTGAATCAGAAAACCTTCTTGATAACTTTACTTCAAAGTGCATACCCAAAGATGATAAATCATAAAAAAACACTTATAGGCATATTGGTCTTCCCAATATTTTATACCCAAAAACTGCAGCTCCGAGGGATACCTGAGGAAGTGCAGAATGAGGGGCTCTTCAGGTACCTCCTGGGCTCGGTTTCCCATTTTCCCTAATCCTGTGCAACAACCCTGGGCTTGCCAGTCATTTCAGCACCAAGAATTTGCAAGGCTTCTACCAGCCACGCTGATGCCCCCAACAATCTCCTAGTGGAGACTAGTGATATGTCATCCCGCTCACAAATTCTTCCAACCCCACATATTATATCATATATTCCTCCAATTCCATCACCATATACAGAGCTATCCCTTTTCTGGTACTGGCTGCAAGACGCAGTTTAAAGAAATCACCAGGCTACTTCTAGATCGCAAAATCCGGTAATGGTGAGGTACCTGGTGTTTACTCCTTGTGGTCACAAATGACTCTACCCACTCCACATCCACACTGGAAGAAGCATGGTTTGTAGTGTCTGGGTGCAACCTGCAGTGGAAGCAGATGGGTCACATAGCCACATACCTGACACTGTCGGAAGACTCTCCTTGCATACTACCTCCCTTTCTTTTTTCCTTTATTTTGTTTTGACTTATTCTCACTGAAACTACTTTTATTATATTTACTCCATTTTATATCTCATGCAAAAAATGTATTAATAGAGAATAACAAGTTTGATTCCCAATTATGGTTTTCAAAATATCTAATGAAATGTTAATGACCTATTAAAAGAGCTCTTGGTTATAAATAACTAGAAGGAAAAGGTGGAATTTAGCATTTATGGTGATCACTCACAAATATAACATTTTATGCAAATCTGAACTGAATAATTACTAAATAACCAAAAGAGTATGCTCTTCTGTTCCACCTACAGGAAACAGTATTTATCTGTAATGCCTAGGTACATCTCCTCCTATCGATGTCGGCAAACATGAAATGTATATACACATACAGAAGCAATGTAGAACCCATCCATATACATTACCAGCTGGATGGAGTAGAGGTAACATTACTGCTCTATAACTTTAGAGACCCAGGTTCGAATCTCAGCCAGAGCACCTCTCCAGTAAGTGTCCTTGGGCAAGACACCTAAAGGTACATATTTTACCACACAATATTGGCTGTGGAGTCCAGTGGTAACGTTTTGACTGTGGAGAAGGAAGTTAAAATACCATTCAGCACAACTGTGGAGTAGTCTCAACTTTACGATAAGCGGGTTCAGCCTAACCACCAGGTCGCTACTCTACAAGCATGGAAAGCCGACTTGATCCTACTCAGAAGACGTCACCACCAGCGACTGTCCTTGGGAAAGACACCTAATGATATGGATGCTCCTACCTCACAAAATTACTTGTACATCTTAAATATTGTTTAGTTCCCTTGGGAAAAGGGTCCCCCTGGTCATCATCCATGTGTGGTATTCTAATGTATCAACTCCTTGTACACTGATCTTGTAAAGCGCTGCAGAATTTGTGGCACTATAGAAATAAAGGATAATAATAATATATTCTCATCAAGTTCTGGAGCAAGGTACTCACACCACAACCACTCAATCAAGAAAATAGAGAATGCCAGAATCCCAGCATCTAAATTTTCAGACAGTGGATTTATTTACGAGGAATAAATCCACTACTGGAAAATTTAGTTGTTGGAGCTTCCTCTATTTTCTTGATGTAATAGTACTCCCACCTATATATATATTTCATGTAAAACAAAAATATAAAAAGAACCAAAAAATCCTGCAGTAAAGGAAGTAACCTTTATCATAGTAGAGTGGTCACATTATCTCTTTGCCAATAAAATAGATTTTTTATACATTTTTTACTATATCTCCTCGCTACAATGCAGTTTCCAAAGAATATTGTATTGCTGCCTTCTTTAACCATCCATTGCAGGTAATTATATGTTACTTTTCAGGAAATGTTCCCTAGTGCTTGTTATCTTTAAACTTAACTCAGTCAGCTCACTTTGAACTGAGACCTACTGGGAGAATCAGTTGGGTTAAAGGATATCCACACTTCCACCTTCTTTCCTTTTCATGTTTACCTACAATGCCGTACTGTTGAAGAGCATATAATGCGATGGGTGTTCCTTGACACTGACAATAATAAAGTGTGCTGTAACCGCTCAACGGATTTGAAGGATGTTAAAGCTTTTTTAATGATCTTCTTTTCTTTTTGATAGACTATAGCCAAATAATTTTAAACAACTTATATTCAAATATTAGTATGTCATTATCATCATGTGTGCAGAGCAATCAGAGGTACATTTCCTGTAGCACTTCACAATCCAAAATGAGAGACTAAAAGAAAAAATGCTGAGAACACATATTAAATACATAGAGAATGTATTTTGTGTTAGACGTTGCATGTAGAGTTTTCTATTAAATTGAGATTTTTTTTTTGTCTGTTGCAGGAATATTTAAAAAAATTGCGAAAAAGGCGAATCATTATTCAAAAATAATTAGAATTTTGTAGATAATATGTCAATTGTAACAAAGTATGCCTTACGGTTGTTCCGTAGAAAACATAAATAAGATCTGATGGAAAACGTCTGTTTAATGGAGGTCTTTTTCACCAATTAATATGTCAGAATGTGATAACACCACAGGATTTCATCGACTACACATTAAAAATGTTTAATTCATAAGTCGCAACTTCTAAGCAGAGGCTAATTGTGCCAGGATAGGAAGATGTTGTCTGAACCATAAAGGTGGGAGATATTTCTGTGTTTTCATTAAGCTATTCAAACTTGTTTTGAAACTATACGGCATTTCACAGGCAAAAAAAATGTCATTTACTCTTAACTACATTGAAAGAAGATATATACATACAGGTGCTGGTTCATGCACTTGTCATTTCACAGCTTGATTACTGCAATTCGCTCCTTATTGGCCTCCCCAATGCACGTATTGCCCCTTTGCAAATTGTAAATGAATGCAGGTGCCTGGGTTGTTTTTCTCCCCAGATGCACCTCGCGTACCTCCCCCCTCTGCCGGTGCCTCCATTGGCTTCCTATACGTTTCAGGATACAATTTAAAATACAGACGCTCACATTCAAATCGCTCAATGACTCGACCCCTCCTTATATGTCTTCGTTGCTCCACAAGCACATCCCGTCTAGACATCTCCGCCTGTACCTCTGTCTACACCCGTGCTGCCAACTCTCGCCTCCAAGACTTCTCAAGGGCAGCTCCGGTTCTGTTTAATGACTTACCTCGCTCTCTCAAACTCTCCCCTAATCTTAAGGCCTTCAAGAAATCCCTCAAAACCCATCTCTTCGGATTAGTGCACCACATCAATGATGCAACCCCTCTGCAACACACAAACATCATGATTGAAGCCGTTTCCACAAGCACACCATTCCTAAAATGCTGGCACTAATGATCCTGACATCCAATAAAACTCCCCTTGTCTTTCTCAACCCCAATTCTTCTAGACCAGTGTTTCCCAAACCTGTCCTCAGGACCCTCCGCCTCGCCAGGTTTGACAGATATCTGAAGCACAGCACAGGTGATATGATTTGCTGCTCAGTGATTGCAGGATTCAGTCTGCAGTTCCCCAAGGTGATCTGCAAAATCTGGCCTGGTTGAGGGTCCCGAGGACAGGTTTGGGAAACATTGCTCTAGATTGTAAGCACCTAAGAGCAGGGCCCTCTACACCTCTTGTTTCCATCCTATGTCCATTTATCTGTATCTCGTTCCCTTTGGTTGGAAACTGTTGGCGCTTTATAAATGAGGATAATAATAACATTTTATTTCCAGTGCTTGCATATAAAACAACCCTCTATTTAACCACCAGCATAAGGAAATAATCTTTATCATTTTGTTCTGCTGGAGAAAACCAGGAGAAAAATAATGAAAAAAGAAGACACAAAAAAGAAGTATGAGAGAGAAAATACAAATTATCCACACCCAAAAGGGCACCTATGTGTCATCGACCCATGCTTCGCTTCTGACTTTGATTAACTGCTTTAGCTATTATCAAAAGGATAACTAATGCCATTTATAGGCCGAAGAAAACCCTGTTATTCATCATTTGCAAAAACACCATATATAAAATGCAAATTAAAATAATACAAACGGCTTATCTATCAATGTGTTTTTTAAAATTTAAAAATAGATTTTATAGATTTATAATCATTAAACCTAAAACCTTATATGGGATCTATTATTTATATTATAAAAACTATATATAGTCAAAAAAACAATTAAAACAGAACGAATTATATGATCTCCTGCACTTTCTTTGATGATGTAATTGTTTGGGAAAAGGTTTCTGCTTTCTTGATTAAACTATTAATTTAAAATGACAGTATAACTAATGATAGCCCTTTTTATATCGAATACTTTTTGAATTGAATTTCTGAATTTTTTCAAGTCCCCGAAGGTTCTCAGCTGGTCTGACAGGGTAACTTTAAAATATTATATTTTATTTTAAAAAAATGTAGCAATTTACATATATATACATATCAAAGAGAAGCATTAGAACGCTGTAAAACATACAACAGTTAAAACACATGTATTGAATTATGTAAACTGTGAGAGTAAAGCAAGACATTTAGGCTACAAATAATTGAAAAATACAGTACATTTCAAACAAAGGCCTACATCGGGAAACAAGATATAGGGTCAGCAACGTACAGCTGTTCTGCAGCAATGGTAGCACGATAGGGTTTGACAATTGAAGCTTACAATTGTTATAGCATACAAAGTTGTTGTGGAGGAGGCATCAACTAAAGTTCCACTATGGCATAATGATTTTACCAAACACGTGGCATCGTCTCACCACCATCACTGTGGGACCTTGGGTGCTGGTAATACTCTCTCTGGCTTGAAGAGATCCCAGATTCCCCCTCTGCAGTCTGTAATGAACGTCTGCGCCAGGCTCTTCCACCTCACTTCCCACATCTCTCGCACCTCACCCCTTTGTCAATCTCTACACTGACTTCCTGTTTCCTTCAGCATCCAATTCAAAACTTTGGTGCTCACGTGCAAAGCTCTCCATAACTGTGCCCCGCCTACTTCTCCCTTATTAACATCCTTTCCCAACCACTGCGCTCTGCCAATGATCTGATGGTATCTTCTTCTTATACACGCACCCCTAACTATCGCCTTCAGAACGTCTCCCGAGCTGCTCCCTTTCTATGGAACGCCCTCCCCTGCAGCATTAGACTCTCCCCGTCTCTACAGTCCTTCAAGAAGTCCCTGAATACACATTACTGTAGAGAAGTCTATCAGCTCACTCCGTGATACCCCTTCTGAGCATTTCTTGGGACATCTTCCAGCACAGCCCACATTCACCCCGTTACTTCATGTAC
This sequence comes from Leptobrachium leishanense, assembly GCA_009667805.1. Taxonomy (NCBI): domain Eukaryota; kingdom Metazoa; phylum Chordata; class Amphibia; order Anura; family Megophryidae; genus Leptobrachium; species Leptobrachium leishanense. The sequence continues at coordinate 117,593,484 of CM019073.1, forward strand.
ACTGCTAGTTACCCTTAACTAGTGTGTCACCCCTCTCCTCTAAGATTGTAAGCTCACACTCTCCTGCACTGATCTGTGTGTTTAACTTGTATGTATATTTGTTATTCTGTCTAACCCATTGTACTGTGCTACGGAATTTATTAGCACTTTATAAATACTTGTAACTGTAACCCACGGAGACGAAGTTGAGACAGTACTTATAATTCCTCAGTAAAAGCAATATTGAAATAGTGTTTTCTGCTATGCGATCTTAAGCATTAAATAGCACACACTTTACAAATGGATTGAGTCAAAATTGAAACACTGTTTGCAAAAAAACTACTGAACGAAAACGTTAAAAAAGTTTAGAAACCTAAAATTTCACCCACAAATTACCCAAAAAAAATCACAAAAAATAAATAAACAAAATGGCTTATTGCTGCAAGTGAAAAAAATAAACAGTTTAAGAAATATTTAATAAAAACACATTTTTTTTTACATTGAAACCTATGGGTATAAAGCCTTGTTTCTTTAAAAAAAGGGGCTTCCTGTCTGGCCAATCCCCCTATAGCTCCTCCCGAGCTACCCCAAGCACCCACTGCAACAAGCACAACCAGCGACTTCAACCTAAGTGGTTCACTTTTTCCCACAAACGATACACCCACACAAGAGGCCATGGCACCTTCTGGCCCAGACCACCAGGTAAGTGTCCTACTGACTACCCTTTCTTCTACCCTGGGTCCAGACCTGGTAGGTCACAGACTTGCATCCTCAGCCTTCCACGCAAGACATTACTGGACATAAAGAGGGAATAACATAAGGCACTAACCCTACACATTATTTCAATACGTCATCTGTCCAGAATTATTGGTCTGCTCTCTGCTTCTATCTGAAGCTTCAAACGCTCAGAACATTGGCTCTGTGCCGGGAAGAATCTTTCAACAGCCTTGTTCACCCTGACGAATAATCCAAGGAGGAACTTCGACACTGGTTGGTCAATATAGACGCATGGAACGGCCATGCGCATTGCCTCTGCATCAGACCTAAACATTGATTCAAATGCCAGTAAACATGGCTGGGGCACGCAAGGGGAGACATCTCCACAGCAAGAAGATGTTTACCTTCGGAGGAGTTGTTATACATCAATTGTCTCGAACTCGGGCAGGATCCTTCGTAATTCAAAGCCTATCATAGGAGCATGCCAGATGCTGTATCCATTGTCAAGATGGACAATATCTTTGCCATCTGTTCCATCAATCACTTAGTAGGCGTTTGATCACAGAAGTTGGCCTCCGGGATGCTCAACACTCCATGAGTTGATATGCCTGGTGTGGGCTGCGGTACTGTAAGTATTAACTTGTGCTGCAATTCCTTCTGGGGCTAGGTGCTAATTAAGCGCCTACCTTGGAATAGGTAAGCAGAAAGGGAGATGGGAAGAAAAATATGCAGGCGCAGATTTTTTTACTTGCCATCTCTTTTTTTGTGTCAACCTTGGAATAGGGCCGAGAGTAGGTAAAGATGGAGTTAATAAGATAGGCACAGAGAAGTGAAAAAAACAGAAGAAGGAGAGCAGGGACTGGATACATAGGTGGGTAGTCAGAGAGTATTGCTTCAGAGTGATGGGAGTGGCAGTCAAATTGAAGGTGAGATGAATGTGGGGAGACCTGAGGATTGCTGTTGTGAGCACAATAAATCATTTGGTAGGCTATACAGACCACAAACAAATTAGTAAGTATGATAAACTATATATATATATATATATATATATATATATATAAAATCAAAAACTAAAAATTCAGCACTAAATCCTGCAGAAAAACTTGAAGTAACAGTCCAAAACTGATGTCCTAATTGAAAGACACACTTGTGCAGAGGACGCGTTCTGAAACTTCTTAGATGAATTTGAAATAATTTTTTTTTGTAAAATAACAATCATAAATTACAGTCCAATGTTTTGACTTCTAAAATCATGTTTTTCAAGTTAAATATAAAACAATTACAAATAGTGTTTTTTTCTCAGCACGATTATATCACTTTTAGTCCTCCACCACAACCCTTGTATTTAACCCTTTCACTACTGAAGACGTGTGGGACACGTCCTCATTGATGCACGTTGCATGCTGAGGACGTGCCCCACACGTCATCAGCTGTGCGGGACCCCCGGCGGAGATACTCACCTCTCTGTCCGGGGTCCCACGGCGTTCTGACTTCAGCGTCCTCAGACGCTGAAGTCGAGCTCCTCCCGGCGTAAATGACGTCATCGCGCCATGCGAGATGACGTCATTTCCAGGCGACCCCCCGGCAATGCCGGGAGATAGCCTGGAAGGGAGGGGGGGGGATCCGTTCGGATCTGGAAGGAGCAGCGCTAAAAGCCAGGCAACGCTTAAAAGGGGAGAGTCTCCCCTTTTAAGCGGTGCCTGGCTTTAACCCCTCAGTGCTGGGTTGCACTTCAGCGCCTTGCGGCGCCGAAGTGCAGCCTATCTCCGGTGGGGGCCGCCATCTTGGATGGCGGCTCCACCCCCGGGACTCCCCTCGCTGTCTGACGTCATCACGCATAGCGTGATGACGTCAGATAGCCGGGGAACCCCTAGCTGCCGGGGATTTCCCAAGGAAATCCCCTGGTGGAGATAGGGGGTTCCTGTGAACCCCGATATCTCCAGAACCGTGGCAGCTAGGGGGTCATGGAGGGTGTCATTTGAAAGGCCTGAGCATGGCCTTTCGAATGATACCCAAAATGACTAGGTAAAAAGTAAAAATAAATAATAAAAAAAAAAAATAATAATAAGAAATAAATTTAAAAAAATAAATAAATAAAAAAAAACATGGTTTTTTTTGTGTGTTGTTTTTATTAATGCAGCAATATTGTTCACATTTCAATTATAATGTGAACAATGATGCTGCACTAATGATTTTTTTCTATGGGGTGCGTTTGCTAAAAATCACGTAAATCCCCCCAAAAAAAGTAACAAGTCCCCATTTCAAATTTTTTGTACAAGCGCACCCCATAGAAAACATAACCGCAAACGCTCATGTGATAAAATGTGAAAAAAAAGACTTTTACACACTGCAGATGATTAAAAATTCAATTTTTATTGTATTTTTTGTTATAATATACAGGCAGGACATGACGTATACATATAAAAATGATATATTATGAATCTGCGTAGTCTGCCGGAAAGAACGATATATAATATGTCTGGGTCATTTATTAAAATGTGGCTTTAAAATCGCGTTTAAACATGATGAGCGAAAGCGGTAAAAATGAGCTCAGCACACAGTGGTGAAATGCCTCAGCAGTGAAGGGGATAAATATATATGTACTGTATTTATTCTCACAAGTAAAAATCTGTCCATAAAATAGAGGCAGGTTAAAGGAGTGGCAGAGAATTTTACAAAAATCATTTGAATAGCATAAATGTATTTTTTTTCTCAGTGATATCACTACATGGTCTAATTAATAACACTGCTGCATGGTATGATTCAGAATATAATTTGATTACACAAAGTGACATGTATGGATAAGAGAATGTCAAGCATACCCTGAAATCTTTTAAATAAGAATATAACATTTTAATATTTAGCATAATCATCAATTAAATGGAATGTATGATTGTCATTAATGATTTCATGCCACCGTATCATTGGTTATGCAGTAATGAGAAAAGTGAGAAGGAGTTGCAGATCTCATCTTCATGCCCTGAACAGAAATTGCAATCTTTCATTAGCAATTACATTGCTTTTACAACCTTTTACAGGTGAGAACGTGGATTATGTTATAAAATAAGACAGCTGTAGGTGAATTTTGCTTCAATATTTTCAGCAGTAGCTAAGTAGCAGTGTAATTAGATTAAATGTGTGGACTTGATTAAAAAATTAATATGTCACCGGAAAATGTGCAAATAGCCAAAGTGATATGCAATAGCAATTCAGTAACTTTTCCAAACTCTAAATTCAAAACTATTTAATTTTGTTCCGGTGCTTCTTCATGAATACACAATCTAGAGTTTTTTTTAAAAAAAAAAATGTAATCAACATTTTTACAGATGATTTTTAAAACTTCAATAACATTACTTAGCGTAAGTAAGTATAAAGATCAGTTAAAGTGCACCTGTACCAGCCAGGTAAACTTTGGCTGTGATATCCCATCGGGGATGGATATCACATTGATCTTAGAGATAAATCAGATATATCAGAATATGTAGAGATATTGCAACCACCCAGTACTTATGTGGTTTCGACAATGGACTGTCATAGCTACTGTGGTGTAAGGCTTACCAGCTGACCAGGTTCCAACAAATGACCCCCATTTAGGCAGCTCCTGCAAGAGCTTCATTCCACCTCGAACTGCTAGTAATTCTGACGCTGGCTACTTGGAGGTTGATTCATTTATTTCCACTCCTGTTCCACGTCATTCTCAGAGCGCTGACACACGTGCTTCATTCTAATCCCGCTCATTTTGTCGCAGCCTGATGACACTGACCAATAAGGAGAGGGTGAACAATATTTAAGTTTTGGTCTCACATTGCCCTACCATGGTTCTTCTTGACCAGTTAGAGCTCTCTGTTTTTCCTGACTAATTTGCTATGTTTGACTTTGGCTATGTTTACTCTAATGTTTGATACTCTGTTTCCCTTTGACCTTGTATATGTTTAATCGAGTGTGTGAAACTGTGTCTCCCTTAGCCTGTGGCTACAGGTACTCTTCAGTACTATTATTATTGGGCTTGTTTGTTCACCTTTTTCCTATTGGGCACTATTCTGCCACTTTGGTTTCTCTCTTTATGTATGTCCGGCCATTCTAAGGACTGTAGGCTAGGATTAGTTGTGTGTTTCCATTTACTCCTATGTTGCCATTATTGCAAAGCACAGCCATATTAAGGATTGGTACCGCACTTTGCATAAAGGGTTGGGGGTATTATCAGAGACCTAGCAAAACTGTTACATGGGTGCTGCCATGTTTCCTCCTCCATGGATTGTACTTTTAGATTGCTGTTTCACAGCATGGCACGTTTTAATGTTAGCTGTGACATTGACATGTTGACATGTCAATCAGTGAGTTGACAGCCAATCAGGTGCACTAGATGAGAGGAGGGCTGTCCTGAAGGACCGATATGGCTCAGACCTTGACAATCTCCATGCTGCATACCATTCAGAAGTAAGTGACAGCTAAACATGAACAGAGAATTACACAATGTTCCCGTTTACATACAGTATGTTTGCTAAATCACACTAACACATATAGTTGGAGAAATCCCTAGCAAATGAGTTACCTTCTGGCAGGCATGACAGGTGCACTTTAAAGAGGGGCCGTGAGCAACCGTTTCTGCATGTAGAAGCAAACTTAACTTCTGTGATCGTGTTGAGCAATCTTTAACACATGACTTTCTATTTAACAAATGTTCTGCTTTTCCCTTACTCAATTTTTCTTTGATTATTCTTGTATATGTTGGGAGTTATTTTACTATCTTTTTATCTTTATTTTTCCTTAAAAATTTGTATAATTTTTTGTGATATGTTTGAATAATAATTCATATTCTTTGCACATACAGTAGCTATACATGCATCTTCATGTGTGATATGGTACAGATGGTTTTGATTAGTCATACAGTTCTCCATATCTGAGATGAAAGTGAGAGAGGCAGTTACATAGTTACATAGTTACATAGTTATATAGGCTGAAAAAAGACATGCGTCCATCGGGTTCAGCCTCTCCCACATAACCTACTGCTGTTGATCCAAAAGAAGGCAAAAAACCCAGTCTGAATGCTTGCCAATATGCAACATACTGGGAAAAAAATCCTTCTTGACCCCAGAATGGCAGTCAGATTTCTCCTTGGATCAAGAAGCTTTTACCCACATATTAAATATTATAACCCTTAATATTCTGTGTCTGCAGGAAGTCATCCAGTCGTTTTTTAAAAGTCTGTACAGACTCTGACCCAACCACCTCAACAGGCAGAGAATTCCACAGCTTTATTGTTCTCACCGTAAAATAACCCTTCCTATGCTTTAAGCTAAATATTCTTTCTTCCAGTCTAAATGGATGACCCCTTGTCCTATGTATAGTCCTGTTAATGAATAGGTTATCAGACAATGGTTGATAATGGCCCCGTATATATTTATATAAGGTTATCAGATCCCCTCTAAGGCGCCTTTTCTCTAAACTAAACAGGTTTAAGCTTGTTAGTCTTTCCTCATAACTTAACCCTCCCATCCCCCTTATTAATTTAGTTGCCCGTCTCTGCACTTTTTCTAGCGATATAATATCTTTTTTTAAGACAGGTGCCCAAAATTGCACGGCATATTCAAGGTGCGGCCTGACCATTGATTTATACAGAGGCAAAATTATGTTTTCATCCCGTGAGTGAACTCCCCTTTTAATGCATGCCAGTACTTTGCTGGCCTTGGCGGCTGCTGTTTGACATTGCACATTGTTACTTAGTTTGAAGTCTATGATTATTCCCAAATCCTTCTCCTGCTTGGATTTCCCTAACTCCGTACCATTTAGGGTATAAATTGCGTGTGTGTTCTTCACTCCAAAGTGCATAACTTTACATTTATCTAGATTAAATTTCATCTGCCATTTAAGTGCCCAGTCCCCCAATCTATCTAAATCCCTCTGCAGCGAAGTAACATCCTGCTCACATTGTATTACTTTTCCTAGCTTTGTGTCATCTGCAAACACTGATACATGACTTTCAATGCCTATCTCAAGGTCATTTATAAATAAATTGAATAGTATTGGTCCTATAACAGACCCCTGAGGGACACCACTTACCACTGGTGTCCATCTTGAAAATATACCATTTATGACCACTCTTTGTACCCTATCTTTTAGCCAGTTTTCTATCCAAGAACAAGTATTTTCATCTAGACCATTTTTTCTTAATTTAAATAGTAACCTTTTGTGTGGAACTGTGTCGAAAGCTTTGGCAAAATCTAAGTAAATCACATCCACTGCGACCCCCTGATCTATACTTCTACTTACTTCCTCATAGAACGTAATTAGGTTAGTCTGACATGATCTGTGTTTCATGAAACCATGCTGATTTTTGCCAATTACATTATACCTCCCAATAAATTCCTGAATATTATCCCTTAGTAACCCCTCAAATACTTTCCCAGCCACAGATGTTAAGCTCGCAGGTCTATAATTCCCAGGCACAAATTTTAAACCTTTCTTAAATATAGGGACCACTTCAGCTTTTCTCCAATCCTCTGGTACTATTCCTGAAAGAAAAGAATCTTGAAAGATTAAGAACAGAGGTTTACATATTTCAACACATAGCTCTCTTAGTACTCGCGGGTGAATTCCATCTGGCCCTGGGGCTTTATTCACATTCACATTGTTTAATTTGTGTAAAACCTTGTCCTGAGTCAACCAGTCACTTTGTATTAGTAAGTTTTTATTAATGAATTTCATGTCTCCTGTTATAGGTTTCTCTTTGATAAATACTGAAGAAAAATAATCATTTAAAATTTCTGCTTTATCCTGATCTTCAGTTAACAATAACCCTGACTCAGATTTTAGTGAACCTACATTTTCACTCTTGGGTTTTTTAGAATTTATGTACCTAAAGAATCTTTTAGGGTTGGTCTTGCTCTCTTTGGCTATTTCTTTTTCATTTTCTAGTTTAGCCCATCTAATCGCATTTTTACATGCTTTATTGGCTGCCCTATATGCTTTATAGGATGCCTCAGATTTATCAGATTTTTAAAGCTTTAAATGCCTTCTTTTTATTTTTCATTTCCTTAGTTACCTTCCTACTAAGCCACATTGGTTTCAGTCTGTTTCTTTTATATTTATTAACCAGTGGAATATATTTTGACGTGTACTTTTCTAGTGTTAGTTTAAAGATATTCCACTTATCCTCCGTGTTTTTCGCGTGAAAGAGTTTCTGCCAGTCAATGACATTGAGAGCTTCCTTTATTTTAATAAAGTTGGCCTTTTTAAAATTATATATTTTAGCATGCCCCTTATGAATGTGTTTTTTTGAGTTTATTTCAAAAGTCACCATGTTATGGTCGCTGTTTCCCAACTGTTCTTTTACATTAATATTTGAGAAAAGATCCACATTATTTCTTATAACCAGGTCCAGACAGTTATCCTCTCTAGTTGGTGTTTCTACCAGTTGTGACATGAAGGTATCATTTAAAATGTTCAGGAACCGGATTCCCTTTGCTGAATTACTAGTCCCACTATCCCAATTAATGTCCGGGTAATTAAAATCTCCAATAATTAAAGTGCTACCATGATGTGCAGCCTTCCTAATTTGCTCTAACAGTTGTTCTTCCTCATCATTATCTATATTAGGTGGTTTATAGCATATGCCAACCAATAATTGACTTCCCTGTTTATTCCCCAACGAAATATTTACCCATAAGGATTCCACATTTCCCTCATCGCTTTCCAGTTGTGTAATATTAGGCTTTAAATCCTGATTTACATATAAACACACTCCACCCCCTTTCTTATGTTTCCTATCCTTTCTAAACAATGTATAACCATTTAAGTTTACAGCCCAGTCATGCGTTTCGTCCCACCATGTTTCTGTTATTCCTATAATGTCGTATTGCTTAGTGTATGCTATTACCTCTAGTTCCCCCATCTTGTTATTAAGGCTTCTTGCATTAGCAAGCATACATTTAATGTTGTCTCTACCCACACATGCTGAATGCGACTTTACATTACATGCCTCCACTGTTCTGACATTACCCATCCCCCCGACTCCACCCCCCTTAGTCTGAACTGAAACCCTTCCGCTATCTGCTCTGTCTCCATTTTGTAAGATACTGTATCCCTCCCCCCCTTCCACTAGTTTAAAGTCTCCTCCAACCTTTTAACCATCCTCTCCCCTAGCACAGCAGACCCTCTTCCATTCAGGTGCAATCTATCACAACTATACAGATTGTACCCCAGTGCAAAATGAGCCCAGTGCTCTAAAAACCCAAAGCCCTCCTTCCTGCACCAAGCTTTAAGCCACGCATTGACCTCCCTAATCTCCCGCTGCCTTTCCACTGTAGCACGTGGCACAGGTAGGATCTCAGAAAATACTACCTTGGAGGACCTCTTCTTCAGTTTACTTCCTAATTCCCTGAAATCATTCTTCAGGTCCTTCCATCTTCCGCTTACTTTGTCATTGGTACCAATATGGACCATGACAGCTGGGTCATCTCCAGCCCCTCCCAATAATCTATCAACTCTGTCAACCACATGCCTAACACGGGCACCCGGCAGACAGCAAACTGTCCGGTTAAGGCGATCAGCGCGACAGATTACCCTGTCTACTCTCTTAATAATAGAGTCCCCTACCACCACAACCTGTCTAGGCTTACTTGCCCTCTTTATCCCTCCCTTACTTGGTGGGCTGATCCCCCGGCTGTTAGAGGGAGCAGCCTCCAGTACTGCTACACCTGAGCTGCTGCACCCAACATCTTCGCTCAAGGGGGCAAATCTGTTGGTTCAGCCAGTGAAGTCGTGTTCAAGTACTATTGGGTATTTGAATGAAGACTGCTTCTGTCCTACAAGTCTATATCTGGGTGAATTATTGTACATGCTGCCTAACTGAACATCACCCCCTCTCCCTTTCCATCTCTTTGTAACATCTTTATTAAGCTGAACATATTTGCTGGTTTATGTTTTGTATCAAGAAATATACCTTTATTTTATAATGAAGAAGTCAGATGTGTGATATTTTTGGCAACATTCAAGAGTATACATATATGCTCTTTGCATAAACAGAAACAGGCTTGGAAGAAACGTGGACTACATTTTCTACAGCATTTTACATGGATTTGTGTGTAACACGATCACTGGAATGAAGACTCAAGTGGAACGCATATATATATGGGGAAGTGATGGGTGGGTCTGGTATGAAATGTAGGAAGTACTAAATATTTGGGCAGATCATTGTGTTTGTGTATATGAATTGCTTAAACTTACTGAAGAGTAACTTGATGCTACTATTACCAGAACTAGTATTTTTTTTATAATTAGTGTTACATAACTACTTGTACACATAAATAAGACAAACTAGTTTGTTAGTTTGCTTTTATTCAGAACAGTTTAATTCTAATCTTTTGTTTATATTATTAACAGCCATTTTGAGTCGGCCTAAAGATGAATTGATACGTTTAGCTGAGCAAAAACCACTCACAGAACCGTAGTTCGATTTCATTTGGGATTGCTTTGTAAAAGCTCATGATATATAGAAAGAAGATCCTTTAGAAATATACCACAAATAACAAAAGGTGTTCGCACCATGCAATGCTAACATAAAAAGCATTAAAAGGCAAGTATTAAATTCTACAAAGTGACAGATGTTTTTCAGGTTTCCTTCTCTCCGAAATACCTAAAAAAAAAACACCATCTTATTATATTGAATTTATATTACACTTTCTTTTTCTATGCAGTGTTGTTGTTTGCCACAGAGAGCCACGGGTGGTATATCTTTTAACAGATGATCTTTGATCATCAACAAAGCAACTACTTTCCTTTGTAAGTTATTTTGTATGAGGAAAAATAATTACTTTTCAAAATCTGTGCATTCAACAAAAGTAAGTGTAAAAATAGAAAATATAAGAATATTGGAAATTCCATGTTTAACAAATTGCAATTTAGAGGTTTTGTCCTTTGTCCTCAAAAGTGCTGAGGTATATGTAATTCATGAGTGGATGTCTGTGGAGGCGCTTAGTGTTATTATGGTGGTTGGGGTTGCTGTCTACAAGGTGTTGCACATAAATCTCAACTAAATGTGCAAATAAATTATATAGATAAAAGTTGGAGTCCTAGTGGCGTATTGAGTGCTTCCTAAAGCTGGAAGGTTATATCTATTTTCGATGGCGTCAAGTGTCTAAGTGAAAGTCGGATATCATTAGGCGTTGACAAGAAGAGAGGAGAGGGTATTACAATTTGGTCAATGATCTAGTGGTGTTTTTGCAAATAGCAATTGTGTGCAAATTCACAGTTGAGTGCAATTGAATACAGCAATAGTGATGATATCTCCTTATATCATACGCGTGAGTCCTATCTCACAAAACATCAAGTGCAAAATGCATGTAAAGTGCAAAATCACAATTTAGTGCAGATTGGATATAGCAGAAGTAATGCTATCTCCTTATATCATACATGTGAAACCATGTCACAATACAAGGTGTGTAATAAACCGCTATAAACCGCTATAAACGGATGATACTTAAGAAACTTAAAAAACTTAGAAGCTTAATATGAGTTGAGAGGGGAATGGGAAAGGGAAGGGGAAGGCAGCACTTTGCAGATCTAATTGGTGCATCGATTCCTTTTATGGATGGAATATGGTTCTATCCTTTTCTCAAATGTAACCGTTATAAGGGGTGTATTGTATATTGAAGGAGGGAAGGTTAAAAATAGCTTGTGTTTGGTTTTGGGTACGCTGGAATTATATTAAAATATTAAAAATATATTAAAAAATATATTAAAAAATTATATATGCATTAGAAAAAGGGTAGATGGTAAAAGGGTTAAATTCGAGTGGGAGATAAAGGTTAAATGCTAAAGACGGGTGGAGGGTAGGTGCTTTTTAAGTTTCTTTTAAGTTTCTTAAGTATCATCCGAATGGTCACTACTCCCACATGTATTGCATAAATCTATATGTATTAGGACTGAAGATCCATTTGTATGAACATACATCAGACCTACCATCATTATAATGTTTCATTTTTAATAGATAGCGTATGCACAATGAGGATCAAACATTTTTCTGCATTAGGATGCGCTGAAGCACAGTAAGGATCCATAAAATATCGGACCTTTTTATAAATGCACAAAATTCAGGTAATCCTATGCTTATGTATGCAAAAGAATGTTTTAAGAATATCATTGCCTTTATAATACTCTGTAATGAACCGCAGAGTGCGCTCTAACAAGCCGCAGAGAGTAAAAACCTCACTGGAACGCAAAATATCCACGCTGGAACGCAAAACTAAGATGGCGGCGACGCACATTGATGACGCGATGACCATCACGTGACCGCAGCCACCGCGAACCCGGAAGTGAGACATGATTCACGAATTTTGACCATCTGTGGACAGACTATGACTTAATTATAAAAACTGGGCACCAAGCACGCTTTTCCCCCACCCCACACGCCATACTGTTTGAGGAAGGCACAGGCAAAGTGCCGAAACGCGTTACAGTAACCCCCCCTTTTTTTAATTTTATGGAATAAATCTTTCGACTTTACCCATTTCTCATCTGATTGATTTTATATAATCATATCTGGGTTTCTGCTACCCCATCCCTCTGGACTGAAGGACTGGTGATAGGAGTAAGGAGATACCGCAGAAAAAGTGGTGAGGTACTCACCCAACTAAGAAGTACCGTGTGCCCTTAAGCTGAGCCTGAAACAACCGAGGCTCCAACATCGGTGAGTTGAACGATAACTGTAATTATCCAGATTTCACAAACTGTTTTATGCTATGGGAGCATTGTCTCTCCACATGTGTTTTATTTGAGGACAATTGGACAACCCCAGAAAAGGGGGGAGCGCCACCCTGTATTTGACGTAAGGCGTTCCAACCTAGAGCCGGGACCTACTAGGCTCCTCAATTTGTGAGTGAATTATATATACATATACCCACTCCACAAAATCCAAGCAGTCTGCACTATTACCCCTTTTTTCTCTTCCCCATATAATGGAATCCACCAACTGAGGGAAGGAAGCACGTCGCTGGGACATCTGATCATTACCTATAAACTGTACGGCGACCAATTGCCTCGGATCTGGTTCAATTACCATTTTGGGACTTTACACAATTTTGCACTTGCACTTTTTGTGGTTATAGGCCATTTGGAAATCGATAAATATCACTGGACATTTCTACAGACTCCTTAGAACTCACATCAACACTTTTTGTGTTTGCACATTATGAATAGAAAGCCAATACGAGCATATGCACTTCATATGCATTTTGCACATGCGGTTTATTACACACCTTGTATTGTGACATGGTTTCACATGTATGATATAAGGAGATAGCATTACTTCTGCTATATCCAATCTGCACTAAATTGTGATTTTGCACTTTACATGCATTTTGCACTTGATGTTTTGTGAGATGGGCTCACGCGTATGATATAAGGAGATATCATCACTATTGCTGTATTCAATTGCACTCAACTGTGAATTTGCACACAATTGCTATTTGTACAAACACCACTAGATCATTGACCAAATTGTAATACCCTCTCCTCTCTTCTTGTCAACACCTAATGATATCCGACTTTCACTTAGACACTTGACGCCATCGAAAATAGATATAACCTTCCAGCTTTAGGAAGCACTCAATGCACCACTAGGACTCCAACCTTTATCTATATGTAATTCATGGTTGAGAAAAACCTTAACCTCAATTACTATGCTACCTTAAGCCCTTCACACACAAAATCGAGTTTTCTCGATTTTGCATTGTAATGCATTGAAAAACACTCATTAGCACAGGGCTTGACAAAGCCAGGAGCCTGGTAGCCACTGGCTTCTAGAATTTTACTCCTGGCTCCTAAATTTCCAGTTTATTTTACACCAATCTAAAAGCAGTCTTTGGCATCTAAAAACATCTAGTTGGCTTCATTGTTTTCTTCCTGCCTGCTACATTTAATGTAAATATATCCAGCCCTGGTGTATGTATTTATATATGAGGTCTGTTGTGTGTGTCTGTGTCTGTCTGTGTCTGCAGTGGGTAAATAGGGTGTCCATTGATAACAGAGCAAAGAAAATAAGTAAACAAATAAAACAATATCACAACGTCACAAGGTACAGATGCTAACAACACAAATAATATAATAAGTATATATATATATATATATATCTTGATAAAGGCGAATCCTCGCCGAAACGTTGGCTCCTAACTAGGACTGAAACAATTAATCGACAACTAATCGATGATTAAAATAGTTGTCAACTATTTCCATTATCGATTAATCGATGTCGATTAATCGTCCTGTGTACAGCACACACTGTTTAGAGTAAGACTGAGCTAAACGTTAATAATCTCAGCTTTGGAGCTGATTGGAGAAGATGCGCCACTGCTTTACTAGGTATGATTTAGTTCTAGGGTTATGTCAGAAACAACCAGTTTGTTTTTATTCTGTTTACAACAGTAGAACTATTAGCACAAACAATAGGATACTGCCACTGGGTGAAGGAGCTGTATGCCTGTGTTTTATCCTTACTGGAATCTGGAGTCCTGTGACACCACCCCATCCTCCCTGCCACACCCTCTTTGATCGGGAACTACCATTCCCTCCCTTTGGTCTGGTCCCTTTCCCCAAACTCACTCCCACACTCAGATCCGGTCTTTTGTCCATACCCACTCCTTCTCACACTCAGGTCAAGTCACTCCCTTCCATCTCCAGTCCCTCCTCCCACTCAGTTTGTTCACAAATTACTTAAAAGGGACACTCTATGCACCCTGACCACTTTAGCTTATTAACCCCGATTTCATGCTGAAATCATCATCTCTGACCAAGTGCATTCATTTGAGAAAGAAAACATGGGCTTAAGCTGTGCGTGCAGCATCAACCCATCCCTCTGACCAAGCACTCGCATACCTTGTGTGAAAGGTACGCAAGATACGCAATTTGTGTATGTACATACGAAATTACGTACACTACTCAAATTGCTTGTGAAAAAAGGTGGAGGGGTTGTGGTTATTTTTTTACATAAAATTCCTTTTAAGTAAACAATTTTTTTCCTATTTTTTTATCAGATGAATCAATTAATCAAAAGAATAATCGGAGAAACTAATCGATTATGAGAATAATCGTTAGTTGCAGCCCTACTCCTAACTTTTGTAGCTGGCTCCTAGATTCAAACCAAATTTGTGAAGCCCTGTATTAGCATATCAAAATACCATTTTCACGCCTTTTTAAAGCAAGATTAGTGTCCCCCCTTTGGAGAAACTAAATTGTTATATGTCTCTCCAAGCACCCCAGAGAGGTATAAAACCAGCTGCATATAGCAGCCCTAAACCTCACTGTAACAAAAAGTTCAAACAGAACACTGCTGCATTACAGCTGCTTGGGAGTGGGCAGAATAAATGAAGCGTTCTGGGGTTACTCATTGCCGTACAGAGATAAGATTCGCGGGTTATAATAATTGAAAATCCCTGCACAGTACAGATACAAGGTGTTACTCTAATCTCCATATACAGGCATTATGTCACATACAGATATTACTTTTATATTCTATTGGTATTTTTTTGAAAGTTGCATTGCCAATAATCTCATTATGATCACTACAAATCCCTATAAGCGGGAGATCTGACCAATTTTATTATCTATATTCACTATCTTCATCACAGTTACTGTATCTAACACAAAGATATTTTCTGCCTGTATGATAATAATGCAGACCCCGCTTAAAATCGTGTAAGAGAAGGGACACCATCTATGGCTCAGAATCTTACATATCAACAATATTTCTGTAAAGGATAAACAAATACATGCAAAATTAAAAATGAGCAAATTATTATTTGAATTTTTAAACTCAGAATAACAATTTCTGTACAAAACGTCTATTTTACTCCATATTTAATTGTTAACTTTTCATCCCATGCTTCAAATAAATGTCTCAATAAAAATAATTCAACGAAAATCGCTTGGCAGTGAAGGGGTTAATTGCAGTTGAAGCAACAGGCACACTACTTGTAAAATTCCATTTAAGAATCCTGCGTTTTATCTAAATTAATCTTTTCATCTGCACTTACCTTAAATTATGAGATGTAGAACTGCTTGATTGCACACCTACATTAAAGCAACAAAACACTTTCATGGCTTCAGTGCCATTCAAAGAACGGCATGTCATCCTTATTCATTAATAATTTATCGAACGTGTGCAAAGTCTAATGTGCATTTAATGTTATTAAGAACAAGGTAAGTGACTTGTCACTTCAAGTTGTTAACAACAAAGGTGAAAGTGACAGATGGAGGAAGAATGCTTTGAGTCGAGATAAGAAAGTAGGATAAAAATGGTGCTAGATAGGGGCTAAGATGGAAGAGAAATTTGTATACAGTACTGTATAAATCCGTAGGGCAATATGTGGAATATCGAATACCAAGCAATTAGGTACTATGTACAATGGTGAAATGACACCCGAAAATACAAGATTTTATCCTTTTTTATCAAGGTTTTAGGCTAGGGTCAGACGAACGCATTTTTATGTTGTCTGTGAAAAAGTGCGTTCGAACGAATGGACGCATTTTTTCACAGAATACGTGATAGTGGTCATACTATGCGCATTTTCGTCCGTGATTTTGTACGGATCATCAATAAAACACTTTTTGTGTCTGGACGTTATGTTGGCCGGACATTAGCAGCGTCTGACGTCTCCTAATCACGCACACACGCCGCTAGCGGACGCAGCGCACTCTGTACGTCAGTACCTGCGGTTTCACGTTCTCGAAAAAATGCGTTCATTTTCCACTTGCGTTGCGCAGCCGGACTTTTGTGCGACCGTACTTCGTATATTGGCCGTCATTGCCCGGCATCTGCTGCTAGTGCGGCCGTGATTAAGTGCGGCTGCACGCGCGTTCGCACTGCCTCAGTCTGACCCTAGCCTTAGAGTAGGCTTTAACTGTTACACATTATAAAAGTCTTTCACTGGCGCTCGTTTCCACCCAAACATTTAAGGCTGGTACTCAATCTGTTTTCAATGATAACCCATATTAACTGGTCTTTCAACACTTTTTTTTGAGATCCGTATTGTCCACTTTTCAATAAAAGCTGCCCAACAAAGCTTTCTTCCACTGCTCATCCTGAAACCAGCATGTTCTAAAACACAAGCAAAGAAAGGAACAAATAATATATAGTAGTTGTTTTATAATATATTTTTTTTATTACTACAGTGAGTGTATTATATGCTTTATATATTTTATTATTAATAAAAAAATGTATATGAACTAATTATCAGATTTAACCATATGTGGCCTATCCTAAGCTGTATATCTCCAAAGAGGCTTAGGGTTCCCACAAAAAGCCCTAAAGCGTACCCTCCTGGAACCAGGATACAGGCTCCTTATATTGTAAGTACCATGTAGAAGATATATTTGGCCAGTACCATTGTGTGCTGAGCAATGTGGTTGCTCTCTTTTGCATGTGTTCTAGAACATGTTGGTTCCAGAACGAGCGGTGGAAGAAAGCTTTGTTGGCAAGCTTTTATTGAAAAGTGGATATTACCGATCTCATTAAAACTGTTGTAAAACCAGTGGATGTGGATCATCCAAACTGGATTGAGTACCAGCATGAAGCTTTTGGATGGAAATGACACCTGTCAAAAACCTTTATATTGTGGTTTATTTCTCATGATGCATGTGGGGATATCACCTATGCAGGATGTACAGGTTCATATATATCCAAGAAATACATTCACTCCCATTCAAATCTACTAAATATATCTGAAGCTTTTGAACCGTGAACTATTCTTTGTCTTTTAACTGTTACGCAACATATTTTTCCCATAACAGGATCACTTTCTTTCTGTCAGCACAGTAGTTATTTAGTTCGGGGCCTTGGTTTCTGTCACACACAGAGAGCCCTATGTCCAGAATTGGTCACTCTTGGAATTTAATGTGCTGGCTCTTTCTGTAAATCCTGATTTCAGTTCATGCTGCAAGACAGCATTGCCTGGAGATCCTCCGGACACATCATTCCTGGTGCATTCATATGCATCACAAATACATGGTTGGAGCCTCACTACAGGGCAGTATAGTGTTCAACAGCAGCCAGAGTTAAAGCTAGCAGCTGAGACTGGTGTCAGACGAGCACACTATGTGCACTTGTCCTGATGTGACTCCCAGCGTCCGCCACAGTGTTGTGATGCTGCAACGGGGCCGGCCATACGCTGAAGCGTGCGCGTGAATCGTGCGCACTACAGAAGGCATGCTGCATCCATTTAGAAAGCTTCCCCGTCTAATTGCTATGAAACGCGATTCTCCGTAGGAGGATCGAGCTTTGCAGCGCTGAGCGCACTAAATGCGCTCAGCAAGGTGGCCAGACGGGCATCAGAGTGGAAGGAATGTCCACTCTTAAGGACGTTCCTTCCGCTCTTAAAAACGCTTGTCTGACCCCAGTCTAAAAATACTTGCCATAATCTTTTTTTAATCAAGTGGCAGGCCTGGCCAAGCAACTGGGGACACCACACACAGCCAAGGCCCAGCCCCCCCATCACTGCCCAAGTTCCCTAACGTCCAGTCTGCCTCTAGACCTGAATACTAATGGTTCATGCAGTTGTTGGATCCAAATAATCATCTACCATGGTGCTAATTTCTTTACTATTAACTAGACATGTGCACAGCACAAAATTTCGTTTTGAACTAATGGATTAGTCCTAAAATGCAATTTATTTAGTTGCAAAAGAAATTCGTTTTCAGTTCTTTAGTATGAAAACTAATTTCATTCATCCGAAAATCAGTGGATACAATTACTATTGTAGTGGCTCCTCAGAGGGCTGAGATCGCTGCTTGTTACAGTATCTCTCACTATCAGCACAATGTGTCAGGCAAAGCTGTTACAATAACTGACTGCTGCTCATCACAGCGCTCAGAGTTTCAGTAAAACTAGTAAATAATATTTTTATATATAAGAGGTTAGAACAATATTATTTCCTTGTTTTACTGAAACTCTGAGCGCTGTTACAGTCAGTTACTGTAACAGCTGAGTCTGATACATTGTACTGAGAAATAATATAACAAGCAGCCGATCTCGGCGCTCACAGCCACTGGATTTAAAGGGCTAAAAAAAAAGGCTCCTCTCTGTATTATGTATAGAACATCCTCCTGCATTAACTAATACCCCTCTCTGTATAATGTAGATAACAACCTCCTGCATTAATTAATACCCCTCTCTGTATAATGTATACAACATCCACCTGCATTAATTAATACCCCTCTCTGTATAATGTATAGAACATCCTCCTGCATTAATTAATGCCCCTCTCTGTATAGAACACCCTACTGCATTGGCATGTGGAGGTTGCAGAACTTTGGAATGCAATGCTTATCCAGCACAGGAGAGGGAACTTTTACTTAAACTTTGTTCTCTGTGGAGGAGACACAGGAATATGAAATAAGGGCAGAGGGAAAATATTAATGTAAATCAGTCTGAAAGCTCAGAGAAGAGATGACTGGTGCAAATTTATTTTTATAATAAAATAGAGCATTTTAAATCCAGGGAAAACATTCAAATAAATCACACTGAAGGCTTATAATGTCAGAGTAACTGTGAGAGCTGGATACTAAATGTATCAGATGTAAAAAAAAAACTTTATAACAAGCAGCACTGGGAGAGGAGAGGGACTTTATATAAAATGTGTATTATAGATAAAAAAGGGGGATAGTGCTCCTGGTCCTGGATAATATAAAATGTATCAGACCTAAGCCCCTATTATGCAGAGCGGGAGGGGAGTTAACACACGTTTTATAAAGTCCCTCATCTCCCAGCGCTTCTTGTTATAAAGGGGTTTTTACTATCCAGCCCTCCTCTGTCATTAGCTTTCAGTGTGATTTATTTGAATGTTTTCCTTCTCCAGCTGCTTTTATCATCTTTTCTGCCTCATAGACATGCAAGGGTTAAGTAAAGGTTTCCTCTCCTGTGCTGGCTGTCTGTGCTGTGAGTGAGTATTCTGGAGCTCTATCACTGTCAGATTTTCGGGTAGGGGTCGGGAAGGATTACGCATACAAACCTTTTAAGTAGCTTTGCAATGTTGCGCTCTTCATTGCTGGTCTCCTTCACTCATCAATGTAATATCACAAAAAGGACTGAAACTAAAATGTAGTGCATTTTATTTTAGTTTCTTTCGTTTTTTGTACTGAGCAGTTTCGTATCTCTTGAGTCATACTAAAACTAAATTATCCCAAAATTCGGACTAAATCGTTTTAGTACTAAAACTAATGCACATGTCTACTATTAACCAAATTATTTTTTTGCCAGGAGCCTGAGTACACCACCTTCTAGTTTTTCACATGGTTTCTAGTTTCTCACCAAGCTTTATAGGTCACAAAGTTTTAGCTCGATGGTGCCATTACATAGGAGACTATTCCATATGTAAAATCAGACTGCTATCACCCAGAAAGGGCAGCGAGTACTGAAGTGCCAAGGAAGTCATCTCTGCATGACATGAACAGCAACCCAATCGTTTCAGCCTCATTAGACCTCATCCGGAGGGTTTAGTTGACATCCATCTTGGCATATTAATATATAAAAAAGAAATACAGGCCTACCAACAGACGCCTCCATTTTCCTTTACTTATATAGTATATGTTACGGGTAAAGCCCGAAGTGCGGTTAATCCTAGGATTACCCAGGTAATCCTGACATTACCCAAAACCGCTGGTTTAAGCTGCAAAAAAATGTAAATTTTGGACTTTACCCGGGTAATTTTAGGACTAACCAACTGCCCTTTGGTAAAAGTCTGGAAGAGCTGAAAAATTTGCACGTTACCCAGATAATGTGCAAGTCTGAAGCTTCACCTGGGTAATCTGCAGAGCATCCAACCACGCTTGGGTAAAAAGGAATTTTGCTATTATCTATGGATATTATCAATGAAAATGGCAAAAGACAAACATTAAAATGTATTAAGGATATAATGAATGTACAGATATACAGGATATGTTTCTTATATGAATGTGAAAGAGTTACATGATCTTTATTATGTGTCATATGTGCTTATATATCATTTATAAAACATAATAACCATCAGGTTACTCTTTATATAATATCTTTATCTTCATAAATTAATTTTCAGACAATTAACACACAGAGTTAAATCACAGTTATTTAGTGTGGTTTGTGACTGTGGATACAATTTCATTAAAAAAAAAACACACAATTTTTTTATCAGTCAGATAACAGTTTTGAGCTTTATCCGGGTAATCCTCGGAATTCAGTTAACTGTAACCTGCTGAAAACCCAAGAAAAGCGGAGTACTCAGAGGCGTTTGGATACTTTGCAGATTACCCGGATAAAGTCCTTTGTTTCGTTGCACATCACACTTTATCCAGCAACAATAGGGTAATGTGTGAATTACCCGGTTAAAACAGTGCAGAAAACCGGAGTACCCAGAGGCCTCTGGACACTTTGCAGATTACCTGGGTAAAGTCCGAAATTTCATTTCACTTTGGATTTTTGCTAATGACACCTGGGTAATGTCAGGATTACCCGGGTAATCCTAGGATTAACCGCACTTCGGGCTTTACCCGAAACATATACATCAAATACAAACCTAATTCATTTTGTAAAACTGCCTAAAACAACATTTTTATGAAAGATGGTTGTGGAATAGTAATATTTTTCAATTATTGAAAAAGATATTCTTGTTCATTACCATTTTAAAAAGAAATGATGATACTCCATGTTCTTTAGTATTTAAGAATAAAAGTGTGCTCTTATATATTGTTAATGATGCTAATCTAACCACGATGAGCAGCTCAGAACACCTTCATATTGACTTTCAGATGGAATGGTATATTCCACATGTTAATGTGGAAAGTAACTCAAACCTGCCAATATCTGCAGGAGCTGGAAAGAATTTTTAATGAAAATATACATAAGCACAACAAGGTCCAGACTTTGTAATTCGAAATGCAACAATGCAATGCATTTACATTAGATTTGCAAATTCATTATGCAGTCATCATAGCCAAGAGAATGATCGTTTCTGTTAATTACATATTTATGCAGACGATTGTTAGAAATATTATTATTAAATATAATTTATTAAGATTACGACTTATTTCCTGCTACTGTGGTTTCAATATTTTCAACAAGAAGTTTTAACATCATTTAAGCTAAACTTATGTACATTTATCATGAATTTACCAATGTCAGTTTATTGTTGACACAAGGGGTACCAGGTGATCCTCGACTTTGCTTTGCAGAGGTCATTTTCCAGAGCAGCACCTACACACATCTTCAAATGCACAAGTATCACTCCTGCTTTCCTGTGAGAGTTCTTTTGGTGATTCGGACATAAGGTGTGTAGTGTTGGATGCATTCAGTTGAATTCTTATCGAGATATTTCTAGAAATTCTGATAACACAGAGTATAAGTTTGGAGCGTGCAATGCATGAAAAGGCCTTTACCTTTCTATATTTCATAAGTTGAGTGTAGGTTTGCATTGTGCATTGCATGAAAAGGGCTGCCCTGTTGCATGAGTGTGAAACTTTTATAAATGTTTGTCCCATGATCATAACATGAAAAGGTTTGTTATTTAACCCTTTAATGCCGCGGGACGTGC
Source organism: Leptobrachium leishanense (assembly GCA_009667805.1). Taxonomy (NCBI): domain Eukaryota; kingdom Metazoa; phylum Chordata; class Amphibia; order Anura; family Megophryidae; genus Leptobrachium; species Leptobrachium leishanense. The sequence goes on from CM019073.1 coordinate 117,615,731, forward strand.
TACACCGTCCTCGTAGCGAAAGGGCTTTGAAGTCGCAGGGCATACATGTACACAACACTGATTCCATGAGCCGCCTCGGCCCCCCCTCGCAGTCGATACGTGCTGTTGGTGGCAGGGAGACAGCCTGAACCCAGGCCACCCCCCCTGCAGCCAATGACGTGCGTGAGCTGCAGGGAGAGCCGAAATCAGCAGCTTGTGGCGGCACCTGTTGCGAGGAGTACCTGTACGCCTCGCTGGCGTTAACCCTTGCCCGATGTGTGACCCCCGACCATCCTTAAGGGATTAAACATCAAATATCTTCACATTTATTTAGATTTATCAAATTTATTTGGTAATGTTTTATTCGGCTGTGTTTAGGTTCGGCAAGTCGGTAATTAGATTTTCAGATAGTTTTGATATTCTGAATTGCTGATAATCGGCCAAATACCAATTTGGTTTGAACTGAAATGCACAAGTGTAATTGCCTATACAGTGGCAAGAAAAAATATGTGAACCCTTTGGGATTACGTGGAGTTTTGCATGAATTGGTCATAAAATGTGCTCTGATCTTCATCTAAGTCACAACAATTTGAAAAACACAGTCTGCTTAAAATAATAAAACATAAACATTATATGTTTTCATGTGTTTATTGAACATAACATGTAAACATTCACAGTGCAGGGTGGAAAAAGTATGTGAACCCCTAGCCTAATGATTTCTCCAAGAGCTAATTGGAGCCAGGAGTGAGCCATCCTTGAGTCCAATCAGTGTGATATTATTGGATGTGTTGCTGAAAGCTGTCCTGCCCTTTAAAAACACACACCAGTTTTGGGTTTACTGGTTTCAAGAAGCACTGCCTGATGTGAACCATGCATCGCAGAAAAAAGCTCTCAGAAGACCTACAATCAAGAATTGTTGACTTGCATGAAGCTGGAAAGGGTTACAAAAGTATCTCCAAAAGCCTTGATGTTCATGTGTCCACGGTAAGACAGACTGTCTACAAATGGAGAAAGTTCAGCACTGTTGCTACTCTCCCTAGGCGTGGTCGTCCTGTAAAGATGACTGCAAGAGCACAGCGCAGAATGCTTAATGAGGTAAAGAAGAATCCTAGAGTGTCAGCTAAAGACTTACAGAAATCTCTGGCACATGCTAACATTTTTGTTGACACATCTACAATAAGGAAAACATTAAACAAGAATGGAGTACATGGGAGGACACCACAGAGGAAGCCATTGCTGTCCAAAAAGAATATTGCAGCACGTTTGAAGTTTGCAAAAGAGCACCTGGATGTTCCACAGCACTACTGGCAAAATATTCTGTGGACAGATGAAACCAAAATTGAGTTGTTTGGAAAAAACACACAACACTATGTGTGGAGAAAAAAAGGCACAGCACATCAACATCAAAATCTCATCCCCACTGTAAAACATGGCGGAGGGAGCATCATGGTTTGGGGCTGCTTTGATGCCTCAGGGCCTGGACGGATTGTTGTCATTGATGGAAAAATGAATTCCAGAGTTTATCATCAAGACATTTTACAGAAAACCATAAGACCATCTGTCCGCCAACTGAAGCTCCGCAGAGGATGGGTGATGCAACAGGACAATGACCCAAAGCATACAATTAATTCAACAAAAGAATGGCTTCAACAAAACAAAATACGCCTTCTGGAGTGGCCCAGTCAGTGAGTCCTGACCTCAACCCGACTGAAATGCTGTGACATGACCATAAGAGAGCGATTCACACCAGACACCACACACCAGACAAACAAGAATATTGCTACACTGAAACAGTTTTCTGAAGAGGAGTGGTCCAAAACTACTCCAGATCGTTGTGCAGGTCTGATCTGCAACTACAGAAAACGTTTGGTTGAGGTTATTGCTGCCAAAGGAGGGTCAACCAGTTATTAAGTCCAAAGGTTCACATACTTTTTCCACCCTGCACTGTGAATGTTTGCATGTTCTGTTCAATAAAAACATGAAAACATATAATGTTTGTGTTGTATTATTTTAAGCAGACTGTGTTTTTCAAATTGTTGTGACTTAGATGAAGATCAGAGCACATTTTATGACCAATTCATGCAAAACTCCACGTAATCCCAAAGGGTTCACATACTTTTTCTTGCCACTGTAAATGAGTTTGTACATGTGATTCTTTGTGTTATCCTGTATGCTTGACCATGGGGATGTTGCAAATGCTTCCCTGGGTTCATATGGCAGCACGTCACACAGCCTAGCATGCTACGTTACTACAGATAGCTAGACTAGGGAACAAAAAAAATCCATATGGATCAATTTTCAACATCCTTGTATAATCTATAGTATACCAATTCAATCACATCCATTCGTGTTTGCAATGTTTCATCTATGTATCCGAGCTACAGTATGGTGTTTTACATTACCTTGCATCACTCATGCCCATTTTCACTCTGTAGTTGCTGGGATATCTACGGAGCCTCGCTGGTGTCAGGAAGAAAAAAAATTGAAATGTGGCCACAATTTATCAGGTCGTAGGGACAATCTGCTAAATCCGCTAAATTGTTTCTACTGTAGTTCAATGAAGATCAACACTTTAAAAAAGTCTGTACACCAGTGTTGCAAACAATTGTGAAACAACAGTGAAAGGAGAACAGCAAGAGGTTACTCATTTTATGGAAGAGTAAAGGTGGTACCATTTTTCAGTATAGTTTACATCATCCTGCCCTTCATTAGTGGTGTATATAAGAATATTAACTTATGGGGACACTATAGATGATTTTTTTCTGCTCCTGAGGTAGTCCAGTAGGATGAAACGTGTCAAGCTTTCATTTCCACGCATACCCTCCCTATGGACCCTGACAGGTTCAGTATCTAACTGTATTATTAACCCTTTTTTGGGATTTGCTGGGGGGACTTACATGCCTTTTTTTGATTGTTTAAATGCTATTTTTGATCATTTTTATGTTTTTTTATGTATGTATTAAAATTATTTTATATGGATCCATGACTGTTTAAATTTGCTTTATTTTGTTATATTTTCTCATTTTGTTTTCATGATTGGGTGACCTCTGGATATGTAGAGAGGAGATCTTCTCTTCAGCAGGATCCATAACGTTTGTTGGGTGCTGATTTTTGGTGACGTATGTAAGTTGCTTATATTATTTTTTTGTACATTTTGGTGTTGTGGGATTTTATCCTATGTCTTGTTTCTGTTTTTTCTGTTGCAGATTCCATCCTATGATTTTATATTTTTGGATAGCCAAAGTAGCTGCGACAACTGTGAATTTTACCATTATTTGCCAAAATGGAGAACATCCTTGGTTAGTGAATAACTCCTTAGATACAGAAAAAGGCATACATTTGGAGAAACCTATACAGAGACGCAAACTAAAATAAGCAAGATCAAGGTAGATAGAAGATTAACTGAAAGATCTAAAATCAACTGATCTGTTTGAACAATCTAGTTGATAAAACACGACTTCTTGAAGCGTTACATTTTTGAGTGGTTTTTGATATACCGCTAAAGCTTTTCATTGCTATTCACTTAGAAACATTGTGGGCTCTATTACATTCTTCGTGCAAACGTTAACACGTGCGCAAAAACGCATTAACGCGTTAACGCAACCCTTTGCGCTGAACGTCGTATTACAATGTCTGTGCAAAAATTGCACGTTAATGTCTACCTCGGATGAACCTGCGGGAACGCTGCGCGAGCGCACTGTACTGCGCGCGTCCTATACTTAACATTGTGAGCGCAAATGCGCTTGTGCGCTGGTACGCAGATGAAAATTTAACGCACAGCGTTTGTGCACATAATTTAACGTCTTTGAAAAGCTGGTGGTAACGGCAAATCTGAACGTCCTGGCCGAACCCAAATACACCAGCACAAAAAAAAAAATACATCACAGTATATTTACACATTCTACATATACCAAACAATAAAATGGAGAAGTTGTGCGTGTTTTTTTTTTGATGCAGCATATATGCGCAGATTGACTTTGACAGGCGCAAAAACTTAATGTGAGACAATTAAGGTTCTTAATTCTGATTGGCTGAATCGCGTGAAAAAACAGTCCGCACACCAATTTCTGCGCGCAACGTTAACGCGCTCGCGTTTTTGCGTGTCTTTTTTACGTTATTTTTGGACGGATGAAACAATGCGCAAGGATTGTAATACCAGCGTTAATTTACGCGCGTTAATGTTTAACGCTTCGCCCAAAAATTCACACGTTTACCGTCCATTTTTGCGTGAAGAATGTAATAGAGCCCCGTAATTTTTCGGAGTTAGATATTTACACATTTACATAGAAGTACTAAGTTAGTAACTAACAAAAAAACGCACAATAGGCACTAGGAATAGACACCCAAACAGGGTCTAACACAACGAGAGCAAATAGAACGACAATTGCACAAGGTGCAGGGAAGGTGTCTACAATTGAAAATGAATGAACTATTTATTGGACAAACACTAAAAACATAAGAATGAGACGGTGGGAAATAACAATGCAATTGGCGACACCTCGTAAGAGTCCACAGGTAGTGTCAGAAAAGGAGGTAGAAAATAGGTAAATGAAGCTGTCTAATACCTCGGTGGTTCAAGCCACCTACATACCTCTAAGCTACATGCAATACAAAATGACACACCAAGGTAGTCCGCACAAAAAAACACCAAAAAGAAGGAAATAAGATTAAAAACAAAAGAAGGCTGACATAGCTCGACGCGTTTCGCCCGTTATGGGCTTAATCCTGAGCTGTACTGGCCCCCAAAGAAGTGCACGTTTAAATAGAGAGGTAATTACAGAAAAAAGCCCTGCTGGAATTAGAAAAAAGCAGCACACCTCAGACTGGAGCCGGAGCCGGGACACGTGGTTACGGCATCCAATAGTGAAGGTACTGGACACCACATGGTGCCAAGGACCAATCAAACAATCGGCAGAGCAATACGCCCAGCGTAGAACACACAGGCACACAAAGCAACCAACAGCGATGTAGAAGCCGCAACAAAGGTGGACGGGGCGGCGTAAGGCTAGCCAAGCATGGTTGCGAGGCAACCGGGTGAATGTACACAATGTACAATGGTATCAAATCCGCAAGGGTATCTTAATTCCGAAAGAATTATAAAGTAAATTGACACACCGCCATGAAAACACACCAAAGTATACCCAGCCCAAAACAAACAAGGCTGTGGAGCAGGCTAAACATGCTCCATAATGAGGCGATTAAATGACCCCAATCGAAGGGCCATAAGGAACTGAACAAAAGAAGGTCTAGTCCTAAAGGGATTTATAACGTGCATTTGCCACACAGAGAGAATTCGCCGGGATAAGAGACGGTAGCCCAAGACCAAACTCTCGACAGTACAAAGGCTATGGAATAAGACACCAAGAGACGGCCCTAAGAGATTGCTAAGCAGCCGGGATAAACAGGTAACTCCGGCCCACAACCGAGCTCACGGCAGTACAAGGGCTATAAAATAAGACGGCCCTAAAAGGTTGCTAAGCAACTGGGATAAACGGATAACTAAGGGATCCACAAGAGCGCAAGTCTCAAACCTGTATATAGATACATGAAAAATAACATGAATAATATGGATAATAATAATAATAAAACAGATAAATAAAGTGCTGCAAAAAAAGGGGGCGTAAAGAAATAAGAAAAATATATATTAGAAACACAATACAAATGCACAATTCGATGGAGGGGGAGGGGGGGCATAAAAAATACATAGTAACATAAATAGCCATTAGAAAGAAATAGTGAATGAGAAATACGAATATATAATATGAAAAATATCTGAAACGAAATAATACAGTAACGAGTTGATGAAATCAAAAAGTGAGAGAGGGCTCAAACAAATGGAGCAAAGGTAAAACCTTCATTGAGACCTTGAGACCTTCTACATCGCTGTTGGTTGCTTTGTGTGCCTGTGTGTTCTACGCTGGGCGTATTGCTCTGCCGATTGTTTGATTGGTCCTTGGCACCATGTGGTGTCCAGTACCTTCACTATTGGATGCCGTAACCACGTGTCCCGGCTCCGGCTCCAGTCTGAGGTGTGCTGCTTTTTTCTAATTCCAGCAGGGCTTTTTTCTGTAATTACCTCTCTATTTAAACGTGCACTTCTTTGGGGGCCAGTACAGCTCAGGATTAAGCCCATAACGGGCGAAACGCGTCAAGCTATGTCAGCCTTCTTTTGTTTTTAATCTTATTTCCTTCTTTTGGTGTTTTTTTGTGCGGACTACCTTGGTGTGTCATTTTGTATTGCATGTAGCTTAGAGGTATGTAGGTGGCTTGAACCACCAAGGTATTAGACAGCTTCATTTACCTATTTTCTACCTCCTTTTCTGACACTACCTGTGGACTCTTACGAGGTGTCGCCAATTGCATTGTTATTTCCCACCGTCTCATTCTTATGTTTTTAGTGTTTGTCCAATAAATAGTTCATTCATTTTCAATTGTAGACACCTTCCCTGCACCTTGTGCAATTGTCGTTCTAAGTTAGTAACTAGATGGATAATAAAAATTAAATTTTTCATTTCCTACATACAGCAGTTTCTTTCTATTTAAATTGGAGAAAGAAAACATGTGCCCAATCTTCATGTGATAAAAATAGCATACATTTTTAAGAATTGTTTAATGGGATTTGCAGCTAAGATATGTTGAATGTTAATTAAATTGCAATATTTAAGCTTTTTTGCTTTATTAAGAAATACATTGTTTGGTCTCTATTTTGTTACTTTCTGCATTTCATGTTGGATTTAGATTTTCTCCTTTATATGCCGTTATTTTACAGTTATTTTTAATTTTAAATGAAAGCCTCTTCAATTGCCAGGTAAAATTACAAAGAAACAGAAGTGATGTGCTGCATGTGAAGAAAGCCAAAGTCTCAGCAGGCAAAATGAAATCCATTTTTTAAGCTCCAGCTGTCTGTATTTCATTCGAGATTGCTGGAAAAATACAATAGGCCTGTAGAATACTGCACATTTAACCTATTCAGGACCTGTATTAGACAAGCTCCTTGTTGTCATGTCGGTGCTGACGTATTGTCTTTTCCAGTAATTGATAGCTCATGTGCCATATCTCCCTGAATCTCATCTAAAGTGTTTACATTAAGAAGACAAGTGGATCTATAAAGAAATCGAATTAGAGCACGAAGGACTTTTGTTTGCCTTGATTTGGATCACATTAAAATGGTCGAAGCTCGTGGACTTGATTCTTTTTTCTACCTCTTTGTAGTACATATGTTTTGTCTCCATGTATTCAGACATGAACAGCAGAGTAACCGTAAACAAAAATAAGAGAATGGATGCTGCAAGAAAGAATGCATTAAATTGTGACCGTAGCAATAAAAAGAAAAGATGAAGGAAGAAATTATCTAATGTGATAAGTGTATCAGAAAATGAATTAACACACCTAAATTGAAAATCAATTCCCAACATCCTGGGCCCTATTTATGCTGAGCTGGTAATAGGGAGCAGGCAATGTAAACATTTAAACATTAACTGCTCCCTACAACCAGCCCCAAAGCAAGTGAGTATCCGGCTCTATGTCAGGTCTCATTCTCCTGCTGCACATCGCGGGGTTGCACCAGAGCTTGGCGCCGCACTCCAGGCTGTCTGCCTGTGGCAGTCATGGGGGTCGGCAGGCGAGGCACGGCTGGCAACCGGTCATGGCACCTCTCGTGCTCCTGGCTCTGACTACGGGGTGGATGGGTCCAGCACAGGTTCCTCCTTCAGCAGCTCCCAACTCCTTGCGTGTCTGCTCCTGGTCCAGGTCCCTTGGCTGGAGGTTTTTCAGATGGATCCCCGGCCATGGCTTCGGCAAGAGGAGGCAGAATTGGCATGGTGCCGCCAGCTCAGCGGTCAAGCCTCACTCCGACTCTTTCTGGGGAGATCCCCTGCTGAGATTGGACGGGGAGGTGGTGACAATAGCCGGAGGGCTATGCCAAGGGGCTGTGGCCTTAAGCTAGGTGTCAAGGGTTCCCTGGGACCTAGACCACACCCTCCTCTAGGGGTGGAGCAAGGAGTACTGGCTAGGGTCTTGGATATAAATATCTGCCTCGCCTTTACTCAGGGGCTCAGTTGTTGTCTGATCCTCCTTAGAGACACTTCCTAGCATTCCCTTCTAGCACTTATGGATTTTGACCTATTGCTTGTATATATCACCTACGAACCTTTGCTGCAGGTACCGACCCTTTACCTGATTATTGACCACAATTTTGCCTACTGTTTTACCTGGATACCGCACCTGTTTATTAAGACTTGCTTACCGAGGTCCGCCTCCGAGAAATACTCTGACACTCAAGCCACAACAATATAGTATTAAGTTGCTAACAGGGATTGTGTGAACAGCTTTTACCCTGAATTATATGTAATGCCTGTAATGTCTGTAATGTCTGTCTGTGCAAGGATGCGGTAAAGGCTCTGGTCCTACATCCTGCCACAGGCTGCCCTGCATAGTTCAGAAGGTATAAATATCATATGTACGTTCCTCTATGCCGCTGATCGTGTAGCACAAGTAGACACAGGGTCCAGGCAACGGAGGTACTTTTGAGAGAAGGTGAATGTAGGCAGGCTTGTTTGCTCTTTTTTCAAACTTACCTTTCCCTATCCTCATCATTATTCCTCCCTTATATTTCAATACATTATGTCAATATATTACAGGTTTAGGGAACACAGGCCCAAGGGGTTCTAAAATCTTTTCTTCTGGTTGGTATCTCAGATGGTTGACCCGCTCATATATCTGAGCACCAGCCAAGTCCGGGGGAAGAGAGAACAAGTTTCTACATGATTCTGGTAAGAAAAATCATCAGGAGGGACAGAGACCATAGCCACCCACTAGCTCTGAGGCCATGCATCATTGCTATGTTCCAATACTCCCAAAAGCAGTAACAGCAGCATCATGACCTGCATATGAACAGCAGTCATCTATGGTTGTTGAGTGTGAAGTCCTAGAAAAAGACATGGAACATTAAGGGCGCAATGTGCCTGATAAAGATGCAATGTGACCTGCCTCGTTCCCAAAGCTCTTGAATCGTTCATATCCTGCTGCCTCACAGTGGGGTGTTCTGACCTTGAAAGCTAGGATACGCCCATCTATGTGACTGAGGTCACATAAGATTGTGACGCAATACATGACCATAGTGTTAACTGACCTCTGTCTGGTTTAACGGCGCGTCAAGTTGCTGGCATATGGGGGGCCTCTGGTTGCTTCCAGCGCTCTCTTTTACTAAATAACGTACCAGGTACATCTTCAGTAAATAAGCAACCTTTTTCGTAGGAGGTACCTGGTATACCTTGGGCATTCAGGAGTTAAATCCATGATACAGTATATAGGGATGTATACAAACTACGCAACAAAATGGATATGAATCATAGGAAAATATACAAAATAAATAACGGTTACTGGTCTGTCTGGTATATCAAGGATTAGACAAGTTGACAGAAAATGAAATACACTGCAGATATGACTGACATACAATAATAAAGAAGAGCACACATGAAGGCTAGTGGAATGCGGGAAGGATAGGAATGAAGAAAGGAATATCAGAAGGAGGAAGAATTCTTGATAAGGAGAAACAAAGATCTACTTAGAGTGGATAATGGAGAATGGTTTTGGCAAGATAAAGATAAAGGCACAGTAGAAACATTATCCGCTTAGGAGAAGCCCTGCCTGGATTATTCATCTGCTAAACAAATTTAACTTACATTTTTCACGTCACTGCACTGACTTCATTAGAGAACAAGAGGCAAACACACTCCTACTTGTTTTGTAGCTTTGAATGTGCTTTGAAAGGATTAGTTCTCATCATTTCACTTCCCTACACACGCACAGACAAACTCTGCTTAGGCAGGCAAATGCATTAAAACTAATTGCCCCCTCCTTGCTCTCCCCTACACCCCCTTTAATCAATTTTCTCTCAGTCTTTTGAAGCCTGTACTTTATTATATCCAGAAAATCTTCTCTTTTAGAAAGCTTGTCCCTTTTTCATCCATTTACTGTCTCAGACTAGGATCAATCATCTTTACTTGCGTTTGTACTTGTAAGGCTATTTATCTATTCTCCGTCCATGTCCATTTTATTCTCCGATCTTCATTTGCCTGAGTATATATGCCAGAAGTTGATTTACTATTACGCTGACCCTATTTCAAATGAGACCCCTTATAGTGAATATCTGTTTATCATTGAGAGACATACTGGAATTAATCAAATGTATAATCATTTTTCTAAGCAATGAATTTTCATGAGCTTTCGACATTGCAGAAAAATTGAATTTACAGATAAGTAAATTGGACTTTTTTATGCGTAATATAATTATTTTGGATTCCCGGAATTTGATGCAATCTTTGTAAATTGTGATGTTTAACAATGAATGCCTGAATTGCAAATAAGGGACTTAATTTTCTGGTAGTTGTAGAAGCCAGTGTAGGTTAGTTTGCGAGTTATGCTTGGTAATAGACCTCTTAATTCATTTTATGAATGGGTCATTCCGTTGGTTTTGGAAATTAACCTTAATAAATAAAGTTAGGTAGAAGAATCATGTTATAATTTTTAACTAATTACATATCTTCAACCCTACATCTATCTAATTTTATTTACTCAGCAGCCCTCAGGGCACTGCAAACTCAGATTATTTATCTTGTATACAATAAGGGATGGAGATTTTGAAATTCTGTGCTGGGGAAAGAACATTGATATTGAGCTACAAAGTAAAGTGACTTGAAGACAGAACAGTCAACTGTGGAACAGAAACCATTTACCCATTTCTTTTTTTATTTTACCCCCTCCAACCCAAGTTATTTGCCATGACGTTAACAGCAAGTTGTTAAATGCGGATTGAAGTTCAACAATGTTATTTGTTCAAAAGCCAATTGCAGTTTCTGTCCCGCCAAGCTTGAGACTACATTATCGCATGGTGTCTTACTAGTGAAGCATCCGTGCTGCCCTTTGGCAACACTCATCAGTGCCATTCTCCCATTATATGCAGCAACTAGCCCCTTCACTGCCTAGAGATTTTCCAAAAACCCTTTGTTAGGAACCAGGGTTTTTTGAAAAATCATTTTAAATTAATGGTACAGCAAAAAAATATTTGGGTAATTTCCCAGTGTATTTCTTACTGTAATAACATAATTTGCCAGTAGATGGTGCCATCTACTGCCAAACTAAGTTACAGCCTTTGCAGCTGCAGTTCTTGTTCCCTGCATAGGATGCTGAATGTCCAATGTTAGGACATTCAGTTAGAGGGTTTTACAGTTTTATCTCTTTGGGCATTATGCACACAAGGCTGAAACTTTGGTTGCACCCAGGGGCGGACTGACAACTAATGGGGCCCCCGGGCAATAGGAGATCGTGGGGCCCCTTGTGCCATGCCTGCAGAAGGTCAACCCCCCCTGAAAAAAAACAAGCAAAAAAAAAAAAACACACAGCAAGGAGTAAATTTTTATTAAGTTAAATGTTTTATTAATCTTTTAGTATTTTTGCGAATGATACACAGATACTCCATACTATCTATAGGACCATGACACATTTACGGTTAACCCATAAACATTTACACCACACTCACATAAGTATGGAAAACATCACACATTCCCATAGACGAATGACTAATACTAATATATGATATAGCATATCACAGAGAGATAAAACTCGGAAATGTGTAGTGTGTGTATAAGTGTATCACAGAATCCACAGCAATACAACTCACAGTAATGTGCAGTGTGTATGAGTGTATCACAGAGCTCCACAGTAATAACACTCACAGCAATGTGCAGTGTGTATGAGCGTATGAGAGTGCTGTGTGTGTGTGTGATGTATGTGTCATCACTGTGTGTGGTGTGGCTGTGAGTGATGTGGGTCAGGGTGGTTTGGGGTAGTTTGAGACAAGTGTGTTTGAGTTGCTGGCTATGAGGTGAATACATGGGGGTAGTTATAAAAAATATTATATATATATATATATATATATATTGCACAATCACAGCACACAGACATATTTTCATGATTTTTACTAAAGGCATGCTGGAATTTTGCAGTAAGAAATATATAGGTTATATTTAAATCAGTCCATTTCAGTGGTAGATATATATGTATCATGGAGATGGGAAAATAATAAAAGAGAAGGCATTATATGCACATGTTTTTCCAAAACAGGAAAAACTACATGGGGCCTTCAGTTTTAGACAGGTCAGATGTGATTGCGTGTTGTCCTGGACATGTGTGACTAAGGCTAGGGTCAGAGTGGGGCAGTCGGAACGCGCGTGCAGGCGCACTAAATCACGGCGGCAGTAGCAGCACATAACGGCCAATGACGGCCAATATACGCAGTACGTGCGTACAAAAGTGCGCCGACACCACGCAACCGGCAAATGAACGCATTTTTCTCAGAACGTGAAACCGCTGCTACAGACGTACAGAGTGCGCTGCGGCCGCATGGCAGCGTGTGTGCGTGATTAGGAGACGTCAGACGCTGCTAGTGTGCGGCCTACATAACATTCAAACAGCCGGATTTCCCTAGAATTGCGTTGGTGAGTACCTGCGACTGTGCGACTGTGGTCGTCTGACCACTTAAGCGTATTCCGTGAAAAAATGCGTGCGCACGCATCGACGTACATTTTGACGGTGGCCGCAGAAAATGCGCTCATCTGTCCCTAGCCTTACCCAGCTCTGGAAATGACATTTAGTACCTGGTCTGCTAGTCACACTAAAGGGGTCATCCTGTGGCACTTTGAGCTCAGCCTGGGAACTTGCGCAGATCATGGGGAGAGGTCAAGCTGCCATCCCTTTGTTAGGCACATTTTTTAAGTGCAGTTCTGAGGTCTTCAATTTGCTGGCCGTGTTGTGCCCTTCAAAAGGACTAGTTGAAGGCCTCTGTCTGTCAGCAGAAGGCAACCAATCTAGCAGCACGCCCAGATTCAGGTTTGAAGGTCCTGACAGGGAGAGATTCCCCAGATTTGCAGGGAGGGGAGAGATTACCCATGAGACAATGGGAGGGATTCCTCAAGATTTTCAGGGGGAAGGGCCTAAAGACTTGAAGGGATAGGAGGAATCCCCAAAGTCCCAGTTACTGAGCTGGCCATGGTCTCTGCCCTGTGAGCTAGAGACTCTACGATGCTGTCCTGGGCAGCGACAGAGAAGCCTGCCTTCATCTGGCTGGGGCTGTGCTCCACTGTCATGCACCTGTCATGTGGGGGATAGGAGACACTAGACATGTGCACAGCACAACATTTCGTTTTGAACTAATGGATTAGTCCTAAAAAGCAATTTATTTAGTTGCTAAAGAAATTCGTTTTCAGTTCTTTAGTATGAAACCTAATTTCATTCATCCGAAAACTAGTGGATACAATTACTATTGTAGTGGCTCCTCAGGGGGCTGAGATTGCTGCTTGTTACAGTATCTCTCACTCTCAGCACAATGTGGGCCATATTACATAGTTGGTGCTAACTTAACCAGAGCTGTTGTAAACTTCCCAGAGCCATTATAGACTATGGAGGTTTTCAGTTTACAACAGCTCTGGTTAAGTTAGCACCAACATTGTAATACTGCCCCGTGTCAGGCAAAGCTGTTACAGTAACTGACTGCTGCTCATCACAGCGCTCAGAGTTTCAGTAAAACTAGTAAATAATATTTTTATATATAAGAGGTTAGAACAATATTATTTCCTTGTTTTACTGAAACTCTGAGCGCTGTTACAGTCAGTTACTGTAACAGCTGAGCCTAAAACATTGTACTGAGAGACAATGTAACAAGCAGCCGATATCAGTGCTCACAGCCACTGGATTTAAAGGGCTAAAAAAAAAGGCTCCTCTCTGTATAATGTTTAGAACATCCTCCTGCAATAATTAATACCCCTCTCTGTATAATGTATACAACATCCTCCTGAATTAATTAATGTCCCTCTCTGTATAGAACATCCTCCTCAATTTATACCTTTCTCTGTATAATGTATATAACATCCTCCTGCATTAATACCCCTCTCTGTATAATGTATAGAACATCCTCCTGCATTAATTAATGCCCCTCTCTGTATAGAACATCCTACTGCATTGGCATGTGGAGGGTGCAGAACTTCGGATGTTGCGATGTTGTGCTCTTCATTGCTGGTCTCCTTCACTCATCAATGTAATATCACAAAAAGGACTGAAACTAAAATGTAGTGCATTTTATTTTAGTTTCTTTCATTTTTTGTACTGAGCAGTTTTGTTTCTCTTGAGTCATACGAAAACTAAATTTTTACCAAAATTCGGACTAAATCGTTTTAGTACTAAAACAAATGCACATGTCTAGGAGACACGGCAGTCCTTTGCTTGCTGTGCTGCCCCCTGGAGGATAGGAGACACGGCAGCCCTCTGCTCGATGAGCTGGGATTTCTCCCAGCCAAGGATTTGCCGCTGGCACTCACATGGGGGAAAAAAGTTACCTATGAGAAAAGTTGTGTGATTAACACTTTGCAACAACTGCGATGCAGTATCGCTGGGGGGGGCCAGGATGACATCATCAAAAAATGACAGAGGATAGACTCAGCGCGACAAGGAAATCCCGGAAATGAAGGAACAAGAGAAACTGCATGCAGCTTTCAACCCACTGTGGCTGAAGCCCCTGCTTGGTGTCAGATAGGCACAGAGTAGGGGCCTAAAAGGATGGGCGTGGAGCGTTCTGCGCGCTGAGGGAATCCCCATGACGCTCCACACACGTCCTGAACTGCAGGATCAGCAGGGCCAATCTGGGCCCCTCTCCCATCTGGGCCCTCGGGCAGTGCCGAGTGCCCGATGGGTCAGTCCGCCCCTGGTTGCACCTTCTTCAGCCCAAAAGCAAACTAAATTTGTTTGCAGCAAACTAATTTCAGTTGCTTTTAGGCTGCAGAGCGGCATACTGAGATTATTATTATTATTATTCTTTATTTATAAAGCGCCAGCATATTCCGCAGCGCTGTGCAATAGGCACAGTATAGACAGGGTTACAATACATTGAACAACATTTGACAAACAGTACAGGAGGAGATGAGGGCCCTATTCCCGTAGGAACTCACAATCTGGGAGGGTTGGGGTTGGAAACAGGAGGAGAGGACTGTAAGGTGAGAGTGATTGATGGTTGCATCAGTGAGTTGGGTGGTAGACTTCCCTAAATAGGAATGTTTTAAGGGAGCGTTTGAAGGAAGAGAAGTTAGGGGAAAGTCTGACAGTACGAGGGAGAGCATTCCAGAGAGTGGGGGCTGCGCGTGAGAAATCCTGTAGTCTATCATGGGAAGAGGTGATGCGGGGAGAAGCTAGGCGCAGGTCACTGTTTGACCTTAGGGAGCGTGCTGGGGTGTACTTGGTGATTAGTGAGGACCAGTGGCGTAGCGTGGGGGGGCAGGGGGGGCTGTGGCCCCGGGCGCAGTTTTCTATGGGGCGCATAATTTCAAAAGAAATTTGTGCCCCTAAAACTTGTGGCCCAGACTGACCTGCCGGGCCCTCGGGCACCGCCCAAGGGCCCGCGGGTTGAGGGGACCCAGATGCTGGGCAGCGGGAGTGCCTGCCCGGTCCTAAACAGTGAGTCCGTCCTGTTGAAGGGGAGGCGGCTGCGTGCAGGCGCAGGTCACGTGGTCCGTCTAATCAGGTGGTACTGAGTCTCTGTACCACCTGACTGGCCGGACGGCGTGACCTGCGCACGCACGTAGCCGCCTCCCCTTCAACAGGACGGACTCGCACGCTGTTCAGGACCAGGCAGGCACTCCCGCTGCCCGGCATCTGGGCCCCCTCAACCCCTGCTGGATCCGGAGCTGGGGCAATATCCAGGTGAGAGCTGGGGCAAATCCATGATCTGGGGCATATCCATGTGCTGGGGCAAATCCATGTGCTGGGGCAAATCCATGAGTTGGGGCAAATCCATGAGCTGTGGCAAATCCATGAGCTGGGGCATATCCATGAGCTGGGGCAAATCCATGAGCTGGGGCAAATCCATGAGCTGGGGCATATCCATGTGCTGGGGCAAATCCATGAGCTGGGGCAAATCCATGTGCTGGGACAAATCCGTGTGCTGGGGCATATCCATGTGCTGGAGCAAATCCATGTGCTGGGGCATATCCATGAGCTGGGGCATATCATGAGCTGGGGCATATCCATGTGCTGGGGCAAATCCATGTGCTGGGGCAAATCCATGTGCTGGGGCATAATCCATGAGCTGGGGCATATCCATGAGCTGGGGTAAATCCATGTGCTGGGCAAATCCATGTGCTGGGGCAAATCCATGAGCTGGGGCAAATCCATGAGCTGGGGCATATCCATGAGCTGGGGCAAATCCATGAGCTGGGGCAAATCCATGTGCTGGGGCAAATCCATGTGCTGGGGCATATCCATGAGCTGGGGCATATCCATGAGCTGGGGCAAATCCATGAGCTGGGGCACATCCATGAGCTGGGGCAAATCCATGTGCTGGGGCAAATCCATGTGCTGGGCAAATCCATGTGCTAGGGCATATCCATGAGCTGGGGCAAATCCATGAGCTGGGGCAAATCCAACGGGTGGGGCATATCCATGAGCTGGGGCATATCCATGAGCCGGGGCAAATCCATGAGCTGGGGCAATATTCATGTGAGAGCTGGGGCAATATTCATGTGAGAGCTGGGGCAATATCGATAACGTGTCCACAGGTTGGGGGGGCACACAATTCTTGGCTGGCCTCGGGCGCTGACAACCCACGCTACGCCACTGGTGAGGACAGGTAGTGGGGAGCTGAGTTAGTGAGGGTTTTGTAGGTAAGGATAAGGATTTTGAACTTATTTCTGCAGTGGATGGGGAGCCAGTGAAGGGACTCGCAGAGGGGAGCGGCAGAGACAGAGCGGCGGGTGAGGTGAATTAGCCTGGCGGAGGCGTTCAGGATGGATTGTAGGGGGGAGAGGCGGGACAGAGGGAGGCCAGATAAGAGATTATTGCAATAGTCGAGTCGGGAGATTACCAGTGCGTGTATGAGTTGTTTTGTGGTGACAGCGGTAAGAAATGGCCAAATTCTGGAAATATTACGCAGTTGGTATCGGCAGGAGGAGGAAAGAGACTTGATGTGGGGGATGAAGGAAAGAGCAGAGTCATGTGTAACTCCAAGACAGCGAACTTGGTTTGATGGGGAGATGGTGATACCCTCCACCGTGATAGAGAATTCAGGAGGTGGGGAGGCATTGGAGGGAGGAATAAGTAGGAGTTCAGTCTTTGACATGGTGGGAGGCCATCCAGGAGGAGATGCCAGATAAACAGTCACTGACTTTTGAAAGGATAGGGGGAGAGAGATCAGGGGTAGAGAGGTAGATCTGAGGGTCATCAGCGTAGAGGTGGTAATTAAAGCCAAAGCTGTTGATGATTTTGCCCAGGGAGGAGGTGTAGATGGAAAAGAGCAGGGGACCAAGGACAGAGCCTTGAGGTACACCAACAGATAGAGGCAATGAAGAGGAGGAGTTACCAGCAAAGGACACACAGAAGGACCTGTTGGATAAATTAGGAGACAACCCAAGCAAGTGCAGTGTCACCGAGACCCAGAGAGTTGAGGGTCTGTAGAAGGAGGGGGTGGTCAACAGTGTCAAAAGTAGCCGAGAGGTCAAGCAGGATGAGAATAGAATAGTGGCCGTGTTTTTTAGCAGTTAGGAGGTCGTTGGTGACTTTGAGGGCAGTTTCAGTTGAGTGTAGGGGACGGAAGCCAGATTGCAGGGGGTCAAGTAGGGAATTGGAGGACAGGAAGAGGGAGAGGCGGTTGAAGACTAGTTTTTCTAAGAGCTTAGAGGTAAAGGGAAGCAGGGATACAGGGCGGTAGTTGGATGGAGAGTTGGGATCGAGTGATGGTATCTTTAGTAAAGGGGTAACTAGCGCGTGTTTGAAGGCGGATGGAAAGGAGCCAGTGGAGAGAGATAGGTTGAAGATGTGTGTGAGAGCAGGGGTGAGGGAGGAGGAGAGGGGAGGAATTAGATGTGAGGGAATGGGGTCGAGCGGGCACGTGGTGAGATGTGAGGAGGACAATAAGGAATTGACTTCCTCCTCAGTGGCTGGGAGGAAGCGGCAGAGGGTGGCAGAGGGGACCTGTGGGAGTGGAGGTGGCAGATAACTATCTTGTGTTGGGATGTTGCTTCTGATAGTTAGAGTTTTACTGAGGAAGTAGTCTGCCAGGTCTTGAGCGCTGAAGGCAGCTGTGGGGGGAGGTGCAGGTGGGTAGAGGAGGGTGTTGAAGGTGGACCAGAGCCGTTTAGGGTTGGAGGACAGCGTAGATATAAGAGATGAGAAGAAGGATTGTTTGGCCAAGTGGAGGGCAGAGGTGTATGACCGGAGAATAAACTTGAAGTGAACAAAATCAGCTTCAGAGCGGGATTTCCTCCAGGCACGCTCTGCAGTGCGGGAGCATTTTTGCAGGTAGCGAGTCTGGAGGGTGTGCCAGGACTGAAGCTGGCGGCGTGGGGCCTTACAGAGTCGAAGAGGAGCAAGAGTGTCTAGAGCAGAGATAAGTGTAGTGTTGTAGTGATTAGTGGCAGCATCAGGGCAGGTGAAGGATGAGGTATGAGGGAGGTGGTGAAGTAGGTTGGAGAATTGATGGGGGTCCACAGCATGTAGATTTCTGTGAGTGTGTGTGCGGGGTGGGGGAGCAGGGTGTTTAGGAAGTCCAGATAGGTTGAAAGAGAGAAGGTGGTGGTCAGAGATGGAGAAAGGGCGACAGTTGAACTCAGAAATGGAGCAGAGGTTGGAAAAGACAAGGTCAATAGCGTGACCATCGCGGTGGGTAGGGAGGAGGGAGGATTGTGTGAGTCCAAGGGAGGACATGAGTGAAAGAAGTTGGGAGGCAGCAGGGGCGGAAGGATCATCAATGGGAATGTTGAAGTCCCCGAGAACTAGGCATGGAAGATTAGAAGACAGGAAGTGAGAAAGCCAGGTAGCAAAGTGGTCAAAGAACTGGGAGGTTGGTCCCGGTGGGCAGTAGATGACTGCCACCCTGAGGGCCAGAGGAGAGAACAGGCGGATGCAGTGTGTCTCGAAGGAGGAGAAGGAGAGGGATGGGGGTGGAGGGAGATGCTAGTAGGTGCAGGTGGGAGAGAGCAGGATTCCGACCTCACCACCATTTCTCTCACCCGGTCTGGGGGTATGGTTCAAGTGCAGACCGCCATGTGAGAGAGCAGCAATGGAGGCCGTGTCAGAGGGAGTTAGCCAGGTTTCAGTTAAAGCTAGGAGGTTGAAGGAGTTTGAAAGGAAGAGGTCATGGATTGCTGTGAGTTTGTTGCACACAGAGCGAGCGTTCCAGAGGGCACAGGAGAAAGAGGACAGGCCCTGAGGGTTTCTGGGAATGAGGTTGCTGGGCTTGCAGGGAGGTAATTTATGTGCGATGGAGATAGGATGAGAGGGAAGTATTGGATGTGTTGTGGGGCCAGGGTTAGGGGATATGTCACCTGAATAGAGTAACAGCAGGAGGGTGAGAAAGAGAAGGTGGGAATGGGATTTGTGGGAGTGGGAGTGATTGGCAGCACGAGAGATAGAGGGCAGGGACGTGCACTCAGGGGTGGCAGGAGAGGCGGAGCCTCCCCTGTCATGCCAGTAAATTAATGAGCTCATTGTGTGTATTGTAATGACATGTGATGTGTGTGTATGTACATTTAAACTGTAAATAAATTGTTATTTATACTCATACTCACCTCTCCTCGCTCCCTCGTTGTGCTTTGTTTCTTCTCTGTCCGCTTTTTTTTTCTCCTGCAGCTTTCACTTTCTCAGTTTGCCGGCTGCTGTGTGTGTGTGTGTAATACACTACACAGACAGCAGGGGCAGCACTGAGCCAGCCTAGGCTACGCAATTTACGCAGCCCAACGCTACGCTAATTGCAGAGCTCAGGCTGGTAGCAGGCAAGCTCGTCATTGCCTCCAGGCAATGACAGCAAATGAAGCTTGAGCCAATGGGAAAGCTCCATTGTCTCAAGCAAGTTTTTTTTTTTTTTAAAAAACCACCATGGGAGGCAGTGCTCCCATGGTTTGATTGACGCAGGACAGTCATGTGACTGTCCTCGTCAATCATGGGGGGCGGGAAGGGAGATCACAGCAGTGTGACTGTGACAAACCCCCTCCAGAAAGTGCTGAGCGCATGTGTGTGTGATAAACACAGCACACATGCGCTCAGCACAGAGGGAGGGGGGGGGGGTTGTCACAGTCACACACTCTCAAGCTCCATCAGCTCCTCCTACATCACCTGACCTCGTGCCAGCACCACAGAGACACGTGGGACAGGAAGCAGCTGACCTCTTCTCTCTTGGACAGCACAGCCAGTGAGGAGCTGTCTCAGGTAAGTAAGGAGCCCTCCCCTGCAGGAACCCTGTGAGTCTGCTGGTGCAAATCCATGAGCTGGGGCACATCCATGAGCTGGGGCAAATCCATGTGCTGGGGCAAATCCATGAGCTGGGGCACATCCATGAGCTGGGGCACATCCATGAGCTGGGGCACATCCATGAGCTGGGGCAAATCCATGTGCTGGGGCACATCCATGTGCTGGGGCACATCCATGAGCTGGGGCAAATCCATGTGCTGGGGAAAATCCATGTGCTGGGGCACATCCATGAGCTGGGGCACATCCATGAGCTGGGGCAGTATATCCATGAGCTGGGGCAAATCCAAGTGCTGGTACAAATCCATGAGCTGGGGCAAATCCATGAGCTGGGGAACATCCATGAGCTGGGGCAAATCCATGTGCTGGGGCAAATCCATGAGCTGGGGCACATCCATGTGCTGGGGCAAATCCATGTGCTGGGGCAAATCCATGTGCTGGGGCACATCCATGAGCTGGGGCAAATCCATGAGCTGGGGCACATCCATGAGCTGGGGCAAATCCATGTGCTGGGGCAAATCCATGAGCTGGGGCACATCCATGTGCTGGGGCAAATCCATGAGCTGGGGCACATCCATGAGCTGGGGCAAATCCATGTGCTGGGGCAAATCCATGAGCTGGGGCAAATCCATGTGCTGGGGCAAATCCATGTGCTGGGGCTCATCCATGAGCTGGGGCACATCCATGAGCTGGGGCAAATCCATGTGCTGGGGCAAATCCATGTGCTGGGGCACATCCATGAGTTGGTGGGGCAAATCCATGAGCTGCTGGGGCATATCCATGTGCTGGGGCAAATCCATGCGTTGCTGGGGCAAATCCATGAGCTGGGGCAAATCCATGAGCTGGGGCATATCCATGAGCTGCTGGGGCATATCCATGAGCTGGGGCATATCCATGAGCTGGGGCAAATCCATGTGCTGGGGCAAATCCATGTGCTGGGGCAAATCCACGTGCTGGGGCAAATCCATGAGCTGGGGCATATCCCATATCCATGAGCTGGGGCATATCCATGTGCTGGGGCATATCCATGAGCTGGGGCATATCCATGTGCTGGGGCAAATCCATGTGCTGGGGCATATCCATGATCTGCTGGGGCATATCCATGAGCTGGGGCAATATCAATGAGAGGAGCTGGGGCAGTATATCCATGAAAGGAGCTGGGGCAATATCCATGAGAAGAGCTGGGGCAGTATATTCATGAAAGGAGCTAGGGCAAAATCCATGAGAGGAGCTGGGGCAATATCCATGAGAGCTGGGGAAATATCCTGTGTATATCTAGCTCTGATACAAGCCAGTGCTTCACCAGCCACTGACCTCACCGCACGTCACTGATAGAGAGAGACCATGTTCTGAGGAAACAAAGGAGCTCATGCGAGGCCATCATGTGGGACGAGAGGAGGGAGGGAGAGAAAGGTAGAAGTAAAGAGCAGAAGTGTGAGAGAAAGCATGATATAGACGTGTGTTTACCCAGAGTAAAAAGTGGGCCTTGCAGTTCCTTCCTCCAGTCCCGCAACTCCAGGAAATCAACTCTAAGCATCCACTTAGGATGCCACTGAACTCCAGGAAATCAACTCTAAGCATCCACTTAGGATGCCACTGAACTCCAGGAAATCAACTCTAAGCATCCACTTAGGATGCCACTGAACTCCAGGAAATCAACTCTAAGCATCCACTTAGGATGCCACTGAACTCCAGGAAATCAACTCTAAACATCCACTTAGGATGCCACTTGGGAATGTCACTGGAGCCAAGGCTCAATGGAGCCACTCATAGTTGTTATATAGGGCAGACTGATTGCATTCAGGCAGTTAAAAGGTAAACAAAATATACGAGAGGGGCAGCACTCAACCTTAACTACGCTTACAGTGCGGGTGCATCTCAAGACAACATAATATAAAACAAAACGAGGAGAGCACACCAAACAATACAAAAGAAACCACAACAGCAGCTAAATACGTTTAAACAGTGTTTCAGATTTAACCCTGTCAGTGCTTAAAAACATTTCCAAAACCCCTTCAAACATTGCAGTTCTTAACCCTTGCATACATTTAATACTGAGCTCTGTTGAACAATGGTGGAAGTTTAGTTTGCAATAGATGGGCATGGATTGCGTAAGCCTGCCAACAGCGACAATGTATTCCACCCCTGGCAGGTCCTATCATACTAACCTAATGTCTGCTCTTATGGGATAAACTTACTGTGGACTCAGTCCTTTCTGAAGCTCCCTGCAGATCAAGGTTTAAATAGAACCTGCAGGTGGAGCACCTGTGACAGGGAGGGGTGCTTGCCCAAAAGGGTTGTCAACCCTGTAATATACAAAATATACGAGAGGGGCAGCACTCAACCTTAACTACGCTTTCAGTGCGGGTGCATCTCAAGACAACATAATATAAAACAAAACGAGAGGAGAGCACACCAAACAATACAAAAGAAACCACAACAGCAGCTAAATACGTTAAAAGGTAAACACCTGATGCTGGATGGGCTGTGACAATAGGGCAGGAGATTCACATGGTAATTAGCAAAGCAAATGGTGGAGAAAGGAGACAAAATAAAAAAAAAAAAAAAAGAGACCAATGTAACGTTACAATGTGGGTGCCTGCGAATACTGGGTGATGGGGGTCCTACCAGCAAAAGTATGCAGGGGATCAGTTGAGATGTGGGTGTCTGTGGATTATGGGTGATAAAGTCTTACCAGCAAAAGTATACAGGGGATCAGTTGAGATGTGGGTGTCTGTGGATAATGGGTGATAAAGTCTTACCAGCAAAGGTATGCAGGGGATCAGTTGAGATTTGGGTGTCTGTGGATAATGGGTGATAAAGTCTTACCAGCAAAAGTATGCAGGGGATCAGTTGAGATGTGGGTGTCTGTGGATAATGGGTGATAAAGTTTTACCAGCAAAAGTATTGTTCTCAGTAGTGAAAGGGCTAGAATGGTGCTGAGAATAAATAGGAAAACATTTTGAGGGAAAACCCCTTTCATAATTTAAAGTTTGTATTGATCAAAGGCATGTGCAGCTCATTTCATTAGGGTGTGTACCCCCTGGAATATTTATTAATTACATATCTATGCTTGGAGAATTTTGTACAGAACAGCTATTTTTAGTTGGCATAACCAATGTTTATGCAGTGATACAGTCAATATTCATGAAATTTGTCATGAAACATATATGGAACATCCAAAATATCTATAAAGGGGTTCATAGATGAACCTTTCACTCAACATTAAGGTGTGCCTGGGCACATCCTGTGAGCATGCCTATGGTATTGATGAAGAGGCTTCCCCCCACAAACATTTGTCTATTTGCTCTCTGTGATAATAAATATGGTGGCACAAGTGTACCCTGGCAACTGAGCGTGGCTTGCTTCAATACCCCAAGTTATCCTGGCGACTAAACATTGCTCACCTACGCGATTACAACTTTTTATAGCACTGATCTTTATGAACAAATAGTTATCGTTCTTCATGATATAAACACAGAACGTCAATCTGCTTGTGACAGGTCCATATTTGTTTTGAATCACAGATGTTGCGAGATTCATGCAAGATCATCTAGGAAACTGATAGAGCATCTTCTAGCCAGCAGCTAAAACTGCAGTTTAAATTAACCTAACTGTATATATTTAGATTTTTTTATATTCCTCTGCATTTAAATATTGACTTTTAGGTTATTTTACTATATTTGAGCCATAATATCACATAATTTGATCCCCTAGCTTCCAGCTCTACTCCTGGCTGTCTTACAGCACCTACAGGCAGCTCTAACTCTGCTTTTAAATGATTATTCCATTATACCATTTTTATATAATCCTCTAAGAGTATTCTGCTGCTGCAGAATCGTTAGAACTAATGCTTTTGTCCTCTACAGTATAGCATTAGATGCAATCATGAATTGCTAGTGAACTCATTATACCATAGTGTTGAATATATTTCTTCTAAATAGAGATCCATTAAAGGAAAAAAAGAAGCTGAACCAAAAAACACTGCTGAATATTAGTTCTTATAGTTCTTATTCTATTTTCGCCAAAAAATATATATTTTTGAGATTTTTAGATCTCAAAAACCAAATATATATGAAATCATATCTTTCTTTTTTATATATATATATATATATATATACACAGGTGAAACTTGAAAAATTTGAATATCGTGCAAAAGTTCATTTATTTCAGTAATGCAACTTAAAAGGTGAAACTAATATATGAGATAGTTCAAGCTATGATTTTTTTTTTGAGAAAGGATTTTATCAGGAAGGATACATTGAGATTTCTCTCATTTTCAAGTATGTCCTGGGTGGCGAGTATGTACTGTTAGGTGTCTTTCCCAAGGACACTTACTGGAGAGGAGCTCTTGCCAGGATCGAACCCGTGTCTCCACAGGCTCTCTCCACGCAGAGTAGTGATGGTACCTCTACTCCACCCAGTCGGTGATTTGTCATAATTGTGATGATTATGGCTTACAGCTCATGAAAAGTTGAAAACCCCAAATCCACAATCTCAGAAAATTAGAATATTGTGAAAAGGTGCAATATTCTAGGCTCAAAGTGTCCCACTCTAATCAGCTAATTCAGCCATAACACCTGCAAAGGGTTCCTGAGCCTTTAAATGGTCTCTCAGTCTGGTTCAGTAGGAATCATGGGAAAGACTGCTGACCTGACAGTTGTGCAGAAAACCATCATTGACACCCTCCATAAGGAGGGAAAGCCTCAAAAGGTAATTGCAAAAGAAGTTGGATGTTCCCAAAGTACTGTATCAAAGCACATTAACAGAAAGTTATGTGGAAGGGAAAAGTGTGGAAGAAAAAGGTGCACAAGCAGCAGGGATGATCGCAGCCTGGAGAGGATTGTCAGGAAAAGGCCATTCAAAAGTGTTGGGGACTTTCACAAGGAGTGGACTGAGGCTGGAGTCAGTGCATCAAGAGCCACCACACACAGACAGATCCTGGACATGGACTTCAAATGTCGTATTCCTCTTGTCAAGCTGCTCCTGAACAACAAACAACCTCAGAAACGTCTTACCTGGGCTAAAGAAAAACAGACCTGGTCTGTTGCTCAGTGGTCCAAAGTCCTCTTTTCTGATGAGAGCAACTTTTGCATCTCATTTGGAAACCAAGGACCCAGAGTATGGAGGAAGAATGGAGAGGCACACACTGCAAGATGCTTGAAGTCCAGTGTGAAGTTTCCACAGTCTGTGTTGATTTGGATAGCCATGTCATCTGCTGGTGTTGGTCCACTGTGCTTCATTAAGTCCAGGGTCAACGCAGCCATTTACCAAGAGATTTTGGAGCACTTCATGCTTCCTTCCGCAGGCGAGCTTTATGAGGATGCTGACTTCATTTTCCAGCAGGACTTGGCACCTGCCCACACTGCCAAAAGCATCAAAACCTGGTTCAATGACTGTGAGATTACTATGCTTGATTGGCCAGCAAACTCGCCTGACCTGAACCCCATGGAGAATCTATGGGGCATTGCCAAGAGAAAGATGAGAGACATGAGACCGAACAATGCAGAAGAGCTGAAGGCCGCTATTGAAGCATCCTGGTCTTCCATAACACCTCAGCAGTGCCACAGGCTGATAGCTTCCATGCCACATTCCTGCATTGAGGCAGTAATTGCTGCAAAAGGGGCCCAAACCAACTACTGAGTACATATGCATGCTTATACTTTTCAGAGGTTTCGATATTGTTCTATATACAATCCCTGTTTTATTGATTGCATGTAATATTATAATTTTCTGAGATTGTGGATTTGGGGTTTTCATGAGCTGTAACCATAATCATCACAATTTTGACAAATCACGGCTTGAACTATCTTGCTTTACATGTAATGAGTCTATCTCATATATTAGTTTCACCTTTTAAGTTGCATAACTGAAATAAATTAACTTTTGCACGATATTCTAATTTTTTGAGTTTCACCTGTATATATATATACAGTATATATATATATAAAAATAAATATATATACTTATTATCTCCAAGCCTACCAATGCCACCAATAGAAAAAGTTGCCCAGTTTCAAAAAATCCAAAATGATATGCACAATACAAAAATAGATGAATGCACTTAGGTACTTCAGAAATAAATAAAAAGCGATACTTTATTAAAAGAAATCATCCAAATAATACTGTAAACATCTCCTGACGTTTCAGCTCTCGGAGAAAAATGTCAGGAGATGTTTACAGGATTATTTTAATGATTTTTTGAATAAAAGCTTTTTTTTTTAAATTTATTTATGAAGTTCCTGAGTGCATCCATCTATTTTTGTATCTCAAACCAGGAAGAGAGCACTCCAGTCAACACACTCAAAAACCAACAACACCAGCTTGAACATTTTACCAGATTTTACCAGAGTTTACCAGATTTTGCCAGATTTTAACCCTTTAAAGCTTCCAACAATTCTTTCCCCCTTCAGAATTACAGCAATTCTTAACCCATTCAAGACTTGCTCTTAACCCTAAACTCTGTTGAAAATGGTGTAAATTTGGTAGACAATAAATGGCCATGAATTGCTTAAGCCTGCCAACAGCATCAAAGTATTCCACCTTTTGGCAGGTCCTACCATGCCAATCTAATGACTACTCTTATGGGATTAACTCACTCACCTAGCTAGGACTAGGTCCTTTCTGGAGCTCCCTGCAGTTCAAGGTTAAATAAATCCTGTTGGTGGAGCACCTGTGACAGGAAGGGGTGCACATACAAAATACATGGGGAGGGATAGCACTCAATATAAACTAAGCACTCAGTGTGGGTGCATCTCACAACAAAGTAATACAACAAACCAGGAAGAGAGCACTCCAGTCAACATACTCAAAAACCAACACCAGCAGCTTTATACATTTGAAGATTTGCAAGAGTTTACCAGATTTAATAAATAGAATAAGCCATTGTTTTTTTATTTATTTTCGAAGTCCCTGAGTGCATCCATCTATTTTTGTATTATGTATATATACACTATATTGCCAAAAGTATTCGCTCACCTGCCCAGCTCCTGATTTGGATGGGTGAGCGAATACTTTTGGCAATATAGTGTATATGTCTACAAGGGTTGTAGTGGAGGACAAAAAGTGAGATAAAAGGCCTCCACACTATAATAAGTGTGTTTATTATTGCAGAAGCCACTTGCACATCACAGCAATTGCTGTGATGTGCAAGTGGCTTCTGCAATAATAAACACACTATATATATATATATATATATATATATATACAGTCAGGTCCAGAAATATTGGGACATCGACACAATTCTAACATCTTTGGCTCTATACACCACCACAATGGAGTTGGAATGAAACAAACACAATGTGCTTTAACTGCAGACTGTCAGCTTTAATTTGAGGGTATGTACATCCAACTCAGGTGAACGGTGTAGGACTTACAGCAGTTTGCAGATGTGCCTCCCACTTGTTAAGGGACCAAAGGTAATGGGACAATTGCCTTCTCAGCTGTTCCATGGCCAGGTGTGTGATATTCCCTCATTACCCCAATTAAATTGTGCAGATAAAAGGCCCAGAGTTCATTTCAAGTGTGCTATTTGCATTTGGAATCTGTTGCTGTCAACTCTCAAGATGAGATCCAAAGAGCTGTCACTATCAGTGAAGCAAGCCATCATTAGGCTGAAGAAACAAAACAAACCCATCAGAGAGATAGCAAGAACATTAGGCGTGGCCAAAACAACGTTTTGGAACATTCTCAAAAAGAAGGAATGCACCGGTGAGCTCAGCAAACACCAAAAGACCCGGGAGACCTCGGAAAACAACTGTGGTGGATGACCGAAGAATTCTTTCCCTGGTGAAGAAAACACCCTTCACAACGGTTGGCCAGATCAAGAACACTCTCCAGGAGGTAGGTGTATGTGTGTCAAAGTCAACAATCAAGAGAAGACTTCACCAGGGTGAATACAGAGGGTTCACCACAAGATGTAAACCATTGGTGAGCCTCACAAACAGGAAGGCCAGATTAGAGTTTGCCAAACAACACCTAACAAAGCCTTCACAGTTCTGGAACAAGATCCTATGGACAGATGAGACCAAGATCAACTTGTACCAGAGTAATGGGAAGAGAAGAGTATGGAGAAGGAAAGGAACTGCTCATGATCCTAAGCATACCACCTCATCAGTGAAGCATGGTGGTGGTAGTTAGGGATGAGCTGTTCGGTTCGATCGGTTCGGAGTTCGCATCGAACATAGCCTGTTCGCATGCTCGCGAACTACGAACATTTCCACCTGTTCGCCGCGTGTTCGCCCACAATGCACCACAATGGACCACAATGCACTTTTCCA
Organism: Leptobrachium leishanense; assembly: GCA_009667805.1. NCBI lineage: Eukaryota > Metazoa > Chordata > Amphibia > Anura > Megophryidae > Leptobrachium > Leptobrachium leishanense. Next base: position 117,644,272 of record CM019073.1, read on the forward strand.
CTGGCCTGAAGCTTGTAATTGGCTACAGCCTTGCACCTGACCACAGGTCAGGTGCAAGACAGGTTCAAGACTATGCCAATCACGACTCCGAGTCCTGATTGGGCAAATTTTGCCCAATCATGGGCTCACAGAGCTACGTCCCGCAGCACAATATATAAGGCTTCACACAGCGCTTCTGCACGCGTTTGAGAGGAGATTTCAGTGGAGATTGTTGTTGTGTTAGTGTGTGTTCTTACTGCCAGTCTGCCACCAGCTACTGGGGGGACTCATCTACTGGGGGGGTCTCATCTGTTGTAATCTTTGTCTTCTCACTCCCAGCAACTATTTTGGGGGCTCACTAATTTCTACAAAATATTTGGGAATTGAGGTGATCTGTGTCTTGTGACTCCCTGCCAGTGCCACGCAGTATTTTGGGGGTCACTAATTTCTTCAAAATATCTGGGAATTGAGGTGATCTGTGTCTTGTGACTCACTGCCAGTGCCACGCAGTATTTTGGGGGTCACTAATTTCTACAAAATATCTGGGAATTGAGGTGATCTGTGTCTTATCACATAGCCAGTGCCACGCAGTATTTAGGGGGTCACTAATTTCTACAAAATATGTGGGAATTGAGGTGATCTGTGTCTTGTGACTCACTGCCAGTGCCACGCAGTATTTTGGGGGTCACTAATTTCTACAAAATATCTGGGAATTGAGGTGATCTGTGTCTTATCACATAGCCAGTGCCACGCAGTATTTAGGGGGTCACTAATTTCTACAAAATATGTGGGAATTGAGGTGATCTGCGTCTTGTGACTCACTGCCAGTGCCACGCAGTATTTTGGGGGTCACTAATTTCTACAAAATATCTGGGAATTGAGGTGATCTGTGTCTTGTCACACAGCCAGTGCCACGCAGTATTTTGGGGGTCACTAATTTCTTCAAAATATCTGGGAATTGAGGTGATCTGTGTTTTGTGACTCACTGCCAGTGCCACACAGTATTTTGGGGGTCACTAATTTCTACAAAATATTTAGGAATTGAGGTGATCTGTGTCTTGTGAGTCACAGCCAGTGCCACGCAGTATTTTGGGCATCAGTAATTTCTACAAAATATTTGGGAATTGTTATAATCTGTGTGTTCTCACTGGCTGCCACCCATCAGGGGGTCTCACTGATTTATAGGAGGTTTCTGAGATTTGTAATCTGTGTCTTCTCACTGCCACCCATCAGGGGGTCCCACATACTTCTAGCAGATTTATGCGAATTGTAATTTGTGTCTTCTCACTGCCACCCATCAGGGGGTCCCACATACATGTATCAGATTTATGCGAATTGTAATTTGTGTCTTCTCACTGCCACCCATCAGGGGGTCTCACTGATTTATAGGAGGTTTCTTAGACTTGTAATTTGTGTCTTCTCACTGTCACCCATCAGGGGGTCCCACATAGTTCTAGCAGATTTATGCGAATTGTAATTTGTGTCTTCTCACTGCCACCCATCATGGGGTCCCACATACTTTTAGCAGATTTATGCGAATTGTAATTTGTGTCTTCTCACTGCCACCTATCAGGGGGTCCCACATACTTCTATCAGATTTATGCGAATTGTAATTTGTGTCTTCTCACTGCCACCCATCAGGGGGTCCCACATACTTCTATCAGATTTATGCGAATTGTAATTTGTGTCTTCTCACTGCCACCCATCAGGGGTCCCACATACTTCTAGCAGATTTATGCGAATTGTAATTTGTGTCTTATCACTGCCACCCATCAGGGGGTCTCACTGATTTTATAGGAGGTTTCTGAGACTTGTAATCTGTGTCTTCTCACTGCCACCCATCAGGGGGTCCCACATACATTTAGCAGATTTATGCGAATTGTAATTTGTGTCTTCTCACTGCCACCTATCAGGGGGTCCCACATACTTCTATCAGATTTATGCGAATTGTAATTTGTGTCTTCTCACTGCCACCCACCAGGGGGTCCCACATACTTCTAGCAGATTTATGCGAATTGTAATTTGTGTCTTCTCACTGCCACCCATCAGGGAGTCCCACATACTTCTATCAGATTTATGCGAATTGTAATTTGTGTCTTCTCACTGCCACCCATCAGGGGGTCCCACATACTTCTATGCATTAGATGCTTTGGCAGCTGAGGTGGACTGTAAAGCACTACAAGCCTGTCTGGCAGAGGACTCGGAGGATGAGGATGGCCTGGTTAGCCAATCCACCAAATCCTCTGTATGTTGCTGCTGCTTAAAACGGCCAGCACCAGTTAGAAAGGACAAGCGTGCCCCTGCAGAGGATGCACCACGTCCACCACGACCAGAGACACAGCCTCCCGACACAGGGGCTGCTTGCCCTCTTATCTGTGTCTGGGAGCATCTGAATTGTTTGACTACAATGACAGTGACATGCTGCTTGAGGATGCGCAGCAAGTACAGTGCTCTGATTCAATCTCTGAGGTTGAGGAAGGGAGTATCATCAACCTAGAGGAAGGGGGTGCCAGTGATGACACACAAATAACTGGCACTCATGTTGCCCCAGCAGCTGCAGCATACTGCCAAGTTGGCTCCAGTGACGAGGAGATAGGGGATGATGACAATGATGATGAGGTCACTAACTCCACCTGGGTGCCTGATTGAACAGAGGAATCAAGTGAGGAGGAGGGGAAGGGGGAGGAGGAGGCACAGCAAACACGAGGCACAACATCCTCTATGACCAACCGTAGCACTAGCCAGTCCAAGGCATCAGATGTCAGAGCTGCTCAGGTGCAGAGCGCTGTTGTCTCAAAGCACGCATGAAGGAACTCTGCTGTCTGGGAGTTCTTTAAGAAATGTGCAGCAGACCCCACTGTTGCTATTTGTAATCTATGTCAGATGAGGCTCAAGCGTACCGGACGCTTGGGTACCACGTGCTTGAGGCGACATATGACCTCCTGCCACACATCCCGTTTGCGCAAAACTTTGCGTAGGTCCTCCTCCTCCTCAGCTGTCTCTACCCCCACTGGATGTCCTGCCATGTCATTGCCTGCTACAACCTCCACTGACAGGGATGATGCTACAGTAATGGATGTACCAGCTCCTTCCACATAATGTGACAGCATCCCATCAGCTGAAGATTTACGCAGTCAGATTACGTTGCCCCGGATATGAAAAATACAGTGGAGGCACTGAATTTGAATTAATTAATAGTGATAGTTTCAAGTGTAAATGCAGCCTGCTGAGGGAGAAACACAAAACCTCGACAGAAATGTGTTTTAAGAGATACGAAAAAAGAAGTTGATTCAGTGGCGCAAAGAATTGAGGACTAGTAATAACTACTGTACATAAGGTACGTAGAAAAAGACGGCAGAAATAATAGAAAAAAGTTATATACAACAGTGGGGGGAGGGTAGGAGTCCCGGAAGGGACAGTAGTCTTAATTAAGATATGAACACAGTCGGAAATTGACTAGTAGTAAAGTGCTACTGTGAATAAAGAGCCAATGGTGTGCAAAAATGCAAATAAAGTGCAAACAAAGTGCATAAGATGGTAATTACCACCTAAGAATGTTTGTCTTGACAATGGTGATATGCCTATTTGGCTCCAGCTAATGTTCCAAACAATAGAATTGCATCATAGGGACAACCACAGTACATAAGAATAACTCACATAAAAACACGTCTTGTGTGAAATAAAATGTCGTAGAGTGCCAAGTGCACTATATAAAAAATTCTTGTGTAAAAACACAAAATAAAGTGCATACAAAAATTTGTTTTGTTGGCGGTGGTAAAGTGCAACAGTGTCTATTAATAGCTACACAGGAAAAACCTGCATAAAAAGAATGTGCACGTTGTAAAAAATAGTCTATTTGTGAGTGGAGAATAGAGCCGACGAAAGTCTATATAAGTCTCACACTCTTACATCCAGGCATGTATGGGGGTCCAGGTAGATAGCTTCTCTTTGGGGTCCTGGTATCTTTATGGTCCTCGGAACAAAAAAGTGGGAGATAATAGTACAGCACTGTATAAGCCCTTTGGTTGAGATGTAAATCAAATGAGGGGGTACTTACACTTTCCAGAGCCTCTATTTTCCAGGCTCTGGTTCGAAGTACACTGGGCTAAATAGAGAGTGGCCTCTTCCCTTCTTTGATTTTCTTTATTCACCTCAAATACAAGTAATTTGGAAAAAAAGCGTAAACGTAAAAGGGCAAACATAGCGTAACTTGAGGCGATATTCAAATGAATATAGTTAAAAATGGTCTCACTCACCGATGGTAGAGCCTTAATGGTTCAGGTTCAATTTCATAGCATGCAGTGCTCCTTTGGTCGGTGGGCACCAACACCTCTTTTATCAGCTTGCAGAGAGTCTCAATTGGATTAGTTAGGTGATATTCGTATTATATGGATGAATTTGCTAAGTGTCTGGATATGCAGACCATTAAAAAGCAAAAGAGACTAGATGGATGTGAAAAAGGGGGGAATAATTACTTTATTGTAAGAATAAAACAGTATATTTAAAACAGGGTAGAAGGATCAAAGGGGATACGCGTTTCGGCAATAGATATGCCTTCATCAGTCCATAGCAGCAAAAAAAGGGGCAACCTGGGGCACTCCACAAGCCTAATCTTATATAGTTTAGGTGCATAATCAGTGTAAAACATGTTTTTCATCCACTTCCGGGTTCGCCGATCTCCCGGTTACATGTTTGTTTATGACGTCATCACTATGTGCCGCAACTGTCATGGCGGTGCGTTCCAACCTGGAACTTGCATTCCGCGACTGTCATGGCGGTGCGTTCCAGCGGTTCGGGACACATTCACCAGCTCACAGAGGAATGGAAATGTACCCAAAAGGGCCACAACAGGCTATTGGCATGGAGCGGGGTGGGGAAGAGAAAAAGTCCATCCTGCTTATTTAGTTATTATGCACGTAAGCAGATGAAAAAGGTTGAATAAAAAGGTTGAATAATAAATATGGCGGTACGTTGGTGCAAAAAAACAGCGGATTAAAATACAGCTAATGACCAATATGACATGTATGACAGAAACAAAGGGATAATATACACCTTATTAAAAAATGGGTATCTTTGTACACGAAGGGGATGGTTTAAAAAAAGATGATTTAAAAAAAGCAATATTGCAGCATAAAAGGGTGGTTTTAAAGGAAAGGAAGGTTAAGAATTGATTTAAAAGACCTCAATAATCTTATGAGAGATAGTGGTAACAGATGTGTGTACAGTACATGCATAATGACAGATTGGGAATCATATACAGGGAGGTATGAGGGGTAGAGTGGACAGAAATTGCAATTCTTAAAGGAGACAGATTAAAGGAAATTTTATAAAATTAGGGTATAATGTTTTTAATTAACCCTTTCGCTGCTGAGGCTTTTCCCGCCCCTGTGCTGAGGTCATTTTTACCGGTTTTGCTCATCATGTTTAAACGTGTTTTGAAGGCTTATTTTAGTATATGACCCAGACATATTATATATCGTTCTTTCCGTCAGACTCGGTAGATTCATAATATGTCATTATTATATGTATACGTTATGTCATGTCTGTATATTATAACAAAAAATGCAATAAAATATGTATTTTCAATAATTTACAATGTGTAAAGTGTTTTTTGTCACATTTTAACATGCGCGCAATTGCGGTTATATTTTGTATGGGGTGCGCTTGTTAAAAAAATTAGAGATGGGGTCTCGTTACATTTTTTTTGGGGGAAAATTACACTATTTTTAACAAACGCACCGCATACAAAAATCGTTAGTGCAGCATCATTGTTCACATTATAATTGAAATGGGAACAATATTGCTGCATTAACAAACCAAAAAAAAGAAAAAAAAGTGCTTATTTTTTTTTTATTTTTTTTTTTCATTTTTTTTTTTTTTTACAAAAATTTTGACTTTCATGTTTGGTATCGTTGGAACGGCCATGCTCTGGCCGATCCAACCATACCAAAAGTTAACCCCTAGCTACCACGGATCGGGAGATAGGGAGTTCATTGGAACTCCCTATCTCCACAGTTGGTGGCAGTTAAGGGTTAAGTCCAGGACTGGCGTCATCGTGCTATGCACGATGACGCCAGTCCTCAGGGGGAGTTCCCGGGTGGCTTGGCCGACATCCAAGATGTCGGCCAGCTCCGGGAAAGGATCGCAAACCGGCGCTTTTCAGCGCCGATTCGCGATCCAGCTCCCCAGGGGTTAATGCCAGGCATCATTTGGAAGGGCAGGCTGTGCCCTTCCAAATGATGCCTGGGTTAACCCCCGCAGAGCCGCCGATCGGGAAGGAGAGAGGTCCGAAGGACCTCCCCCCCTCCCTTTCAGGCGCCTCCTCCGCACATGCGGGGGGGGGCGCCTGAATTTGGTGTCATCGCGCTGCCGCGATGACACCAAATTCCGGCGGCTGCTGTTCCGGATGCCGGGCTGACATCCAGGATGTCAGCCCGCACCGGAGGGGCCGAACGCTGACCCCAATGGGAGGACGCGCTCAGCGCGTCCTCCGCATACCAGCGGGAATGCTGAGGACGCGCTGAGCGCGTCCTCAGCATCGAAGTGGTTAAGAAAGTGGCACAGTTCAAAATCTGCATTGAGCCCTTGTGGTTGCAGTGAACCTAAATTGAAAATCCAACTCATTTCCTCTCTCCCAATGAGTTTATCAAAGTTTCCGCCTCGCCATGGTGTCTCAACTTTTTTTATTCCAATAAAAGTCAGTCCATCTGGATTCATGGCGTGTTTAAGCATAAAATGTAGCAGGACACTATGGTTATCGTTTCCATTCCTAATATTTCTAATATGCTCCTGTATTCGTATGTTAAGAGGTCTTATAGTTCTACCCACGTACTTTAAACCACAGGGGCATATGAGTAGGTAGATCACATTTTTCGTAAAAAAACTAAAAATTATATCTTTGATCTTAATCGGTCCGGTGATCCCATCTACAGTTGTGTTCAAAATTATTCAACCCCCACTGAAATTGAGTGTTTTGGCCAGTTTGACATTGATTTTGATCATTCAGTCATCTTGCTTACAATTAAATCAAAGAGGCACGTGTAGGTCAGACAAATATAACATAACATTTATAATGAAATAACCACAAATGTCTTTTCTGTGCTCACATCATTATCAGTTTTATTCAACCCCCAAGTGACATTCAATCTTAGTACTTAGTACAACATCCTTTTACAGTTATAACAGCTTTTAAACGTGAAGCATAGCTTGACACAAGTGTCTTGCAGCGATCTACGGGTATCTTCGCCCATTCGTCATGGGCAAAAGCCTCCAATTCAGTCACATTCTTAGGCTTGCGCACTGCAACTGCTTTCTTTAAGTCCCACCAGAGGTTCTCAATCAGATTTAAGTCAGGTGACTGCGATGGCCACTCCAAAATGTTCCAGCCTTTAATCTGCAACCATGCTCTAGTGGACTTGGAGGTATGCTTGGGATCATTGTCCTGTTGAAAGGTCCAACGTCTCCCAAGCCTCAGGTTTGTGACGGACTGCATCACATTGTCATCCAATATCTCCTGGTACTGAAGAGAATTCATGGTACCTTGCACACGCTGAAGCTTCCCTGTACCTGCAGAAGCAAAACAGCCCCAAAGCATGATTGACCCCCCGCCATACTTCACAGTAGGCAAGGTGTTCTTTTCTTCATAGGCCTTGTTCTTCCTCCTCCAAACATAGCGTTGATCCATGGGCCCAAACAGTTCTAATTTTGTTTCATCAGTCCACAGAACACTATCCCAAAACTTCTGTGGTTTGTCCACATGACTTTTGGCATACTGCAGTCGACTCTTCTTATTCTTTGGAGACAGCAAGGGAGTTCTGGCATGGAGGCCTTCATTACGCAGTGTGCGCCGTATTGTCTGAGCTGAAACTTCAGTACCCACATCTGACAAATCTTTTCTCAGTTCCTCAGCAGTCACACGGGGACTTTTCTCCACTCTACGCTTCAGGTAGTGCACAGCAGTCGAAGTCAGCATCTTCTTTCTGCCACGACCAGGTAGCGTTTCAACAGTGCCCTTTGCCTTGAATTTGCGAATGATGCTTCCTATGGTCTCTCTTGGTATGTTTAACATCTTTGCAATCTTCTTATAGCCATTGCCCTTCCTGTGAAGAGTAATCACCTCTTCTCTTGTCTTCCTGGACCATTCTCTTGACTTCACCATGTTTGTAACCACACCATTAAATGTCTAGAAGGAGCTGAGTAACACAGTCATTTTAAAGCTGCCTAATTGGTGCTTATTATGCTTTATTGCTGCTCCGTGACATCCACAGGTGTTTTCAATACCTGATTGAAAACACTTGAATGAACCTCTGTTCTTCAGAGTGGTAGTCTTTAAGGGGTTGAATAATTGTGTCAATGAAGAATTCACAAAAGAAACATTTACTACTGTATTACAAAACCAATTGATGTCATTTTAGTTGCATATGGTTCTTTAAAAAGTCCTTGTAGGATTTCATTCTGAAAACAATTACAAATGTACACTAAATTCCCTAAAACCCTTTACAGCATTGGGGGTTGAATAATTTTGAACACAACTGTATTTGTGTAATAATCTGTTTTGTACTTTTCGTATTTCAGCAGTTTAGGCAGTTGCCGCATTGATGGAATCCTTTCTTGATATTGTAGAGATTGGATTTTGGTATGCACTTCTTAGTGTGCTTATGTGCCAGTCTCATTTTCAGATTACTGACTCCTCTACATATCATCCTGGGGTTTTCAGGTAGTATTTCTTTGAGTTGTATATCCTTTCTCAAAATCGGCCAGTATCTCCTTATCACTTTTCTGATATGTTTATTTTGAGCGCTATGTGGAAAAATGAAGGGTACATCAGTTGCATGTCCTGTATTTGTTTTCTGTTTCTTTTGGAGTAGAGTAGTACGTTCTACATTCTTAATCTCTACTCTAGTTCTCTCTAGTGTATTTGGATCATATCCCTTCTCTATAAAATCTATCTTAAGTTTTTCTGACTGCGTTTCATATGTGGCCACATCTGTACAATTTCTTCTAACGCGTAGGAATTGTCCCTTAGGGACTCCTTTTAACCATTGGGGTAAGTGGCAACTCGTGGTTTCAATGTAACTATTGACGTCCACTTTCTTAAAAAGGCTTCCGTCTTGATTTCGTTGTCTTGAATAAATATGCTCAAATCGAGAAAGTTGATTCTCTCATTGCTCCAGGTGGTTGTGAGTTTGATGCCTCTGTTGTTCTGATTCAGCATTTTTAAAAATTGTTGTAGTGTATTAATTTATGTGAGTTTTTCTTATGTACTGTGGTTGTCCCTATGATGCAATTCTATTGTTTGGAACATTAGCTGGAGCCAAATAGGCATATCACCATTGTCAAGACAAACATTCTTAGGTGGTAATTACCATCTTATGCACTTTGTTTGCACTTTATTTGCATTTTTACACACCATTGGCTCTTTATTCACAGTAGCACTTTACTACTACTTTACTACTACTACCTTTACTACTTCCAACTGTGTTCATATCTTAATTAAGACTACTGTCCCGTCCGGGACTCCTACCCTATATATATAACTTTTTTCTATTATTTCTGCCGTCTTTTTCTACGTACCTTATGTACAGTAGTTATTACTAGTCCTCAATTCTTTGCACCACTGAATCAACTTCTTTTTTCAGATTACGTTGCCCCAGCTGCTGCAGCGTAAGAAAAATATAGTCCCAACCATCCCCATGCACAGCATCTAACTGCCAGCTTAGCAAAATTACTCGCATTGCAGCTGTTGCCTTTCCAGCTGGTGGACTCTGCTCCCTTCCATGAATTTGCTGAATGTGCTGTACCACAGTGGAAGGTTCCAAAACGCCATTACTTTTCACGCAAGGCCATTCCAGCACTATACCAGCACGTGGAAGACAATGTTATTCAGTCATTGGGAAAGGCAGTAAGCAGCAAGGTGCATGTGACTTTAGACACGTGGTCCAGCAAGCATGGACAGGGTCATTACATTTTCTTCACGGCACACTGGGTAACTCTGATTGCAGCTGGGAGGGATCCAAGACGGGCTCTGTGCTGGAGCTTGTTCATCCACCAAGCCTCCAGAAAGCTGCTTGTATGAGGTCTGTCTGCTCCACCACCACCTCCTCCTCCTCCTCCTCCCCCTTCTGTGTCTCTGGCGAAGTGGCAGTTAAACCGACGCGTGGCAGGGGCTACGCACTGGCTCAAGCAAAAAGATGCCATACTGTGCTTGAGCTGGTTTGTTTAGGGGACAGGAGCCACACCGGGCCAGAAATTCTGTCAGCTCTGCATGGGCAGGTACAGAGATGGTTAACACCACGCCAGCTTCAGCTGGGAATGGTCGTCTGTGATAATGGCAGCAATCTTCTCTCTGCCCTACGCAAGGGTAAGTTGACGCATGTACCATGCCTAGCACACGTCCTAAATCTAGTGGTACAGTGTTTCCTAACCAGGTACCCAGGGCTGGCAGAGCTTCTCAGCCAGGCCAGAAAAGTCTGCAGTCACTTCAGACGGTCATTCCCAGCAAGCGGTCACCTGGCAGAAATTCAAAGAGAATTCCACCTTCCCACAAACCGTCTGATCTGTGACATGCCCACCAGGTGGAACTCGACATTAGCAATGCTGCAGCGTCTGCACAAGCAGCAGAGGGCCATCAACGAGTACCTGTGTGAGTATGGCACAAGGACAGGTTCAGATCAACTTGTTTCCCCCCCCCACAGTGGCTGATGATCAAGGATGCATGCACTGTACTGTCACCATTTGAGGAGGCAACGAGGATGGTGAGCAGGGACAGTGCATGCATCAGTGACACAATTCCTTTAGTGTTCCTGCTGGAGCACATTCTGCGGGGAATTATAGATGTGGCTCTAGAGGCAGAGCAGCGGGAGGAAGAGGAGGCCTTCCCTAGCTCTGAAGGCCCCAGTCTTTCCGCAGACAGCATTCCAGCGGGTCCTCCTCAGATCAGACAGGAGGAGGATGAGGAGGAGGAGGAATATTTAAGTAGTGGGGGCATTGAAGGTGGGGATTCCTCAAGGGAGGGTTTTGTGTGCCCAGAAACACCAGGACTGGTACGTGGCTGGGAGGAGGAAGTGCACGATGGGGTCATCCTCCTCATTGAGCAGGAAGACTCGGAAGCTAATGTCACCTCCAACCTACGCTGCATGGGCTCCCTTACTATGCAAAGCCTGCTAAAGGACCCCAGGATTCGTGCTATCAAGGAGAGGGATCATTACTGGTTGGCAACCCATATTGATCCACGATCCAAGGGTAAAGTTGCAGAGCTCATCCTGCCCACACATATAATACATTCCCTCATCTAACAGGATAGTAGACAGTCCCTGTGCATTTTATCCCCTTAAAGGTGTCTAGGTCTCGTGTGTGGGTCTCTGATGGCGATATTTCTATACATCCTACAAATCCGCCACTTCACGGGCAGGTTATGGGAACATCCTAGGCACGATATTTGAAGGAATTTTTCATTTTTATTTTTAACCCTTATTTTATGGAAAACTCACCGTTCCTTTAAAAACGTCTTTTTTTTTACTTTTTGTCCTTGTTTCCTGTACCCCAGGGCACTACCCGGACCCCCATACACCTTTTATGGCAAATATCTTGCATATATGCCCTCTTAGAGGGCACCCTGAAAATCAAACCTTTGAGTCCCATTGACTTGCATTGAGTTCGGTTTGTGTTCGCGTTCGAACTCGAACTTTTGAAATTGTTCGAGTTCGAATGCGAACCGAACACGGGGGTGTTCAGCTCATCCCTATTATCAATAAAAACACTTATCTAGTATGAAATTCTTTCTAAGAAACCGTTTACTTCTCGTTGGGATTAACCTATTAGTTAATACAAAAGGGAGACTATATTGTGCAATATCGTTTATAATCAAAAAAGGAAGGTCATTCATTGTTTGAGAAATACAGATGTCAACTCACAACGGAGTAGCCCCAATTGTCAGTCAGAAACATATTTGGTGCAGATCGATGATTTGTCCCAGAGAAATCATTCAATAGATCTCTATGGGACAATTCCGCTGCCGCCGAAGACTGCCGAACGGCACCATATTTCGCTGTCTAATGGCCTGTAGTGCTGATTCTGCATCTCGGCCAATTGACAGGACATGGTGCTGTGTGAAATGTTGTAACGAATCAATTTGTTGCAATGAATTGATTTGTTAATGATTCGTTATGTATAAATTCGTTTAGTTTTTACGGCAATTCGTATGAAATCATTTCGTATTTCGGAAATACTTCCAAATTTCATGTAGATGGTGTCATCTACTGCCAAATTGAGTTACAGTCATTGCAGTGAACCAGAGGCTGCAACTGTATCGACTTGTTGAATGTCCAATGTCAGGACATTCAGTTAGCTGATTTTACACCGTTGTAGCTCTTCTACAGAGCTAAAGCTTTGGGGGCACCTTCTGCAGCCCAAAAGCAAATGAAATTTGAGTTACAGATCTCGATATCTCGATATCGGGACACCAGATGGTGTCTTTGAAGCGTGATATATCTCGATCTCGGTGGTGAAGGGTTTAATTGCAATGCATGGGGCTGAATTTATGCCACTTGAACATGCGATAAGAAATATGCTGGGAAAATATTTTTATCATTCAATAACAGGATCCTAGAACATGTATGATCTATTAGAACTAACCAAAACACACTTTTGGCAAGGCACATGCATCAATGGCACAATAACAGCCGAAAGGACCTAAATTGTCCAAGGCAAGGCGATTATGATTTACACCTTAGCCATTCCTATGGAAAACATGATGTATAGGTAGAATTTAAATCCCTTTTACTTGATTCAAAGTTGTGTTTACCATTTCTGTCTCATTTTAAGTGCATAAACATATATACCGGCAAATGGTACCTCACACAGTCACACTAAAAAAGTTATTATATGTAGTTCTATAATTAATTCTTGCAGACCTCTCTTCCTATTCTCCACCTTGTTTGAGATTTGCTCCATGGATTGCTATGCTACAGAAATTGAATAAAATGTTAAAGAAAATACAGCTGACACGCACCACCATGCACACACACACAATGCTCAATTCCTATGTTTCTTTGAATTTTCATAATATTTTATTTCATAATTACATCGTTGATTGACATACTTTCATACAACAATTAGTAGGTTCATTAGCACAGAAGCTTTTGATAATACGTTAATTTAATCTGAATTCTTCATATGTTACTCACAATGACATCACCATAGTCCCAAGGACTTTGTTGCATTAATTTAATAAAAGAATAATCAATGCCTGTTCTGGTCTTCCTATTTTTTTAATAAAAAGTCATTGAGCAAAATTGAATTCTCTGAGATGTCAGAGCTTTAAATTATTCTAATCCTTTATTATTCATGTTGAATAGTAAATCAGAGTAATAACATTTATAGATATAGTAGCAGAATAGAGAATTGAGATTAAACCTCTGAGGTTTTTCACCTTTTGAAGTAACTGATTTACACTGTAATATTTCCCTCCACCTAGTTACAATCACCATATAAATGGCCCACAGACATGTAACCAAGATATGTTACGAAGTGTATCCACTTAAAAGTCTCAAAAGTATCAATTTTACAGGATTTAACTATAACGCAGATAAAATATCAGGATTTCTTTATGAAGCAGTGAATGGAGGAATGTGTGGCACTTTTTTATTGCAGAAAATGTAGTTTTAATAAATGATCATCTATTTCTCATTTCTCCTGTGTCCGTACGTAACTGCTCTGCAACCTTGTAAATTCCAGAGCACCAAAAACCCAATTTCTCTTTTTTTTCTAGATTGAGTATTAATGAAGTCTGTATTGTTTACACATTTATTGGTTTGTAACAATTATTTTAAGGCTGTGTTTTTATTTTTTATGTGAAAATATCTTAAATGGACAATCTTAAAAAAAATGGAGGTGTTATTATGAACCCCTGCTAATCCCCTTCTCTGAGATAGATTACAGACTGACCACTAACTGTAGCATTTGGATATGTAAGCGTTAACGCCAGTACAAGTGACAATAATGCATATTACTTCCCTAACACTAAACACGTTAAAAATCTGTTAGCGCATCGGTGCTTGCGCGTGCTTACTGTACTTTGTGCACCCTATATTTAACATGGGGAACGCAATCATTAATTACCTTTAGGATAAGTAAGGTATCACAAAGTCCTAGCGCTAATTACTGCACCGATGGGCTTAACACATTTTTATCTGCCGCTTCTCCTGGCCATGAGCAGAGTATGATTGGGGACAAATAGTCCCCAGTCTCCCTCTGCGATCGTACCACGGCACTGTGCGACCTTGGAAGTGTAAGATACAAGTTTTTCTACACTTTTGTATTGGATTTTACAGAATAAACAGTGGAAACCAGAACTTCAGTCCCTTTCCTAGTTAGGGTTATAAAAGTACAATCTTTAATAGTGAAACAAAAAATAATAATAAATCAAACACAATGTATGCAATAGCCTAAACCAAAAAAATGATAAAACTAATGAAAAAACAATGAGGAAGAGGTCATGAACTATAAATAACTGGTTATTAATATGTAGAAATCCCCCTCACATACACATAAGCAGATCCAGAAAATTGCATGTCTATATATAATAGTCTAGGACCAAATAAGGCTAAACAAAAGAAAGGAAAAATAGTGCCATATATCTTTAGCTCAAATTATTAAAAAATATATTTCTGATCGATCCCTGTGTATCCCTAATAATTCATACAACAATGAGGGAAGAATCCAAAGAGACAGATGGAGTACATAATGTAAACGGATAAATGCCTGGACAAAAACGACATAAGACCAGTTCCTTACATAGGTGTGACTGCTAAAATTCAATACCCATCACCACTACATGCTCGATGTGCGTTTCGCCATTGCTATCACAGCTTCATAAAGAGCATAACAGGCCCCCCTCATGCTTGGGTATATATATATATATAACTGATTTCTCCTCCAATGAAAAATGTTCAGCCCGCAATGCCACTGCCCTAACGTGTTCATGTAAATTGCGGCTTTAGCGCCTTCATTCTTGCATGAATTATTAGGGATACACAGGGATAGATCAGAAATCATTTATATTTGGGATTTGACCTGAGGAGTCGGGGCACCTTCTGAAGACCATTTGAAAATGGATTTAGCTGGCAATAAGCAAAATTCCATATCATTGCCCCAAAATTAGACCAAATTTAGTATTTTTCCTACTATCAGGGCCCCAGCTAACGATCAAGTACTATCAGTCTTCACAGTGAATGGGTTAATGCTAATGGCTCACATCTTATTCCAAGCTGAGCCACAACTACTGCTTCTGATTGGATTCTACAGAGGATACTGTACATTTACGCTTGGTATACACTGTATTGGAAGTGCATGTTTATTCAGAGATGGGCAATAACAAGAGATTCCAAGGTCACTCGTTATTTTCTACTGAATTCACTCTTTAACATAATTTGTACTGTTAAACCTATTGCGGTGTGAACTGCAAACTAGAGTTATCCCATCTCCACAGGTTAGCAACATGACTGAGTTGACCTCGTTATAGTTCAAAGTAATGAGACTCTGTGGCAGAAGAAGTGAAAACCAGTAACTCAAAAGAAAAAGACAGGGGGAGAAATAGAAGAAACATCATTAGATAAAGAAAGAGGGCGGCTGCTTCAAAGAAGAGGTATAGGAAACAACGAATGCATTGAAGAGACACTACGAGCCAAGAGTTAGAGGAGCTGATAAAAAAAAGAATATGTTAGATATAAAATGTCTGTATAAAATTACAGATGCATAAAAGCACGTATAAAGAGTTTCAAAAGAGCATCTTCTGAGATATAGAGATGTGGATGATGTAAAGTGACATGTGACATGTACTTAATAAGTAAAATATTCTTGTTATTAGGGATTTGCAATTCGTTTCGTTCCGAATTGAATTTCGCACGAAATTGATCATTTTCGTTCTTTCGGAAGCATTTCCGAAACAAAATATCAGCCGCTCGAAATTATGAAATCCCGAATCAAAGTTTCAGCACAAACAAAATCATTTTGTTATGGGACCTAAATGTAATAAAACGGAATGCAAATTATACGAAATGCTGAAAAAACAGAACAAAACGATCAAAAACGAAATTAATTTCGTAACAAAATGAACTGAAAGGAAAAAAACGGAACCAAATGATCTGCATGACATTTATTTTATCTAAAATGTAAAAAAAATGAACCAAAAGGTCTAAAATGAGAAAAAAATGGAACAGGTCACTTTTTAATTAATGCAAATGCTAGGCTTTTTCTACCATAGTTTTCAATGTTAAAAAAAATACCCGTTTAATAATTTTCAATTGCAATTGCAATGTCAAACAGCAGCCGCCAAGGCCAGCAAAGTACTGGCATGCATTAAAAGGGGAGTTCACTCACGGGATGAAAACATAATTTTGCCTCTGTATAAATCAATGGTCAGGCCGCACCTTGAATATGCCGTGCAATTTTGGGCACCTGTCTTAAAAAAAGATATTATATCGCTAGAAAAAGTGCAGAGACGGGCAACTAAATTAATAAGGGGGATGGAAGGGTTAAGTTATGAGGAAAGACTAACAAGCTTAAACCTGTTTAGTTTAGAGAAAAGGCGCCTTAGAGGGGATCTGATAACCTTATATAAATATATACGGGGCCATTATCAACCATTGTCTGATAACCTATTCATTAACAGGACTATACATAGGACAAGGGGTCATCCATTTAGACTGGAAGAAAGAATATTTAGCTTAAAGCATAGGAAGGGTTATTTTACGGTGAGAACAATAAAGCTGTGGAATTCTCTGCCTGTTGAGGTGGTTGGGTCAGAGTCTGTACAGACTTTTAAAAAACGACTGGATGACTTCCTGCAGACACAGAATATTAAGGGTTATAATATTTAATATGTGGGTAAAAGCTTCTTGATCCAAGGAGAAATCTGACTGCCATTCTGGGGTCAAGAAGGAATTTTTTCCCAGTATGTTGCATATTGGCAAGCATTCAGACTGGGTTTTTTGCCTTCTTTTGGATCAACAGCAGTAGGTTATGTGGGAGAGGCTGAACCTGATGGACGCATGTCTTTTTTCAGCCTATATAACTATGTAACTATGTAACTATGTAACAAACAGCCATTTTTTGAAATCTCTTTTTTAGGATTTTTTTGGCATTTTTAAGGATTTTTTAGGTGAAAGTTTAGGTTTTCTAACTTATTTTAAATGTAATAATGAGGTCTGTTTTTCTTTGCTGAACGCATGCAGCTAAATTATTTTCTTACAGTCTGTGTGCGTTCAGCAATAAAAAAAATGGCTTTTTGGTTTGCTGCAATTGAAAATTATAAATGGTTTAAGAAGTATTGGGTAAAAACAGCGATTTTTTTAACATTGAAAACTATGGTGGAAAATTCAAATTGATATAAACTATTGAATTGAATTTGATATCAGCTGTCGAATTGATATCAACTATCGAATCGATCTTAACTTTCAATACAAGTAATAGTCAGCAAACGACTTTATGAAACAAATTAATTTAGTTTCACTGTTTAATTTGACTCAAGCACTAAATCTGTGGCACAGCTTAATATTTAACTCTAGCTTGTCTTTTAACAAAATTTGTTTAATTGGGGTTTTATTTAGTGATCTGAAATTAGAATTGATATCAGCCATCAAATTGATATATCAATTAGAATCAATATGAAATTTCGAATCGATCCAAAACTAAACAAAGCGAAACAAAATTAGCGAAACAAATTCCAATTTTTTTTTATTTTAGAACGAAAAGAAACTAAATGATTTTTTTCAGCCATGCACATCTCTACTTTTTTATCTGTCTGCTTTCAGTACTTCTGTATTCTTAACACTGGAACGGTCTAAAATGACTGTATTTTAATCTCACAGATACAGTTTTAGACTTTTATTAAATCAAAGTGCAGGGACCCAATCAATATGTTCAGACATCTAAATCTGTATTTTAGAAAAACATATATTTATAGTCATTACTTCCCAGTTGTGCCTTATTCTGCTTGTACAGAGTGTTGTGCCTAGTAGTTATAATGTTTATGTCTAGCAGGAAACATTTGTTGAAGAAATAAACAGCGCACATCACGGTATTACTTACTGATCTGAGGTGAGGTGGAGTTTTTGTATAATGAAGTATTATTTTCACAGATGTTAGAATTAAGAACAATTGGTTTATGTTTGTGCTTGTTGGTGTTAACGGATGCAGTTGTTTTCTAAGCAGAGCCAAAACTGCTGTAGTGTCTTGACTTCTATGGCAGTTTACTGTAAATGTACACTTCCTATACAGTTACAGGTACTTATAAAGCTTTAACAAGTCCTGTAGCGCTGTACAAGGGGTGAGACAGAATAGCAAATATACATACATGTTAAACACACAGAACAGTAGGAGAGGGGACTCTGCTCGAGATCTTGCAATCTAAGAGGAGAGGAGTTACAAATTAGGTGAGGGTAAATAGAGAACCTGAAGTAGTGCAGTGCATGTGGGCAGGGTGCGAAGGTTGTGCAAGAAATGTACAGTTGGGGAAACCTGAAGTGAGCTGATTGGCTTCTCTAAAGTAATGTATTTTCAGAGAATTCGTGAAGGACTGAAGAGATGAGACGAGTCTAATGGAGGAGGGATTTCCATAGAAAGGGGGCACCTCGGGAGAAGTCTTGAACGTGGGAGTTGGTGGTGCTGGTACGTGGAGTTGATGGCATCAGATCATTGGCAGAGCGAAGTGGTCGGGACGGGATATACCTGCTAATAAGGGAGGAGATGTAGGCAGGGGCGCGGTTATGGAGAGTTTTGGAAGTGAGCACCAGTATTTTGAATTGGATTCTAAAGGGAACAGGGAGCCAGTGTAGAGATTACGAGAGATGCGGGAGGTGAGGTGGATGAGCCTATTACAGGCATTCATAACAGACTGCAGATGGAGAATCTGGGATCTCTTAAGGCCAGAGAGAAGGAGGTTACAGTAGTCAAGGCGGGAGATAATAACGGCTTGGATGAGCATATTAGCAGAGTCCTGATTAAGACAGGGACGGATGCGTGCAATGTTTTTTTAGGTGAAAATAGCAAGATTCGGTTATTGACTGAATGTGAGGAGTATATTGTATGTTTTGTACATGTGTATTTTGTATACAAAGCGCACATGTAGTGGAAGTGTCATCTTATGGACTCCAGGAGAGAATTCGTCTGGTGGTGGCGAATGCCACTGCTGGTGGTATCAGTGGATCCCTACAATTTTGAGCTGAGCTGGTAATTCAGTGTCTGACTTATAAAATGGTCGGTAATACGGTGCTGCTAAGACATAATAGTTTGCGCTCATTTTTAGTGTTAGTTGCTCCCTATTAGTGAATCAGATGGAATAGGGCCTTTTCTATACAAAGTTGTTTTTCATAAAGCCAATGCCAGAA
Organism: Leptobrachium leishanense; assembly: GCA_009667805.1. Lineage (NCBI taxonomy): Eukaryota > Metazoa > Chordata > Amphibia > Anura > Megophryidae > Leptobrachium > Leptobrachium leishanense. Next base: position 117,663,636 of record CM019073.1, read on the forward strand.
CCTGGTGGATTTATGGAAAACAAATTTTCAGGAGACATACATTTAAGCTGTGCCTTATCATCTCAAAAATGCATTTTCAATTTGTATACATTACTTGACAGGCATATGGCTCCTTCTGCTGGCCAAATAGCACTACTACATCTTTGTAACACAGCTTGGGATCCATATTTTACTTGAAGAAAATATAACCATTCCCAGCTGTTTAAACTGTTTAGGAATCCTGGGTGTGCGAGGTGTTACCACTTTGAGGGAACATTCTGGAGCCCATTTGCAAATGAATTCTGTTTGCAATAAATTAAATTCCTTTGCATTGCTCCAGAAGTAACCCAAATTGTGTTTACTCAATTTTGGGGCACCAGCAGGTATATTGAAGATCGAGTATACTCGAGATATGTTGAAGATTGAGTATACTCGATCTTGGTAGTGACGGTATGATTGAGGTTTTTTCACTATATTATCTTATACCATAAACATCATTTGTTTTATAACCTTGAATTATATGGTCATTAAATCTGAGGATATTTTTTATGTAACTGGTTTGGAATTGTAGTTACAAAAAGTATAATGAGATTCCAGAAGGTGTTTCTCTATCATAATATCATAAATAAAATTGATTTTAAGAAATGCTAGACTGTAGGTTCCAATGAGAACAGAGCCCTCAGTCCCTCCTGTACCTGATTGTCAAATGTTGTTTTGTTGCAAAGTTTTCTGCAATGATCTATATTGTACTGATTGTTCATTGCTGCGAGATATGTTGGAGCTTTAAAAATGAAGCATAATAGTAATAAGAAATGCTCTTTGGCATTTATTACATTATTATTTTCTGTGTTAATCTGTATATTTGTTTTTTTTGTTTTTAATATCTTCAATTTTATTACTTTGTATTTCTGTACGTACTGTAAAAATTCAATGTTCTTCAACCCAGGACCTACTGGAAAATGAGCGACATCTCAATGTATCCTTCCTGGTAAAATACTTTATAAATAAATAAATATTTTTCTATGTAATGAACAAAATGTCCATGTTTTCGGAAATAATTTATGTGTTTTAATTTTTTTTTTACATGTTTTGACAGGTTTTTTTTAATTCTTAGAGGTATGAATCATAGTAGATATAGTATTGTATGAATAAGAATAAATGTTTTGGATTTTTTTTTATCACTGATTACGGGAAACAATTGTAAATATTATATATTTTATTTAAACGTTAGATTATAATTGACACTGGCACACGTTTCTCCAGTATAGATATTTATCTGGACACAAACATACCGTTAAAACAACACAAGTGGAACATGTATACAGCATTCATACAAATTCCAGCCTGGTGTTTAAGAGCTTTTCTGGGAAGCTGCCACCCTACCTGAATAGACTGCTTCCCCCAGCAGTTCCCTCATCCTATAACCTCCGATCCAGGACCAGCACCTTACTTGCAATACCACAATACAAAAAGACAGTGGCTCGATCCTCATTTTCCTACAGAGCACCGCAATTATGGAATAACCTCCCAGACACCATCAAATCTTCCACCAGTCTTAAGTCACTCAAGAGCTCCTTACTAACATACCTCAATACAGAATGCACCTGTAAACATGTAACATAATGACTATTTCCTACATATTGATTTTCTGTTAATCTGTATATTTGTGTTGTTAATATTTTACATTGTATTACTTTGTATTTCTGTAACTGTAACACTTCAATGTTCTTGAACCCAGGACATACTTGAAAAAGAGAGAAATCTCAATGTATCCTTCCTGGTAAAATCCTTTATAAATAAATAAATAAATAAATATTGAAAACTAATGTAAATGTCTAAATGACTAAAAATACTGGGAAAAAATAGGACAAGCAGAGGGGAATAACACTAGTTTAATCACCCAATGTGTAATACTTTAGGGGGATAATATAAATATTGTGATTAAACTATTTTCGCCTATATTTATGTTATTTTTAACATAAGTAAGCCCGTGTCAGCTCAGTGTAAAAACTAGTTGACTGAAAAATAATATTCTTCTTTAGTTGCTAGGAATGTTATAATTAACCTTGTGTTGATGGAAATGCTATATATAGTTCAAATAGTTCACATAAATAGAAAATTGTTAAGCCACTGCAGCGTTGGCATTCTTTTCCTGAATATAATAGAATAAAAGAATCACAGCACGGTCTTAGACATAGCATGTTTTTAGATTATAATTAATATGTGAGGTAAAACGCAGTTACGGATTTATAAATTCTTATTATGGGTCTTAGTCCTTTACTACCAATCAGTGAGTTGATAAAAATCATAGATTCACCTGTAGTCATCCTTTATTTCTATTGTCCCATGTAGCAAGATCACTAAGATGGTCATATTATTTGAAAAAAATATATTGATTGATTCTTTTTTGGATGAGGAATATAAGTCTGCCTTGTGACATCATTGCGTGTTCTACCTTCAAATCCCACTTCACCACCTGCAACCTTTCCTATGTTTATTAACTTGGTCTTTCAAAAAGGACCCTTTTGCTTTGATCTAATACGCTCTTGAAATAAGTGCTGAATAGAAAGAGGGATGGAGTGGTTTGGTGTTTGCAAAGGACCGGGTGCCGACAGGGCTGCCATCAGAAATCTTGGGGCTGCTTTACTGAGCCACTGCTTTGGGGCAATTCCTTTGGCTGAATATTTCAGGAATCAAATTAAAAATAAAACCTTTTCCCTCCTCTCCTGCTTAATTTATTTTATAGGGAGAGTGCTAAATCCCTGGCGGTTTATGCAAATCTCACACTAGTGATGAGTCAGACTGCTCTAACCAGCCCCACATTCCCCGGCCCACCAGGAAATTTTCTGGTATCTTGGTGGGCTAGTTCTGTGTGGCAGGGAGGAACCCATAGATATGTGGCACATAGGTAAGCCTAGGGTATCGGAAGGGCCAGAGCCCCCTGGGGCCACTGGGTCCCTAATCATATTATATACTGTTAACCCCCTAAGGACGGCATTGTATAGTAATGATTCAATTTATCTCTACAAACTGATTAAATGTGTGCTATAAGGAAGGGTGATATAGATCAGCTCCCAAATTTGATAAGTAACAAATTTGGCTGAAACATATGACTGTCAGGTAAGGGTAAAAATAATATAAAAACTTCACTGGAGTATCTGGATGGAATCTTTTGTAAAGATATCATAATGTAATCATTTATGGACACAACCAGTTTAAAATGTCCATGTTGACTTCCAGAAGCACTTGAAACCTGCAGATCTCTTCTTTGTTTCTACATTCAATTCCTGGGTGAATTTCTCTTCTTCAACTCTTTATAACTGCTGGAAAGGATCTTTGAAGAGTCTGAAATCCCATAGTTTGAGCTAAGCCTGCAATTTATATTATTTATTGTCAGTGCATATCTCTATTGTGCTTTCTTCACGTCATGTAGAGCATTGCACAGAATATATCTTATTTATTTAGTTATTTAACTGCAGGTTTAATTTCGTTCAAGATTGACCTCCCACAGAGGTGTTTAAGAATTCCAAATGTGTTTTGAATAGAGAGCAGATAAGATTTTGTTCTATGTTTATTAAAGGTCCCAAAAAGATTTTTGAACTCATACATTGTGATTGTTTATCAATATAAGATAAATTACATATAAAAGGATTATACATACTATATGCTCATTAAAATGTTCCGGCACAGCCTTTGGGAGATTTTACAACTTTAGTTATACATGTATGATAATAATTGAATTCAATCCTCTGTGTGACTTTAATTATAAGTCAGTCCAGTACAAATTAAAAAAGGATCTAGAAGTATTAGAAAGCCGAAATGTATCCAAGCTTGTCAGGATTAATGCTATTTGTACTACGCTTGTTGCTTCGTTTTCAGTCGCATCTTGCCAATTTTTTTTTTCTGTAAATAGATTAAAATGGGAAAATGATAACCCAGACATAAAATAATACAGAGGATATGACCCATCATATATTTATACATAATAAACCAAACATTGACCTTGCAGTAACCTGAGTTACCACATGTGTTTTACTGATCCAAACTATATTTTACATAACCAATAAATCTGTTGTGAAGGTAAGTTCCCTGCTGCCGAGAGCTGCTGGCCACGTACCCTAGCTGATGGTCACCCCACAGACCACACCCCAAGAATCAGCACCATGCCCAGCAGCTCTCCATTGCAGGTCCTACAGGAAGCATCCTCTCCCATTCAAGGTCAGTGTTAGGGGGAGGGGACTGGGGCTAGGTCTTCTGTATGTGGGAGTATCAAGGTCAATGGAGTGGCATGGTGGGGGAAAGGGGTTGTTAGAGTCAATTGGAAGGAAGCTGCATCAATCTCAGGTTCTTTGTGTTTGCGTCAGGGTCAGTGTCTTTGTGGAGGTGTTAAAGACAGTGTGGGGGACACCTGGGTCATTGTATGTGTGGAGTCTCACTATGTAAGGATGTCAGTGTGAGGAGGTGATGAGTCAGTGGTGACTGGAATATCTATCCTGGCCCAAAAGGTCTCAACTGGTGTCCCCATTGACCACACCCTTTACGAGTACTCGGAGGACACAGATTCATACACACACAAGAGCGGTTGGAAATCTGTCCAAGAGTTTAATCAGAGAATCAAGTTTTAAATGAATAAGAAGCTTTACACAAACTTCATGAAAGGCGTCACATTACTTATAAATATATATATATATATATATTTTTTTTTTATAAAGTATTTTAACAGTAAGGATACATTGAGATTTTGCTCATTTTCAAATATTTCCTGGGTTCAAGAACATTGTATTTCTGTACCTTCTCCAAAAATACAAAGTATTTGCAAGATATTAAAAACAAAACACAAATATATAGATGATCACAGAAAATAAATATGTAGGAAATATATTCATTATGTTACATGTTTACAAGTGCATTCTGTATCGATGTATGTTAATAGAGATCTCTTAAGTGACTTTAGACTGGGGGAAGATTTGATGGTAATTAGCAAATGCATAGCCAATATCACTTATCAAACCCATAAATGGTATGGCACAGCCTTACAGTTACTAGTAGTTATTGGTGGTATGGCCATTAAAGTAAACAACTTACTGAGCTGGGCAGGGGGTGTGTAGCAGTCAGATTTTTTGGAAAATTCTGACAAATTATGGGGACTTTCCATCCTGCCAACCGTGTCTCCTCTTTATCCGTTCTGTAAAACACTTCCCCACTAACTAAAGCCGGTCAAGGGCTATATCCACACATTAATTATGTTAACCCTTTAATATTGTATATTGTGAGTAAGTTCTAAAGCATATTTAGTCACATCATAGATTTGTGAACTGCAGCAAGGCAACATTTCAGCAACAACACAGACGTAGGTCACCACCAGAAAAAAACAACAGAATGAGGATTCCTATCAGTATCTTCTTTCCCAGGGCAACCAACCATCCCTTTAGGCCTAAGGTCTAATCAAAATCAAACCAGATAAGACATTCTAGTTTGTACTTCCTACAACCCTTCTAAGTCATGGTGTATAGCACCTGATTTGTCAGTGATCATTGAAAATGTTTCCATGTTTGCTAAAGGAAGTTTTAGCCTGACATCTGGTGCAGTATTGAATGTGTATCTAGTTTTCAGTGCTTCTAGGCCTGTCTATATTACACCTTAAAATGTAGGAAGTGAAGACCATCACCATGTGTCATCAAATCTAGCATCTGAGGTTAATGAATCTCCTTGTGCATAGATTGGATCCACATGTGGTAAGTATTACGTGTCCATTGCGTCCATCCATACGATGCACTGGACGCAATGCCAGCAGTTGAAACCTTTCTTGATCTTAGAGATCTTAGTGATGGGCAAAACTTGGGGGCATGTTGCTTTTATCTTTATACTTAAGAGGGAAATCCACCAGACACAGTGGGCGGTTCCAGCAGGCTTTATTCCTACAATGGAGAAGGCTGAAACAATTTTGCCATCAACTTTTATCCAATTTAAAAAGGAAGGAGGAACTGGGCGCTGCTGTGCCAAAACATTGACTCCGAGAAATTCTGCAAAATAAAAATGCTATATAAATATAGACCTGAATTGAAACTATCAGTCGATCACAGACCAGCTGGGGCTAACTTGACATTTGAGCCATTTATATTCAACCTTTAATGTAAAATATTATTTTCCTGTAATGTCTTTCTTAGCAGATCTTTATGTGCAAATATAGGTATTCATGGCTTAAAGAGGTATCTGTACTAGTCTCAGCTGTATTGATGAGACTTCACCTGCTCTGTTCTGCTATTCAGTTCTTTACATCAGGGGTCAACAACCTTGGTACTTCAGATGCATTGGATTTACATTCATTTGGTTGGCCGAGCCTCCATGGAAATGTAGTTCCAAAACATCTGGTAGGTCAAGATTGCTGACCCCTGCTTTATATAGAGGCTGTGCTTTTGACTCAGACCTCTAAGGTGAAAATTGACAGTTGGGGTGGGAGTAGTTTAATGAAGATTGACTGTTGAGGCATAGCTGTGTTGTCCAATGAGGTTTTGTTTTTGTCTTTATATCTGTAGGAACATCACTGATCTAGATTTTATTCACAACTGAGGAGAAGAGTTTATCCTTATTTTTATTGTTTGCCGCTGATGATGATTTATATGTAATAAATATCGGGACTTTTTTATGATATATATATGTATTTTTTTTGTTGGTTCTCATTGTATGTTCCCAGTGTATGGATATCATTTGACATATGTTTTTATAAGGTTTTTTTTGTGGACATTTTTTGAATCAATTCTTGTATGTTTAATCTGATGGGAGGACTAGATCTTTATCTCTGGCTGCATACAATTGAAATTCATTATCTCTAATCTCCAAGTGCAGAAGTCCCAGAGGATAGATATCCAAAATGGCGCCCTCTCTGCTCAGGAGGCCTAACTGCAGCACGAGCAGACACAGCACCACCAGCTGGCATGACAGTATAAAATTAATCAATCAACAACAAAGCAAAACTATGGGCCCTATTCCAAACATGATGCTAAAATGGAGACGGTAAGCAGGAAAATCTGCATCTGCAATTTTTTCTTATCGTCTCCACTTTAACATCATATTCCAGGGTAGGTGATAATTTAGCACCTCGCCCCGAAACACAGCACAAAGCTGCCGAATACCAATATCGGTTCATAGAGTCTACTCCATGGAGCTTTGCGTGTCCCGTCCATGAGCACGCAGAGCCACAGAGTAGGGAGACTAGAAACCATTTTTCCCAATCTCACTCTGCTCACGGTGAGAAGAAGCAGCAGATCACGCCGCCCTTTTCGCCACTGGATGAGAGGTGAGTATGGGATTTTTAGGGGGGGTAGAGAGTGTTAAATGATTTTGTATTTGCAGAATTATTTAACACCAACTTTTAGGAGGTTTGTTTTGTGAATATAATTTTTATTAAAGTTTAGGCACACAGATATAAATGTTCAGACAGAAAGAGGTTCGCAGACCACCAGGTAAAATCAATAAACAGTGTTGGGACCATAAAAAGGGGGGAGAGAGGAAACAAACACCAAAAAAGGGGGAGTAGGTGGGAGGGGGGTGAGAAATTAAAGAAAAGGGTGGGCTAGAAAGGGAGGAGATGGTAACGTTGCTCGAGAGGGTGTCCCTGCTAACATATATCAACAGCCGATCACTGTGAATAACAAGGGAACTGCATAAAGGTTGGGCTTGCGGGCCCGTATTTAGCACCAGACACACAGGTCACACCATACCAGATGTTGTACCTCACACCTCCTCCATCAGGGTTCGGAAGGCAGACCCTGAGGAGATCAAGAGCCATCTGGCCCAGATTTCCATATATCTAGGGAGCATTTGGTTAGTGGTGAAATATAAATGTTGCACAGAGTGAAGGTCTTCCATTTTAGTAAGCCATAGGTGTAATGAGGGGCATGTCAGCTTCCTCCAATACAGGGGGATCAGACACTTAGTCGTATTGAATATAACTTTTAGGAGTTGTTAAAATTTGTCAATTCCCTTCCAGACATTACATAACTTACGCCTAACTTTGTAATACCTCCCGTCTTGAGACAATAAAAACTGATTTCACTCCCCATGTTAAACATAGGAGACGCAAATTAAAACAAGCTCGCGCAAGCTGCAAAGCGCAAACTGATTTCACCCCAGTGTAGAGTCAACTATGGAATATTGATGCCAGACTTAAAACGTACTAATCTTAGTGCTAACGATTACATGTCGAGGCATTATCATAGCAATAACTTTGGAATAGAGCCCTATGTGTTTGATAATAGTTATGCGAGTTTCTGAGGGTGTGTGGGAATTTGGGTATGAGTCAGTGGCGGAAGTACCAGGGTCGCAGCGGTTGCAGTTGCGACCGGGCCCTGGCATTCCGCCACTGGAGGGGGGCCCAGCGCCGCCCGCCAGATTCCGGCAAAAAGCGCCGGAATCTGGGAGCCGCGCGCTGGCCGTCCCTCTCCCTACGCGAGCGGCCGCTGACATGCAGCTTGGCCGCTCACGTGGGAGAGAAACCACCTGACCAGCGCACGAGACCTCGCGCTGATCAGGTGGTTTCCGGCGAGCGGCCAAGCTGGATGTTTCCAGCGGCCGCTCGCCAAGGAGGACAAGATGCCGGCGGAGCCTGCCCTGGGCCTGGGGCCCCCCTGAGCAGGTAAGAGCTGGGCTGGGGCAGTATATCCATGAGCTGGGGGGCAGAGCTGGGGCAATATATCCATGAGCTGGGGGGCAGAGCTGGCGCAATATATCCCTGAGCTGGGGGGCAGAGCTGGGGCAATATATCCATGAGCTGGGGGGGCAGAGCTGGGCAATATATCCATGAGCTGGGGCAGAGCTGGGGCAATATATCCATGAGCTGGGGGCAGAGCTGGGGCAGTATATCCATGAGCTGGGGCAGTATATCCATGTGCTGGGGCAGTATATCCATGAGCTGGGGCAGTATATCCATGAGCTGGGGCAGTATATCCATGTGCTGGGGCAGTATATCCATGAGCTGGGGCAGTATATCCATGAGCTGGGGCAGTATATCCATGAGCTGGGGCAGTATATCCATGAGCTGGGGCAGTATATCCATGTGCTGGGGCAGTATATCCATGAGCTGGGGCAGTATATCCATGAGCTGGGGCAGTATATCCATGAGCTGGGGCAGTATATCCATGTGCTGGGGCAGTATATCCATGTGTTGGGGCAGTATTTCCATGAGCTGGGGCAGTATATCCATGAGCTGGGGCAGTATATCCATGTGTTGGGGCAGTATTTCCATGAGCTGGGGGCAAAAATATCCATGTGTGGTCTTGGGGCAATATATCCATGTGTGGTCTTGGGGCAATATATGTCCATGTGAGCTGGGGGCAATACTATCTTTTTTATATTGCAGAAAAAAAAAGGTAAAAATATGGATCTTTTTTGGGGGGTTGGGGGGTTGGGGGGGCCCTTCATGGATTCTTGCACCGGGGCCCTCAGGTTTCTAGTTACTCCACTGGTATGAGTGGCTTGTCTGTGTGGTGAATGTGGGTGCCAGAAGCAAAAAAAGCGAAAGAGAAAAAACTTCTTATTCATTTATTTTTCAATTTTCACATTTTGCATGATCATGTTTGGTATCATTGGAAAAGTCAGACTCTGGCCTTTCAAATGAAATCCTCTTAATTCTATAAGAAACTTTAGAACGCTCTGTTATCATTAATTTCAGCAAAATATATATTTGTAAGCCATTCTTTCAGTTACCAAGAATATAATTTACTCTAGGACTGTTTGGCTCCTGAGCTCATGCAATTTCGGTCATTGTGGGACAGGATTTTAACAATTATCACAACTACAATTTGGATTATATACAAAAGAGCTTGAAAACGACTGAAAAATGAGCCGTGTTCAATGTGAGCCAAATCTACAGGAACCCTTGAGGACTGTAAGATATTTACAGACCACCCAAAAAGTACTCTACGGTAGGACAGAGTAAGATATTAAAAGGAACTTTAATGTTTTTTAAGAAACTGATGATTAGGAATGTGAGTTGTGCCAATTTGTGCTGCAACTAATTAGTGTGAATTATTGTAGACGGCATCTGAGGATGTATAATCATGATAATCCTCTTTTCGGGAACACACTATGAAATTATCATTTGCTTAGGTGTGAAATTGTGTTCAACATTGATTTGCAAATTTACTCCCCCTCTGTTTCATTTCTTGAAACAAACATATGGCAAGAGAAAGACAAAGGGCAGAGACACTTTCACTGCATTCGACAACCTACTGTATGAAATAAATCCAATTATTATTTCAGATCACATACAGTTTTATTTTCTGTGAATAATTAAAAAAAAAGAAAAAAGGCAAATATTATTAATTGCAGCAGGAATAGCTTATCTCTGTAAGGCACCAAAATTAGAGGTATTTTACTTTTCTAGTTAACCTACTCAGTGGTAAACTGAGCCGATTCAATTGCACTAAACTCAAAACCTTAGCGTCAAGAACTGCATAGAAATCAATAAAGTCTCAGAAGAAATCTGATCCCTGACTCTTGTCAAGGTTTCTCTAAGCAACATTTAATAACTCTGACCCAACCACCTTAACAGGCAGATAATTCCACAGCATTATTGTTCTTGCTGTAAAAAATCCCATCCTATACTGTAGACTGAATTTCCTTTCTTCTAGTCTAAATGGGTGACCTCGTATCCTATGTATAATTCTATTAATGAGTATTTATCGAGACAATGTTTTTTAATGTCACGGTATATATATATATATATATTTGAAAATGTTTGTTAATGGATCAGGTATGGTACAGAGGTACAGGGGCGTAGAACAAACAAGCAACTAAACTGTAACAAAATGAACAGGTAACAGCAATAAGAAAGGCAAATCGCCATGAGTAGCGCTCTTTGCTAAGGCCACATAGAAAAGGAAGTGAAAATATATCTAAACAACTCAGACCCGTATATATATATATAAGGTTATCAGATCCCCTCTAAGGCGCCGTTTATCTAAACTAAACAGGTTTAAGCTTGTTAGTCTTTCCTCATAACTTAAATCTTCCATTCCCCTTATTAATTTAGTCAGCCGTCTCTGCACTTTTTCTAGCTCTATAATATCTTTTTTTAAGACAGGTGCCCAAAATTGCACGGTATATTCAAGGTGCGTCTTACCATTGAATTATAAAGAGGCAAAATTAAGCTTTCATCCCAAGAGTGAATTCCCCTTTTAATGCATGCCAATAACTTGCTGGCCTTGGTGGCTGCTGTTCGACATTGGACAGTGTTGCTGAGTTTGAAGTCTATAACTATTCCCAAATCCTTTTCCTGCCTTGATTTCCCTAACTCGGTATCATTTAGGATATACCTGTAAGTTGCTTGTGTGTTCTTCACTCCAACTTTGCATTTATTTACATTAAATTTCATCTGTCATTTAAGTGCCCAGTCCCTCACATGGTACTACTTTTCCTAGATTTGTGTCATCTGCAAACACTAACACATATTTATTGATTTAAATTGAATATAAAATATATAAAATAATATAAATGGACACAATTTTAATCTTCTATCTATTCATTAATCCTTTACAGAAATATTGTTGGGACACACACAGGGTTATTCAGAGAGCGTGAAAAGCAGGAGAATTACTCGAGAATGTAAAATTTTAGGTCGAAATAGCCGATTTGGAAAGTGAGATGAAAGGGAGAATTTTTCTGGTTTGGCTATTTTGACCTAGAATTTTTCATTTTCAGTCATTCTCCTGCTTTTCACGCTCTCTGAATAACCCTGACAGGGTTATTCAAAGAGCTCCCAATTGTGGTGAATTGCCTGTTCGAGGGCAGTGAAATCCCCATAGAGAAGCAATGCTTCGTCTATTCAGAGAACACAAAACAGCTGAGAAAAGTTGCCAAAATGCCCTGCCATTCGCTGGTTTCATTCGACAGGTTTATTCAGGAGAATCCCATAGGCTTCAAATTTAAAAATATTCCCGTTTTAATCCAATATCTAATAAACCATTTATTATTTTATTCTGCAGTAGAAAGCCTCTTTATTTATAGATTTTTTAGGATCTTTTAGGCATTTTTCGGGATTTTTTTGCAATTTTTTTTCCGTTTTTTTATAAATCGTTTTTTCTTTTTTCTGTAACAGCCCTTTTTATAATCATTCATTGGATCTTATATGTAAATTTCAGACATTTTCATTCTGTAGTTTCTTTGCAAACAGCGTTTCACTTTTCGAACATTCAAGTACATTATTTTAAGACATGTTTTATAGCAGAACCCACACAAATTATATATTTTTCAGTGGACTGAGCAGTTTTAAAATAATTCATTACTATGTTTATATGTCATGTCATCTCATGTCAGTATGCCACATAAAACAATGTCAAAGAAATATAAATTTTTATTTGACTTTCAATTACTGCATGTAAATGTATTTGTGCACAATTTATTATCCATACCTTAACTACATATAGTTATAAATTCCATGGGCTGCTCTTTAAAACATTTAAAAAAAATGAAATAGGTGAGTGTGTTATTGCATTTGTCTAAGCTGCATTTAAACTACATTTTTACTACATTAATTTCAAATAACAGTTAAAAAAAATTAAAGCTTTCTCTTTTTTTGGGACATTTTGGTTTTCTGGCACTTGAATAATATGACTATGACTATAACTATGTATAAAACACTGAACACAGAATGACAATTTTTTTTTAAATAATACATAAAAATCCAAAACCAAACAGGGGTACAGTCTATATTATATTCAACTCATTATCTTTATCTCTAATCAAATATGGTAATTATAAGGTTGGGGGATTTCATTTTTATATATATATATATATACACAAAATAATTACATTTTCAGTTCATGTTTCGGGACTTTTCCCTGCGTAAAAGAAAAACTATTAACATATTACATAGGTCTAGGTGTCTTGAGAAAATTTGTGTGATTGGACCGAGTCACACTAGATACAGACAGGACTCAGCACTCACTCCTGGGTTTGCTTGATCCAGGGGCTTCTCTGGGGGTGGTGCATCAATCTTTGGCGGCTTTGGCTTTTCTTTTTCAATTACAGGGAAAATTGGATTTTACCAAGGATTTTGTGATACAGTGCTCGGTACGTGGCTATGCTAAGGGTGTGTGCAGAGTGGATACATGGCGGCCGGTCTCAGGTCATTTATTGCAGGGTTTGTGGGAATTTGTTGGGGGTTTCTGTTTTAGTGCCTACTGCTGATGAGGGTGGCGTTCAGTTTAGTTTTTTTTGGGGGCTCTGAGGTTGGGGCAGTTGCTGTGTGACACTAGGAAAGGGGGTGGAGGTTTAGGGGCTGATGCAGTTTGGGTGGAAAATGATTTGCTCGGTCAAAAACGGATCAGTTGGGTATAGGTCACAAGGTCAAGGAAGGTTAAGGAAGGTTCCTACTGTAATTGTGATAGTTCCCCTGTGGATAATGTAGCCACTTTCCTGCAGGTACGGGCGTCATCCGGTGTGGCTTTTTGTGTCACATGAATGGGCCTGGCCTTATCGAGGTATCAGTTTGTGACAATTTTTAAAAAAGGGTGGACATGTTTGGGGAGAAATCCGGCTGACTTCAGGTCTCACTCTTTTAAGAGTTATAATAGGATAAAATGTATATCTATGGAGTACATTTTGGTTTAACCCCTTCCATGTGGAGGACGCGCTCAGCGCGTCCTGCCGCATGTCCACTTCACTGCGGAGGACACGCTGAGCGCAACCTCCCTTTGCAGCGGCGATCGGCCAGGATTCCGGCCGATTGCGGCAGCCCCCAGTGCAGGCTGACATCCTCGATGTCAGCCCAGCCTCCGGGACCCACGCGGGCACGATAGATGTCGATAGACTTCCCCAGTGAGGGGAAGGTGCCTTAAGGGGAGGGGGGTCCTTTGGACCTCTCTCCGTCCCCATTTGGGCAGACCACAACCTAAAGGCAGGCACCGTTTGGAAGGGCACAGCTTACCCTTCCAAGCGACGTCTGTCTTTAACCCATAGGGGGCTGGATCACGATTTGGCACTAACAGGCGCCGTATCGCGGTCCCCTCCCGGAGCTGGCCGACATCTTGGATGTTGGCTAAGATGACTGGCATCATTGCGCATAGTGCGATGGCGTCAGTTCTTCTATTAACCCCTAGCTCCCACCTATGGTGGAGATAGGGGGTTCCGATGAACCCCCTATCTCCCGATCCGTGACAGCTAGGGGTTAATGTTTGATATTATTGGAACAGCCAGAGCATGGCCGTTCCAATGATACCAAACTTGACCATGTAAAATGTAAAAAAAATAAAATTAAAAATTTAAATAAATTTAAAATAATAAAAAAAAAAAAAAATTAAGAAAATGTTTTTTTTTGTTTTTGTATTAATGCAGCAATATTGTTCCCATCTCAATAATACTGTGAACAATGATGCTGCACTAACGATTTTTTCTATGGGGAGCGTTTGCTAAAAATCACGTAATTTTCCCCAAAAAATGTAACGAGTCCCTATTTCGAATTTTTTTAACAAGTGCACCCAAGGAAAATATAACCGAAAAGGCTTGCATGATAAAATGTGAAAAAAAACACTTTACACAATGTAGATAATTGAAAAGTCAATTTTTATTGCATTTTTTGTTATAATATTCAGGCAGGACATGACGTATACATATAATAATGATAGAATATGAATCTGCCAAGTCTGCCGGAAAGAACGATATATAATATGTCTGGGTCATATAATAAAACGTGGCTTCAAATCGCATTTAAACATGATGAGCGAAAGCGATAAAAATTTGTTTAGCACACAGGTGGGAAATGGCTCAGCAGCAAAAGGATTAATTATGGGGTTATATAAAAAAAATGAGGGATGTTGGGAGTTTGTGTTTGCATTGGGTGGAGTGTTTGGTCCTAATAATGTTTTGTTTTTAGGTCCTCCTCGTGTGGTGTGGATTGTTGGACATTCTTTGGTGTTCTAGGTATGGAGGAGGGCTCTCGTTCGGTCAGTTGGCACACAGCTGGGTTTCCCAGAGTCGGTGACACGAATACGGTGGTTTGAAATTTGTGGGCTCCTGTGGGAGGAGTTTCTGCCAGAGGTGGTGGGGGCCCTCAAGTATGGCAAGGTTCCCCATGTGTTGGTGATACACTTGGGTGAAATGTCCTGGGCGTGGTGCCTCGTGGTCGGCTTTTTGGAGTACATGAGGGCTGATTTACGGCAGTTGCGAGAATGGCTGCCATACACAGTTTATGTATGGTCGGAAATGTTACCTTGTTTTGTGTGGAGTCAGGCGTGGGATTTGGAGGCAGTGAGGCAATGCCGGGTGAAGGTTGGCTAGGTTTGTACGGATAGCGAGGTTTGTACGACAGATCTCTGGGATTGCAGTGCGGCATCTCTCCTTCGAGGCAGAGGATGCTTTCCGTTTCTACAGTACTGATGGAGTACATCTTACGGATGTGGGCACCAACATGTTTATTTTGGGCTTGAAGGAGGGTATTGAGAAAGCCCTATTCTTTATTGGTGGGGGAGCAAGCACATAAGTGGGTTATGTGTGAGCTTGTGGTGGGGGTTGGTAGGCAGTGTTGAGGTAGGGTTCTTGGTAGTAATTTTAATTTTATTATTAGAAGGAAGTGAGATGGGGATGGAGTTTAAGTGGGGTTTTAGGTTTGGGAGAGGTATGGGTATGGCGTGAACTCTTACAGCACTGTCTTCTTTCTTTGTTCATATGTTTATATATGTTTTATATATATTTGGAGCTGGTAGCTGTGGCCGATAATAAATATCATTCCACTTAACAAAGTTGTCGGTGTTTTTATTATTATGATTGTATTTTTATCTCTCCTTGCGGGCCGACAGTCATCAGTGGGCGACTCATAAAAATTTTCTGGTCCGTGTTCTGGACTAAAAAACCTGAGAGTATTAAACTTGCTTATGTTGTTTTCCAAAATTACATTTGTTACATGTTGCTCCAGTCATTTAGAAATGGAAATTGAATACAAAACGAACGAAATAGATCTTTACAATTTTATTCTGATTGCTTCTTTTGTTTATAATTTATTTTTTATTTTTTACTTCTGTAAAGAGATTTTTTTTGGGCACAGCGCATCATTGATTACATCTGCTTATGTGGAGAGCTGAATGAATATATCTCTCTCAGAGATGTGTACTAAATTAATAAAAGTGTTATTCAAATAGCGCCAGACTGTCATGCCCGGGTACCGGGGTGGTACCGGGATGTAGGGGATATGAACCCAGTATGCAGTTTCCTGCACAGATGACCGGGTGGGTAAGGTTTGGAAGGGGATGAAATATGGAAACTGACCGGATGAATTCTGCAAGATGGTGGGAAGCGTGGTGGAAACAAATGCAGGAACCAGGAAAACAAAAGGAATAGGTTTTTGCAGAGCAACAGGTAACAGGACTTCACTCTAGGCATTCAAGAGCTGTAATGATTCAGCAATTGGTCAGTGTGGGGTGGAGTACTTTATTTCGTGTGTGTGTGTGTGTGTGGTGTGACGTGCTTTGGTGTTAACTGTTGGTTGCTGGATGTAGGATGCAGGTTACAGGGCAGGAAGTACACCACCAGGGGGGGGTTCTAGGATGAAAGCTGGTTTGCAGAGAATGAATGTTGAATGCAGGTTCAGGGGTCCCCAGGATGGAACATGACAGCTGGATGCAGGTTGCAGGGCAGGAAATGTACCATCAGGGGGTTGTCAGGGTGGCTGCTGCCATGGGGCATGACACGATCGCACTCCGTGCGATAAAGATTGGCAGCAGCTGGGCATCAGCGTACAGGCTGCAGTGTCCATTCTCCGGATACAGGGTCCTGGACACATATATATAACAAAAGTTCCTTGTAACGGTGTAACAGCCTGGTTCTTCAGGTGGGGGTTCTGGACCTGTAGGAGTGTCACGGTCACGTAGACTCCTGGAGACAGAGTGACACAGGTAGGAGGCAGGGTTACCCGAAAACATATTGCTTACATAGGCAGATGGCATCGGGTCAGATGTTGTCTGTAAACCGTCCTGGATCTCTTCAGCAATAACGTTGGTTGGCGGTGCTTTTTTCTCTGCCGTCTTCGGGCCTTAGATCTTGAGGTTTTACAGGTCTCACCCTTTAGGTTTACAGGAATAGAAGACTCTGCGATGAGAGTGGTGCCCATATAACTGGTTGGCTGTAGTATAGGCATCTCTTCTTCTCCAGGTTCACTGTCATCGCTAAAGGAGGAAAAGAGTTTCAGACGGGATGTACGGTCCTCTTCTCCTCATCCCTTTTGCCACCTTCTCCTTCTGATATAGAGTCCTCGCTGTAAGAGGAACATATGCCTCGCCACGCCTTCATGGTGGTGTCAGACCCGCATGTTGACTCGGGGGTCCTTCTGCGACAACGGCGTTCTCTTGATCTGACTCCTCAGAGGGTATATAACCAAATGGAACAACATCATACAGAGGGTCATAACCAGAACTTTCAAATCCACAGATGGTCGGATCTTGTTGGCTGTGAGTTGTCACGTTTGGAACCTGTGTGCACAGAATCTCCATCGGCTCTGGTTCCACCGAAGCAGGTTCCACATCCATAGGATGGACAGGTTCAGGCTCCCTGGGCAAGGGTATGGAGGCCTCTACGTCCATGGGAATGTCAGTCCTCTTCAGAGCTGGACGTCGGCGGCACCGCGATTCTGGGCACAGCTCTCCTAGGAGTAGGTCTGGGTACAGGAGGTCTCCTGGATGCGGGTGGCTTCCTGGGTACAGGTTTGGGGGGAGGTGGAGGTTTTTGGGACCTCTTGGTACAGGTGGCTTTCTGGGTGTACCCTCGTGCAGCAGACCCCCTGGGGGCCGGTTTGGGCAAGGGTACCGGCTTAGGCGCTGCAGGTCTCTTTGAAGCTGACTCCACATCAGGGACTTGTTTGGAGACAGCAGTAGGCCTGGGAGCTCGTGGTTGCTGCAGAGTTCTACGCACTGGAGCCTGCTTGGAGGTAGTAGCAGGCTTAGAAACCACAGTAGATTTCAGGGGTCTTAGTGGGCAGTCCACGAGCCAATGGGTGGGGTCCCCACAATAGAGGCACAGATCGGTGGTCTGTCTCCTGGCCCGTTCCTCGGGAGACAGAGGGCCTCTGTGTTGCTGGTCGTAGGTGCACATTTCATGGGTGCGGTTGACTGCAGATTGTGCAGCAAGCCCCCCACTAGGGTAGCAAGGCTTCTCAGCATCTCCTGGAGGCATAGCAAGGTGGAGTGCAGGACTGCGGGTTCATTTAATTTTGGCTGAATCATTCTGTCATGCCCGGGTACCGGGGTGGCACCGGGATGTAGGGGATATGAACCCAGTATGCAGTTTCCTGCACAGATGACCGGGTGGGTAAGGTTTGGAAGGGGATGAAATATGGAAACTGACCGGATGAATTCTGCAGGATGGTGGGAAGCGTGGTGGAAACAAATGCAGGAACCAGGAAAACAAAAGGAATAGGTTTTTGCAGAGCAACAGGTAACAGGACTTCACTCTAGGCATTCAAGAGCTGTAATGATTCAGCAATTGGTCAGTGTGGGGTGGAGTACTTTATTTTGTGTGTGTGTGTGTGTGGTGTGACGTGCTTTGGTGTTAACTGTTTAACTGCTGGTTGCTGGATGTAGGATGCAGGTTACAGGGCAGGAAGTACACCACCAGGGGGGGTTCTAGGATGAAAGCTGGTTTGCAGAGAATGAATGTTGAATGCAGGTTCAGGGGTCCCCAGGATGGAACATGACAGCTGGATGCAGGTTGCAGGGCAGGAAATGTACCATCAGGGGGTTGTCAGGGTGGCTGCTGCCATGGGGCATGACACAGACTTGCCACCGAAGGGAACCAAATGGTGAATTTAACCGTACGGTGCAATTTCTTGCCAGTTCATTTATTCACAAAGCTGTCAATTTGCGAAATAGCGTGAATTGACTCCGCACTGCGCAATTTGGTGATCTTCTGTGGCATTGAAATGGTCCCATAGAGAAGTAATGCTTAATCCATACAGAGAATGCCAAACTGCACCAAAGTGTCAATGAAATGCCCTGATTTTCAGTGATTCAGTTCGACAGGTTTAAACAGGCAAATCACGTTGAATTCAATGCTAAAAAATAGTTTTAAATTCTTTAGTCAACTGTTTATTCTATTCATTTTCAGCAAACCGTCTTTTTATTATTTTTTTAAATTTTTGGGGATTTCTTTAAATTTTTTTAGGCACAATTTTTGACTCCCAATTTTTTTTTAAGTTTTCTTTTGTCCTGTGCCAGACATTTTTTTTTTTTTTATAGGACCTTTTTATTATTTCCACATATTTTTATGCATTTTTATTGTTTTAAGCATCTTTTCAAGAATAGCAGAGTTTAGCGCACTTTGGGGACCCCGTGGTGAATAGGGAATTAGCTGCAGGGTCAGCAAACTGGAACCGCTGAAGTGCGGCGAACAAGAGAGCACCATAATTTCATAGAGATTTCAGTGCTTTCTGAATAACCCCATAAAATAATGTTTTTAAGATACACTGTTCTTATAATATTCTTTTCTTGCATGCTGAAACACTTTATCCAGTCTTAGAAAACACTGCAGGCAGAGGAAGCACTGACTCTATATTCATTCATTGGTCAATTCTGCCATTGACTAGGGATGAGCTGTTCGGTTCGATCAGTTCGGAGTTCAATTCGAACATTGGTAGTTCGAAAGTTCGCGAACTTCAGACTTTTTGGGATGTTCCCCAAAAGTTCAAAAACAAAAAGTAATTTTGAAAAAAGTATAAAAAATGCTTAAAAAATACAAAAAAAGCTAGAAATAAAGAGACTCTTTACTGCAGAATATTATAAGCAACGGTTTATTATATATTGCATTAAAACGGGAATATTTTTAACATTGAAGCCTATGGGATAAAACATTCTTGTTAATAAAACATCAGGCAGACACGGCCCTCTAATTAGGCACTATAGAGGGCAGCCTGCAGGGACCTCCCAAGGATCCCCTTGAGGAGCATTGAGGAGCAAGGAGCATGCGGCCGCCGGATGACAGAGCTGCGATTGTGCGGGCTAGCCGCACGGGTGCATGTGGCAGAGACAGGCAGCGCAGGGAAGGAGCCACTGCACCTGCGGCCACGGCAGACCCCCCCAGCCCCCACCAGGATCCAGGGAGCCCCCACTGACCAACCAGGCTAAGGTAAGGCAACACGTTTCTAAAAAAAATTAAATCTGAGGACATTTTTAAATGTCCCCGGGAACATAAAATAAAACCTTTTTTTTCTTTCTCTACCTTGCTGAATGTATTTAATTATATATATTAGATACATTCAGCCAGGTAGAGGGGGGTGGCATGTGGGCTGCGCGGGGTCTCAGGCAGTGGTTTGGTTTTTTGTGTGTATATTTTTAGCAAATTTATAGGGGAAGGTAACGGCAGGTATGATATATATATACAGATAAGATATATTTCTATATTCTTATAAATATATATATCCAGACTTGTATTACACACACATTTTGGCAACTAATTGTCCCCCCCATTTGGCTGATCCCTCCAGAAGAAATGTTGAACCCGATAGAGCAGAGAATAATATATATATATTCTCTGTTCTGTCGGGTTCAACATTTCTTCTGGAGGGATCAGCCAAATTGGGGGGGGGCACATTTAGTTGAGATTGTCCACATGCCACCTCCCCATGTGCGTATGTGTATATATGGTCTGAGGTCCGTGGGTGGGTGTATATATATATATCTGCTTGTTGATTTATACGTATATATAGGTCTGAGTGTTGATATAAAAGTTTCGGCTCGTTTCGTTCGTAATTCAACAATTTTTAGTTCGGATCGTTTCGGCCGATTTCCGTTTCAGTTCGTTTCGGCTCGTTTTTCGTATCGACTTTTTTTGTGATTTTGGACATTTTTGTGTATTCGGTGTGGGAAATGTTTTGCCCCATAGACTTCAATGTTAAAAATATTCCCGTTTTATTTCAATATCTAATAAACCGTTTATTATATTCTGTAGTAAAGAGTCTGTTTATTTCTAGATTTTTGAAACCTCACAGTAATGTGCGCCGTGTATTATGAGCATACAGTATTATATGGGAGTATTGCTTTATGAGCAAGAGTAGTTAAAAAAAATAAAAAAAAACGTATAACTCGGGGGGGCTGACACCATGAGTTACTGCATCAAGTGACACCAACCCTAGTGACGCCACTGACGGTGTGAAGGCACTTGCTGCCACCAAAGGCAAAAATATTTGGGTGCACTGCCACCGACTCCTGTACCAGATTCATATAAATGTAATATTGGCCCGCAGGGTCCAACCCTGCACTCTTCCACAACAATACCACAGAGGGGTTACGGTGTGACGGCACTGTTGCCGACACTAAAGGCCCAATTTTAAAGCACCTATTGTTACTTTCATTCAAAGCCTGCATAAGTTCCACCATAATTTAGCCAAAAAAATCAGTAAACTTGTTCTGCGTGTCCTAAAATGTTTCCTCTTTTTATACAGGCTGCCGCCCCAAGCAGTTGTTTATGAATAGATTAAAGGAAAACCGTTTACCGTCATTTGAAACGTCATTTTTTTGTTTTTAAATGTTTCTATACATCCTACAAATCCGCCACTTCACGGGCAGGTTATGGGGACCTCCTAGGCACGATATTTGAAGGAATTATTTGTTTTTATTTTTAACCCTTTTTTATGGAAAACTCACTGTTCCTTTAACCCTTTCGCTGCTGAGGCTTTTCACACCTCTGTGCTGAGGTCATTTTTACCAGTTTTGCTCATCATGTTTAAACGTGTTTTGAAGGCTTATTTTAGTATATGACCCAGACATATTATATATCGTTCTTTCCGTCAACTCTCGGTAGATTCATAATATGTCATTATTATATGTATACGTTATGTCATGTCTGTATATTATAACAAAAAATTCAATAAAATATGTATTTTCAATAATTTATAACATGTAAAGTGTTTTTTTTCACATTTTAACATGCGAGCAATTGCGGTTATATTTTGTATGGGGTCTCGTTACATTTTTTTTGGGGAAAATTACACGATTTTTAACAAACGCACCGCATACAAAAATCGTTAGTGCAGCATCATTGTTCACATTATAATTGAAATGGGAACAATATTGCTGCATTAACGAACCAAAAAAAAGAAAAAAAATGTTTATTTTTTTTTTATAATTTTTTTTTTAAATATATTTATTTTTATTTAATTTTTATTTTTTTAAAAAAACTTTTTTCACAGTAGTGTTTGGTATCGTTGGAACGGTACTCTGCTCTGGCCGATCCAACCATACCAAACTTTAACCCCTAGCTGCCACGGATCGGGAGATAGGGAGTTCATTGGAACTCCCTATCTCCACCGTTGGTGGCAGTTAGGGGTTAACTCTAGGACTGGCGTCATCGTGCTATGCACGATGACGCCAGTCCTCAGGGGAGTTCCCAGAGGCTTGGCCGACATCCAAGATGTCGGCCAGCTCCGGGAAAGGATCACGAACCGGCGCTTTTCAGCGCCGATTCGCGATCCAGCTCCCCAGGGGTTAATGCCAGGCACCATTTGGAAGGGCAGGCTGTGCCTTCCAAATGGTGCCTGGGTTAACCCCCGCAACGCCGCCGATCGGGAGGGAGAGAGGTCCGAAGGACCTCCCCCCCCTCCCTTTCAGGCACCTCCTCCGCACATGCGGGGGGGGCGCCTGAATTAGGTGTCATCGCGCTGCCGCGATGACACCTAATTTCATCGGCGGCGGTTCCGGATGCTGGGCTGACATCGAGGATGTCAGCCCGCACCGGGGGGGCCAGCGATCGGCCGGAACCCGGCCGAACGCTGACCCCAAAGGGAGGACGCGCTCAGCGCGTCCTCCGCACACCAGCAGCCATGCGGAGGATGCACTGAGCGCGTCCTCCGCATAGAAGTGGTTAAAAATGTTTTTTTTAAAAAAACTTTTTGTCCTTTATTTCCTGTCCCCCAGGGCACTACCCGGACCCACATACACCTTTTATGGCAAATATTTTGCATATATGCCCTCTTGGAGGGCACTCTAAAAATCGAACTTTTGAGTCCCATTGACTTGCATTGAGTTATGTTCGAGTTCGAACTCGAACTTTTGAAATTGTTCGAGTTCGAATGCGAACCGAACACGGGGGTGTTCGGCTCATCCCTACTAATGCAAACAACACAGTACAAAACAAAGGAATATTCCCATTGTGATTCTCTTGCGTATTTGCAACAAGATAATGAAGATTATTTATGAAAATGGGAATTGTAGAGATCTGAAAAGAGTTTTGAAAATATAAGAAACACATTGAAACTATGTGGATACTTTGTCCTAAATTTTGCAATTTCCTTGTCAATTTCACACTTTGAGCGAACAAACCCATTGAATCAAAAGAACCTTAAATACACTTTCTGAATGCTCCATGTCCAAGTAAGTCATAAAAAATGAATTATCGGCTTCCACATTTCACATATAAAAGACAAACCTCTAGTCTATTGAAACTCATTTGAAGGTGCTAGGGAAAACCCATTTACACGTAGAATTGGGTCTCAATAACTTACTGTTAAATAATTTCTAAAGACGATAAAATCACCAGAGTCTCTTTAACACTTTCTGTTCTGTTGGCATGGAAAGAAAATTTCGGAATAAGATAAATAATTCTGTTAAAAATACCAGTTTTATAACTTGACTTATAAAAAAATGGAGGTGGATAAAAGTGTTTGGGTGTTTTTGTAGTTCACAAACATATGTATGTGTAGCTGGCAACATCAGAGGTGACATCACTGTCTTTTGCGACAGGATCTGAAGACAAAAAAGTTTCATTGAGGTTTTATACTGTTTCTCTGAACTGTTTAACCAGATTTCTGTCACGTCTGGCATCCCAGGGGTTACCTGGCCCCTGGCAGCGCCATCCTCGCTGCTCGCTGGCCAGGTGCCGAATGATATGCCGGCCCACGGCGGTACAGCATGATGATATGTAGTCGCCGGGTTAAAAGTCAGTCTGCTTCGGCAGACTTGTGGCCCTGATGTGGAGTTTACTTCCCCAGTGCTATGTGAGATATTTTGGTTACTGATTCTGAATTTGGCTATTTCTGAGAACCAGAGCCAGATTTGTACCTCAGGAGCCTGTAGGCACAGAAATGTGGAGCGCCCCTAACCCCCCCAAACAAAAAAAAGAAACATGGCAAAATTACTATTTAAAGTTTCATTTCGAGGCAAAAAAGCCTGAAAAATATACATTTTAAAGAATGGAAAAACTGTTTTTCTCTGCGCTCAGATCAAAAGACAAGACAGAATCTGTTGCCTTAGTTGAGTTAGTTACAGTTAGAAGTATTTATAAAGCGTCGACAGTTTGCGTAGAGCTGTACAATGGGAGAACAGAATAACAAATATACATACACGCTACACACACAGAACAGAAGGAGGGAGGACCCTGCTTGAGAGCTTACAATCTATGAGGAGAGGGGTGACACATTAGGTGTGTGGGAGGATGGAGCAAGAAATGAACAAAGGGGGATCATGGAGTGAGCCGATAGGCTTCTCTAAAGTAATGCAATTTCAGAGACTTCTTGAAGGACTAGAGAGACGTGGAGAGTATAATGTTGCAGTGGAGGGACTTCCATAGAGAGGGGTGGCTTGAGAGAAGTCCTGAAGGCGAGAGTTGGGGGTGCGCGTACGAGCAACTCATAGCATCAGATCATTGGCCGAACGAAGTGAGCGGAGCGGGATGTACCTGCTAATAAGGGAAGAGATGTAGGTAGTGGCATGGTTATGGAGAGCTTTGTACATGAGCACCAATATAATGAATTGGATTCTATAGGAATCAGGAAGCCAGTGTAGAGATTGACAGAGGGGTGAGATGTGAGCGGTACATGAGGTGAGGTGTGAGAGGTGCAGGAAGTGAGGTGCAGGAGGTGCAGGAGGTGAGGTGTGAGGGGGGCAGGAGGTGAGGTGTACGAGTCTGGCACAGGCATTCATTACAGACTGCAGAGGCAGAATCTGGAACCTCTTAAGGCCAGAGAAGGAGAGAAGGAGGTTACAGTAGTCAAGGTGGGAGATAATAAGAGCTTGGATGAGCATTTTAGCAGAGCCCTGATTAAGACAGGGACGAACGCGTTCAATGTTTTTTAAAATAAAATACAGTCAGGAACCAATGTTTAATTGAATCTAAAAATATTTTTTAATTATACTGTAAGTAATATTTGGGAATATACCCAATGCATTTAATACTGTAATAACCTATGTGCCAGTTAAATGTCGCCATCTGCTGGTCAAAAGTTACTGCAGTTTTTGTCTCCATGCAGGATCAGCTGGAGAGATGTCAGTTACAGACATTCTCCAGCTTGTTTTAAAAATTGTTAGCTCCGCAGGTATCATGCCCCAATGCTAAAAATTTGGGTTACTTTCTGGAGCCCAAAGGCAAATTAATTTATTTTGCAATGGTACGGCATAGCCCCTGATTATGTTAACACTATCTCAGGCTGCTGTGTCTGCTACAGCTGATCATATATACATGACCGCGGTACTGAAAGGGTTAAGGCAGCCAAATCAACTGAAGTTTACCAATTGAAGGCTGGCATTTTATTTAATGCAACATTTACATTTCTGTTTATAAGAATAATTCTATCTGTTGGATACTTGTAGAACACAGCCACTTTTTTTCCCTTTGAGTTCTCGGATTTAACATTTATCCATTTCATTGATTTCCTGTTCATGGTTTTTGCTACTGTTACTAACTGTTGTCAAATCCGGAGGGAAATCAAGCCTGTATCTTTTTAAACAAAAGCTAGAAATACTGATAATAATGATGCTAAGCTGTAGATCCTTGTGATCCTTGCGTTACAAGCTAACGGAGTGTATATTAATTTCTTTGCTAATTGGGTTCAGTAACGCTTATGTAAACATCCTGCAAGAATGAAAAAAAGCCAATTTAAGCTGTAAACTTACAGAAAACCCTGATAAGAAATGACTTGTGGCTTTGTTGTTGTTTACTCCTTAATGGTAACCTTGCCATACATCCGTTACGTTACGGTTCTCACTCTCAGGGTCGAATGCTCTGCTTCCACCTCCTCATTTAAGTAATATCATATAACAGTGTTCATTAAAATTTCATTTCATATCATTGTATAACAGCCATACAAAATAAAAAATAAAAACCTCAAACAACTCAACCTTTCCTACAATTGTGATTGGCAGTGATTCAACAAGAAGGTAGTTTTGTTACAAATAGTCTCCTAAGATTGAACAAAATAAAATAAATATATCGAAATTACTTTGCTGTATCTTAACATTAGGCAGGAAGGACAAAACTGTCTTTTGCCGTGGAGAAGCTGAATGATAGCTATAAGATTCCATTTGATTTGTTGCAGAGTTTGCCTAACTTGATATTTAATATTTTTTTTGTTTATTTTTTTTTTATAGTTTCCTCAGCCTTTGAGCAACACTGAGGATTTCAAGATTACCTTCATATGAATTGCTCCCTCCATTCTCTCTGCATTTTGTTGCAGTCTACGTTAAGATACATCAGATACAACTTATTTTGGACAAACTAGTGCTAGCATTTGTCACGTTCGCGGTAGCGCTCACCCCTGATATCTGTGGTGTGGATCCTTTTGGACAGACCTCTGTGCTTTTCGATTTTTTAAGCAGTCAGGACTGCTAGCCCTAGCACTCCCAACCAGGGAGGTCAGACAGAACAACACTAGGTACCACTTAGTAGCAAATGATTTCGAGACCAAGTGTCTACTGAGCCAAAACAAGTTAACTATACTGATGCGAGAAAATCGATTAGGTAGAAGTTTGAGAAATACGAAATACACGCGCAGCCCCCACTCTCTGGAACGCTCTCCCTCGTACTGTCAGACTTTCCCCTAACTTCTCTTCCTTCAAACGCTCCCTTAAAACATTCCTATTTAGGGAAGCCTACCACCCAACTCACTGACACAACCATCAATCACTCTCACCTTACAGTCCTCTCCTCCTGTTTCCAACCCCAACCCTCCAAGATTGTGAGTTCCTACGGGAATAGGGCCCTGTACTGTTTGTCAAATGTTGTTCAATGTATTGTAACCCTGTCTATACTGTGCTTATTGTACAGCGCTGCGGAATATGCTGGCGCTTTATAAATAATGAATAATAATAATAATAAAAAAATACGTTCATACACGTTTGCTCATCTTTTGTTTCATTTACCTTTGTCCTTTAGATTGTAAACTCACGGCATGTCTGACTGAGCACTTGGTTAAAGTACTATATTTCCTAGACTAGCTATCCACGGGCAGGGTTGTCTTTTCCTTATTTATCATGTATGTCTCATGTTTGTGCTCCTCCATTGTACAGCGCTGCGGAATATTTTGGCGCTTTATAAATAAAGATTAATAATAATAATACACCAGGGGTTAACAGAAGCGTGGTCAAATATATAATCCGAGTCGGCAACACAGACGGTAGTCATACAGGCAGGGTTGGCAACAGAGGGGGTAGTCGTACAGGCAGGGTAGGCAACATAGAAGACACTCATACAGTCCGTGTCAGCCAGGTAGATCGAGGGGTAGATTGACTCAGCACCCTGCAGGGCAGGCCTACAATCGGAGACTGCGTGATATATTATGCACCTAAGTTCAGTATAAGCAGAGAGCACAATAAATATACCGAAGGAGTCAGAGAGAGAATAGTCAAGAAGGCAATCCGGGTCAAATACAAGCAGGGTCCTCATACAAGCAATATCGGCAACAGAGTATAGCAATCAGTGAAACACAGAGTGGATACACCAGGCGATGCGGGAATAAGTCCACGTCAGGGCGACAAGCTGATTCTCGTGCCCTGCATTTAAGGCCGGCGGCTCCGGGTCACCACACCAAGCCCCACCCCTCCAGATGCCGGACGATCAGCCGGAACTCCTGGCACCCGGTCAATCAGCGACGCCACCAGCTGTCCAGACCCCCCAGGAAGGGCCGCAGGGTCCGAGGATGTGACAGCATTCTTTTCATAATTGTGGTGTTTGTTCTAGGATTAGGGTTAGAAGTAAGGTTACTATTTCTGTTTGCTTTCCAAAAAATTTTGGATTTTCCAAAATGTTTTTTTGTCAGAAACCAATGTTTTTTTTTGTAAAATCATTTCTAATTCATTGTAAAAGAAGAAATATTTGAGCTTATACCCATTGTATTTCTTATTGTAAATAATCTATTTTGGCCAGTAGATGGCACCATCTACTGCCAAATCGAGTTACAGCCATTTGAGTGGATGGTCTATTTTCTTTTATTTTTCCCTGCATCAGCTGCTGAAAGCCTGATACTTCAAAGCTTTGAGCAGCTGATTTTACAGTTTAAGCTCTTTGGGCATTATGCCCACAGGGATAAAACTTTGGGGGCACCTTCTGCAGTCCAAAAGCAAACAAAATTTGTTTTCAGCGAAAAAAAATCATTTCTTTTGTGCTGCAGATCAGCATATCGAGATATCTTGATATCGGGGCACCGGATGGTGCCTTTGAAGTCCGATATATCTTGATATCATTAGTGAAGGGGTTATGCAATGGATTCTGCTCCTTTTTTTGACATGAGCATAACTCTAACTTTAACCCTAAAACACCAGTATTCTAAAATGACAGTAGTATGATACTAATTTGAATGATAAAAAGGCACCTGCAACTTTTTTCTTCAGCGTCTGAATGGTCATTTATAAAAGACGACTTTTTTGATTAGTCATAACATAACGTCTCCACAAGGTGGTGTATACCACAGGAAAAAACTATTTTATCAAGACTAGAATTGCTTATATGTATTGACAGTTCTGAGGTTGCACAGTCTTGAGAATTGGATAATTCTTGTTTTTTTTGTATGTGATTTCTGCATTCTAAACAATCAGTTTTACATGGCATCTACTGCGCATTGTGGATTTCCTTTTAAGTTCCTGATTTTAGGAAATAGACACAGTATTGATACAGTATGGACAAAATTGAATTTCAGCCAAATTTTAGCTAGTCAGAATTTTGGAAGCACTTGAATTTCTGAATCAACAAAACGCACCCAAATTAAATGCTCTCGAATTCATCCAAATATGTTCGGATCAATTTGTTTTCAATCAGATGACTGAAAAAATTGTCATTATTGTACATGCACAGCTGTGAATAAATTAAATTAAGCCCTTAATTTGTGACTGTGAGACTGTGTCTCTACATAACCATTAGGTTTTTTTTATTACATGCAGTTATGTTTAGTCGTGGCAGGGCACAACCTGCTAAATTTAGAGCATGTCCGGTTTTGAGATGAAACCAAAATATCAGAGGATTCTAAAATGCTTCCGAGTACAAAACATCAGAATCCAAAGTGTCTGATATGACAGTTCATGAGATGCTTCGAAATCGGAATTATTGGAAATCCGAATTGTCCTAAATGGCAGTTTCCGAAATGCTTCAGAAAAATGGAAAGGTGACATTTGCCAAATCAAGCTGAATTTCTAAAAAATAAATAAATAGAAAGGCTTTTTGCTGAAACTGAAAAAAAGAATAAGCAGGTGAATTAAAAATAATTAAAAACCATACAATTTTTTTTACATTGAATCTATGGGATTTGCCGGTTTAAAACTGTCGAACTGAATCATCGAAAATCAGGGCATTTCACTGACATTTCAGTGCAGTTCAGTGTCACAACATAGAAAAGCTACCTACCCTGTGCAGAAGGAGCGTGTACCAAGGGGTACAGCTCCAAGCCTCTGCACTTACTAACTCTACCTACTCTCAGGGCCCCAAGTTATGCCAACTTAACCCCCTTAAGCCATACACACCCTTCCGAATATACGCTGCCACCACGAAAGTAATAGGGCACTTTCGAAACTCCACTAGCTGTATACCACCCCAATCCAGAAGCCCAACCATATACAGCTAATATATCTACCAAATGTTAAATGCTAAAGTAACGATAAAACAACCTATTCTATTCAAGAAGCATGAATTATCTAGAGCAGAGACAGTACTGGGTTTTAACGTTTTAATGTAAAAAGATAAAAATACAAACTTTACACAATGCCGATATCACAAAAACAAGACAAACAACATATAAGCGAACGTGCAAATACAGTTCTTGAAATAAAATGGGACTTACATAGAAAACCTAACTTGATTAGGCAACTTCCATGGGTATTTCCAGATATCAAATGTCCCAGAAGGTTCTTGGATGTTCACCCACTCCAAGTCTTTGCCGAAATACCATGAGTTTTGGATGAGCATTCTATACAAAGAGCTTGCCCCTCACCCTCTTCCCCAACCCAGTTGGTTCCCTGATCAAGTTTCCATTCAGCCCAAGGGAGCAGATCAGATAAGCGATTGTAAATACAGAGGACTTGCCTGGCAAACTCCTTTGCAAAGACAAGAGAACCCCCCCCCCCACAAATTCTGCTTTTAAAATCTAACACACTGTTTGCAGAAAAGGATGCCTGTGTGTGACATTCAGCATCCTCTAAATAGATTAAGCATTACTTCTCTATGGGACAGTTTCACTGCCACCAAAGATCGCCGAGTTGTGGCGATCTGTGGCAAACTGGAACTGCAACTGAAATTGTTCAGTAGCAAGTTCGGCGCTCTTTAAGTAACCCTTATAGACTTTTTGAGTTGGGATTTCCTTGTTATCAATTCAGTAAACTAATCTGCTTGATGGACTAACTAAATAAATCAAATAATATCTCACCTTCTGACTATTAAAAGTCAGCGAATATTTCTCTTATGTATCTGCGACCTTAACTCACCAGCCGTATAATCTTCCAGGCTCTCTTCTGCTAATGCTAAGCCACTTCAATATTCTAATTTTACTTTACCTTCACTGATGGTTTACTGTGGGAACGTTACGTCTTAGAGCGCTGATAATCTACAGTATTTTCAGCCTTCTCTGCATAAGGCACTTAACTGCTAATTACAACAAACTGTGATTACATGCAAATGCGGTAAAATGTAAAACAAGAAGTAAACGAAGATGAATTCAGAACACAGAAACAGAATATCATTCATTTCAAGTAATGCTACTAATGCTGCTTTGAATAATTCTTATGACAAAAATATAATTAATAAGTCACTGTGTGTCCTTTTTTTTCCTAGAGTGGCTTTTCATTTGGCAGCTGACATTTCCCAAATGGTTACAATACTTCATAGTACTATATATTATCATATGATATTTAAAAATGTCACAACAGTTACATGAACATTTGTAGTATTTTTTATGAAACTTTACATGACTGTTTCTTCCCTGAAGTATTTTGTTCTCCTTTCAGCCTAATTTCGTTTTCTTTTCTCTGTCATAAGCATCCCATTGGTGGATAGCATCAAGAAGATAGCACCGTGCATACATGATGGAGTTTTGAATGGATGAATCAGTTGATATAAAGGTTATTGGTGTTATTCTTCTCAAAAGTCTGTAACTCCTACCGCAACACAACTCTACCCTAAAGGGTTTAGTCAGAGAGAGCTGATCTGGCCCCAAAATGTCATCAAATGGGGAATTTCCCAATACGGTGACATTTCGGGGCCACTCGGCTATTCAGAGAGCAGGCAGTTCGCTAAATTTTGCCGAACTGCCAGCCAGTACGATGCCTGTTCGACGGCAGTGAAATCTCCCACAGAGAAGCAATGGTTAATCTATTAAGAGAACACCGAGCAGCAGAGAAAAGTTGCCGAAATGTCCTGCTGCTTGGTGTTTTCATTCAGCAGGTTTATTCAGGCGAACCCCATAGGCTTCAATGTTAAAAATATTCAGTTTTTATCCAACATCTAATAAACCGTTTATTATTTTAATCTGCAGTAAAAAGTCTCTTTATTGAATTTTTCGGATCTTTCAGGCATTTTTCGGGATTTTATTTAGCAATTTTTTTTTAGAAAAAAGCATGTTTTCTTTTTTCTGTAACAGACTTTTTTTATTATCATTCATAAGACCTTCTATGTAAATTCCAGGCATGTTCGTTCAGTAGTTTTTTGCAAACACCGTTTCAATTTTGACACTTTCAAGCCTACTGGATTTTTTTTTTACCCCGTTCGTCAGCTTGTCGGCTTTTTCCAGCGGCTGGTCTGCACTGTGATCAGTGGCTCGTCGGCTTTTTCCAATGTGTCCGAACGTGCGTGTACTTTGCGGCGAGTTTTCAGTGAGTGTTCGGCAGGTTTGCGGCGGGTTTTCCTTGTACTTCAGGGTCCCTGAAGGGTGGGGATCGTTGATTCCCCGTAGTGCAGGGAAGTGCAGAGAACGAGACAGCACTGAAATGTCAGCGACGTTTCGGTGCTCTCTGAATAACTCATATGTTTAGCACTTGTTTATGTAATTTATTCACTAATCTGTAATCCTGTGGCAAAAAGTGATGTACAGCTAAAAACGTTCAAATACAACTGAACCATATCCAGTGTATATCTTTATGGGCTAAAGGCTAAGAAATGTCAGTGCTAAACATCGGATGCACAAAACAATGAAAAAAATGTCCTCAGTAAAATAAAATTTAAAAGCTAATGGAAGTTACACATGATCTGTGCTTGTGAGGTACAAAATTATCACCTAATTCTGAAGCTTATATTCTTTTTCACCCCTTCTACTTATGGTATGATCTTTAGGTTATCATTCAAGGACTGCATTTTAAAACCTTCCCTGGATTAGGCTTTATAAACAATATCTGGTTATCCTCTTACCACTGGGTGGGTTGCAGTAGGCGAGTGGGTCTAAACGCTGGTGGGGCTGCTGTAGCCCTTGCTGTGGTCCTTCTACGCAGCTGATGCGCTGCTGCTGCACAAAGCTGTAAGCTGCAGTTCTATCTTCAGTAACTCCCATTTGGCTCGTAGATGGTGACATCTTCCTTCCCAATAGGTTATTACAGTAAGAAATACATTGGGGATATTCCCAAATATGTCTTACTATATAATTAAAATAATTTCTGTTAAAAACCTGGTTCCAGACAGTGTTTTTTTTTGTAAAATCACTTGGTAGTAAAAGGATTAACCCCATATAAAAGGATTTTGACCATATTTTGCTTATCAGATTTAAACACTATTTGAAGTCATGTTTTATTGTACATCTCAGACATAGTAATATTATATATTGTTTTTCTTCTGTGTATTCAAAGTATATTGCCAAAAGTATTGGCTCACCTGCCTTGACTCGCATATGAACTTAAGTGACATCCCATTCCTAATCCATAGGGTTCGATATGACGTCGGTCCACCCTTTGCAGCTATAACAGCTTCAACTCTTCTGGGAAGGCTGTCCACAAGGTTTAAGAGTGTGTTTATGGGAATTTTTGACCATTCTTCCAGAAGCGCATTTGTGAGGTCACACACTGACGTTGGACGAGAAGGCCTGGCTCTCAGTCTCCGCTCTAATTCATCCCAAAGGTGTTCTATCGGGTTGAGGTCAGGACTCTGTGCAGGCCAGTCAAGTTCATCCACACCAGCCTCTGTCATCCATGTCTTTATGGACCTTGCTTTGTGCACTGGTGCACAGTCATGTTGGAAGAGGAAGGGGCCAGCTCCAAACTGTTCCCACAAAGTTGGGAGCATGAAATTGTCCCAAATGTCTTGGTATGCTGAAGCATTCAGAGTTCCTTTCACTGGAGCTAAGGGGCCAAGCCCAGCTCCTGAAAAACAACCCCACACCATAATCCCTCCTCCACCAAACTTTACACTTGGCACAATGCAGTCAGACAAGTACCGTTCTCCTGGCAACTGCCAAACCCAGACTCGTCCATCAGATTGTCAGATGGAGAAGCGCAATTTGTCACTCCAGAGAACGCGTCTCCACTGCTCTAGAATCCAGTGGCGGCGTGCTTTATACCACTGCATCCGACGCTTTGTATTGCACTTTGTGATGTATGGCTTGGATGCCGCTGCTCCGCCATGGAAACCATTCCACGAAGCTCTCTGCGCACTGTTCTTGAGCTAATATGAAGGCCACATGAAGTTTGGAGGTCTGTAGTGATTGACTCTGCAGAAAGTTGGCGACCTTTTCGCACTATGCACCTCAGCATCCGCTGACCCCGCTCCATCAGTTTACATGGCCTACCACTTTGTGGCTGAGTTGCTGTCATTCCCAAACACTTCCACGTTCTTATAATACAGCTGGCAGTTGACTGTGGAATATTTGGGAGCGAGGAAATTTCACAACTGGATTTGTTGCACAGGTGGCATCCTATCACAATTCCACGCTGGAATTCACTGAGCTCCTGAGAGCGACCCATTCTTTCACAAATGTTTGTAAAAACAGTCTGCATGCGTGCTTGATTTTATATACCTGTGGCCATGGAAGTGATTGGAACACCAGATTCTGATTATTTGGATGGGTAAGCGAATACTTTTGGCAATATAGTGTATATCATTACTATCAGGGTTATTCAGAGAGCGTGAAAAGCTGGAGAATGAAAAATTCTAGGTCAAAATAGCCAAACCAGAAAAATTCTCCCTTTCATCTCACTTTCCAAATCGGCTATTTTGACCTAGAATTTTTCATTCTCCAGACATTCTCCAGTCATTCTCCTGCTTTTCACGTTCTCTGAATAACCCTGTATGTGTACATGTACTATGACATTAGAATGCTATATCAAAAAAATATAACTTGTGTAACTTTTTAGTTGGATTTTAATTATTAACAACATGTAAATTTGTTTTCCCATATTTTCTATAGGGTATTCTTTTAACCCCTTAGTGACCGGGCGGTTTTACACAAATCCGTCTTTTAGGCTGGGGTCAGACGAGCGTGATTTCTACGGACTGTACGTCCGTGCAGTACGGACATCGTCAGTACGGATGACGCAGTAGTGGTCACACAGTCCGTTTTTTCACTGAAGTTATTTTTTGACGGATGTAGGAGGGAAAATAAATTACCATGAAAAAACATTCTGTCCGTCAAAAATGCTGGACGTATAAATGCAGTCCGTCTGACCATGCTCCATCACTCACACACAAAGCTATGCAGACGTTGTGGAGGTGGCGCACTCCGCACGTCCGTTCTAGCAGTATTACGTTCTTGCCTAACCTGCGTCCGTTTGCCGCGGCCGTTGTGCGTCCGCAGTTCAGTGCGGACGTACTTCATGTGTCAGGCTCCAATGGACTTACTTTCATGCTATCACGGACGTACTTTTAGGCGCAATCACGGACGTGAACACTACGCTCGTCTGACCCCAGCCTTAGTGACCGCTGCTGTTTTTACGTTTCTGCGCTGTTAGTGTTTAGGTCAAATTTTCCTCTTACTCGTTTATTCAACCCACACATATTATACACCCTTTTTCCCGCCATTAAATGGACTTTCTAGAAATACCATTATTTCCATCATATCGAATAATTTACTATAAAAAAAAATATGAAATATGAGGAAAAAAATGGTAAAAACACACTTTTTTGCAATTTAATCCCCAAAATCTACAACCACCCAAAATGACCCCAGCTAAATAGGTTTAAAATTTTGTCCCGAGACTAGAAATACCCAATTTTTACATGCGTTTGCTTTTTAACCCCTTCACTGCTGAGACAGTTCACCTATGTGCGCTGCGCTCATTCTGACCATTTTGTGCTATTTATTTTTAGATGACAGCCTAGGTCCTATTTAATTAAACTCCCCCCAGACAAAAAAACTTTAAAAAAAAAACATTTTTTTATTTTATTTAATTTTTTTATTATTTTTTTTATTTAATTTTTTTTTTTAATTTTTTTTTAAAACCAAACCTGGTCATGTTTGGTATCATTTGAAAGGCCATAATCAGGCCTTTCAAATGATGGCAAATATGACCATCTAGCTGCCATGGATCGGGAGATAAAGGGATCCTTATGATCCCCTTATCTCTACATGGCAGCTAGAGGGTTAACTGGCCCACTGACATCCTCACACATATGGTGAGGTTGTCAGTGGGTGGGGGGGACCTGGAGGCTTGGCTGACATCCAAGATGTCAGCCCCCCTCCAGGTTTGAATCGCGTTTTGGCGCCAATTGGCGCCGCAACGTGATCCGGCGGCGAAATGGTTAATGCCATACACCGCTGGAAAGGGGAGGCTCTCCCCTCTCCAGCGGTGCAAACGGCATCTCCCTAGCTTCAATGGTTGGGGAGATAGATTGCTCCGAATGAGTCCCCCCCTCCCCTCCATTGAAAAGCATGGGGACGCCTGCTGATGACGTCACCACGCAGCGTGGCGACGTCATCAGCCTCGCCTGCCCATGTAAATCACATGGGCAGGCTTCCTCCCTGCCAGATCGCCGTGGGATCCGGCGAGGGAGGTGAGTATCGGGCGGGAGGGGGATTAGGCGCCGCTGACGTACCCTGTACGTCCGCGGGTCTAAGGGAGACCCGAGTACAGGACGTACAGGGTACGTCAGAGGTCCTTAAGGGGTTAAAAAAAAGAAAGAAATGGAAACCATGTTGCTGCATTTTTATAAAATAAGCATTTTTACCTAAATTTAACCCTTTCGCTGCTGAGCCATTTCACACCTCTGTGCTGAGCTAATTTTTACCGGTTTCGCTCATCTTGTTTAACCCTTTCGCTGCTGAGCCTTTTCACACCTCTTTGCTGAGCTCATTTTTACCGCTTTCGCTCATCATGTTTAACCCTTTCGCTGCTGAGGCTTTTCCCGCCCCTGTGCTGAGGTCATTTTTACCGGTTTTGCTCATCATGTTTAAACGTGTTTTGAATCTTATTTTAGTATATGACCCAGACATATTATATATCGTTCTCTCCGTCAGACTCGGTAGATTCATAATATGTCATTATTATATGTATACGTTATGTCATGTCTGTATATTATAACAAAAAATGCAATAAAATATGTATTTTCAATAATTTACAATGTGTAAAGTGTTTTTTTTCACATTTTAACATGCGAGCAATTGCGGTTATATTTTGTATGGGGTGCGCTTGTTAAAAAAATTAGAGATGGGGTCTCGTTACATTTTTTTTGGGGGAAAATTACGCGATTTTTAACAAACGCACCGCATACAAAAATCGTTAGTGCAGCATCATTGTTCACATTATAATTGAAATGGGAACAATATTGCTGCATTAACAAACCAAAAAAAAAAAAAAAAGTGTTTATTTTTTTTTTATAATTTTTTTTTTTAATTTTTTTTAATTTTTATTTTTAATTTTTTTTTTTTTTACAAAATTTTTCACTTTCATGTTTGGTATCGTTGGAACGGCCATGCTCTGGCCGATCCAACCATACCAAAATTTAACCCCTAACTTCCACGGATCGGGAGATAGGGAGTTCATTGACGCCAGTCCTCAGGGGGAGTTCCCGGAGGCTTGGCCGACACCCAAGATGTCGGCCAGCTCCGGGAAAGGATCGCGAATCGGCGCTTTTCAGCGCCGATTCGCGATCCAGCTCCCCAGGGGTTAATGCCAGGCATCATTTGGAAGGGCAGGCTGTGCCCTTCCAAATGATGCCTGGGTTAACCCCCGCAGAGCCGCCGATCGGGAGGGAGAGAGGTCCGAAGGACCTCCCCACCTCCCTTTCAGGCGCCTCCTCCGCACATGCGGGGGGGGCGCCTGAATTAGGTGTCATCGCGCTGCCGCGATGACACCTAATTCGGGCGGCTGTGGTCCCGGATGCGCGGCTGACATCCAGGATGTCAGCCCGCACCGGGGGGGCCAGCGATCGGCCGGAACTCGGCCGAACGCTGACCCCAATGGGAGGACGCGCTCAGCGCGTCCTCCGCATACCAGCGGGAATGCTGAGGACGCGCTGAGCGCGTCCTCAGCATCGAAGTGGTTAAACGCGATTTGAAGTCACATTTTATTATACAACCCAGACATATTATATATCGTTCTTTCCGGGAGACTCGACAGATTCATAATATATCATTATTATATGTATACGTTATGTCCTTTCTGTATATATCATAACAAAAAATGCAATAAAATTTGAATTTTCAATAATTTACAATGTGTAAAGTGTTTTTTTTTCACATTTTAACATGCGAGCGTTTGTGGTTATATTTTCTATGGGTTGCGCTTGTTAAAAAAAATTGAAATGGGGAATCGGTACTTTTTTGGGGGAAAATTACATGTTTTTTTTCAAACGCCCCCCATAGAAAAAATCGTCAGTGCAGCATCATTGTTCACATTATAATTGAAATGGGAACAATATTGCTGCACTAATAAAACAAAAAAAACGAAAAAAGTTTTTTAAATTTTTTGTAAAATGTTTTTTAATTTTTTTTAATTTGTTTTATTTTTGTTACATTTTACATGGTCATGTTTGGTATCATTGGAATGGCCACACTCTGGCTGTTCCAATGATAGCAAACATTAACCCCTAGCTGTCACGGATCGGGAGATAGGGTGTTCATTGTAACCTCCTATCTCTACCATAGGTGGCAGCAAGGGGTTAATTTCGAAACAAGCGCTCTGCGCGATGACGCCAGTCGTTAGGGGGATATCCCGGAAGCTTGGCTGACAGACAAGGTGTCGGCCAGCTCCGGGAGGGGACTGCGATACGGCGCATGTTAGCGCCATATCGCGATCCAGCCCCCTATGGATTAAAGACAGCCGCCGGTTGGAAGGGCAGGTTGTGCCCTTCCAAGCGGTACCTGTCTTTAGCAGATGGCCCGCACGGATGGGGAGGGGGAGAGGTCTGAAGGACCTCCCCCCTCCCCTTCAGGCACCTTCCCCGCAATGGCGGGGGGCTGCCTGAAATAGACGTCATCGCGCAGGCGCAATGGCGTCTATCGTGCCCGTCAGGGTCCCAGAGGCTGGGCTGACATCGAGGATGTCAGCCCGCACTGGGGGGCTGCCGCGATTGGAATCGCCGCTGCAAAGGGAGGATGCGCTCAGCGTGTCCTCCGCAGCGAAGTGCCATGTGGCAGGACGCATTAAGCATGTCCGCCGCATGGAAAGGGTTAAACGCGATTTGAAGCCACGTTTTATTATACAACCCAGACATAGTATATATCGTTCTTTCCGGCAGACTCGCCAGATTCATAATATATCATTATTATATGTATATGTCATGTCCTGCCTGAATATTATAACAAAACATGCAATACAAATTGAATTTTCAATCATCTACATTGTGTAAATTATTTTTTTTCACATTTTATCATGCAAGCCTTTTCAGTTATATTTTCTATGGGGTGCGCTTGTTAAAAAAATTAAAAATGGGGACTTGTTACAATTTATTGTGGAAAATTATCATGGTTATTCAAAGAGATCCGAATTGCTTGAGAAAGGTAACCGAACGCTGAAAATCAGCGTTCGGTTACCTTTCTTGGCCATTCAGCTATCCAGAGAGCAGGCAATTTGCCAAATCCTGGCGAATTGCCTGAACATACGGTGCCTGTTCGAGGGCAGTGAAAACCCCATGAAAAAGCACTGCTTCATCTATTCAGAGAACACAAACCAGCAGTGAAAGGTTCCCGAAATGCCCTGCCATTCGGTGGTTTCATTCGGCAAATTTATTCAGGCGATTCCCATAGGCTTCAATGTTAAAAATATTCCCGTTTTAATTCAATATCTAATAAATCGTTCATTATAAAATTATGCAGTAAAGAGTCTCTTTATTTATAGATTTTTTAGGATATTTTAAGCATTTTTCTGATTTTTTTTTTAACCCTTTCGCTGCTGAGGCTTTTCACACCTCTGTGCTGATGTAATTTTTACCGCTTTCGATCCTCTTGTTTAACCGCGTTTTGTAGCCATATTTTGATATATGACCCAGACATATTATATATCGTTCTTTCCGGCAGACTCCACAGATTCATAATATGTCATTATTATATGTATACGTTATGTCATGTCTGTATATTATAACAAAAAATGCAATAAAATTTGAATTTTCAATAATTTATTATGTGTAAAGTGTTTTTTTTCACATTTTAACATGCGATCGTTTGTGGTTATATTTTCTATGGGGTGCGCTTGTTAAAAAAATTAGAAATGGGGTCTCGTTACATTTTTTGGGGGAAAATGTCGATATTTTTAACAAAAGCACCGCATACAAAAATCGTTAGTGCAGCATTATTGTTCACATTATAATTGAAATGGGAACAATATTGCTGCATTAACAAAACAAAAACAAAAAAAAATTTTTTTTCTTTCTAGAATTCTTTTTTAAATATATAATTATTTTTATTTTAATTTTTTTTTTTTTTTTTAAACTTTCTTCATTATCATGTTTGATATCGTTGGAAAGGCCATGCTCTGGCCGATCCAACGACATCAAACATTAACCCCTAGCTGCCACGGATCGGGAGATAGGGGGTTCATTGGAACCCCCTATCTCCACCATTGGTGGCAGCTAGGGGTTGACTCCAGGACTGGCATCATCGTGCTATGCACAATGATGCCAGTCCTCAGGGGGAGTTCCCGGAGGCTTGGCTGACATCTTGGATGTCCCCCTGAGGACTCCCCCTTGCGCGATGACGTCATTTCCAGGCGAACCCCGGTAAATCCGGAAGATCGCCTGAAAGGGAGGGGGATCCTTTTGGATCCCTCTCCCTCCAGATCGGGAGGGTTTTCAGACAAAAACCAGGCACCGCTTTGAAGGGCAGTATCTGCTCTTTAAAGCGGTGCCTGATTTTTAACCCTATAATTGGCAGATCACGATCGGCGCCACTCGGCAGCCGATCGTAATCTGGCTCCGGTGGGGGCTGCCATCTTGGATGGCGGCTCCACCTCCGGGTTTTCCCTCGGCTCCTGACGTGTCGTGCATAGCACGATGACGTCAGATAGCTAGGGAACCCCTAGCTGCCCGGAGAATTCCAAAGAAAATCCCCTGGTGGAGATACGGGGTTCATTTGAACCCCGATATCTCCAGAACCGTGGCAGCTAGGGAGTCATTTATGGTGTCATTCGAAAGGCCTGAGCATGATACCAAATGAAACCAAACATGACCATGTTCAAAATAAAAACAAGCTAAAACAAACTAAAATAAATAAAAATAAAAATAAAAAAATAATAAAAACATGTTTTTTTTGTGTGTTGTTTTTATCAATGCAGCAATATTGTTCACATTTCAATTATAAAGTGAACAATGATGCTGCACTAATGATTGTTTTCTATGGGTTGCGTTTGCAAAAAATCATGTACTTCCCCCCAAAAAATGTATCAAGTCCCCATTTCTAATTTTTGTACAAGCGCACCCCATAGAAAATATAACCGCAAACGCTCATGTGAAAAAATGTGAAAAAAACCACTTTACACACTGTAAATGATTGAAAATTCTAATTTTATTGCATTTTTGTTATAATATACAAGCAGGACATGACGTATACATATTAACATGATATATCATGAATCTGCAGAGTCTGCCGGAAAAAACAATATATAATATGTCTGGGTCATGTAATAAAACGTGGCTTCTAAACGCTTTTAAACATGATGAGCAAAAGCGGTAAAAATGAGATCAGTACACAGCGGTGAAATGGCTCAGCAGCGAAGGGGTTAAAGAAAACCTTTTTATTTTTGACCACTGCTTTTTATGAACAATATCACTATGTATAAACCACTGAATATGGAACTGGAAATTATTTTTAAGACGTAGACAAAATTCCAAATACAAAGAAGGGTAAATAAGTATAGTCTGTAATAGTTTCTACTTTTTTTACTCTAATCAAAAATGTTTTTTTTATTTATAAATTTCTAAATATATTTTTTTAATTTATAGGGCTGGGGGATTTTTTTATGTACAAATCAATTTACTTATCAGTATACCGTATCTTTCTGGGTTTTCCCTTGAATAAAAGAAAACATATTTACATATTACATAGGTCTAGATGTCTTGGGAAAAATAATATCCTACGTTATTGGACTGAATTGCCCTAGATCAGTTATTCTTAAACCTGTCCTCAGGTCCCCCTAAAGGGCCAGGTTTTCCAGATAGCTGTAGCACAGCACAGGTGATATGATTTGCTGCTCAGTGATTGCAGGATTCAGTCTGCATTTCCCCAAGGTGATCTGAAAAATCTGGCCTTGTTGGGGGTCCCTTGGACAGTTCTGAGACACACTTATGTGTACCTTGCACAGCCTCATTATAAAGCGGCATTTTCCATCATTTATGAAAGTAGGCATGTCTGCATTTAACTATCTCTAACTACCCAGGTTTTTTATGATTCTTCACCAATATTCTTCCCAACATTGTGGCCTATTCCAAGGTTGGTGGTAACTTAACCAAAGCAGTTGTTATCTTACCAAAGCCATTGGACACTATTCCCTAGTGAACGATAATGTTAGCATTTGGATATGTAAGCGTTATCGCCAGGGTAAGTGACTTTAACGCAAGCCACTCACATTACATTCCTCACTCTAAACCCGCAAGAAATCACATCAGTGATTACGCTAGCTTCCGCAAGCATACTGTTTTTTTGTGCACCCTATACTTAACATGGGGAGCACAATCATTAATTAGGGTTTTGATAAGTAAGGTATTACAAAGTCCTAGCGCTAATTACCGCAGGAAAGAACAAGCCAAATTTCTAACTACTCCTAAATGCTGACACTTAGTGAGTATGGACTTGCTAAATCATTTAGCATCCACTAACCACCCCTTAAGTCCGATACTCACGTCTCATCCCGTGGTGAGAACTTTGGCCTGATCCACCGCTTGTCGCCGGGAGCAAAGTGGGAGCAAATGGTTCCCAGTCTCCCTCCGTGATCACTCTGCAATCTTGTGAGAGCAACATCGCACAAAGCTCACGGCCCGGAAGAGCTTGCACAAGATCACATTCGTCTCTATGGAGTCATATGGACTCCTGGAGCTGATAACACCATGGCAGATACTTAGCTATCTTTTAACACTTCACCGGCATTACAACTGGAGCTGCTGGTAAAGTGGCTCCACCGTAATACCGGTTGTAAATGGTAGGTGCTAGTAGAAAACCGCAGAAGCTTGGATTTTCTATTAGCCTCTTCCATTTAGCACCAACATTGGAATAGGGACCCTAGTTGCCACCTTCTGGACAGTCACACTTGATGTTTTTGAGGGTGAGAGAGGAAACAGAAAATTAAAAAAAAAAAGAGGTGTATGTATAAAACGTTTGGACAAACTGTATGACTTACTAGTTCATGGAGCTGAAAAACAAATACAGCAGTGTGTAAGATTTTGATTGCTGGAAAACCTTACAGTGAATCCAATATCTGACAGAGTTTAGGCTCAATAAAATTGAGGCATTCAGGGATAAAGTGTGGGCTGGATGAGGGAGAGCTGACAGAATTACTCCTCATCATTTGTTCATCAAAGAGGATTAATTTAGAATGTATTCTATTCTTCAGGACATTTATGTATAAATCTGTATGTTCTGGTGTATGAGCATTTTGCTGATTTAGATAAGCCTGACACTTTAATAAGTTATAAAATGTGTTACCAGGAAGAAATACATTGACATATCTCTCATTGTCATGTATCTCCTGGGATGGCCGGCAGAACCTTGTTGCAATAAATATTGAGAGGATTATAATTTGCAGTTTGAACAGCTTTGATTTGATTATAGAACCAGGGAAAAATGCTCTTTTCACAGATCTCGAGCTGCGGTAGGATTTGATATTTTCAGGAAAGATTTTCGACAGTTGTGGAACTCTGGACATTCATGTCTCTCAACCTGCTTCCTTGTTGTAGTGGGGAATGGAGAGCAAAGTGATACAGGAAGACTTGATCTTATAGGAGGTATGTGTCCAGTCCCTCGCCGCCGACGCCAAAGGAGGTCCAGATCTGGGTATGTACCATCCTGAAACCCAGCAACATGTTCCAGACCAGATTTCTGATCAAGCCCTCTACTGCATCCAGTCCTCTAATCTCCAGCCCAGGGTTTCCTGTGGATCCATGAAACCCTCAGATTCAATCAGTCCACGCCTGATGTATCCTCCATATATGGAGACTACGCCCCTTGTCCTGGACTTCAGCGAGTCGGACTGTGAAGTCTCATGCTGTGTGGACAAAGCAGAACTAAAAACAATAAAATTTGTGCAATTTACCACATGGTTGAAAATTGTACCAACGCATTTCCATTTTTAGCATATGAATTAGATAAATCACCAACGCGTAACACACAAAATAAACTTTGCTCTTCCGGCGGCACCTGGATATTTTTTAAAACTCAATTATAATGACATTTTACTGAGTAGCATGCAGAGGTTCCGAGTAAATTTACCTACTGCTTGTTGTCTTCAGCTTCATTAATGCATTACGAGTCATCTAGTGATAGCCTCTGCACCACATGGGCTAATATGCCAAAGGCATAGCAATGTTAATCCGATTTATAAACCTGTTTTATATACTCTTTGTTTCAGCAGCCTTACCTCGTTTTGTTTCTTCTTCTGCCTACTAAATAAACCACGCTGTTTATTATCCTCCATAACAGGAACATTATTTTTCTAGAATACTAAACATTATGTACCTAAAAGGCAGTAAACGAAGAGCAATCAATTTCAAGTAAAGGAAGCTCTTACGAATAACTTTAGCATTTTTCTGGGAATTTGACTATATCTTCTCAGGTCAAATTCAGTCAACTAAAACTATATATTTTTATCTATTTTGTTAAGTTTCTCTAAATACAAAAAAATGCAACTTTAAAAATAATTCAATGACCACACAGCATGTAATTGAAAATATAACTGTACCTTGAAGATCAGGAACTGCTCCTTCATGTATTATTCTTGCTGTAAAAAGCCACAAAAGATGAAACAGAAATCACAGGGGCTGAAATTCTCAGCATATCGGAAATTATTTATTTTCCCCCTAGTTGGAATTTAATTAAATTTTTCATCTGAATAACAAATTTTGTCTAATTCAATTTTTAATTTCTATGTAAATGAGGTCTGTAAAGTTGTATTGGATCACTTTGTGCGTCCGTTC
The DNA here is from genome assembly GCA_009667805.1 of Leptobrachium leishanense. Classification (NCBI taxonomy): domain Eukaryota; kingdom Metazoa; phylum Chordata; class Amphibia; order Anura; family Megophryidae; genus Leptobrachium; species Leptobrachium leishanense. Next base: position 117,708,318 of record CM019073.1, read on the forward strand.
CTACTTTTGCATGATGGTTTCTAGAAACTTGAAGGCTCTGATGGTGTAGAAGTTCCGTTTTATAATAACTTTGGACCCTGGTACTGCAAGATAAACCAGGCCATTATGTATTGGTTAATACTGCTCATAGATGGTTATGTGAATGTACTTGATAATGGCAGCTCTAAGGGAAAAGTCTAAAATGTGCTTTAATTATCAGTGTCTAATTATCCAGTTCACCTCTCTGTCGAAGTAAGGTGCAACATTGCCTGTCTTTTGCGTCAAGTTGCAGTAGTTCATTTAAGGTAGTATTTTATTTTAGTTCCCTTACTACCAAGTGGTTTTCCCCAAAAGCAATGACAATGTTTGTGAAAACGTATTTAAATTACCCGCAAAGTAAAAATGTATGCAAGTGCCCCTTAAGTGCATTTTACTGGCAGTTAGCCCAATTTGACAGCCAGAGAGTCTACCCTGCTGGCCAAACCATGCTACTGCAGATGTAATTCAGCCGGGATTATTATACTACTACAGGAGAATTAGGACTTTCCAACTTTTCAAAGAGCTCCAGTAAATTGACTATCATGTCTGATATATTATTTTTATTATTTATTTATTTATATAGCACCAAGATATTCTGCAGCACTGAACAATGGGCACGATATGGACAGAGTTACAATACATTGAGACTGAACAACATTTTGACAAACCAAAACAGGAGGAAATGAGGGCCCTATTCCTGTGGGAGTTTACAATCTAGAATGGTTGGGGGTGGGAAACAGGAGGAGAGGACTAAAAGGTGAGAGTATTGTACTGGTTTGGGCAATGGGGTGTATTAGTGAGTCGGGTGGTAGACTTCCCTAAATAGGAAAGTCTTAAGGGACCGTATGAAGGAAGGGAAACTAGGGGAAAGTTGGACAGTATGAGGGAGAGCATTCCAGAGGATGGGAGCTGCATGTGAGAAATCCTGTAGTCTAGCACAGGAAGAGGTGATGCGTGGAAAAGCTAGGCATAGGTCGCAATTTGAACTTAGGGAGCAGGCTGGTCGGCTGCGGTGTATTTGTTGATTAGTGAGGGCAGGTAGTGGGGAGCAGAGTTAATGAGAGATTTGTAGGTCAGTGTAATGATTTTGAATTTAATTCTGCAGTGGATGGGGAGCCAGTGAAGGGACTCGCAGAGAGGAGCACCAGAGTCAGAATGGCGGGTGAGGTGAATGAGCCTGGTAGAGGCATTCTGAATGGATTGTAGAGGGGAGAGGCAGGAGAGGGGGAGGTCAGCTAGAAGATTATTACAATAGTCAAATTGGGAGATTACAAGGGCGTGGATGAGTTGCTTTGTGGTGTCAGCGGTAAGAAATGTCTGATTTCTGAAAATATTATGTAATTGTTAATGGCAAGAGAAGGAAAGAGACTGGATGTGAGGGATGAAGGAAAGAGCAGAGTCAAGTGTAACTCCGAGAGAGCGAACCTGGTTTGATGGGGAGATTGTGGTGCCTGCCATTGACCATGATAGAGAAGTCAGGAGGAGGGAAGACATTAGATGGAGGAATTAGTAGGAGTTCAGTCTTTGATAGGGATGGGCTGGTGGTTCGATCCGAACATGAGTTCGATTCGAACATTGGCCGTTCGAAAGTTCTCGAACATCGAACTTTTTGGGACGTTCGCCAAAAGTTCGAAAGAAAAAAAAAATCTATTTTTTTTTAAAAAAAATGCTTAAAGAATCCTAAAAAATCTAAAAATAAAGAGACTCTTTACTGCATAATATTATAAGCAATGGTTTATTAGATATTGAATTAAAACGGGAATATTTTTAACATTGAAGCCTATGGGATAAAACATTCTTGTTGCTAAAACATCAGGCAGACAAGGCCCTCAGTCAGGCACTGTAGAGGGCAGCCCGCCGGGGCCTTCCAAGGACCTCTTGAGGAGCATGCGGCCGCAGGATGACAAAGCTGCGACTGTGCGGGCTGGCCGGCCGTGTGCATGTGGCAGAGACTGGTGGCGCAGGGAGGGAGCTACGGCAGACCCCCCACAATTAGGATCCAGGGAGCCCCCACTGACCACCAGGCTAAGGTAAGGCGACACATTTTTAAAAAATTAAAATCCGAGGACATCTTTAAATGTCCCCTGGAACATAAAATAAAACATTTTTTTTTCTTTCTAATACTCACCTGATTCCTAATAGCATATCTTCTCGTTAAAGCTAGCATCAGACTGTAGAGGTGCTGCCCGGCAGTGTGAGGATTCATATGCTGCATTATTATACTGTAGAGGTGCTGTGCGGCAGTGTGCAGAATCATATGCTGCATTAATTCTTCTTCTTACAAATGTGGTTACTTAATCCGTTTGCGTTTGGATTGTAATATTGTGACATCCAGGGCCCCGGGTGGCGATCGGGGGGGGGGCCCGGGCGCATGGTGCCGCCAGCTGGCTGAATGCCAGGAGCTCCGGCGGCACCCGGCGCAGCTGTGAGTGATCAGGGGGCAGGGCGTGGCATGATGACGCAGAGCCGCCGGGACCTTTAAATCAGGAGCGCGCGCTGTACACCTTGCCTTTGCCGTGGAGTTTCATTCCTGCATCGCTAGCTTACCGAATTAGTTTGTATACTTGTTACTGACCCTGCTTGTTCTGAGGACCCGATCTGTTGCCGGCTTTGCCTGCCATTTGACTATTCTCTCTGTGTACTCCCTGCCTGTTGTGTTTGCCTCCTGTTGCTACTGGTGTGCGCCAATTCTCACCATATACAGTAGCGCAGTACTAGTGCCTAAACATTGTTGACCCGGTTTTGTTATAACAACTATTCTCACTCTGCGCCCCTGTCTGGTATATTCGCTGCTTGTTACTGCTGGTGCACTTCCATCCTGACATACACTATAGCGCAGTAATATTTGGGTGCACTGCCACTGACACATGTACCAGATTCCAATCATTTTAATATTTGAATGCAGAGTCCACCCCTGCACTCTTCCACAATACCTCAGAGGGGTTACGGTGTGAAGGCACTAGCTGGCACCAAAGGTCCAATTTTAATGCACCTGTTGTTACTTTCATCCAAAGCCTGCATAAGTTTCACCATAATTTAGCCAAAAAATCACTAAACTTGTTCTACATGTCCTAAAACGTCTCCTCTTTTCATACAGGCTGCTGCCCCAAGCAGTTGTTTATGAATAGATTAAAGGAAAACCATTTACCGTCATTTGAAATGTCATTTGTTTTCTTTTTAAATGTTTCTATACATCCGACAAATCCGCCACTTCACGGGCAGGTTATGGGGACCTCCTAGGCACGATATTTGAAGGAATTTTTCGTTTTTATTCTTAACCTTTATTTCATGGAAAAATCACTGTTCCTTTAAAAACATCTTTTTTTTTACTTTTTTTCCTTGTTTCCTGTCCCCCAGGGCACTACCCGGTCCCCCATACACCTTTTATGGCAAATATCTTGCATATATGCCCTCTCTTGCAGGGCACTCTAAAAATTTAACGTTCGAGTCCCATTGACTTGCGTTGATTTCAGATCCGGTTCGCGTCCAAACTCAAACTTTTGAAATTGTTTGAGCTCGAAAGCGAGCCAAACACGGGGGTGTTCGGCTCATCCCTAGTCTTTGACATGTTAATCTTTAGGTGGTGAGAGGCCATCCAGGAGAAAATGCCAGATAAACAGTCACTGACTTTGGAAAGGACAGGAGGAGAGAGATCAGGGGTGGAGAGGTAGATCTGAGTATCATCAGCATAGAAGTGATAAAAGCCAAAGCTGTTAATGATTTTGCCCAGAGAAGAGGTAGAGATAGCAGAGGGTCTAGAACAGAGACTTGGGGTACCCCAACTGATAAAGGCATTGAATACGAGGAGTTACCAGCAAAAGACACAGAGAAGGACCTATTAGACAGATAAGAGTCGATCCAAGAGAGCGCAGTGTCACAAAGACAGAGATCGCAGAGAATCTGTAGAAGGAGGGGTGGTCAACAGTGTCAAAAGCAGCTGAGAGGCCAAGCAGAATGAGAATGGATTAGAGGCATTGATTTTTTTAGCAGTTAGGAGGTTATTTGTGACTTTGGTTAGGGCCGTTTCCATTGAGTGTACTGGAACATTATAGGCACATTCTGGAGCCAATCTGCATATGAATCTCATGTTTAGTAAATTAAATTTGCCTGAATTAGCCCAGAATATGATTGCATCAAGCTAACTTCATAGTGGCGCTGAAGGTTTTAACAAGTTAAAATTTCATGTATGTCCACATCTGCATAACGCAACAACCTCTGAATATGACCTAATTTTGCAACTATGCATTTCCCAAGGCATTTTAAAGCTTAGTGTTGGTAATCCTTTTTCTGTTTTTAAGAAGGTAGCTTTAAAAATTGTGAAGGACATTTAAAATATTAAACCATGTCTGAATACTAATGTCAAACATGACATGACATGGATGATGTGAGTTACAATCTATATCTGTCGATTTGATCTTAGTGGATAACCATGTGAGTGAATGGCCATACTTACAGCAGTGTGCTAGTCTAGCCCCAGTAAATTAACCCCTTCACTATGAGATTGAGAAATCTCTGGCGTCAAAGGCACAATCCAGTGCCCCGATATGCCGATATCTCAATCTGCAGCCCAAAAGCAAATGAAATTTGTTTGCTGCAAACAAATTTCGGTTGCTTTTGGACTGCAGAAGGTGCCCCCAAAGTTTTAGCCCTGTGGGCATAATGCAAACACTGAGGCAGGAGAAGTTGCTTATCGATCCGGTTCAGCCAAGCTTCCAGACAGAAATTCCAAAGAAAACAGGACTAGGCACTGAAATTCCATTCAGTTTATAGTACACACGAAAGGAGCTATGATTCAGCTGTCACAGTAGACATGAGAAATTCTGCTATGACAGTCAAAGATGCATAATGCAATCTAAAAATACCCTTTTTTTCAGAATGGCAATTTTGTATTTTTACTGTAGAAAAAAATCCTTCTTTTGGTTTCTTCTTCCTATGGAGTACAAGTGAAAACTAAATGCCACTCAACAGTTGTGAAAGCTTGCAAGCATGACTGAGTTTATGTGGTTTTAAGAGGCCAGAAATAAAGTCTAAATTCGTTAATATCGACATTATCATTGGATGACGATGGTGTTCTAAGTTTTCTAATAAAAACCTACAAATAAGATATTCCAGTGGTTTATTTATTTTGAATAAATAGGTTCAGTAAAGTGAAAAAGTAAAGAAACCTATAATAAATAAAGTAAAATTACATGGATGTGTCATGTTCTGTGCCAGGATGTTCCGGAGTGAGTCACAGTTGTAGAGAGGCAATATAGGACTCCACAATCAGATGTTGTTCAGGTGCTCGATTTTTCAAGACTCAGGATATGCAAAACAAAAGGAATACTAACAACACAGTAGCAGGATCACTTGGAGATAGATGGAAAAGACATAAACAGGAAAGTTCAGGTAGCAATAAACAGGGCAAGGCCTTCAGTCAACGTTTAGTGCACACTGACCAAGTTGCAGACACCCTGATGATTAGTGGCACCTCCCTTAAATAATTGGACAACACAAAACAACTGATTCAGGACATACAAAATAACTTGTGGGATGAAACAAACACCTGGTCTGGACATAATAAAATATAATAATATTCAGGGATGCATTGAGAGGCATAATTTCATTAGCATGGATTTATGAAACACAGATCATGCCAGAATATTGCATTCTATAAAGAAGTAGAAATATAGATCAGGGGGTTGCAGTGGATGTGATTTACTTGGATTTTGCCATAGCCTTCAACGCAAAAGATTACTATTCAAATTAAGAAAAACTTGTCTAGATGAAAATTATTTTTCTTGGATAGAATCCCCCGGAATCAAGTCATCCATCATCCATGTGTGGTATTCCAATGTATCAACTCCTTGTACACTGATCTTGTAAAGTGCTGCAGAATTTGTGGCGCTATAGAAATAATAAGGATAATAATAATAAAACAGTAGCCAAAAGAGTCGAGATAGTGGTGATATCTCTCAGGGGTTTGATATAGACCAATTCTATTCAAATTATTTATAAATGACCTTTAAATAGGCATCAACAATCATGGGTCACTGTTTGCAGATTACACAAAGCTAGGAATGGTGATAAAATGCGATCAGGATATTACTTCACTGCAGACGGATTTAGATAGATTGGTGGACTGGGCATTCAGATGAAATTTTAAGTAGGTAAATATTAGGTTATGATCTTTGGAGTGAAAAAGACACAAGCAACCTATACCCTAAATGGTACTGAGGTAGGGAAATCAAGGCAGAAGGATTTGGGAATAATCATTAGAGGTGTGTATTCATCTCGTAATGAATCACAATTCGTCCAAAAACTCGTTAATTCGTATATCGGAAGTAAATAACTAATTAGTTTCAACCGAAACAAGACAGTATATAGCGAAATTGATACATTACACTGTTTCACAAGATAACCATTGATTGAATGATTCCTCTATGCACACTGCAGCGTAACGGTAAATTAATCCTAGCTTGCTTTTAAATCCTCATGTTTAACCCTAATCTAACGGTAATTGAGCATGATTTTTTTTTTTTAGAGATCCTAAACTTCAAATCAATCCTAAATTACAAACAAAATTCTGAAAATTAATCAGTCTTATTTTATTGTTTCACAAAGAACCCTCTCACTGTAAATTGGCTGTGGTGCTGAATCTGTTGTATTCCGCACCACAGGCCAATAGAGAGTTGAATATTTAACCCTAGCTTGCCTTTTAACCCTCATGTTTAACCCTAATCTAACTGTAATTGAGCAGGATTTGATTTATTGGGTGTTTCGTTTTGTGATCCTAAAATTCGATTCGAATCAAAATTACGAAACGAAATTCCGAGAATGAATCAGTATTCAAAAAAATTCTGTTTCGGATTAAATTATTTTCAAACAAAACGAAACTAAACAAATTTTTCAGCTGTGCACACCTCTAATTCATAGACTTCAAACTAAGTAACAATGCCCAATGTCAAACAGCAGCCGCCAAGACCAGCAAGGTATTGGCATGCATTAAAAGGGGAATTCACTCTCGGGATGATAACATAATTGTGTCTCTTTATAATTCAATGGTAAGACGCACCTTGAATATGCCGTGCAGTTTTGGGCACCTGTTTTAAAAAAATATTATGGCACTAGAAAAAGTGTAGAGACGAGCAACTAAATTAATATGGGGAATAGGAGGGTTAAGTTATGAGGAAAGGCTAACAAGCTTAAACCGGTTTAGTTTAGGAAAACAGTGCCTTAGAAGGGATCTGATAACTTTGTATAAATATATACAGGGCAATTATAAACCATTGTCTGGAAACCTATTCATTAACAGGACTATACACAGGACACAAGGTCACCCATTTAGACTGGACGAAGGAAATTAAGCCTAAAGCATAAGAAGGGTTATTTCCTGTGCTGTGGAATTCTCTGCCTGCTGAGGTCGTTGGGTCAGAGTCTGTACAAACATTTAAACAACAACTGGATGACTTCCTGCAAAAACATAATATTAAGGGTTATAATATTTAATATGTGGGTTAAAGCTGCTTGATGCAAAGAGAAATCTGACACCATTCTGGGGTCAAGAAGGAATTTTTTTTCCCAGTATGTTGCATTTTGGTGAGCGCTTCAGATTGGGTTATTTGCCTTCTTATGGATCAACAGCAGTAGTTGTTGTGTAAAAGCCTTGATGGGCAAACGTCTTTTTTGACCTATGTGACTGTGTAACAATTCATGACATCCATGGTTAGCAAGGGCAGGAAAAGTGCTAGCAGCACTCAGGTTTTAACAAAATCATATCTAGCATGGGGCGTCCTGGTTTCCATTGTTCTTACAGGGCACGGCAGGGCAGCCATCAGAAATGATGGGGCCCCTTACTAAACCTCACGATGGGGCCCCCCCGGCTCTCCCTCAAACTTTAACCGCTTTTCTCCCCCTTAAAAAAAAAAGGACATAACATAGCACCACAGCAATAAAACTCCCAGTAATGTGCAGTGTGTATGAGCGTATCACAGAATCCACAGCAATAAAAGTCACAGTAATGTGCAGTGTGTATGAAGGTATCACAGAATCCACAGCAATAAATATCACAGTAACGGGCTGTATATGATGAACTCTGGGTCTGGTCCCTGGGTCTGGTTTGGGCCTTGGGGTCTGGGCCCTGGGCCTTGGGGTTTGTGCTCTGGGCCTTGGGGTTTGTGCTCTGGGCTGGGTGTCTGGTCTGGGCCCTGGGTTTGGTCCCTGGGACTGGGCCTTGGGGTCTGGTCCCTGCGGTCTGGGCCCTGAGTCTGGTCTGGGGTCTGAGCCCTGAGTCTGGCCTGGGGTCTGGGCCCTGGGTCTGGGCTCTGGTCCCTGGGTCTGTGCCTTGGGGTCTGGTCCATGGGGCTTGGCCTTGGGGCCTGGCCCCTGGGTCTAGGCTGGGCCTGGCCCCTGGGCCCTGGGTCTATGCTGGGCCTGGTCCCTGGGGTCTGGACCCTGGGTCTGGGCCTTGGGGTCTGGTCCCTGGGACTGGGCCTTGGAGCCTGGTCCCTGGGGTCTGGGCCCTGAGTCTGGTTTGGGGTCTGGGCCCTGAGTCTGGCCTGGGGTCTGGGCCCTGGTCCCTTGGTCTGGGCCTTGGGGTCTGGTCCATGGGGCTGGGCCTTCAGGCCTGGTCCCTGGGGTCTGGGCCCTGGGTCTAGGCTGGGCCTGGTCCCTGGGGTCTGGGCCCTGGGGTCTGGGCCTTGGGGTCTGGGCCCTGGGCCTTGGGGTCTGGGCCTTGGGGTCTGGACCCTGGGTCTGGGCCTTGGGGTCTGGGCCCTGGGGTCTGGGCCTTGGGGTCTGGGCCCAGGGTCTGGGCCTTGGGGTCTGGGCCTTGGGGTCTGGACCCTGGATCTGGTCCTTGGGGTCTGGGCCTTGGGGTTTGGGCCCTGGGGTCTGGGCCCTGGGCCCAGGGTCTGGGCCCAGGGGTCTGGGCCTTGGGGTCTGGGCCCAGGGGTCTGGGCCTTGGGGTCTGGACCTTGGGGTCTGGGCCTTGGGGTCTGGACCCTTGGTCTGGGCCTTGGGATCTGGGCCTTGGGGTCTGGGCCCAGGGTATGGGCCTTGGGGTCTGGACCCTGGGTGTGGGCCTTGGGGTCTGGGCCCTGGGTCTGGGCCTTGGGGTCTGGACCTTGGGGTCTGGGCCTTGGAGTCTGGGCCCTGGATTTGGGCCCTGGGTCTGGGCCTTGGGGTCTGGGCCCTGGGTCTGGGCCTTGGGGTCTGGGCCCAGGGTCTGGGCAATGGGGTCTGGGCCCTGGGTCTGGGCCTTGGGGTCTGGGCCCAGGGTCTGGGCCTTGGGGTCTGGGCCCTGGGTCTGGGCCTTGGGGTCTAGACCCTGGGTCTGGGCCTTGGGGTCTGGGCCCAGGGGTCTGGGCCCTGGGGTCTGGACCCTGGGTCTTGGGCTTGGGGTCTGGGCCTTGAGGTGTGGACCCTGGGTCTGGGCCTTGGGGTCTGGGCCCTGGCTCACCACTCCGCTGTCTTCTTTTCTTCTCCTTTTCTTCTCTCTTCTTTTCTTCAATCTTCTTTTCTTCTCTTCAATCTTCAGTCTTCTCTCTTCAATCTTCTTTTCTTCAATCTTCTTTTCTTCTATCTTCAGCCTGGTCCCTCCAGCTCAGGTGCGCAGCTTCACTGAGTGGAGGGGCGGAGCCAAAGCAACGTGCTTGGGAGGCCCTCACACGCTGCTTGGCCCCGCCCAGCCAGGAAGTGAAGCTGCCAGTGTCTCTCCTCCGGCTCCTGCAGCAGCAGCAGGGACACAGCTCCGGATTCGGACTCCTCGAGTCCGATACCGGAGCTGTAAGAGGGCGACGCCGCTGCCGAGGGGGGCCCGGGCCCCTTATGGAAGCATGGGGTGTAATGCCCTGATGGCGGCCCTGGGGCACGGTATGTGACAGAATTGATGTAAAGTCTAGATGAAAGGTTATGTTGGTTATTCATGAAACTGTGTGTTGAGTAAAGACATTTTTAGGATACCACCCTGGAGGGGCTGTAGTATGAGATCCCTGCTCTTGTAATCGACTGCTCATAAACTCAATTTAGACGTAAGTTCAAGTAAGAGGTTCCTGCTCCGCTAGAGCTTTGTGTCTGGTATCTTTTGTTGGAAAGGCTCAGCAAAATGTTATGATGCATATGTAGCGCCGATGGACTACATCTCCCGGCATGCCTAGCGCCGGGAGATGCAGGAAGTGTGCAAGGAAAGCCCCAACGGCGGGCGCAAGGAGCCGGCTCGCGAAGAGAAAGCCGTTTTTTTTGGCGGGAGTTTTTGAAAATAAACGGACAAGGAGGGAGGGAGCCGGGGAGAGAGGAGAGAAGCACGCAGAGGAGGGGAGAAGAGGAAAACGGGGAAAAGCGGAGGACGCGGACCGGGGACCCGGCCACGGACACCGAAACGGCTGTGAGGCTGCACAGTCCGAAGATCGGAAGGCTACAAGCCGGAGGGACCAGCACGAAGCACAGGGTGCGGACGCGCGCCTGGGAGAGAGAGCCGGATCACCGTCTGAGGAGCCAGAGGACCGACTCAGAGGCTGGAAAGGCTGACTGGGGAGGCTGGGACCCGTGTCGCCCGAGCGTCTGGAAGGGTGAGAGGCCTGCATAGGCCACAGCGCAGTACATCACCGCACTTCCGTTACTGCATAGACCGTAGCGCAGTACAAACCCACAAACCCCGAAAACTGCATAGACCACAGCGCAGTACAACCTGCAAATGCTACATACTGCATAGACCATAGTGCAGTACGATACCGCATCTCTGCCACCACTGCATAGACCATAGCGGGGTACAACACCGCATTTTCTGCAACAAGGGCCCCAACGGTTGGGACTTACATTTCTTTTGAAGAGATCTCTAGTGACCGAGACTGTTTTTTTCAAGATTGTGCACGAAGAGTATTTTGATTTTTTTTTCTTTTTTTCCCCCTGATATATTTATATTTTTGCTGGCCAGCGCGACCGCTACACTCACATGCACACCTACACTTTGGGGTGTTTGGGGAGGGTTATTCGGGGTTGGGATTAATGGATACGGTGAGGAAGAGTTACATTCCTATGTTATCTATATGTATATGTGTATGTTAGAGAGGAACATTGCTATTTAGCTTTCTACTCGGGATCGAGGGAGTATTTGTTAAAGTTGTGTTATATGTACTGTATTATTATTTATCCCCCCTTGCATTATTGTCCCACCCCTGTATGTGCATTTTATTTACCCTGCCTTTTTCCCCGTTCACTGGGAACAGTAAACGCACCAAATCTTTAACCCCATCCACCTGTGTCGCGTCCGTTATTTCTCTTGCCATGGGGAGACGAGCCCAAATTGTTTTAATATTTTAAGCGGCTCCTTCGGGGGTGAGCGCTACACGTGGGGGCTCGAGCCGGGATTCGTCTCTAAAAATACCGTTCTTTTTGGCGAGAGAAAAATGGACGCGGACACTGCCGCTGGATGGTGTAGACAGCGAGATAGCGAGTTGGCCTCAAGTGTTGTGTTAGAGATTCCCACAGGCACATGGGAACAGGAAAGAATTTGTCAAGCTATACGAGCGTTGGCGCAGACGCACCGAGGAGGAATAAAAGACGTGAGGAGATACCAAGACGTTGCACAGACGCACGTATTATTTGAGTGGAGGGGAGGTATCCCAGACTGTTTCCAAAAAGAGAGCATAACCATAGCGGAAGGAATGGAAGCCAAAATATACAGACCCAGAGTGCCGAAACTAGAGTACGCGGAAGCAGGAACACCGGGACAGATGGCCGTCATAGGGCCAGAGTTTGTCAGAGCCATCGGTGAATTACTAGAAAAAAGCCGAAGAAACGACCCCCCACCGGTTAATTTTAATTACAGGCGTCTGAGAATTTTTTCAGGAAACACCCCAACACCGGCAGGAGAGGAAACCTATGACGAATGGGTGGAGCAGGCGACGCAAGCCATGGATGAATGGGATATCCCAGAGTCCCAAAGGAAACAAAGACTAACGGAAAGTCTGAGAGGACCCGCGTCCGAGGCCGTCAGAAATTTAAAGGCAAGTCAACGGGATTGCACGGCTTTAGATTATCTGAATATCCTGCAGGAGGTGTTTGGGCAGACCGAGAAAGTAGCAGAATTATTTTTTTTATATGAACACACCTACCAACAGAAAGGAGAAAAAATGACCGAGTACATGGGGCGGTTGGACCGAATTTTACACCGCATATTACTGAAGAAAGGAGTTGATCCAGAGAAGATTGATGGAATCCGCATGCAGCAAGTTTTAAGGGGCGCTCAACCTTTAGATCCAGTGATGCTTAAGTTAAGGGCAAAAGGAAACAACCAAGAACTAAAGTATCTGGAACTAATCCGAACGGTCCGAGAGGAGGAAGCACTATTGGAAGAGAAGTCGTCGAAAAGTGGAGTAAAGGTGCACACCCAACAGGCACGGCCCAGGGAGTGCACGCTATGGGATGAAGAATCCAGCGACACTTACGGCTCCGAGATAGAAGGACGGGACCCCTCTCCGACCCCCCGAGCGATGGAGGTTATCACTAGCGAACCTTTTCCCCGGCAGCATACGGACCTGAAAAAGGCCATCCAACAAATACAAGAAACTCAAACAAGAATGCAGCAGACTCAGTCAGAATGGAGTCAAGTCTTGTTAAAGGTGATTGAAACCCAAGCAGCATTACAGAAGGCCTTCATGGAAAAAGGCACCGGAAACGCGACCATGGCGTCCGGTCAGACCCCCGTGTCAAAATTCACCGGGACCAATCCGTCGGCAGAGTTGGCGGGGAGGAAGTGTTTCAGGTGTGGCGAGATGGGTCACTTTCGGGCACAGTGCCAGAAGCCAAAGACAGAAACCTCCCCCGAAACAGAACTAGCTCAGATCATAAAGAAGCTGTTCTCCGCCACGTCGGCGGGAAACGCCATGGGGCCCCAGTAGAGGAGCAGCTGGGGCGCCCCGAAGACACCGAGAGCTCCAGGACCGTCACGTGGGTAGACAGGACAAGTGAAACGAGCAACCCCGCGATCACTGAGCTTGTCGGGACGGACCCCGCGGTCCCCCCGGAACCAGAAGCCCCTCAGAAGAAGGAAAGAACCCGCTCAAAGGCGAACCGAAGTCGTAAGAAAATAAGAGTGAAAAGGACGGGACCGAAACCCTGCTCTACGTCAGCAGAAATCCCGAAGCACCTAATAGGGCCTTCCCCCGTAGTTCCGATCAGAGTCGAGGGAATCTATACAAAGGCCTTGCTGGACTCTGGGGCACAGGTGACCCTTCTATACCGCGACTTTTATGAGAAGCACCTGAAGCACTTGCCCCTGAAAGCTTTGAAGGATCTGGAGATATGGGGCATTGGGACGGAAAGTCTCCCGTACGACGGGTATCTGCAGGTGAAGCTAGACCTGGGACCCGAAGTCACCGGACAGCCCAGAAGTTGCGAGGCTTTGGCCATTGTGTGTCCTCGGCCTACAGGGGACCATCGAGGATCCATGATCGTGGGGACGAACACGGACCTGGTGCGGCGCCTTCTAACTCCTTTGACTCTGGAAGAAGGTCCCATTGGGGAATTACACCCCCTGTTGCGTCCCGTCTACAATAAGATGATTGAAGAACAGCAAGCACCGACCGAAGTAGGGCGTGTGTGGAGGCTGAGAGGGCCTCGGAAGGTTTTGCAAGTCGGAGAAGTAGCCCGCCTGCAGGTATCCGTCCGAACGAATGGACTGCCGACGGGGCCGTACGTCTTGCTGGAAACTGATCCTATCAAAGGGGGTGAAGTGGGCTTGGAAATAGTCCCCGAGGTAATACCCACGAAGATGTTGCAGCAAACTAGCGGAAGGGTCTCCGTTGATGTGTGCAATGTATCAACCTCACCGGTCGTCCTGAAGGCTCGGACACCCATTGGACAGGTGGCGTCCGCCAAGCCTCTGCTCCCTAACCCGTCTGGGGGGAGTGAAGGGGGACAGGACATCCCGGAAGAAAACTTTTTCCCGAAGAACGCTCCCATCTCCGAAGAGTGGAAGAGGCGCCTTCAGGCTCAAGTGCTGAAGTGGAAGGAGTTATTTTCCAGGGATGAGTTCGACGTGGGGTTGGCAAAGAGCACCGAACACCGTATCCGATTGCATGAAGACAAGCCGTTCCGGGAGAGGTCCAGGCGAGTCCCGCTGGGGGACTTGGACGACTTGAGGGAGCAGCTGAACGAACTGCAACGGACAAAGGTGATCAAAGAGTCCAGAAGTCCCTACGCCTCGCCGATCGTGCTGGTCCGAAAGAAGAACGGCTCCATCCGGCTGTGTATCGACTACCGTACCCTAAACCAGCGAACCATCCCAGACCAGTACGCCACCCCTCGAATAGAGGACGCCTTACAGTGCCTGTCAGGGGCGAAGTGGTTCAGCGTGCTGGACCTTCGGAGTGGCTACCACCAAATACCCATGCACCCAGATGACAGAGAGAAAACGGCATTCATATGCCCGCTGGGGTTCTTCGAATTCAATCGGATGCCCCAGGGCCTCACTGGGGCACCCGCTACCTTCCAGCGATTGATGGAGAAGACCGTGGGAGATATGAACTTGATAGAGGTACTTGTGTACCTGGATGATATCATTGTTTTCGGAAAAACCCTGGAGGAACACGAACAGAGACTGGAGAAAGTACTGAAGAGACTCCATGAAGAGGGGTTGAAGCTGTCGCTGGAAAAGTGTCAGTTCTGCCTACCCTCGGTGACTTACTTGGGACACGTAGTCTCGGCGGAGGGCGTTTCCACGGATCCACGGAAGTTGGAGGCGGTGACGTCATGGCCTAGACCGCGGACGGTCACGGAAGTAAGGTCATTTCTGGGGTTCTGTTCATACTACAGAAGGTTCGTGGAGGGGTTCGCCAAAATTTCGAAACCACTGAACGAACTTCTACAGAACAAAGAGACACAAGTGGAATCGAAGGCTCCGAGTCAGGGGACGCCGGCCTTCGGGCAGAGGAAGGCTAAAGAGTCAGTGCAAGAGGAGTGGACTGAAGGATGTGAAGATTCCTTCCGAAAGTTAAAAGAGAGTCTGACCAGAGCGCCTGTTCTAGCGTACGCAGATCCAAAAAAGCCGTACGAGTTACACGTGGACGCCAGCAGAGAGGGTTTGGGAGGGGTCCTGTACCAAGAGCATGACGATCTGCTGCGGCCCGTAGCCTACGTGAGCCGGAGTCTCACACCATCGGAACGAAACTACCCAACTCACAAGCTGGAGTTCCTAGCGTTGAAGTGGGCCGTGGTGGACAAACTCAAGGACTATTTATATGGAGCTGAGTTTGTAATAAAGACCGACAATAACCCACTGACATACATCCTCACCACGGCAAAGTTAGATGCAACCGGACATCGGTGGCTGGCTGCGTTATCCGGATTTCAGTTCAGCCTGAAGTACCGACCGGGAGTGAACAACAGGGACGCAGACGCTCTGTCTCGGAGACCCCATCATACAGAATGGACTCAGCTGACTCCAGACGGGGTGCAGGCCGTGTGTCGAGGGGTCGAACGGGGAGGGGGCGTAGCCGGAGCCGAGGCAATCGGAATCAGGGCTGGGGCTGTTCCCGAACTCTACTGCAACCTCACCCAACTCAAGGACACGGATTTACCGGCACTCTCAAGGAAAGACTTACGAGGCGACCAAGCCGAAGATCCCCTCATCGCTTTAGTTGGGAAAGCCTTGAAAGAAGACAAGCGGGAACTTTTGCAGACGAGTCGTCTGGAAGGGGCCCAACTGGCTTACAGAGAGTGGGAAAGATTGACTATACAAGAGGGGGTGGTATACCGTAGAGCACCGTCTTCTGATCACGAGGAAGTCACGCAACTGTTCCTCCCTGAGAAGCACCGGGAAAAGGTGTTGGAGTCACTGCATGACAATCACGGGCATTTGGGTGTGGAGAAAACCTTCAAGTTAGTGCGAGACCGCTTCTACTGGCCGGGAATGAAGGCTGAAGTGGAGGGGTATTGTCGTTCGTGCCTCAGATGTATCCAACGGAAGACCCTGCCCGCCCGAGCCGCGCCTATGGGACACCTACAGAGCCAAGGCCCCATGGACTTGGTGTGTATAGACTTTCTATGCCTAGAGCCCGATACAAGTGGCCAGGGAAACATCCTGGTAGTAACCGACCATTTTACGCGTTACGCCCAAGCCTTCCCCACCAAGGATCAACGCGCTCACACGGTGGCGAAGGTGTTGATGGAAAAATTTTTGTCCATTACGGTCTGCCGAAGAGGATCCATTCCGACCAGGGTCGGGATTTCGAGGGAAAACTAGTGGGACAGCTACTACACTCACTTGGCATCCAGAAGACTCGAACAACCCCGTACCACCCGCAAGGTGACGCCTTACCCGAGAGATTCAATCGGACATTGCTAAACATGTTAGGGACACTGTCCGTCCGAGAGAAGCAGAGTTGGAGCCGACAAGTAGCCACACTGGTGCACGCCTATAACAGCACCAAGAACGACTCCACAGGGTACTCGCCTTACCGGTTAATGTTCGGAAGAGAGGCTCGGCTGCCGGTTGACCTGGCGTTTGGGGTAGCGCCCGACGGAACGTCTGGAAGTTCACACAAAGGATATGTGGATCGACTTCGGAAGAACTTGGCCTCCGCGTTCGAGCATGCCCGTCAGACTTCAGGAAGTAGGGAACTGCGGAACAAGAAAAACTACGACCTGCGGGTCCGACTGCATGATCTACAGCCCGGCGATCGGGTTTTGTTAAAGAATCTGGGCGTGGCTGCCCGACACAAGTTGGCCGACCGATGGAGCTCGCAAATTTACCTAATCTGCAAGCAGCTGCCGGGACTGCCGGTCTACCAGATCCGACCCGAGGGTCGAGCAGGCCCGCTTAAGAATTGGCACAGGAATCACCTGTTACCACTGGGAGAGCAGTGAGGATCCCAATCGGGGAGCAAGCCCTCGCACCGAGTCTCCCTGGGCCCTGTCCAGCTCCCCGCACCAGGTCTCAGCAGGCCCGGGGAGCGGACGCCGGCGAAGACGACAGCGATGAGGGGAGTCTCTGCCTTGAGTGGATATGGCCGTCGAGTTCGTTGGCGACTGAGGATTCAACATCTTCGCTCACGATATCGAAGACCGCAGAGGTCCCGAACTGGGACGAAACCCCTCCACCTACCCTGCCTTTGGGGACCCTACCTCCCCACCACTGGCCTTCGCAGGCCTGGGAGGTAGGCACAGGCGAAGGGGACAGTGGAGGAGGGAGTGGCCGTCAGGCTCAAGGGCTGTCGCAGGAGCCGGACGGGACTCGTTGGGTTTGGGGAACTCGGGAGAGCAACTTGCGGCCTGAAGCTCCCGAGTTCCGCCTGGAAGACACCCATGTCGAGGTGGACTCCCCTGAAGAAGAAGACGTTCGATCGGAACATGACTCCATGCCCTCGCTGGAAGGGTCCTACGAGGATGAAGAGGAAGTGACAACGTGTGGGGATCAACCAGGTGAATTTCACGAAGTGGGAAGAGAGGACACTTTTGAGTCTGTTGAAGGTCTGCTCAATGGAGGATCGACAGAGCCAGGAGGCTCCATCGAGGGGGTCGGTACTCCCCCGTCTGTTGAGGGTCTGTCCGACAGGAGATCAACGGAGCCTAGAGGCTCCACCAGGGGAGAAGAAACCCTCACGCCTAGTGAGGGCCTACCCGACCAAGAGCTAGTCATGCCAAAACGCTCTGTTCGGCCTCCAAGAAGGCTCACCTACGACTCATCAGGACGCTGTACGGAAGAGGCTGTGACCACCGTGACAAGAGTGCCCAAAGTGTCCGCTATGTTAGTAGAGGCCATAGAATTGTTAGAACGTTTGGAGAAAGTATATGTAAAGTTGGGTTATGTCAAGGAGGGAAGTGTAACTAGCACACATGTACGCACTCATACACACGCTGCACCTCCTTGGAGAGACCCAAGGATTCTAGAGGGGGGAGAGTGTAGCGCCGATGGACTACATCTCCCGGCATGCCTAGCGCCGGGAGATGCAGGAAGTGTGCAAGGAAAGCCCCAACGGCGGGCGCAAGGAGCCGGCTCGCGAAGAGAAAGCCGTTTTTTTTGGCGGGAGTTTTTGAAAATAAACGGACAAGGAGGGAGGGAGCCGGGGAGAGAGGAGAGAAGCACGCAGAGGAGGGGAGAAGAGGAAAACGGGGAAAAGCGGAGGACGCGGACCGGGGACCCGGCCACGGACACCGAAACGGCTGTGAGGCTGCACAGTCCGAAGATCGGAAGGCTACAAGCCGGAGGGACCAGCACGAAGCACAGGGTGCGGACGCGCGCCTGGGAGAGAGAGCCGGATCACCGTCTGAGGAGCCAGAGGACCGACTCAGAGGCTGGAAAGGCTGACTGGGGAGGCTGGGACCCGTGTCGCCCGAGCGTCTGGAAGGGTGAGAGGCCTGCATAGGCCACAGCGCAGTACATCACCGCACTTCCGTTACTGCATAGACCGTAGCGCAGTACAAACCCACAAACCCCGAAAACTGCATAGACCACAGCGCAGTACAACCTGCAAATGCTACATACTGCATAGACCATAGTGCAGTACGATACCGCATCTCTGCCACCACTGCATAGACCATAGCGGGGTACAACACCGCATTTTCTGCAACAAGGGCCCCAACGGTTGGGACTTACATTTCTTTTGAAGAGATCTCTAGTGACCGAGACTGTTTTTTTCAAGATTGTGCACGAAGAGTATTTTGATTTTTTTTTCTTTTTTCCCCCTGATATATTTATATTTTTGCTGGCCAGCGCGACCGCTACACTCACATGCACACCTACACTTTGGGGTGTTTGGGGAGGGTTATTCGGGGTTGGGATTAATGGATACGGTGAGGAAGAGTTACATTCCTATGTTATCTATATGTATATGTGTATGTTAGAGAGGAACATTGCTATTTAGCTTTCTACTCGGGATCGAGGGAGTATTTGTTAAAGTTGTGTTATATGTACTGTATTATTATTTATCCCCCCTTGCATTATTGTCCCACCCCTGTATGTGCATTTTATTTACCCTGCCTTTTTCCCCGTTCACTGGGAACAGTAAACGCACCAAATCTTTAACCCCATCCACCTGTGTCGCGTCCGTTATTTCTCTTGCCATGGGGAGACGAGCCCAAATTGTTTTAATATTTTAAGCGGCTCCTTCGGGGGTGAGCGCTACACATACTAAAGAATAGTGCAGGTTTAGGAAGTGTTACAAGTATAAACTATAAAATAACATAATTTCTGTCCAACCGAATACGTACTAAAACACTTTCTGTTGGACCGCTGCAGGCGGGATATCTCAACCAATTTAAGAACGGTTGCTATCAACACATTATGGCAAGACATTGTGCAAACTATTGCTGGAAGATAATGTGTATTATGTAAGCCTGTGTGTGCGGGACAATTTCATAATCTTTGCCATAAGGGGTAAGTGCATGACATGATGATTAACATGATTTAATGATTGTGTTGCTCGTTTCTATCCAAGAGAGTCCCTTAATGGGCACTGTAAGATATTATTCAGCTCTGTTGCCATGTCTTGATTTTAGGCTTCCGAGCCAAGTACGAACCAACTCAGGTCACTGCAAGAAGCAGATTAACACATCCCGATGTCCTCCTAGTCCATCTGTTCCACTGTTAAGATAAAGAAAAAAAACACATTATTATATTAGGCAAAGTAGAATGGTATAAGAAAAAGAAAACCAAGCCAGAAAAGTTTATACTCATTTAGGTGCATTAATTAAAGGAACACTCCCACTACCGTAAGCTGTAACTAGAGTACTTGCATTAAAAAAGGACAATTTATAAAACATATGCTACTGTTTTTTTTGTGTGAATTAATTGTATATGAAAAGGAAGATGTTTTATCTCTTGCTTCCGTTTTGTGGATTTTTCCCATGTTTTATTTTTTTTCCAAAATCTTACAGAAAATGTCATTTAACATCTATGATGTAGGATAAAATAGTAGTGAAGAGGCAATGGGGTGGTGGAGAGAATGTTTAGACACGACTGCAGGGGATCTGTTGTGTTGTCTATGTTGCCTGAGATAAGAAATGGCAGCTGAATGAGATCTGACAATGGGCTCACAACTCACTGGTACTACTTGGTGATGTAATTTGCATACATTCCACACAAAGCAAGTCTCTAGGTCAGTTTTATGGACCTCTGGCCCATAGAGTCCATTCTAGGACCAGATCCACAGAGTCAGGAAAAATTGCTGTAATGATACAGAGGGGAGACAGTTTACAACATAAAATATCACAAAACAGATGCTCACAGTGACACATATAGAGGAAAATATTTTCTTAAATTAAAGATAGAGTAAAACAAAATATTCGTAAGATATCAACAACATAAAATAAACAAAATAAAAACATTTCATTTTTTGGTGGTAGTGTACCTTGAAATATCAAGAAAAAAATACTCCAGCAGATGGCATTAAATTCTGGCTTTATTCCATCAGCATAGCAGAACAACGTTTCGACCTGCAACCAGGTCTTTGTCAAGTTTCTGGTTGCAGGTCGAAACGTTGTTCTGCTATGCTGATGGAATAAAGCCAGAATTTAATGTCATCTGCTGGAGTATTTTTTTTCTTGATATTGTGCTATGTCCTTGGAGTGAGGACTTTCCAGTGGCAGCTCGAAGGTGGGTGATAGCAACCTGAACTGAACTTTATTTGATATTGTGTCCCTTGAAATAGACCACCTATGTTTATATAAATGACGGGCACTATTCCAAAGCTAGTTCTAACTTAACCAGAGTTATCGTAAACTTACCAGAGCCATGATGATCTATGGAGATAAGTTTCCAATAGCTCTGGTTAAGTTAGCACCAACTTTGGAATATTGCCCTGAGTGTTTTTTCAATAAATGGCCCCAAAAATATTGTGGAAAAGGTAAAAATAACACACCCCTTTAAATATATCTGTGTAATATAATAAACTAAATCTGTAATTATCTAGAGGTTAATTAAGTTGCTGTAAGAAATATTGATAGTGAAAAATTGGCAGAGTAATGTAAAAAAAATTAACATACAGAATGAAGATTCAATGTGATGATTAAATAAAAATCTGACAAAAGCCATATATACATATCATGCACGCTATATATAGTGTTTATTATTGCAGAAGCCACTTGCACATCATAGCAATTCAAAGAATTGCATCCCAGAGCTCCTGTGCCATATTCCCCATATGCAGCAAGCAATTCTGGGTAGGATATGCAAATGACTCCTTTCTCACTTTTATGCATCCTGGGTCTGTTATTACACAGAGCCCTAAAATCAATACTATGCCACACTGTGGCTTTGTAGCAGAGATAATGTTTATGCAACTGGTCAAAGCCACTCCTAGGACAGCATTGTTTTTTTGATTGAAAAAATTGCTTTTATTTGGCAATAAAAAACAGTTTTTAACCTCATCGACGCATTAGTCACGGGTTCAAAAATGCAGCCGTGATTGAACACGGTCCCGGTTTGTGACGCAGCACACATGGTATTCCCTGTGCATTACACCACAGGCTTATCGTATACTGTGTTCGCAGCACAGACACTCAAAGTTCTGTGCCTTACAACACAGCCCCACATACAGGAATACACCACCCCGACGAAACTGCACCGAAAATAAATATGTGGTGTATCTCTTTCAAGCACACACAGAATTATGCATCCTGGTGTTTCTAAGGTCTAGTGGAACCGGATAACGCTGTACTGGTGTGAATCACCTTTATTAGCGCCAGTCCCGGCCCCCCTTACATATTAGTTAACTGCACTAGTGGAGAAGGTTGGGGGTATAGAAGGGAGGGTTGGGACAAGAGTGGGGTACGGGGTGGAGGAGGGTGGGAAGGGAGGGGTAAAAGGGTACATGGAAATACAGACATGAAAAATCAACCGAAACTTACTCCTCTTCATCGTCATCGTCGTTGTCTGGTCGTCTTCCCCTGCCGAAGCTGTTGATAACAGCATACTCCCGTAGCATGCTTCGAACAAGCCTCACGCAGTCTCCGATGGTGACGTCCTCACGGTGCAGTACCTTGCGGTTGCGGGTGAACCACAAGGCGTCTTTGACACAACAAATCAGGCGCCATGCACGCGCGATGGCGGCCTCGGTGTGCATGCCGTGGAAAAGTCCGTAGAGCGACACATGAAGAATCATTTTCTCAATGGGTACATAGTCTCTGAATTCCTGTGCCAGGGAGGTCAGTAACGCCTGGGCAAAGCGACAGTCCCAGAAGGCATGCATCGCCATTTCCTCAAACATTGCACAGTGCGGGCAATGTCTGTACCTGCCCAGGCCCCTCGAGTGCATGAAAGTCCTTAGGGGCAACCCTCCCTGGATCGCCATCCATGCCAAGTCTTTGCGTCGGTTGGTTAACCTGTCAGAAGCCACGTTCTGCCATACCAGACATCCCGTGGCCCCAGGCAACCCGCAAACCGACTCCTCCACGTCTTGAGCTCTCAGCAACTTGTAGATGACGCGCGGCTTCCACAAATCCGGATTCACTCCCTCCGCACGAACTTAGAAACATAGAAACATAGAAAAATATGATAAGCAGATAAGAACCTTTCGGCCCATCTAGTCTGCCCAATTACATGGATACTTTACCTGGATTTATCTTTTGTTTAGGATAGCCTTATGCTTATCCCATGCCTGCTTAAATTCAATTACTGTTTTGGCCTCTACCACTTCAACTGGAAGGCTGTTCCATGTATCCACCACCCTCTCAGTAAAATAATGCTTCCTAATGTTACTTTTAAACCTTTGCCCCTCTAATCTATGACTATGTCCTCTTGTTTTGCTACATCCTTGACATCCTGGTAGAACCACGGCATTGTCCAGTTGAAAGGGATAGAACTGTCCCACTTCTTCCAGCCAATCTTCCAGAGAAGAGGGGCTAGGAACAAGAGAGACATGGAGCACCCCCCGAGCCTTTTCCATCTGCTTCAAAGATACGCCTCACGTAGTTACACACAAAGATGATCCACAGCAAGGTGGAGATGTCGGGTATACCCTTCCCACCCTTCGAGGGATCCTTGTACATTACTACGCGCTTTACTCTGTCCATCCTGGAACCGCAGACATCGTTTTATACTGATCCTGGTGTTGCTGTATACTTAAACGGAGAGAAGTGGGAGTATTCAAGCAGCAGAGGGGTGATCCAGCGCTCCCATCAAAAAAAGCTGGCTGCCTACACGTCTAGTGCCAGATTTTCGGCACTCAAAAACGTGAGTGTGAAATCTTTATTTTAATATTTATTTAGTGGATTTAGAGGTCACACTATGTTGGTCTATTTTCTCTAGAGGTAAATACTGTGGGAGTAATGAGAGAACCTACACCACATCCTATATCAAAGGAACTAAGGAAGAAGCGCAGACCTCACCACATCTTCTATTATAACTAAGGAACGAATTAGTAAATATAAATCAACAATTAGAACAAAACGGCTAGAATTACCTGTCGTGGAACACTTTGTGAACTGCTCCCATAATATAGCACAATTACGTTTCCATGTCCCAGCTCTCAGAAGAGGGGGGGGGATAGAGTACGTCTACTAAAACAAAAGGAGAAAAAATGGATACATAAACCAGACATACTTTGGTCAATTGGTCTAAACAGGGAGTTTGACCTGAATGTTGGTTTTTAATCTGGGTCTCAGTTTGGATCTCATATTGTTGAACTCTTTCTTTTTTTCTCTCTGCGTTGGTGTCATGTGTCCCCTTCCTCTGTGGGTGCTCCATATGACGGTTGCCCTCATCTTTTCGGCGGTATTGTATATTTTATACTTACGCTTAAATAATATTGTTGGTATTTCTTGCTATATAGCTTTATATTGAGAAATATTTATATAGCACAGATAAAATAATATGAAATGTTTAAAAGAATTTCTATGTGGAATAAAGATTCTATATGGTATAGGTGAAAGATAGTTGAGCTGGTACACAGCTGGACAGTATGCATATAAAATGTTACCCCTGATTACTAAATTAGAATACTTTTGTATATTTTTGCTTTTGTTTTTAACCTCACCAATGTATTCATATGAACGTGATAAGTGTCAAACTGAAGCAATTGAGAGTGTAATTACTTGATTATTTAATTGACAGATTGCTTTAATAGGCACACTGATGTTGCATATAAGGTGGGATGTCACTACTGTATGTATGAATATGTATGATTAAGGCCACATGGCCGAAACTTCACATTTAGTGGGGTTTGCTGTACCCCCTTGATTAAACGTCTTCTGGCTTTAATCTCCACTGGAGTACCTGCCTTTTCTTTGCTGAGTCCTTCTGAATGTGACACCCATAGGCCAGAGCGGTAGCAAAAGCTCAAACTGGACCTAGGTAAACTGAAGTTTCAATACCTCATCAAGTGAAAAGACCTCAATGCATATTATCAAAATACCATTGCCTTGTGTTCACCAAAAATCAGCAGGCCTCACCAAGAGCTTGACCATATAAAAATATTTATTGTGGAGTGGCCACAGGGGTGCTGGATTCAAGCAACGTTTGGTGAAGTGCCTTAGTCATGCCGCTTTGCACTTCATCAAAATGTTGCTGGAATCCAGCACCCCTGTGGCCGCTCCACAATAAATATTTTTATTTGGTCAAGCTCCTGGTGTGGCCCACTGATTTTTGGTATATACTATTGGTGGACTGCTGATCCTAGACGGTGGAGCTCCTCGGCGCTAACCCGGCATTTGGTGAGTCCCGCTGTGTTAGCCACGCTGTGTTTGATTTTCTTTGCCCTGTATTTAGTAGCTGTCTGAATCCATATCCCATCCAACCTTAACTTTCATGTATTTTACAAAGCACCATTTATGCTCACTGCTTGGCACTGCTGTCATCTGTCTCCTATAACTGGGCTCTACTGATCTCACCTGACAGGTAAAGATCAACAGCTCTGATTGTGTCAATGCCAATGCTATACCATTGCTATGACCAAGATGGCAGCGCCCTGTAGTTAAGTATGGCAGGTGTTCTTTTATTATCACTACACTGACAACCCCACACGTAAACTCTATCAGCAACATTCTTTTAGTGCTTCACATTTGTCATAATATAACCTTCCTAAGAATGAGGATGAGATACAGACAGACAAAAGATCAATAACTAGACAGACATATGAAAGATGGACAGATAAATAGACAGACTAACAGACAGTAAATATTAATAGTGGTGCTGGCTCTTGAGTATTTTATTGCACCTCATCTGTGACAAGAAAAAAAAACAGATACTTGATTATAGCATGGCAACAATTGTGGTGGTTTCACATAATTCTGGGCCAGCAAAAAAGTGGCTGAGAATAATGGAAGCACATATTCCATATGAGATGGATTGCCAACTTCTAGAAATCACCAGACAAGAAATACTTGGCAACAGACTGAGACTGATAAAGACATATTCACTGACTTTTGCGCGGCATCATTAGTTTTCTGGCACTATCCTTATAAAAAAAATAAAGAAAATCAAATTAAACATCCGCCACTAAATCTGTCTAAATCAGTGGTGACCACAAAGTCTGAAGAGTCGACAAAAGTCCTGAGCCCTACTATGATTTTCATACTCATCAAGAAGAGCACATGACTACAAATGCACCGAATGTGCTGAAAACTATAGGTTTACCCTTCACTGATAATTTAACACAAGCCATTTATTTAATACGAGATCTGCAAAACCATATAGAAATAAGCAAAGCTCAGTGGGGAGCCTTGCTTCTTAATGTCTAGCATTCAATGGTATGAACTTCTTAAATGAGAAGCAAAGCACTTACAATAAATGAACACAGAGACTCCGAAAGTCACATATTGTGTCAACAAATGCAAACGCGCATAGACATTAACACATGGACTCACCACACAGCCATGCAAAAATCACAGTTACCCTCAGCATGCACTGTCGGGTGCCATTGAGGCAGAAGGCATCAAAACTCATCCAACCAGGAAAATAACCCACTGTGCAGATAATAAATACAGACATAATCGTTGTGGCCTGTGGTCAATATGTGCTCTGCAGGATCGGCGCTTGCTGCTACGCAGCCAACCTGTCTTTGTATAAAGGAAGATGTATCCCTCCTTCTGTTGCAAAGTTATTGAAAGGAAAAATAGAAGTTTCTGTTCTGGAAAAGGAAAGATATTCTCTTTTTTTGTTGTTATTTTATTGCCATATATAAGAGCTCTAAGATTTCTATTTTTTAGTGTTTTGGAGTACAGTCATTCCAGTAAACCCTACTGATGGACCGCATACTTGGTATAATTCAAATAGCAAATATAAATGTTCATAATTGTACCTAAATACTCTGGGCCATATTACATAGTTGGTGCTAACTTAACCAGAGCTGTTGTAAACTTGCCAGAGCCATTATAGCCTATGGAGGTTTTCAGTTTACAACAGCTCTGGTTAAGTTAGCACCAACATTGTAATACTGCCCTTTGGCTCCACCAATTTGTAATCTACTTTTCAATTTGCTTTATCCTTGCTCTGACCAATAAACTTCCCCTTTTTATCAGGGTTATCCAAAGAGATTCGAAAAGTCACCGCACGTTCGGTGACTTTTCGTTCTCTTCAATTCGGTTCCTTTTGCCGATTGCATTTCGGTGACCCTGCGGTGTATTCAGCAACCACCACAAGGTCCCCGAATTGCAGGGAAAAGCTGCCGCAAACCTGACGAAAAACTAACCGAATGCACTCTGAAAACAAGCAAAAACATCTGGATTAACCTTCGAAAAAGCCGAACAGGAGCCGAATCACACAGAGCCGAAGCAGCTGTGACGTAGAGGAGGCAGTGAATAAATTAGCAAAACCGTTTGTATGAATCTGGGAAAATGAAACGCTGTTTGCAAAGAAACTACTGAGCGAAAATGTCTGAAATTTTCACAGGAGGTCCAGGGAATGATAATAAAGAGGGCTGTTACAAAAAAAATAAGTAAACTGAAAAAAAATCAATAAAAAAAAATCGGACTTTTAAAAAAAAAAAAAAATAAGACAAATGCGTAAAGTATCCTAAAAAATCTATAAATAAAGAGACTTTTTGCTGCAGAATTTTATAATGAACGGTTTATTAGATATTGAATTAAAACGGGAATATTTTTAACATTGAAGCCTATGGGATTCTCCTGAATTAACTTGCCGAATTAAACCACCGAATGGCAGGACATTAGGGGAACCTTTCACTGCTGGTTTGTGTTCTCTGAATAGCCGAAGCAGTGCATTTTCATGGGGATTTCACTGCCCTCGAACAGGCACCGAACAGGCACCGTATGTTCAGGCAATTCGCCAGGATTTGGCGAATTGCCTGCTCTCTGGATAGCCGAATGGCCAGGAAAGGTAACCATACGCTGATTTTTCAGCGTTCGGTTACCTTTCTCAAGCAATTCGGATCTCTTTGGATAACCCTGTATATAAGATCGGGCTGTTTTTTGGTAACCTCTTATGTTTTGAGGCAACCAGTCCTACACAGAATTTATTGATCCTCCCCGGTGTATCCCAATTGAGGAACATTTCCCTGGATCCTGCAAACTACACTTCCATTGCGGGCTATTGAGGGAGCCGTTAAGACACTCGCAGGTGCGACCATCGAGCCTTCTGTGTGAATTGTAGCTTCAGTTTCCTGTTCTTAGCTGACAGGAGTGGCACCCGGTGTGGTCTTCTGCTGCTATAGACAATCTGCTTGAAAGGTTGACATGTTGTGCTTTCAGAGATGGTATTCTGCATACCTTGGTTGTAACGCGTGGTTATTTAAGTTACTGTTGCTTTTCTGTCATCTCGAACCTGTCTGCCCATTCTCCTCTGAACTCTAACATCAACATGGCATTTTCGTCCACACAACTGCCATTCACTGGATATTTTCTCTTTTTCGGATCATTCTCTGTAAGCCCTAGCGATGGTTGTACGTGGAAATCCCAGTGGATAAGCAATTTTTTAAATAACAGACCAGCCTGTCTGGCACCAACAACCATGCCACATTCAAAGTCATTTAAATCCCCTTTTTCCCCATTCTGATGCTCAGTTTGAACTTCAGCAAGTTGTCTTCACCATGTTTAGATGCCTAAATGCATTGAGTTGCCGCCATGTGATTGGCTGATTAGCAATTTGACTAATGACATACAGGGTTATTCAGAGAGCGTGAAAAACAAGAGAATGACTGGAGAATGACTGGAGAATGACTGGAGAATGAAAAATTCTAGGTCAAAATAGCCGATTTGGAAAGTGAGATGAAAGGGAGAATTCTTCTGGTTTGGCTATTTTGACCTAGAATTTTTCATTCTCCAGTCATTCTCCTGCTTTTCACCTCTCTCTGAATAACCCTGATAGTGGCTATATTTCCAAAAATAATTATTTTCTGTGTTAATCTGTATATTTATGTTTTGCTTTTAATATCTTGCATTTATTACTTTGTATTTCTGTAACGACTAAATTTTTTTTAATTTTCTTGAACCCAGGACATACTGTACTTGAAAACGAGAGAAATCTCAATGTATCCTTCCTGGTAAAATACTTTGCAAGTAAATAAATTTGTGTTAACAAGTAATTGAACAGGTGTACCTAATAAAGTGACCAGTGACCAGTGATATTTATAAAAACTTGTGTTCCTGCAACTCCTTCCAGCGAAAATAATGAAACAAGGGAGTAGAAATGGTGGTGCAATAGCCAATATGACAAATGTATAACAAAACGAAAATGGCTGCACTCCAAAAAAGTAAAATAACAAATTTTATTTCAAAGCATTAAAAAGTGAGACCGACTTTTCGGCTCTCTCAGGAGCCATTTTCAAGGTCGACCTTGAAAATGGCTCCTGAGAGAGCCGAAAAGTCGGTCTCACTTTTTAATGGTTTGAAATAAAATTAGTTGTTTTACTTTTTTGGAGTGCAGCCATTTTCTTTTTGTTATATATATATATATATATATATATAAATATAAAAGAAAGGGCCATTATAAATCATTGTCTGGCAACCCATTCATGAATACGACTATACGCAGGACATGAAGTCACCTATTAAGGCTGGTGTAAGACGAGCGCACTGCAGAGCGGAAGGAACGTCCGTGAGAGCGGACGTTCCTTCCACTCTCTGCTGCCGCTGACTGCACTCAGCTGTGCAAATCACGATCCTCCTATGGAGGATCGCGCTTTGCAGCTCCGTTGACGCTCTTTCTAGTGCATCAATGGATTCGTTCCCTAGACGGACGCTTGCTGCGTGCGCAGTTTGTGCGCGTCCGTCGCTGCATCACACGGCTGCAACAGCCGCCGGTAAGTGCGGGCGCACGGCCGCACTTGGCGCGCTCATCTGACACGAGCCTTAGACTGGATGAAATGAAATTCAGCCTAATGGATTGGAAAGATCTTTTTAGAGTGAGAACAATAAACCTGTGGATTTCTCTGCCTGTTGAGGTGGATGGGTCAGAGACTGTACAGACTTTTAAACAACAACTGGATATTTTCTTGCAAAAATATAATATAAGGGGTTATAATATTTAATATTTGGGTAAAAACTGCTTGATCGAAGAGAAATCTGACTGCCAGTTGGGTTCAAGATGGTATGTTGCATTTTTATGAGCGGTTCAGACTAGGTTTTTTGCCTTCTTTTGGATCAACAGCAGTAGGTGTTGTGTGAAAGGCTGAACTTGATGGACGCCCATCTTTTTTTCACCCTTTGTAACGATTTAAGTAACACACACTGAAATTGATTTATATTGTTGGAGTGATTTACATTTTTCTTCAAAACGACATTGAACACATAAATATACATACATATACAGTATATATAAAACAGGTTTATTGAGCAACGTAATAACAATGCAACAATTATGTATACCGAATCTCTGTCCCGCTAATCCTAGCTCCCCGGCCACATTTGATTTCCTTTCTGGTATTATTGAGATCCCGTTCAGTAAAACAATTATTGTTGCTGGATTCGACCGCCCACCGAGTTCCCCAGTGCACTCCCTTTCTGACATAACCCAAATTCTTAGTAAATTAGTGACTCAAAACCAAAAAAGTGAACTGCTGGTCCTCGGTGACTTTAATGTTGATTGGCTGAATCCTAAAAACAATAAACACTGCTCACTGTTTAAGGCTTTGCAGCTAACACAATTAATCTCCTCCCCACTCGCATTAATATGAAAAGCACTAACCACACCTTGCTGGACTGGATTCTCTCCTCATGTCCTGATCGTATACAGGAGGCAGGCATTCTCACTAACAGTTTCAGTGATCACTGCCTAGTGTACTGTGTGCGCAAAATAAGGGCCACAAAATGTCCACCAAAGGTAATAATCACCAGGTCTTTCAAGAAATTTAATCTTGAATCCTTCCTAAATGATCTCAAACAGCTCCCATGGTACAGACTAAACCTAATCCCAGAACTGGCCGGTGCAATTGAATACTTTCAATCCGAGCTCCTGAAAGTCTGGAACACCCATACCCCACTGCGCAAAGTGCGAGTAAAAGGGGCCCACCTCCCCTGGGTTACAGCTGACCTCACGCATATGTCTCAGTTTAGAGACTCCCTGTGGTTAAATTTCAAGAGTACTGGATCCATTAGCGATCACTGTGAATACCAAAGATGCCGGAATGCATGCACAAAAGAAACAAAAATGGCTAAAGCCCAGTACTTCAATGAAAATTTAAACAATAACATATCAAACCCCAGAAATTTTTTGAAAATCAGAAGTAACATACAAGCACCCCTGTCCACTCCCAACCGGCTGCTGTCACAGTAAACAACCAAACTGTACAACACCCCCTAGATGTAGCACATGCTTTTAATAATTATTTTGTTGGATGCGCCACCACCCTGATTGCTAAGATAGGAAATGACACGCAATCAGAAAGGCCGCACACAGGTCAGGCCCCACCAACTGTGCAAAGACCCTGTAACGCAGAGAAATTCAGTTTTAGACCAGTGCCATCACTAAACTTCTCCGTAACCAAAAAATGAAATACCAGTCTGGACCTGATCAAATCCCAGCAATGCTGCTGAAAATCAGTGTGCCAGAAATTGCAAAACCTGTTGCAATCCTAATCAATGAATCACTGGCAACTGGATACATACCCAAACTTTGGAAGACTGCAAGGGTGGTACCTATCCATAAAAGTGGAGACAATACTTTGGTATCCAACTACCGTCCAATATCACTGCTCCCTGTAATGTCAAAAATTCGGGAAAAATGTGTCTACACTCAATTATGAGATTATTATCAGTATCAGAACTATTTAACCCCAGATCAATCAGGCTTTTGTCCAAATCATTCAACTACAACTGCCCTTTTAAAAGTTTGTAATGATATCCAAGCGGGCATGGAACAAGGAAACCTAAATGGAGCCATCTTCCTAGATTTTGCCAAGGCTTTTGACACAGTAGACCATGGCATCCTATTACAAAAACTTAACTCTGGTATTAGTGATAGCACGTTAACCTGGTTCCAATCATATGTGTCTGATAGGTCGCAATTTGTGTCCATTTCTGACAGCACTTCCCTTCCCCTCCCAGTCACATGCGGTGTACCCCAAAGCTCGATACTCGGCCCCCTGCTATTCACTATATTCATAAACGATCTGCCCAATGTCTGCAAAGCCTCAACTGTACACATGTACGCAGACGACACTGTAATTTATACCAGCAAACCAAATCTCCCACAGCTGGAGGCAGTGCTGCAAGAACAATTCACAGGGGTAGAAAAGTGGATCGCAGATAACAAACTTTTTCTAAATACTGACAAAACTGTTACAATGCTCTTTGGAACCGCACCTAAACTACACAAATTGCAAACACCCCATCTATGTGTCAGGACAAAATCAAATGGCACACTGACCACAGTCACTTCTCTCAAATATCTAGGTATGTGGTTAGACCCAAATCTATCTTTTGGCCCCCACATCGAAAAACTCTCATCTAAACTCTACCCTAAACTAGGTGCCCTGTACAGAAACAAATCCTGCCTGAGCCCCGCGGTAAGAAAGCAGATTGTACAACAAATACTTATGCCAGTCATTAAATACGGAGATGTAGTGTATGCAGCTGCCCTCAAACACACCTCCAGAAATTTACTACATTGTATAACTCATTCTGTCGCTTTGTGCTACAATGTAACTATATGACCCACCATTGTGACATGTTAAAAGAATTAAACTGGCCATCGCTGCAATCTAGACGCACCCTTCACCTTTCCAACCTGGTGTTTAAGAGCTTTTCTGGGAAGCTACCACCCTACCTGAATATGCTGCTTCCCCCGGCAGTCCCCTCATCCTATAACCTCAGATCCAGGACCAGCACCTTACTTGCAATACCACAATACAAAAAGAAAGTGTCTCAATCCTCATTTTCCTACAGAGCACCACAAATATGGAATAACCTCCCAGACGCCATCAAATCTTCCCCCAGTCTAAAGTCCCTTAAGACTACCCTATTAACATACCTCAATACGAAATGCACCTGTAAATATGTAACATAATGACTTTATTTCCTACATATTTATTTTTCTGTTAATCTGTATATTTGGTCTTGTGTTAATATCTTGCATTTTACTATTTTGTATTTCTGTAACCACTCAATGTTCTTGAACCCAGGACATACTTGAAAACGAGAGAAATCTCAATGTATCCTTCCTGGTAAAATCCTTTATAAATAAATAAATAAATAAATAAGCTTACAATCAGATTGTTACTGCTTGAAGCACATGGGGATGAAGGTTTCTCTAGGACTGAGAACATAATATCACAGGGATAGCACAAGGCTTCACTTTCATGATCCGGCACAGAATGTTATTTTTTTCATTTTGATATATCTTGAAATCATGTTTAGTAAATTAGATTTTGCACCTGGCATTGTAATTGCAACGTCGACAGTGACATTTTGAATTCATACAGCCCTGTCAGTATTACCTCCAGCACAGTTCTTTACTCAGCTCAATATATTACTCTGTATTGAAAAAAATGGAACCGGTGATTGCCAAGTAATTTTTATGGCGTCACAAGAATCATTCCTGTAATAACTTAGATAGGTCTTCTCAGAACTAAATGGAGAACATTGTACTGTTGAAGGGATAGTTCCTTTTAATGTGTGTTCTTCAACGTGACTGTCTTCTCAATAAGGCTTGGCAATGTGCAAAATGATGAAGACTTTATGGTGCGTGATCTTTCCTAATGGAGGAAAATTGTCCATTACTGTTAAATTTTTCAGTGCAGATCTCCAAGATGGACCTATCCTGGGTCGACCTGCCAAATTTGTGTTTATTACTCCAGAAGCCTGCTGGGAGTCTTTCTGAGTTCTTCTACCCCTTTACCGAGTGACTTGTTGGTAGTATTTGCAAGGAAGCAGTAACCATTGCGACCTTCATATAAGACATGCAATCATACCGGCTGTGTGGAGTAGAGGTAACATCACTGCTCTGCATGGAGAGAGTGGTGTCTCTGTGGAGACATGGGTTCAATCCCGGAAAGAGCCTCTCTCCAGTAAGTGTCCTTGGGCAAGACACTTAACGGTACATACTCGCCACCCAGGACATACTTGAAAATGAAGGAAATCTCAATGTATCCTTCCTGGTAAAATCCTTTCTCAAAAAAAATAAAAAATAAAAAATATGAATCCCGGAAGTGAACATCAGCAGCAGTGCTCTTCTTCCCTACCAGTATTAGCAATCAATTCCACATAATATGCAAACATGGTCAATACAACTATAAACACCAAAGTGTCTCGGAGCCTACAATGGTATATAATAATAAACTTTAATTCCAAAAAGAAGCACAAATCAAAAACACACAAACATAAAGTGAATTTGTATTCTTAATGTCTCATAAATTGGCAATTCGCCAGCCAATCAGATACATGACCAAGCAGGAAGTAAATCCCATATGGGAGCTACAGCGTCCTGGAGCGGCATGCGATGAAAATTGAAAGCCGGTTTGCGTCTGCTCATCTGTTATGGATTAATCCACGTCTATATATACCCCGATCAGTTTCTGGTGGCATGTAGCTCAAGACTAAGCCCGACTGCTGGGCCACGCGTCGAGTGATGCATTTCTTAGGTTTTTAACCGTCACACTGCTGTTTTTTTATCGTTGTCCAGACTATCTAATTTGGCACTAATACATTATGGCTATTGGTCTGTGATTTTCTTTAGTAAGGCAGGTTTGTAGCCAGCTTGAACTGCCGAGGTATTAGATACTTACTATACTCCAATATCTTTACTGCTCTCTAACCTTTGCCAGTTTGAATGCTTATATTGCCAATTTATGAAACATTAAGGATACAAATTCACTTTATGTTTGTGTGTTTTTAATTTGTGCTTCTTTTTGGCATGAAAGTTTATTATAATATACCATTGTATGCTCCTTGACACCTTGGTGTCTATTGTTGTGTTAATACGTTTGTTTTGGGTTAAGGTCGAGTGCCACTTTCATTGCCCTATTATCTCCTAATTAGAGATGATCAATATACTGTTAATGGCAGTGCGTTACCTTGAACAAAACTGTGTTGTATATGTTTCTTTAACCATTTCACAACCAAAAGCATGTATAAACATTTTGCACTGAAGTACAATGAAAAATGAAAATTATCATATAACCAGTGATATATAACCCGGTTTGCATACATTGGAGAGAAATTCAATTCTCAGTGAGATCTCACTCCTGTCACTCTGTATTAATGTAAAGAAACTGTCACATTTTTCCCTGGTTTTGGCTGCGCCCCCTGGTGGTGAAGGGCCTCCATGTCTGTTCTTCCCTGTGTGTCTGGCTGTGCTGTCAGGGGCGGATCTGGAGTTCCGTTGTGATCTCCTGGTCTGGGGTCACAAGGCCCAATCACACAGACCCACTCCCTATATACAGTGGCAAGAAAAAGTATGTGAACCCTTTGGGATTCTGTGGAGTTTTGCATGAATTGGTCATAAAATGTGCTCCGATCTTCATCTAAATCACAACAATTTGAAAAACACAGTCTGCTTAAAATAATACAACACAAACATTATATGTTTTCATGTTTTTATTGAGTAGAACATGTAAACATTCACAGTGCAGGGTGGAAAAAGTATGTGAACTGTTGGACTTAATAACTGGTTGACCCTCCTTTGGCAGCAATAACCTCAACCAAACATTTCCTGTAGTTGCAGATCAGACCTGCACAACGATCTGGAGTAATTTTGGACCACTCCTCTTCACAAAACTGTTTCAGTGTAGCAATATTCTTGGGATGTCTGGTGTGAATCGCTCTCTTAAGGTCATGCCACAGCATTTCAATCGAGTTGAGGTCAGGACTCTGACTGGGCCACTCCAGAAGGCGTATTTTGTTTTGTTGAAGCCATTCTTTTGTTGAATTACTTGTATGCTTTGGGTCATTGTCCTGTTGCATCACCCATCCTCTGCGGAGCTTCAGTTGGCAGACAGATGGTCTTACGTTTTCCTGCAAAATGTGTTGATAAACTCTGGAATTCATTTTTCCATCAATGACAACAATCCGTCCAGGCCCTGAGGCAGCAAAGCAGCCCCAAACCATGATGCTCCCTCTGCCATGTTTGACAGTGGGGATGAGGTTTTGATGTTGGTGTGCTGTGCCTTTTTTTCTCCACACATAGTGTTGTGTGTTTTTTCCAAACAACTCAATTTTGGTTTCATCTGTCCACAGAATATTTTGCCAGTAGTGCTGTGGAACATCCAGGTGCACTTTTGCAAACTTCAAACGTGCTGCAATATTCTTTTTGGACAGCAATGGCTTCCTCCGTGGTGTCCTCCCATGTACTCCATTCTTGTTTAATGTTTTCCTTATTGTAGATGTGTCAACAAAAATGTTAGCATGTGCCAGAGATTTCTGTAAGTCTTTAGCTGACACTCTAGGATTCTTCTTTACCTCATTAAGCATTCTGCACTGTGCTCTTGCAGTCATCTTTACAGGACGACCACGCTTAGGGAGAGTAGCAACAGTGCTGAACTTTCTCCATTTGTAGACAGTCTGTCTTACCGTGGACACATGAACATCAAGGCTTTTGGGGATACTTTTGTAACCCTTTCCAGCTTCATGTAAGTCAACAATTCTTGATCGTAGGTCTTCTGAGAGCTCTTTTCTGCGAGGCATGGTTCACATCAGGCAGCGCTTCTTGAAACCAGTAAACCCAAAACTGGTGTGTGTTTTTAAAGTACAAGACAGCTTTCAGCAACACATCCAATAATATCACACTGATTGGACTCAAGGTTGGCTCACTCCTGGCTCCAATTAGCTCTTGGAGAAGTCATTTGGCTAGGGGTTCACATACTTTTTTCACCCTGCACTGTGAATGTTTACATGTTATGTTCAATAAACACATGAAAACATATAATGTTTGTGTTGTATTATTTTATGCAGACTGTGTTTTTCAAATTGTTGTGATTTAGATGAAGATCAGAGCACATTTTATGACCAATTCATGCAAAACTCCACGTAATCCCAAAGGGTTCACATACTTTTTCTTGCCACTGTATATCCCAGCAGCACAGAGCCTCATTGACGATTTGTGGCGTTTTATGGTGGTTGTGTCCAGTTTATGTTCCCAGCATTGCTGCAAAGCATTCCTGTCCAAGTTTATTCTGGTTTTGACCTTGGCTGTGTTTCCTGACGATCCTTTCCTGCCTACTACTGGTTCTTCCTGTGTGCTGATCTGTTGCCAACTTTTACCTGTATGACCATTCTTATATGTTTCATGTACTGTGTTTGTCTTAGTTTAGTACATTCTCAGAGGCCACATAAAGGACCTCTTTAGTGTAGTCTTTCTGTATTTCTTGTTAACCCTTGCTTTTCTTGTTCCTCTCGCTCTGTATATCTTTGTGAGGGTTTCTTAGATAGAATTTATTTCCAGCATAGGGATCCCTTTAGTTTTCTTCCTGGTCCTCCTGTCCCTTGTGTCATGGTCTGGTTTCTGCTTAGCCCTGGAATCTGTATTATTACCTGTCCTGTATCTAGTCAGCAGCTCACCTGCCTAAAGGGCTACATTCCTTGTTACAAGCCACCACGATGGCCCAAGCGGGTGCTAATCGTTACAGAAACCAGATGTAGCATTCCCACCTTCACTGCAAAAAAAAAAGTTCAACAAACTTTACTGTCGGATTACAAATGCCAGGGAGGGGGCAGATTACAGCGAGAACTCTGGGAATACTCACTGTTTTACAGCTATTGAAATATAATTCAGGTTGTGTTAATTTATGAAACTCCTACAGTACCGATATATGATGTACCTTTATTGTCTGTTTAGGCATTATGCCACATACGAGTAATATTTTTATATTCTATTGTTATTTTTTGGAAGCTGCATCGCTAATAATCTCATTATGATCACTACAAATCTCATAAGCAAGAGCTCAGACTGTTTTCATTATCTATCTTTATGACAAGGACACAATCTATAGTTCAGAACCTTTCATCCCAGCAGCATTTCTTCGATGAATAAATGTATATATGAAAAATAAAAAATAAACGATTTCTCACATTTGTAATTTTTTGACAATCTCAGGATATTTTTTAGAAACAAACTTTAAAGAAAATTGTTACTGTACGTCCTTTTTTAAGTATCCTCTTTTAAGTGTAAGCATACATCCCATGTTTCAAATAATTATTAGAAATATTTTAACAAAAGTGCTAGGTAGCAAAAGTCACTGTAATGGTAGTTGACGGTTACTTGCAAAAAATGTTGAGCGCAACAGTACATATCATAACTGCCTTATCGGGAATCACTTTAAACATGATTAGTCTGTTCCTAGAAGTAATTTTTGACATTACCCATTCACTTTTCTTTTGCATAAGTGATACTGGTCCACCAGAAGAGGGAAGCACAGCATCAGGGGCAGAGTTAGGAATGCAGCATAGAAAGCGGAAAGTCACCAGCTTCCTTTGCAGCAACATTCAGGGTTATTGAAAGAGATCTGAATTGCTGGAGAAAGGTAACCGAATGCTGAAATTCAGCATACGGTTAATTTTCCTGGCCATTTGGCTATTCAGAGAGCAGGCAATTCGCCAAATCTTGGCGAATTGCCTGCACATACGTTGGCTGTTTGGTGCCTATTCGAGGGCAGTGAAATCCCCATAGAGAAGCAATGCTTGGGCTATTCAGAGACCAAAAACCAGCGTGAAAGATTCCCGAAATGCCTTGCCATTCGGTGGTTTAGTTCGGCAGGTTTATTCAGGAGAATCCCATTGGCTTCAATGTTAAAAATATTCCCATTTTAATTCAATATCTAATAAACCGTTGATTATAATATTCTGCAGTAAAGAGTCTCTTTATTTATAGATTTTTTAGTATATTTTAAGCATTTTTTTTTTTTTTTAAAAAAAAAATTAAACTTTAC
The DNA here is from genome assembly GCA_009667805.1 of Leptobrachium leishanense. NCBI lineage: Eukaryota > Metazoa > Chordata > Amphibia > Anura > Megophryidae > Leptobrachium > Leptobrachium leishanense. The sequence continues at coordinate 117,746,564 of CM019073.1, forward strand.
TTCTTTTTTCTGTAACAGCTCTTTTTATTATCATTCATTGGACCTCATATGTAAATTTCTGACATTTTCGCTCAGTAGTTTTCAAACATTCAAGCAAACTGTTTTTCCAAATTATTCACTGCATTCGTCTGCGGTGTCGGCTTTTACCGGCGCCTGCGATGCGTGTGATCGGCTCCAGCTCGGGTTTTTCCGGCGTTTTCGGTGGGTTAATCCAGATGTTTTTGCGGGTTTCGGTGTGCGTTCGCCCTCATTTTTCAGTGAGTTTTCGGTGGGTTTTCAGCGACTTTTCCCTGCATTTCGGTGGCCCTGTGGCGCTTGCTGAATACACCACAGGGTGGCCGAAATGGGATTGCCAAATCGAACCGAATTGAAGAGAACGAAAAGTCACCGAACGTGCGGTGACTTTTCAATTCTCTTTGAATTACCCTGGTTGTGTTTTGCTTGAACAAGGGAAGATCTTTCTTTAAACGACTTGGAAAATTTTAACTTCCCAGAACACACTAATTTTTGTAAATGACATCCCAATGTTTGTCAAGGACACTCACACTGTGCCACCTTCTTCATCTGGTATCCTTCGGAAAAGTCGCCAAAAAAAAGACGCATCTTCAAAAAAGAGCAGTTAAAAAACACGTGGCTTAAAAAACAAAACATAAGAAAGATGCATTAAAGCAACGTTTCCGTAGTGAAACCTTCAAATAATGAGACTAACAGAGAATTCTGCCTCATCAGTCACATGCAATAACTTGTCCCAAAAATACTGGTTCAATGAAACATTTATCTTATAAACTATGATCTGGGAACACCCTTTATTCAATGCATTGAAATTCATTTTTCCAGTCGCAGGTCACATAGGTGAGGAATGTGTCATTGTTTCAAAGCAAAGTAAACCATGGTCCAGGGCACCATTGAGAATAATTATAAATTGATCACTCTATCAGGGTTATCCAAAGAGATTCGAATTGCTTGAGAAAGGTAACCGAACGCTGAAAATCAGCGTTCGGTTACCTTTCCTGGCCATTCGGCTATCCAGAGAGCAGGCAATTCTCCAAATCCTGGCGAATTGCCTGCACATACGGTGCCTGTTCGGTCCCTGTTCGAGGGCAGTGAAATCCCCATCAAAAAGCACTGCTTCAGCTATTCAGAGAACACAAACCAGCAGTGAAAGGTTCCCCTAATGTCCTGCCATTCGGTGGTTTAATTCGGCAAATTTATTCAGGAGAATCCCATAGGCTTCAATGTTAAAAATATTCCCGTTTTAATTCAATATCTAATAAACCGTTCATTATAAAATTCTGCAGCAAAAAGTCTCTTTATTTATAGATTTTTTAGGATACTTTAAGCATTTTTCTGAATTTTTTAAAAAAAAATTAAAAGTCCGATTTTTTTTTTTTTTTTTTCAGTTTGCTTATTTTTTTTGTAACAGCCCTCTTTATTATCATTCCCTGGACCTCCTGTGAAAATTTCAGACATTTTCGCTCAGTAGTTTCTTTGCAAACAGCGTTTCATTTTCCCAGATTCATACAAATGGTTTTTCTAATTTATTCACTGCCTCCTCTACGTCACAGCTGCTTCGGCTCTGTGTGATTCGGCTCCTTTTCGGCTCCTGTTCGGCTCCTCTTCGAAGGTTAATCCAGATGTTTTTGCTTGTTTTCAGCGTGCATTCGGTTAGTGTTCGTCAGGTTTACGGCAGCTTTTCCCTGCAATTCGGGGACCCTGTGCTGTTTGCTGAATACACCGCAGGGTCACCGAAATGCAATCGGCAAAAGGAACCGAATTGAAGAGAACGAAAAGTCACCGAACGTGCGGTGACTTTTCGAATCTCTTTGGATAACCCTGTAAGTGTAAATACTTTCATACTTATTACTCTATGTACTGTATTTTAAAAGCATATAAACATTTTTATCAGTGTATTTAAATATTTAAATTTAACTATACTCAATGAAATATATGTGAGATTATGTTTTATAAAATAAAATATTTTTAAATATAAAAATATTTTTAAAAGCTTTCACATTTTTTTTAAAGAAAATACATTAGTTTTGGAGCAGTCCCATCTGTTGTTGGGAAAGCTGGTCTTGAATGTGAATATTTATTGTCAGGAGATGTTCTAAATAGTGTGGGTATATGTCTATTGTACTAGCTGTTATATTGATGTAAGATACTACACTGTGACAGTCTATTGTGTGTCTTTTTTTAAAGTGTCTTAGATGAGCAAATGAAAAGAAAGGCCTGCTTCTCTACATTCACATGCAGATAAGGAGGTTAAAAGGGCTCTGGAAAGAATGTGTAAATGGAGATATACAAACTATTCCATCACTTATAATGTATTCTTTTCATCAGAAAATCCTATCCAGATTTATGTGTATTTTTTAATGTTTGTCTTATCTATATCACAAAAAAAATGTGGAGAACAGACTCTTTAGAGCAAAAATGAGAAAAATATATCCCCGTCGCCCAAGGCACCACAAGTGCGGTCCCAATCCGCACCAAATGAACAAAAAGGAGAAGAAAATCGGTGTTCGGCGTATAGGGGAGATATCTAAAATAAAATGGGAGTAGGCATACAATGATTCAAAGAAAAAGTACCATACAATATGAGTAGCTGTGTGGGATGACTCAAAGTTCGTCAAAATGATCACTTTCCAGAGCCTCGTTAGGCTCGATCACCTCGCCTGTGGGTGTTTACGTGGCTCACCCAGTAGCTCACAGGGGTAGACCCGTCTCACAGCCTTGGTGTCCTTTCAGGATCCTGAGTTGTCCATAGGTTCTCCTATAGTCTCCAAAGTTTTCCTTTGGGATCCTGGATGTTCACAGGTCGTGGCTTGTCTTAGCTTGTAGAAATCTACAAAACTTCTACTGTTCTTGGCAATAGGTAGTTGTGCTGGCCATCTCATGGATCGGAAGGGTAGGATCCTACCCTTACGATCCATGAGATGGCCAGCACAACTACCTATTGCCAAGAACAGTAGAAGTTTTGTAGATTTCTACAAGCTAAGACAAGCCACGACCTGTGAACATCCAGGATCCCAAAGGAAAACTTTGGAGACTATAGGAGAACCTATGGACAACTCAGGATCCTGAAAGGACACCAAGGCTGTGAGACGGGTCTACCCCTGTGAGCTACTGGGTGAGCCACGTAAACACCCACAGGCGAGGTGATCGAGCCTAACGAGGCTCTGGAAAGTGATCATTTTGACGAACTTTGAGTCATCCCACACAGCTACTCATATTGTATGGTACTTTTTCTTTGAATCATTGTATGCCTACTCCCATTTTATTTTAGATATCTCCCCTATACGCCGAACACCGATTTTCTTCTCCGTCTTATCTATATCATTGATGAAATAAACATTGTAAGCCTGGTGTATGATTTGGAGAAAAAAAGAACAGTGTGTGTGTGATTATATAGCAAAGAGCTGTAAAACATGTCAGTTGTATAGCTATTTGGGTGCTTTTGAAGTTATAGGGCCAAACTGTAAAGGAGCCCATTAAAGTTTTCATATACATGGACTTTTGCCCATTTGTTATTCTGGTCCTTGTGTCTCATTAGAGCAATATAGACGTTGACAAGAATGCAATCTTCAAAAAACAACATTTTTAAATATTAACCCCTTCGCTCCCCAGATCGAGTTAACTCAGGGACTTCAAAGGAACCATCAGGTACTGATATCGAGTTATATTGATATGTAGCTCTAAAGGACAAAAGCGAATGAAACTCATTTTCTTCAAATTAATTTTGTTTGCTTTTAGGGTGTAGAAGGTGCCCCCAAAGTTTTAGCCCTGTGGGCATAATGCCCGAGGTGCTAAAACTGTTAACAATCGGCTGATGAATGCCCTGACATATCAGGTTTTCAGCAGCTTATGCAAGGAACCACGAGCTGCAGCTGAAACTAGTGTAACTCATTTGGCCAGTAGATGGTTCTTACTGTATAATCAATTAAAAACGATTTTTCAAAAACCGCTGGTTCCTGATAATGTTTTTTTTTTTTTAAATCACTTGGTAGTGAAGGGGTTAACAACATATGGTTATTATATACAGGGGAAGTTGCACCTCTTTTGTGATAATTGTTTCAGCAGTGTCTGACAAACTTTGTTGTACTATTTTGTCACATATGTTCTATACGTGGATCCTGATTTGCGACTGAGCATGAAGACACCCCTAACTCTTCTTAGGTACATCCCCTGTGTACATAATTTCAATATCCCATAAGCATATGTTAAAATATTAATCTGATGTTAATTATTTCACAGATGGCCATTACAATGTGCAAATGTTGTTTTTACATTACAAAAAATGTTAACGATTGGTTAGCTGTACAGTTATATGAAAGGGCTAATGAAATATAAGATTAGATAGGGATAAAGATAAATGTAACACAGGTAAAGGAAACACAGAGACTTAGAAATATGGTTAATATTTTGGGTTTAGGGTAGCGTTATTGGTACTTGCAGAAGCATGGTTATGTGTAGATTAGGTTCAAGGATTGTTTTGTTTTCTGACAAAGCCTGAATGTTACAGTTTCTGTATGTTTGGGGGTATATTTTGTTGCTGTGTTATTTTTTTTAATATTGATTCATCTTATGGGTTAGGACTAGTGTTAGGGTTTGGGTTCAGAATAGGGTTTGTTTTACTAGATTTACTTTTATCTTAATGATATCACTAGTGGTTAGCAGTTTTTTGTATTAATAAATTGGTTTTGGGGTTTGTGGCTAGAGTTAGTATTGGGGGTGCTTTTTAGATCAATGGTGTGCCAAATAATCTTACCTGGGAACCAAACGAGGAAGCAGTTCTGCATATGGTACTATACCTATGGTCTGTTTAAAATTGGAGCACAGGCACTGGTTCTATTGGGAATTGTGAAGCTTACCAAAGTGCTTGTGCCATTCATTGAGCATCAGATTACTGGTGCATTACATTACAAACACATATTATAAAAATCACAATGCATTTTTTTCTTTGTTTAAATCAATTGCTTATTAAATGAAAATATAATGTTAGTTGTTTATCTCCAGTTTCCATTTTGTGGATTTTTCCCATGGTGCAACAATTACCAAAATCTTAGTACAAGTTTCACTTTAAAGTTATGGTATAGGATAGACAGTAGTGAAGAGACAATTTTTAGATAAGGCTGCAGGGGATTTGTTGTATTGTCTATGCTACCCGAGATTAGAGATGGGAGCTAGCTGATACCACACAATACAATCCTTATGAGTAGTTTTTTTTGAAGACCTGACCTTGAGAATCCATTCTATTCCCAATGCCACACAATGAGGGGCAAGTGCTGGAAAGATACTGAAGGGGCAGTTTACAAAAAGGAAAAAGAAAAAAAAAGTTTTACATTTGCACATATGCACAAGCAGGGGCCCTGGTATATTCCAATCTAAAGTACAAAATACAACACTTGAATCTATAAAGTATATCAGCTCTCTAATATGATTATATTGGTTTAATGCAAAGTATATGAACTATGTGTTCATTTAAAATGTATATTCAGAAACCCCATGAATAATTACTATTGCTGCCCATTGGAAACAAACAATGTTTTACATTTGTACGTATGCACATGTAAGGGCCTCAGTATACCCCGGTCTAAAGTGCACTACACAACACCTGAAGTGCAAAATGTATACTGGCCCCCTAATGTGCAGATTATATTAACTATGTGTTCATTAAAAATGTTCATCTAGAAACCTTATTAAAATTACTTCTGATGTTTTACATATGCACATGTAGGGGCATCAATATACAGTTGTGTTCAAAATTATTCAACCCCCACTGAAATTGAGTGTTTTGGCCAGTTTGACATTGATTTTGATCATTCAGTCATCTTGCTTACAATTAAATCAAAGAGGCACGTGTAGGTCAGACAAATATAACATAACATTTATAATGAAATAACCACAAATGTCTTTTCTGTGCTCACATCATTATCAGTTTTATTCAACCCCCAAGTGACATTTAATCTTAGTACTTAGTACAACATCCTTTTACAGTTATAACAGCTTTTAAACGTGAAGCATAGCTTGACACAAGTGTCTTGCAGCGATCTACGGTATCTTCGCCCATTCGTCATGGGCAAAAGCCTCCAGTTCAGTCACATTCTTAGGCTTGCGCACTGCAACTGCTTCTTTAAGTCCCACCAGAGGTTCTCAATTGGATTTAAGTCAGGTGACTGCGATGGACACTCCAAAATGTTCCAGCCTTTAATCTGCAACCATGCTCTAGTGGACTTGGAGGTATGCTTGGGATCATTGTCTTGTTGAAAGGTCCAACGTCTCCCAAGCCTCAGGTTTGTGACGGACTGCATCACATTGTCATCCAATATCTCCTGGTACTGAAGAGAATTCATGGTACCTTGCACACGCTGAAGCTTCCCTCTACCTGCAGAAGCAAAACAGCCCCAAAGCATGATTGACCCCCCGCCATGCTTCAAGTAGGCAAGGTGTTCTTTTCTTCATAGGCCTTGTTCTTCCTCCTCCAAACATAGCGTTGATCCATAGGCCCAAACAGTTCTAATTTTGTTTCATCAGTGCACAGAACACTATCCCAAAACTTCTGTGGTTTGTCCACATGACTTTTGGCATACTGCAGTTGACTCTTCTTATTCTTTGGAGACAGCAAGGGGGTGCGCCTGGGAGTTCTGGCATGGAGGCCTTCGTTACGCAGTGTGCGCCGTATTGTCTGAGCTGAAACTTCAGTACCCACATCTGACAAATCTTTTCTCAGTTCCTCAGCAGTCACACGGGGACTTTTCTCCACTCTACGCTTCAGGTAGCGCACAGCAGTCGAAGTCAGCATCTTCTTTCTGCCACGACCAGGTAGCTTTTCAACAGTGCCCTTTGCCTTGAATTTGCGAATGATGCTTCCTATGGTCTCTCTTGGTATGTTTAACATCTTTGCAATCTTCATATAGCCATTGCCCTTCCTGTGAAGAGTAATCACCTCTTCTCTTGTCTTCCTGGACCATTCTCTTGACTTCACCATGTTTGTAACCACACCAGTAAATGTCTAGAAGGAGCTGAGTATCACAGTCATTTTAAAGCTGCCTAATTGGTGCTTATTATGCTTTATTGCTGCTCCGTGACATCCACAGGTGTTTTCAATACCTGATTGAAAACACTTGAATGAACCTCTGTTCTTCAGAGTGGTAGTCTTTAAGGGGTTGAATAATTGTGTCAATGAAGAATTCACAAAAGAAACATTTACTACTGTATTACAAAACCAATTGATGTCATTTTAGTTGCATATGGTTCTTTAAAAAGTCCTTGTAGGATTTCATTCTGAATACAATTACAAATGTACACTAAATTCCCTAAAACCCTTTACAGCAGTGGGGGTTGAATAATTTTGAACACAACTGTACTTCAAATTTGCACTGCGCAACACCTAAAGTGTAAAATGATGTTTCTTGTGCAGAGATGTGTGCTTTTTATTAATACATGGTATTGTCTCTTATCTTATTTATTCTGCTGAGTTCAATACACTGAAGGCCCTGGTATATGCATAGGACTATTCCAGCTATAGGTAATGGAAATAAAAATCTAGGATGTGAAAATTAAAGTGTTAATCCCAGGAAAGGGCAAACAGGAGCTGCCCCACAAACAGATTTATGATGTTTCTGCTTGGAGAAAGAGGATGACAAGCAGCAACTGTACTCACTCGCAGCCTCCCGATGACATCATGATATGCAAAAATGGAGATGATTGCTGATTCCTTCCCATGTGGTTTCACTTTGCTGTTCTGGATATATATATATATTTTTTGGCTATATAAACCCTGAAAGGACTATGGGTGCCAACCGTGCCACATGCTTTTTGTCCCTTGCCACTGATGAAGCGCCCCTGAGGCGAGAAATGCATTTGGCTGTTCGCTTATATATTTTATATTTTGTTTTAATAAATATTTTTCCAGCATATCTGGCCTTTATGTTACCTTTGTTCTTATACTGAGGTTTACACACGCGGCTACCCTGGAATATTTCTGCTGGAGATTCAATTCTATTTGGTGAGTGGATATTTGCTTACCCTTTACAATCCTGTTGGATTATATGCAATCCATGTTCCTGTGCTTTTTTGGAGGTCTGAGTGCGGGAGTATGAGGCAAACAGGTTGGCCCTGAACACCTGTGAGGTCTACCTATGAGAGCTAGCAGCTCTCGTAAAGTGTGAGTAATGAATATACAACCTTACTATAGCAGTATATTCTGTGCAATACTGTACCATTATCTGTATTTGTTTTTTTATTTTTTGAGGTCCTCATATTTTGAAGACTTTGATTGATTTAGTCCACGCCTAATCCTCAAGGGACCTACCATTGCTTGTGAGCATTATTCCATATTTACCACATCAATTATACACTGCATCCTTTTAAATTGAAGCGCTGTCCCCATTTCTTTCCTTCACATTTTGCAATTTGTTCTGGTGACGGGAGCACCACAGTGTGGGAATATAGCGAATCCTTAAAAGTGTATATCTAGCGCCACGGAGTATAGCCCTTTTTCCTTTTTAAGAACTTAATCACGTTCAGCCCAATGGCCGAAATCTGGACCTTTTTCTGATGATTTTTAACCATTTTACAGTTTGGTAGACTCAAATTCAAGTTTAATTGCATTTCAATTCCCGTTACAAATTTTAATTGAGTATCGACTCTTGTGGCTGTACTTGACAATGATAATATTGGCTATATCTATATATAGCTATACTTACAGACTCAACTCCATCTCTTCCCTCTACTGCCCTGAACCAAATATTCAAGCATACTCACAGACTCAACTCCATCTCTTCCCTCTGCTGCCCGGAACCAAATATTCAAGGTATCCACCATTCAACATGGCGTCCAACATCATACCCAGGCTGCCATAATCTTACAATTGTATTTTTATGTCTGCATTTATTATTCTCTGACTAGTCATATTTTAGAATCTCCCTCCAAATCTGTTTGTTTTTCCCTCCTCCTTCCCCCCACAAGTTGTAAATAGTGGCTATCTGTGCATTGTCACTAACCTCATTCTATATCAACAGCGTACTCACAGACTCAACTTCATCTGTTCCCTCTGCTGACCCAACCCACCCACCCAGGGCGTTTCCCTAATTTCAGCTCTCCTTTCCAGCTGTCTCCACTTCTCTCGCTAATTACTCTTACTAAGTCCAAACCTCTGGTCCTTCCCATGCAATCCCCACGATTTTCTTCTGGCCACCAGTTTCACCTTCCCTCTGCTCCCATTTGTTTCTGCTACCCCAGCATTTCCTCTTGTATCATGTAAGTCTGCTGTTTGTGCTTCCATATTGTAAAGCGCTACGGAATCTGTTGGCGCTGTGTAAGTACTTGTAACTGTAACTTTGTATTTCTGTAACAACTGTAACAATTTAATGTTTCTTGAACCCAGGACATACTTGAAAACGAGTGAAATCTCAATGTATCCTTCCTGGTAAAATTCTTTATAAATAAATAAATAAATAAAATTTGAATTTATTGCTATGTCGATTTCTGAAATAAATTCAAATGATAAGAGGTGTTAATAAATGGATTTTCAGGCAGGGAAATAGAAGGAATTAGACAGTTTTTTTAAAACAACTGATATGTATAATACTCATATTTAAAGGCACAAAGGTGTCTGATGCAGCCGAAAATAACCTTTTTTTTCCAGCCAAGATTTTTCAGATGAATCTGCCAAGTTTTTTTCAAGAGAAACGGCCGACATAATTAAATAGAGTCTTAAATCCTTCTACAACATGGATTACAGTATTAACAAAGTTCTTGTTTATATGTAAGTGTTAAGTAACAAATGCAGAAACACCTTCTGAAACAGCGATTTGCAGAATAAAGGAGATTTCTCCTCAGACATTATTCAAACGGAATGCTTTGATATAATTGATATTTTATGGAATCACAACAATGAGCTTCTACTAACAAATCCTCGTCTGACCTTTAACTTGTAAGTTTGCTGTATGTTAATATTCCTTGATGTTGTGAAAGGGACTCAATAGCTGAAATACACAGCAGAGAACAAGTTTAGCATGTGGGTATAATAGCACCTGACACACAGAGATTTGCTTTTGTATCTGAAATGACTTAGTAATAGCACCTGACACACAGAGATTTGCTTTTGTATCTGAAATGACTTAGTTTTACTGGCGAACATTATTACCTTTTGTGCTACGATCGCAATGTACTTTGAGACCAAGAACACACTTTTACACAATATTGTGCAAGACATGACTCATAAAAAAGACAAAAGGCTTAATTATTTATTTTAGAGTGCTTTTAATGATCTGTATATTGTCAACATTATTTTTTTTCTTAAAAAGTGACCCCTTTTTTAAAATAAAGAAAATACCACAGCACTCAGATCCATCGTATTGCTAGAGGTTAGTATAACAGCAGATGACCAAAATATCAACTCTTAGTCCCTTGCTGTGTTACAGAAATACACAAATCTGTTAAAATTATATTTTTTACCATTTTCCTGGTTATAAATATCATATGCGTTGCTACAAATGAACACAGTGAACTGTACCAACCCACTCATTGGATTCCAAGATATCACTTTTAAGTGTCGTTTGATTAACCATGACAATTTTTATATGTATTTATTCTGGCAAAAAAAGAGAGAGACTTCTACACACACTAAATACTCACCTTGCTTATACAGTATCACCAAGACTGTTACTCTGGAACATATTAAGCATTTGTTGATATTGTTAGCGTGTAAGTGGGCAGCCATTTTTACCAAACTGAGGGCTCTATTAACTTCTTTGCGCAAAAATGCTCGCGAAGTGCGTTAATTTGTGCGCGAAGCGTTAAACGTTAACGCACGTAAATTAACGCTGGTATTAAAATCCGAGCGCATTTTGTCATCCGTCAAAAAATAACGCGCGTTATAAAGACGCGCAATAACGCTGCGTGCAGAAATCGGTGGGCGGACTGTTTTTTTCACGCGATTCAGCCAATCAGATTTAAGAACCACAATTGTCTGCCTTTCAGTTTTTGCACCTATCAAAATCAATCTGAGTATATATGCTGCAGCAATAATAAAAACACCCACAACTTCTGAATTTTATTGTTTGGGTATGCGTAGAGTGTGTAACTATACTTTGCTGTATTTCTTTTTTTGGGCTGGTGTATTTGGTTTCGGCCAGAACGTTCAGATTTGCAGTTACCACCAGCTTTTCAAAGACGTTAAAATTATGCGGCAAATGTTTTCCGTTAAAATGTGCACATAGATTGTAATACCATCCGCGTACCAGCGCACAAACGCATTTGCGCTCACAATGTTAAGTATAGGATGCGCAACGTGCATTACGCTTGGCAGGGTTCGCGCAGGTTCACCAGCGGTAGACGTTAACGTGCATTTTTTGCACGGACATTGTAATGCGACATTCTGTGCAAAGGGTTTTTCCCCTCGCGTTAATTCGTTTTTGCGTACGCGTTAACGTTTGCGTGAAGAAGTTAATAGAGCCCTATGTATTTTAAAAATAAGTTAGGACCAAAGCCTTAGTGCAAAATCTTCATGAAAACTATATTGCTAGAAGATTTAAATGTGTAGAATGTAGAGGACCCTATTCCAGACGAGCCGTTTGCATTAGCAGGTAAAGCTACTAAGTATAACAGCCCCACTCGATAATTCTAATAACTCCTCTGCCATTCCGTCCATGCTGGAAACCATGGTTGAGGTTTTGTGGTTACGGCAGGTTACTGTAGATTTGCTCTTCCTACACTTTGTAGAAAAAACTCTAATGTTAAGAAAGAATGAGAATAAGAAGCAATTGGATTGTAGTTCGTTATTCTCACCTGCAGCTGGTATTAAGAAAAAAAAAACCTGGCCTTCAAAACCTGGTTTTATGTTATTTTGTATTTTAAAAAAAACACTTAAAACGCACACACACACAACAAAAAATAATGATAAAAAATTCTTCACTTAACACCGGTCATACCTCTAGCCAGTGCCATTTTTCCATCTTAGTAACTGTCTAATGCCGGCTCTTCCAGTAAACATAAGACATGGAGATTTTCAATTTATCAAATCAACTTTTTCAGCAGACATAGTCTATGTAAAATCATACAGCTTTTAAATAGCTGGTTGTTTTTAAACTGCTCAGTAATTTATAGAAACACATAAAAGGTTTTGATAGTTATCTTGGGCAAAATGAGCAGTTGGGCCTATGAGAGTTAAAAGTACCGTTCCCTATTTCCTGTGCGGTGGAAAACTAGATGCAGTCTGAAAATCTAAATATTTGGAACGTTTTAAATCTATTTGCTTATTTTTTAGAGTTGCAAAAATTTACAAGTTGAGCTTTTGATGGTAACAGCTCACTGGTAAATGTTATTGGTTGCTATGATATAGGTACCATTTTCATATATATGTAGAGTTACTGAAAGCTTTATTTATAGTATAATAGCAGTTTCTTATTCAATGCAGAATTAACTATTTGACAGTTTGAGTAAAAATAAAGAGTAAATTCAAATGTGCTACATTATCTTTTTCTTTTAAAACATGTGTTGTCATCAAAGTAGACCTATAATCTGAATATATCATGATTTAAATAATAAAACAACGTATTTAACTGATTACACATAGAGTAAAGCACTGATACTTAAATCACTCGCTATGTAGACATAATTACTAAATAAAGAGATAACTCGCCCTCTTTCTGCATTCTCACTGGCCTAATTATTCATCAACTCTGAGAAACCTTGATAGCCTACCATCATCATCTTTATGACTGGTGCCCGATTGTGTTTCTGTAAGTAGGAGGTATGCACACCGATTATATGCACAATTATTCTTTATATGGAGTTGGTGACTTTGTAGAATCTCAAGTTGTTTATAAGAAGGTTTGAATGGATTGAATTATGTGCTCGCTTTAATTCAATTGGCCGATTTTTCCAAAAACATTTTGCTTGCTTGTGGCCAATATTTTTTCCAATTGAAAAAATTCAACTAGATGTGATAATCAAAAATAAAGCTGGTCCGAAAAAAAGCTGGCAGGTAAAACAGTTGAATAAAATGTGTTTTCGGAAAACAACATACAGATTTGTGTCTTTTAAACATGACTGTTTGAAATCTTTTTTTAAGCATTGGATATTTCTGTCTAATTTCCTCTATTTCCCTTCCTGAAAATCCAATTATCAACACCTTTTAGCGTTTGAATTTTTTTCAGATATTAGCACACCAATAAATGTGTATAGATATAGCCGATTATTCCACTGAAAGCATAGGCACGAGAGCCAACATTTGAGCTGAATTTTTATCAGGACTCAACTTGCCAGAAAACCCACAATTGAATCTCCTGAACCAAAAATATGGCTGAAAATCGGCCGAAAAAAGGTCTTGATTTTGACCATTGGACTGTATTAAATTGCGGTCTAAGACACTTTAAACAGTCAACATTAGCCATTTTAAATGTAATTGTGTTGGTATTGAATTGTTGTAAGACTTTTGAATACTTTTGAGATCTCCTGAGTCTGTGCTTCAAGACCATTTTGTTATATGGCAGAATGATTTTCTCTTGGCTATGCAACTTGTTAATCAAAGGTCAGGTGTACTGCATACATTGCTTAACCCTTTGCTACCAAGATCGACAAACTTTGATTTTCAAAAGCAACTGCCCTGAGATAGAGTTAACTCAATCTGATCTTTTTCAGGAGCAAAACAAATGAATTACATTTATTGCAAACAAAATTTGTTTGCATTTGGGCTCCAGATTGTTTGCATATGAGCTCTTATAGTTCAAAATAATGGGCTTTTAAAGTTCTAGCACATCAGACAATACAGGTGATGTAATAGAACAGTTGATCAGCTGGTACATGTCTGTCTCCTATTAGAGGCATGGCAGTCCCTGCTGCAATGTAGCGACAGTAGCACTTTTTGGCCAGAAGATGGGGCCATCTGATCGCTTCTGTAAAGTGAGTTTTTTTTTAAACCATGAAGAATATCTAATTTTCTTTGTTCTTAGCTTCCATACATTTCTGGAAGGAACATGTGGATCAGATTAAGAAACATCTCTCTCTCTCTCTGTACGTGTTAATGGGGGGAAAGAAAATTTCAGTTAGAACATTCGTGTTCAAATACTATTGGGCAATTTGAAGGAATACGGATTTGTCAAGCATTTAGTAGCTATAGGTGGGGGGCTTTGTGGAATTGAGTTCAGATATATTGTATTTATCAAGCAAGAAAGAGCTCTCCCCCTTCTTTCTCCATCTCTTTGTACCAACATTATCAAGCTGAAAAGATGAATATTGAAATTAAGTTCATAATGTTTATCTATTTAAAAGTAAGACAATACTACCCTGCAAAATTATTGGAACATTTAGTAATTTTGCCTAATTTTACCTACGAAGCAAAAGGCATATAATATATATTACTTTTTTAGAACTAGCAAGCAAACAAAAAAGATTGGCACAAGTCTTCCTTGCCTTCCTGATATATATTACAATTTTTGTAGTTTTTGAATCAAATGAAAACTCAAAGTTACAGATTTTCTACAGAGATTCCTTCAAATGTTTCAGATTTAAAATGTACCCACATGACAATATTTTAAATGTGGCGCAAATTGTGAGGTAAATAAAGAAATTCCAAATTAGAATATATGTAGTAAGAAACGCAGTGAAATCAAGAATTCTTGTAAAGCAATAGTCTCGGCCTAAATAATCAGAATTATGCAAGTAGTTCTATAAAAGATAAACTTATAAAAACAAAGTAAAAAAACAATATAAATGCAATATCTTCTTCCAGAAACCTGTAAGACAAAAATATTTAAATCCCTGAATCTTTTAAATCCCTTTACAAAGCAGAAATCTTATGCACAAGGAAAAATGAGAATTAATGGCAAGATGATGTAAAGATTTATTTCCACAAAATTCTTTTAAAACCGCAGGAGTGTCCTACACAATGTACAGGACAGCAAAATGCGTCGGGCAGTGTTAAACAGTCAATTTATAATTCTTTATAACATTTCATTTATCTGTCAAATAACGTGTATACGTCATATCTTCATGGCAATATTTTAAGTTTCCGTAGAAAAGCTTAATGAAAATTCACAATATCAATAAAGGTGAGTATACGTTGAACATATATTGTCTGACATTTAAATTCGTTATAGGAAGTTACTGACCTGCTCCATGAAACAAAGTGAACATGGGAAAAGGTGCAGTCAAACACGAACAACGACAAAATGTTATCGAGGCACATTAGAAAAACAAATTTGTAGGTGTATTAGCCTTGTGGATATGTCAGTTTCATAGTGGTACTACAAATCAGTGTGGAATTATTTACAAAGACACACATGAGAAACCAAATGGTTTTAGAGAAGTTCCTGAGCTTTTTCATGGCAACACAAGGGTGTCAACCACTGGTATATGTTGTTAGCTTGGCACCTTGGGGACCATAGGTGAAGAGTTGAAGTTCACACCACTATAATTAGTAAAATGTACTGAATTATTCTACACAGCATTAGACTCACAGCTTGGCTTTCTTGGTAGATAAAAATACAGTTTAAAAAAGAACTCAAGAGGACATACTGTACATTTAAAACCAACACTTTAACCAGCTCTACATCCTTCTGGGACAAGAGTTTAAAATCTTATTGGAATTCCTACAGGGAGCCAGAGGGTCTGACGGTTAAAGAATATTAATCTTATAATAAAAGTACAAAGACTAAAACAGCACAGAACATGGGTAACAATCACATCTTTGGGATTATAAATGAGACTGAGATACACAAAGGAATTTTGTACAGAATATACATGATAGGTTACCTAAACATTCATTAAGCAGTGGAATTTTCAAATTAAGATTAAAATTTTGCTTTATAACATCAAGTCTCATTGGGTCAATAATACACAGTTAGGACAGCTAATAAAAAGGGTATTGTTTTCATAGATTCTGAGCTAACATACAAGCTATTATTTTACCCCAAACACAACTGACGAGGCAGCCACACAATCTCCTATCACAAATTGTTGAGTAGAGGGATAATAATGGAAGCATGTCCATTTATAAGTCTGTGTGATTTATTAAAATACATTATTTGTAAAATATTGAATTAAAAACCTGTATTGAGTGTTGCATTATCCCTGTATTTCCTGCACAAATAATAAATAATTTGCTGAAAATGTGTAGTTTTAAATCTGAACTTCTTTGAAGCTTTTGGTTGATTTCAATTTTTTTAAATACATGTTATTATTATGGAAGACATGTACCAATTGTGTGATCTGGAATAAGGCTTGAAATTGGCCCTTGATGGAACTTCGCGATTATTGTGAAAGTCGGAATTCTATTAAATTTGCAAAAAGAATAGTAAGGACGGTTTTCCCATTTAGCAGGTTATAGGGCGCCACTAAAGTTTGAAGTTGGCCTGAGCTACCAATAACCAACACTATTATGAGTAGCGACTATGTTAACAGCATGATTCATAACAGGATGGAGCCACTAAAGTGTACCAACAGCAGTATCACAACACCCCCCCCCCACACACACACTGATATATTTATCTGGAGTTCATTAGGCATATGTGAGGTCTGGCAGGGACCATGGAAGGACATTGAGAACTATTTGTTTTCAGTTACCTTCAGCATGTGGCCAGAGGAGGGAATGACTAACCCCTCTTCACACCTACCCTTCTCTCATCATTATAGGTTTCACAGCTTGCTTCACTACTATGCCCCTTATCATTTCTAATACAAAATTTTGTAGTAGTGAGCCTGACCACTAATAGGATGTTACTACTCTTGTTCTCTTCCACTCTTAATGCGCTAGATTGAAAGCTCCACGGAGCTGGGCCCTCTATACCTCTTGTCTCTTCTTCCTACGTACTTTTTATAATTTAATCTCCCATTCCATTTTGTAAAGCACTTCAGGGACTGTTGTGGCTACATAAATGACAATAAGAATACTGCTTTGCACTTTAGGAAATTATCCGAGACTCCTGTTGACTGAGTCCCTTCCTAATCTGGGCAGAGTTCTGTTAAAGAAATTGATAATCCCAGAGATTTACTGTCAATTCACTAAATAAAATTGTGCTGCATTAATTGTGTTTTGCTTTTACTTGCATATATCTTTGTAATGTATAAGATATACGACACATAAAAAATTAATAAGTGAAGTCCAGCTTGTAGTGTCCATTTGGCACATTCATGGGTTTGTCACACCTGATATTGAATTCTAAACCAAATGTTGCTCCTTGAACTTGCATGCTGAAATTCCTAATTTAAAAATCCTACTGCATTCCATTATGACTTTTAAGACATCATGTAGGTGAGGTATGGAATGGATTAATGTAATATGCCGCTATGTCTTCTGAATTGGGACTAATTCATTATAACAAAATTTACACAATTGCTTAGATTTTAGCAGCTATCTACTCTAAATACTCTAAATAACTGAAGGCAGGATATAGCTCTATTTAGGATCAAAGTACATGTAGCAACAAGAATATTCCAAACATGGTGTTGTTCATTTACTATAACCCTGTTTTGTGTGCTCGAAGCGATATCTCCTCATTAAAAAAAACCCTGATGTTTTTGGCTGCT
Source organism: Leptobrachium leishanense (assembly GCA_009667805.1). Lineage (NCBI taxonomy): Eukaryota > Metazoa > Chordata > Amphibia > Anura > Megophryidae > Leptobrachium > Leptobrachium leishanense. Next base: position 117,764,093 of record CM019073.1, read on the forward strand.
GTCTATTCATTGACCTACAAATCTGTATTTTCAAGATTAGCCTGGATCAAAATGCTAATTTCCATATTCAGAGAACAGGTTAGAACATTGTGGAACAGAATGACATAACCAGAGACAAGTCTTGTCAAAATTCTTTTGTTTCAATTTGTATTTTTTTTGCCTGTCTAACATTGCATTACATGTTGTGTCTCTGTACAAGATAAGATTAATCATTCAATTTTCTCGTTGAAGAACAATATTTACTAGGTTATGATGAAAATGCAGCCCCCACCCCCTCGCCCTTCACAGTAGAAAGAAATGTGCCTTGAAGAACTTGAAGAATTTGCATGATATTGGCTATGGCATTATATTGGTGGCTTTGTATCATTGTGTTAAAGCAAAATAATTGACAAGGCAAGAAATATTGCTGTGACATCTACATAGTAGAACTCGCGGCCAAGTATGAGGGTTATGAGAAGACATGTACATGGCCACAAACTTATGTTTGAGTCTGATTGAGAAGTTTATGAATCCAAATATTTCAGATTTGGAAATATTTTGGGCTTGGAAATGTCTTATTCAAACCAATCCAAAAATATTGGACCGATCCGAGATCCGAACGGTTTGGAAATCCATAGGCGAGCATATTTCCCCCTGTAGCACCTAAAACACTTCTATATTTTCCTCAATACTCTTACCCTCCTCTATACCCCCTATTTTCATCCTATATACCCTTCTGTACTTCCATCTAAACCTCATACCAGAAACTAGATACGGTTACTTTTAATTTCAGGTTTATGGTTGCGGTTGATGTTCCTTCTTAGGTTTTATTAGGGTTACGTTTAGGGTTAGGATTACTTTTTGTATCTAGAATTAGAGTTAATTTTAGGATTAGGGTTACTGTTGTGCTTAGGGTTAGGTTTAGGGTTACTTTTAGAGTTAAGGTTACTATTTCTACTTGTTTTACATTTAGAGTTCACTTCTCATGTCCTGCTGCTCAACCACCTGTCCGCTTGATCCCATCCCGCAGCTTATTCGGTCAATCTTATTGGTTATTGTCCCTGCTTTGACTCATATTATCAGCTTATTCCTCTCCTCCGGAGCTTTCCCCTCTGCATTCAAACGTGCTCTGATCACCCCCATTCTAAAGAAGCCATCTTCTACCTCCATTTCAAACTATTGTCCTATCTCTTTGCTCCCCTTTGTCTCCAAAATCTTAGAACACCTGGTTTATAAGCAGCTTACCAGTGTTCTCGCTGCTAATTCTCTACTTTATCTGCACCAGTCTGACTTTCACTCCCAGCACTCTACTAAGACTGCTCTGACCAAGGTGACAAATGATTTAGTTGCTACTAAAAGTAAAGGCCACTTCTCCCTGCTTATTCTTCTTGACCTTTCTGCTGCATTTGACACTGTTGACCACCCTCTCCTACACCTCACGCTGCATCAACTTGGCCTCAGTGACACGGCTCTCTCCTAGTTCTCTTCCTATCTCTCTCTATGCTCCTTCAGTGTCTCCTTCACTGGTGCCTCTTCAATCCCCAGTTCTTCTCACAGATGGGATACCGCAAGACTCTTTTCTGTGTCCCCCTTCTCTTGTTAATCTATACTGCCTCTCTTGGCAACACCATCTCTTCCTATGGATTCCAATATCATCTCTATGCTGAAGATATCCAAATCTACCTTTCCTCTCCAAATCTCTCTCCTTCTGTGTTGGACCATGGTACTGCCTGTCTAATGGCTGTCTCCAACTGGATTACAACCTGTTTCCTAAAGCTCAACCTCTCTAAACTGAACTTTTCATCTTCCTTCCCTCTAAAACCAACATTCCTGTGCCTATTTCCCTTCAGGTGAATGGTGCCACCATTACTTCTAACTCTTATGCTTGGTGCTTCGGTGTCCTCTTCGACTCTGATCTCGCCTTCAGTCCTCAAATAAATTGTGAGTATTCTAAATCTTCAATCCGCAACCTTTCAAGAGTGAGTCCTGCTGAATCTTGCTTGAGGTGTGTGATCTTGCCAAGGTGGCAATCAGAAAATAAAAACAAAAACACAGAATGCTAGCACAATCTCATCTAACAATTGCTTTTAAGACATGATACATCACATGAAGTGGCCAATCAGCATAATAAAAACATTATAAATAATAATGTTTTAATTATTTTTAATGTCAGGGTGGTTTTAATATTTAATGTTTTTCACTTGAATATGTTAGCCTCCATATATTCCATCCCATTCCAAACCTGCCTATAGCATTTATATGCAAAGTTTAAATTGAATAACACTTGCATGAGTCCTCAACACTTGTTGGATGGTGAAGGCAACACAAAAGAGAATGATCATCAGAATACATAAATAAATTAAATTTAATGATGATTGTTGCATACCTGTGCTCTGTGGAGGCACCTCGCTCCTCAGAAGAGTTTTATTGGATTTAGCTCATTATGGCAGTTATGCACAAAGGCATTTTTTTCTAAAGTAATGAGTGTACACATGTTAATGTCAAATTCTTGTAAACACATTTTGTTTGATATTTTAAATCTATTATTGTGTTGACTTTGTCAAATGGATAGCTTCGCTGCAGAGAGGGGACTGCAATCGTTTTTTAAAAATATTTTATTAACCCCTTCACTACCAATATCGAGATATATCGGGTTTCAAAGGCAGCATCTGGTGCCCCGATATTGAGATATCTCGATGTGCTGTTCTAAAGCTCAAAAGCAAATGAAATTAATTTGCTGCAAACTAATTTTGTTTGCTTTTGGGCTGCAGAATGTGCCCCCAAGGTTTTAGCACAGTGAGCATAATGCCCAAAGAGGTAAAACTGTGTAAAATCAGCAAAAATGAATGTCAGACATGGCATTCAGCAAGCTGATACATTGTAACAGTGAAACACTCACTGCAACTGTAACTCAATTTGGCACCATCTACTGGCCAAATATGTCAGTACAGTAAAAAAATCATATTTTTCAAAATTTCCTTCAGTATAATTAATTAAAAATAATTCTTAAAAAAAAAACACTGGTTTCTGACAATGTATTTTTTTGGAAAATCACTTGGTAGTGAAGGGGTTAATGGATAATCTAAAGCCTGAGTAGTGGTGTAGTGGACATTTACAGGGATTATTACATACCCAAGAATATAATTCAAGGTTAAAAGTAAGGTAGGCACATTTTAGGATAGATTTAATTTCACTCTTCTACAATTTATTATCAATTTGTAGTTTGGGTAAATTGTTTTAGCATATATATAAATGTGAACGATTGAAATGGCAGTGACATTATAATATAGGTGTAGAATAGCTTAAAAAAGTGTAGTTCAGCAGATTTTACATTCCATACACATACTTTTATTGCTGATGAACAAAAAAGAGTCATCACAATGTATTTCATGGCAGAAACGGGGAAAACAGTAATGTTGTCAGTCTTTAATGACTTTCAGATCTCACATTTTGAATCAATCAGTGATTACCTCGCACACGGTTATATCCTTAAATGTTAGGATTTTCGAAAAAGCCCCAATATATCAAATACACCATATATTATGCATAATATATTTATATATTTCACATGCTGTAGGCAAGAGATGACCTATTTTCCTTTGTACAGTGCAGTTAGTGAAAAAGTTAGCCATGTTATGGTTGCAGTGGCCCTCTGAAGATCTGTATAATCTCATCACACTACCACCTTTCAACCCCACAATACCCATGCAATCTTAAACTTGTTAAACTTAAGTAATATTTAGGATTTAGAATTAAAAGAAGGAAAATGTGAAATATTGCACCTGATGGACTATAGTCATAATTTAATAGAATAATTAATGACAGCTATTTTTTATGGCTCTGTGTATATGTTGAAATATAAAAATATGGCACATTATTTTTGGCACCAGTCTTTAATATTTCTTATTTGTCCAATCAAATGATATATAATAAGCTTAATACTAAACCTTAGTGTAAGCAATAACTTTTGTAAAACTAAAAATAACAAGGCAAATAATACCACATAAAAGATTTATTTTGCTAGAAGGTATAAATCGTCACTTCCTATTTTCATTATTATTTGAAATGTTTAAAACATTGGTGTATAATGAAAAAAAAATATTGAATCACCAAGCTTTATAAATATATAACTCTCTTCTATCTCAACCGTAGCTAATGTTGCATCCAGACCACACATTAAATCATTGCAAAATGATAAATTAATCTAGCAATTAATACATACACACTTATGTGATATACTGTAATTATTGGGAAAATGTCAGTTATCATGCCCTTGGAATATTCATTTTCTGTTCATGTGATTTTTGTTCATTGGTAGTGTGCATGTTTGCATTTTCTGTGAAACAAAACCTAAAAAACGTTTGCCAAATAATTGACTGTAGAAAAAAATAATACATTTCACAGTATTTCCTACAAGATGAGTAATATTCTATTTTAAATAAACTATTTATCTTGTGGAGAAGATAATTGTAGGCACTGGTGACTCTAGGAACAATATATAGGGGGGGCACATAAGATACCACAGTCAATGCTGGGGGGGGTACTTGTAATTTTCGCCACTAAATCATACCACTGAAAAAACTAAATAAGTATATATAAATAAGATTCCAAAATCCCAGAGTAACGTGGCGCAATGATACATTTTTGTTGTACTAACCTGATACATAAATTCTATATTTTGTTTGCTGCAATTCGGCGGTTTTCACTGACGCCCGAACTGCTTCAGCAACTCCAATTTTCGCAAATTACAGTGACCATTTGCTGAATAGGGAATTCACCATATTTTCAGCAAAATTGATTCCCTAAACTGTGAAAAAAGTAACAGATCTAAAGATATATAGACCCTTTAGATTCTAACTTCCATAATAACCCTTAAAATGCCATTAAAGCAGGGAAGTACAATAAAAATAATTAACAGTGTGGCGGGTAGCTAACCCATTAACCCCTAAAGTGACATTGATCAAGGGAAAACATAAAATGAATACACTGAAGGGCATGTAGCATATTCATTAACTCCAAAAATGGCAGTTATCAAGAAAAAAATACATGAATACACTGAGGCATGCAGCCTACCCATTAACCCCTTAAATGCCAGTAGTCAAGGGAAACCATTAAATGTATACACTGTGGGGCATGTAGCCTATCCATTAACTCCTAGCCTATCCATGACTCCTAAAATGCCAGTTATCAAAAGAAAACATGAAATATATGCACTGTGAGGCATGTAGCCTACCCATTAACTCCTAAAATGCCATTAATCAAGGAAAAAATAAAATGTATACTGTAAGGGATGAAGCCTGCTCATTAACCCTTAATATACTAAACTTGATAACTAAACCAAGGTAAAAACGAAAGTAATAGACAATGTAATATATAGTCTGACCATTAACCCTTTCACTGCCGAGCCATATCAACCATGTGAAAAAACATTGTTACGTTTTTATTTTATTATTTATGATTTTTATTTTACACTGAATATGGTCATGTCAGGTATCATTGGAAAGGTCAACCTCTGCCTGGTGCAACGCATGGGGACTGAGCTACAGCAGTCCGAAGAGGTGGGGGCAGCTGTAAGCTGATCCCTGGTGAGGGCACATGGGGGCAAGGAATAACCTAGAGGGGGCAATTGCCCCCCTGGCCCCCTCTAGAGATGCCTATGATTGTAGGCATACTTTGAAGTAGCCTCTATGGGAAGATACATTATCGTTTGGTTTTCTTTTTATCCTTTTCTTAGTTTGACATTTCAACATACCCTATTTAAGTGATTACAAAAATGTTTGAAGTTAAAAAAGGGTGGGCAGGGGATTCTATTCAGTTTTGACCATGTTGATTTTTCCTTGAAAAAATGGCTGTCAATGGAAGAACACTTACTCAGCCTTCAGCCAATTAAATGATTCAATGTAAATACACTCACCTGACTAAATAAAATACCTTTACCGATCATGGTGGCTAAATGGTTTCTTTATCCATTTATCTAAAATATATTTTAATTACGTGAATATTGTCGATTTTGAAACTGCGAATTGATTTTAAAATAAAATAAAATATTGTATAGAAAAAAATATAATGATAAAAACCACGTTAAAGAGAATGTTATTGAAGACCTTTTCATTGTGAAAACTCAAAACTGCAAAAAACACCCACCTGTATTATACCAGCTGATATAGGTCTGTAGTATGCTTTTAGTACTATAAAAATAAAACTTTTTAAATTAATACCTTCTTACAGCATCACTCCAATGTCCATGTAAATTGAGAGAAAATAAATTATTGTATTTTTTTGCCAGTTTTTTATGGTGCCTTTAAATATTTATATATATAATTTTTAATTTATTTTATGTTTAAATGAATATGTATTTTTTACGTCGGGATATATCAATCAAGTAAATTTAACTTACTAAATGAATTAAAACCAATCATAAGAATAATAACTGTATAGTATCTACCCTGAAGACATTTCTTTAATTATAGTGAAATTTTTAACCTTTGGATAATGAGCATCTGTACTAATGATACATATGCAAACGGTATTCCGCCGACATTATATTATCTAAGAAATAAAAAAGCATTTGTCTTCACAATATTTTGGGAAAAAAATGAGGAATGGGAAGGCAGCATGTCTTCATGATGATCAAAGAAAGGGCTAATTTGATTTTATTTTCCTACTATTCTCCACATAGACAAATGTGCACAGTCAGATTTATAAAAACAATAAGAACAGCGATAGTGAATAAATCTTAGAAGAAATGGAGTTCTCTTCATTTATTATGGTCAGTGAAGCCATTGAAATGTTGTAGATTGGTCTCAGATATGCCAAAGAATCCTTTAACGCAGATATATTTTCCATTGCCGTCATATTCAGTGCTTAAAGGGATATAATAAACAAGGCTGCATTTGGACATTGAACGAACACCTAGAACATTTTGAGAATAGACTTGCCTAATTAATAGAGGCATGTGAAAATCATTAGCTAGAACAACATGTGATATATCTGTGTATCACTACCATCCAAAAAAATGTATTGTGAAAAAAGGACTGATTTAATTGATGGATTGACACAAAATGTTCAAGTCATATATGGCGTCCTAATGCCCTAAATAACAAAACCTGTTTAGCATTTTATCCAGTACAGACCATTTCCCCCCCAGATAGATCTGCGAGTCCATGATATCATCGAAAAGATCAAGTTTATCTCAGTCACTCAGACAGACAGAAACCACAGGAACATTTATATACATGTGTACAAAACAAGTAACATTTTTTCCCCCAGTAACAAAGCAGATGGCTTTCATCTTCGTCTTGATTGTCATAGTCATAGGGAATGGTTTGGTTCTTATTTTGTTATGTTAACCTCATAGAACATAGACAAGACAGAATACTTAACTCACAATAATCCGATGTACTTTAAATCTACCCTATTGTCCTAAACAAAGAATACCATACAACTTGACCGACTGGTGGGTTTTGAAGACGAGTTTGAAAAATGATGATCAAAGCTGAGCTTTTCACTTTAACTGTTCTAGATATTGCTAGCCATAAAGGTTAGCCAGAAAATTGGCTATATGCCCTTCTAAGGCAACATAGCTCACAAAACCATAAGTCCCAGAGATCTGTTGGCATTACATTGGGTACTTGGAAAGGTTATAATTTCAAGAAAAGTCAAGATTAGTTGTTTATGGAAGTGAGTTACCTTGGTTTATTCATGTTTGTGGTCTTTACCTGATAATAAAGCTTGTCTTCTGTGGAATATCGCTTAATGGGTCTCAGAACGCAATTATCAAAAATATTTATTCATTGAAAGGTAATATAAGAAAAGGAGTAGATTAACATAGTATGCTTTCTCAGCAATGTCCAGTTGAGAATGTTCTACCGCCCTTTATATGCAAATGAACTGTAAAACTAGTGATAAACTAAAATAGCTTTGACAAAGGGGTGAACCAAGTAAGTTATTAAAAATAAAATAATCTCTTTTTTAATAGTATTTCTTTTTAGTCTGCCACTCTGCGCAGTCCTAAATTCTACAACTACTTCAGGTATATATTTATTTCACAGGTTTCACTGTTTCTTCTCACATTTTATTGACTTAAATTGATCAATATGCTTTTCCACATCAGAAAAATTAGTTCGAAACACGAAGTCTGTTCAGCATTTTTGTGGCACTTAAGGGTCACAGTGCTATGTGGATGGTCAGCTCATATGTAACCGTATTTTAAAAAAGCAGCAACTTGTATCTGAATAGCATACATTTCTGTTTTGGTTCGTGCATGAGGAGCATCGGTGTACACAAAAATGTGATTGCTGTACCTAAAACAAGTTTGAATTTTTTCCCGTAACTACACCATCAACTTTTCTTCTATCTGAAAGAGTGAGCAATAAGACAACCAGTGAGCATTTTCTACCGTACGTGATTGAGGTGGTTCATATGACCATGCATTTGAGTTAAACATGGATGTACAACAGGTCCAAGTACATCCAACCAATGAGTTCTCAAAGCAAATATGTGCAAGGACTATGCGTTGTGCGTTTTTTTCAACACAGGTAATTTAGCATTTAGTTCTATAGTAACATACAGTAACAAGCTCTACCTGGAAGGTCAATGGCTTTAAATGCTACATGGTTAAAGCAACAGTTTTCCCCTCATCCATTCGTTTAGCTTAAAAATATACCTCTTTGCAGAAAAATCATATCGAATTCCACTAGAACTGGGACTTACTGCTTCATATTTTGCGATCAGTCGTTATATAACTTTTGACATTTTTTTTAAACACTCAACACAGATGTAACTGAAACTGAACCATAAAAACATATAGTCATACATCAAACAACAAATCAACATGGGTCTATTTAGAAAAACAAAAATCACATTTTTGTTATTTTTTTTATCTATATCACAGTTTTGTCTCCAAAATTTAAAAAGGATTAAAAAACATCCTTACAGCTAACAGATGTAATTCATATACTCGGTTTTATATTTTACATCAAAGTATCTGCTTTTAAGCTAAGACGCACAAATCAGTCAATGTATTTTTTTTCCTTCATCTTGGCTGAGAAGTAACAGTGAAAAAAGGTATCTAGGAATATGATTACTAATTAATTATATAAGTATACTAATTTCATCTAGTCACATCTATTTATGTATCTATTGCAGTGTGCTTAAAAGTAGTATAAACATCTAGATAAGCCCTTAACATTTCCTCAAAAGTAAAATCAGGTGAGGAAAGGGATGAAAAAAAATGATGTCCATATATCTACTCCTCAGTTTATCTTTATCTCACACACTTTTAGTGTCTACACATCAGGGCTTAAGCACATGTGAAGTCCCCAAACAATTGCTTAGTAACTTAACCAATAACTTTATGTGTACATGAGAATAGGACCGTGATGATATTATCGATTCCACCTCCCAACCTGTGTTGTACTTCTGGTTCTGAAGCAGTGGCTCGTTCCGTCACTTGATATTGTGTCCTTCTGCTGGTCCAGCCAGTAGCAGTTAAGTTTTATGTCATCTCAAAATACACAGTCAATGCAAAGCTGTATTAACATAACTGTATTAGAGAAAGGCTTTTTGTAGTAAAATCTCAGATTAGGCTTCTACTCAAAAATGACGGCCACCATGAGAGTATTTATTTCAAATGGTAGCTGAATTTTGTTCTAGGTTTTGGCTTCAACTTACACAGAGTAGATAAGATAGATACGATTTCCCAGCCCTAAGCATTTTGTGTTTTTGGCAGAAGTTGGGTGTTTTTCTGGTCATACTTCTGATTCCAAACTTGAAAAATGTGCAGATCCTCTTCTTTTATAAAGGGTTCCACTGTGACTTGATCTAGGTTGGAATTCAGGTGAGAATATGTGTCTGTGACATCTCAAATGGCATCGGCTGAGGTCCTCTAAACTGCGGGAGGTTGGGTGAATGGGGGCTAAGTCACAGGAGTGATGATGGTGGTGTAGGTAAGAACAATGTCCACCACGTAGATGGTCCCAGTCCAATCTCTTTTCAAGCTTTTCATCTGAGCAGCTGAAAAATCTTGCTTCCTTGTGGCAGTGAGGCTGTAGCATTTCCAGACTACTGCAATAACATGAACCATGACAAGTTGCTGGAAGGTATTCTTTGCTTAGTTGACGGTACTTGCCCAGCTTATCAACGGACCAGTATCTCATTGGTTTGTGTGGTGCTGATGGTCCCGGACGTTCCCTTGAAGGATATGTACAAAAGTAGTTTGGGGAGTACCAGCAGTTGTGACCTATTTCTGTCTTAACACAAGGAGGCTCTCTTTCACAAACATCGGAATCTGAATCAGAAAGGTCAGCATATTTACTTTGACCTGCACTCATAACAAGAGGGTGTGAATGACTTCGGCACATATGAGAGCGGTTTGATTTCTTGTGCAGTAAGGGCTTTGACTCCATGTCTATCTCATCTCGGCGGTGTTGACAGTCCCTTCCACAGCTTCGTTCATCTTCATATGTGAACCTCGTGTGACCACTATAATGGGGTCCATCAAATGCATCCACACTTGCCTTGTTCGGCCTGTTAGTGCTGCTACTTGGTCCTGCGCCACTGTAAACATCACATTCCATTTCACATGTACCCTTCCCTTGATAGCTACTCCCCAAATGATCAAACTTTTTTGCTGCTGTTTCTGGTGTACGAGACCCTCGTGCACCACTAGTGGACTTTGGTGTTCTGTCCTTTCCACTTTGATAATTCTCATAGAGCCCTCTTGAAATTTTTGATTGCCAACCTGCTGGTTCTGGAGGATCTTTTTCTCGAACAATGGCAAAATAGGAAGGTGGATTTTCCAGAAAGTGTTCTCTTTGAGCTTGTGGTGACATCTGACAAGATCCTATTTTCTTATCCTTTCCAAATGCTTGTCCAGATTCAACCAAATGATCTGAGAGTCCTTCTGGCTCAATAGGGCCATAATAACGATGAAAGCCATCAGAAAATGTATTTTTATGAGGATGGCGGGGAGGAGCAACTTTGCTATTCGTCTCATGAACAGTTCGAGTTGGTGTGTAAAGATCTTTGTAGCAGTTGGGACTTCGGGCATGGCGCCACCTCTCCACAACGCGCCTTTCACGTGGCAGAAAGTTAGAACAAGGTAAAGGAGCTGTGGGTAGCGGGGGAGGGGCTACAGAATTTGACAATGCTGGTATTCTTTGTGGTGGATAGCAATGATTTAAAGTAGGAAGTGGCTGGTCTGTAATCTTAGGATCTTCAGCACTGCAGCAACTGTACATTCCCTGTAAGCAGAAGAAGAATATTAATTTAGAAACAAATTTTAAGGTATACCACAAATAAACACAAACAGATTAATAGACAGAAAAAATAAATGATTTCATAATGTCACAGTATTATATACTAGCGCCTTGTCCCAGATGAGGTTTTCTTATGGAATCCCTTGAAATGCATTCAGCAGACATTACACATATAAATATTCTTCCTCACTCAATTTTCTAACTCTTACTGAACATATGCTCTCCCATTCCAAAACTGCTACCCCCATTGGCCCAATGTGGCCTCCAACTATCCATCAGCTTGAGACCTGGCAACCAAACAACTAGTGGTGCTGATTTTCTGCTCTCCCTAAACTGTACTTTCTCTCTTTGGATATCATCTCTATCGTTCTTGGTGACTTCAATGTCATATTAAAGTGCCTATTCTTCCCTAAATTCCTTGCCATCACCTGGTCTATGGGGTTCACACAGTGGTCCAACGGACCTGTTTATTAAGCAGGCAAAACGATTAACCTTATTTTCTCCAACCTGTGTACAGTATCTGATATATCAAAGTAACAAATAACTCTGTTTTATCATTATTGTCCTATCTGTTTATTTTTTGAGGTGGTGCAAATCATAAGAGCATACAATCATGTGATACATATTTTGGCAATATACAAATATTGGATGCTGCTGCAAAACAAAGTTCCATGTACTATTATAAGAAATAAGCATGAATATGCAGAAGCTTGAGGTTCTTGAGGTCCCCTGCATTTTAACTCTTATATGCTGACCCTTAAAATGTTTGTGAAGGGTAGAACTTGTGAGTATCATAAAGGTCTGGCAAGAAGTTTGGAGACTGGAATGTTGTCCATTAATCCTTTAGTTCTGTATTTTTCAGCCCATGTATTGGTGTTACCATTCTGTTATCCATATTTTCCAACACGGCCACATTGACTACATCATGTCCTGTAGTCAACACAAAACTGTCCATATTGGTTGTATATTGTCCCCCTATCACATACAGCTTTGTGAGTAGATTCTTCAAATATTACATAATCTCTGGATGCAGTGAGCGCATTCATGTATCAGTCGAGTGTTAAGCTGCTGGTGATTCGGCACACAGCTCTCTGCAAGAGCTTACACACGTTTAATAACATATTAAATTCTGATTCTCAGCTCTTTCCTGCAGAAGCACAGCAGTAGCCACCTGCATAGGAAAAAGTAGACCGGCAGCAGCACTGTGTCCCAACCGAAGAGGGCCCCAGCTGTGATAATTTCAAGGAAGCATTTACAATTAGGTGGAACTGTACCTATAATTAAATTAACCTCTGACTCTTTACGCTGCCAGAATATATTAACTTCCATCAAAGGACATGAACAAAAGTAGATGGAAGGAATAATGCGGCAAATCAAACTAAGACAGCTGCCCACAGAATGAAAATTCACTGTATTAATTTGATTAGCAGTTTGCATACCTTTCTATATATTCCACTTTTAAAGTATCACAAGAATTAAAAATCTCTTTTGCACAATGATTTTCTCTCTTAAAAAAAATAAAAAATGGTAGGGTTAATTATGAACTACGTTTGAGAACTATGTTACGATTATTGTTGTCTCCAGTTCTAGAACTCGCATCCAGAATATTCCCCTAAAGTTTAAGCACTTGGGAAAAGATGGCCGAGGTGTCAAAAGAGCTTGGAATTTATCCACCCCCCCAAATATGGAGTAAAATCTGCATTCTGGAGATGTAGTAGTATGTTTTGGCTTGGTCATGGTGCCATATGCACGTTAAACAGTGTCTAGATTCTGAAAATCTGCTTTTTTTTTTAATTATCAACACAATTTCACTGTATGGCTACTGCAAATTTATTTTCTGCAAATCCACTGGGCCCCAGCAGTGGTTTTCTGAAAAACTAGGTTGTAGAGGTGCAGGCAAATATTGGTAAATGTATACTATTGGCTGAAAAATCCCAGACGGTCCATCTTCTAATTAAATTTTGCTAATTTTAAACAAACTTACTATACCTAACTAATTCTAAACAGTATTTATTATATTGATAAGAATAAAATTCAATATATAAAAACATTTTTAATAGTTAAATTATTTCAGTAGGTTTAGCTTTGTACTCATTAACTCACAGCTTATGCAGGGTGAACACAGACACACTTTGGCTTAAAATGTGGTGGGCATAATTCTTCCACTAATTGAGTGACTTATGATAGTAATGTTGCCCAACTCTAGTTCTTAACCACCCTGTATGCATCAGATTTTCATTGTAACGATGAGCGCCCACTTGGGCCATCGTGGTGGCATGGAACAAGGAGTGTAGCCCTTTAGGCAGGTGAGTTGCTGACTTGATACAGGACAGACCAATAATACAGATTCCAGGGCTATGCAGAAACCAGTCTGAGACACAAGGGACAGGAGGGCCAGAAAGAAAACTATAGGGATCCCTATGCTGGAAATGATTTCCTCACGCTAAGGTCATACACAGGAATGGTTCTCAGCCAGGCCAGGTCAGCAACAAGATAACAGAATTCAGAGTACAGGGAATGAGAACGAGAATGTCCAGAAATGAAAGCCAAGAGTCAAAACCAGAGAATACGAGACTTGAAGCTTTTCAGAAATGCGTGAATCAGGAACCACTACGAGGACACATAAACCAGAACCACCATGGAACTCTACAAACGGTCAATGAAGCTCTGTGCTGCTGGGATATAGGGAGTGGGTCTGTGTGATTGGGCCATGTGACCTCAGACCAGAAGATCACAGCAGAACGCCAGCCCCAGACTGCACACCCAAACAACAAACAGAGGAAAATGGACATGAAGGAACCTCACCACCAGGGGGCGTGGCCAGAACCAGGAAAATATGTGACATTTATGTTACATTGTAAGGAGTCCACCACAAAGAGTTAATACCTCTACCTTAGAGAAAAAGTGTTTTCAGTATGATTTTATCAGGAACATAAACTGCCTGTTCCCGCAGTAAATGATGTACAGATATGCTATGCACAAGAACGACTTATGTCTAGGTCATATTTTGCGTCTAATCTTTCCTGGGGTCTTACTACGTAATGACCCCTCCCTTTCTCTCTTATGTTTCAATAAAAGATATGTGCGAGCTCTAAGCAGCACTCAAATATTATGCCATAATGATGTGTGTCTGTGTGTGTCATTTCTGCATCCCGATATCGGCCAAGGCCAACCAGCTGGGAAGCCAAGGTGGACAAAGTTTGTCGTGCACAGGAAATGGTTAATACATAGAGGTTCCCCTTTATTTAGTCGATTTCCTATGTAACATGCCTACATTAGTGTTTCGGTTTCAAGCTGACCATGGGAATTTTAATAAAGCAGAAAAGCTATTTTGACACCACTGTCCCCTGATGTTTTCTCATGTCCTTCCATCTAATTCTCCAATATCTGTTTTCCCAATAAAAATATAAATCTTTAGACTATATGTATCAAATGCCTGTTCCTGCCTCAAAGCATTATGCGGTATAAGAATGGAATGTCTGAATAGAAACACTATCAAACTGTTTATCCATTTTAAGTAATTTTCTACCCACTGCAAACTGCTTTTATGAGGCCAGGATGAAAGTTCTTTCTCAAATTTCATAGATGTTATAAATCAGCTCTGAGACCACAAAAGCATTTTCTTTAGAAGATACTTCAGAAGGAGAGACTTTTGCAGTCTCAAAGCTCATGTATTACAGAAGCTGTGAAGAGCTCTAAAAAGAGAACTTTAATGTCGCTCGCAAAAAGGTATGATAGCTTACAAACATTACGACCGTCTCCGAAAACACTGCTGCGGCTGTTCTGCATTAAAAGTAATTTAGAACTACAAAAGACACATAAACAACATTTAAGTGTAACATTTGAAAATTCTTCTTTGTGGTCTCCGTTTTAGGAATGGCGATCCTATGCTTAAAGGCAGGAAGAAATATCAAGCAGCAAGGCAGCTCCTCAATTACTGGTGTAACTGACGGATTTGTTCTGCGCTGGTGACTTCTCTGTGGTCCCAGAAGAAACATAATTCACTTTCTGTGTTTATTTACTAAAAGTCAAAACTCAAAAACTATTAGTTCCTCAAAGGTGCCAAATTGAAAGCATTGTTTGAAACTACAGTGTAGGAAGAAGAATTCAACAAACCATAACTTTAACCATTAAAGGATTACTTAAGGATTACTTAAACAGGGGGATGCGGTCACCTAGCAAACAAAAGGGTTAATGACATGTCTTATTCCCAACACAGTTCCCTCCTCCTTTCTTAGAACAGATTGGCTTAAAACGGACCTTTTCTCTTTTTTGGTGGTCTCCCTCTGCACCCTGTCAAGCTTACAGCTCCTGCTACAGACACTGGTTAGCAGGAGCTATCACTTTGATGATCAGTATGCAGGCCAGCAATCAGGGGGTGACAGTCTATAATATGTTCAGGGGCCTAGAGACTCCAGGGGGCCCTGGCCCTTGCCAAATATAGTGCAGCTTGTCTAAGTGCCAAAGATGTAAGGGACCCTCCATGCCAACCAAGAACAGTCCACCAACAAATTTCCCAGTGGGCCGTGGCACCTGTCGCTGATAAAAGTACTGTAACTTATGGGTGTGATTAGTATCATTGGCCACCAGGTAGAGGTGCAGAGTGAATTCGCTTTCAGCAGGGAACAATTTTTCACCCTTCCTGTACCACCAGGGATTTAGACCACTCCCTGTAAAACAAGGTAGGCATAAGAGGAGGACATTTTTTATTTTATTTAGTTTATGGAAATCAGTAACTGACAGAAGGGGGGCCCTGACCAATGGTTCAGTAAGGGGCTTCAAGATTTCTCATGGCTGTCCTGTCAGTATGCGCATGACTACTATGCCTACTGCTAATTAGAAGCCTCTCAATGCAGAAACATAGGATTGAACCCGATCAAAACCCTGAAAGACTGTCCAGTGTGAGCTGACTGTCTGCCATCAGTATAGCGGTGTACCATCATTACGACATCACTGTGACAGAACACCTGCCCACGGATTATGGCCCAGCAACAGAAAGGGAGATTGGGCTGTTCCTGTCTCCCACAACCATTAGATGCATGGCAAACAGATCTAATTGTATCCGCAGTAGCCGGTTCCCCTGAGCCGGACGAAAGCAACTTTTGTAGCCGAGGACATTGAAGTACTTCTGGCTACTTCATATTAACCTGGCTGGGTTAAATGTACAATTTCCTCCCACAAAGTGACTGTTTCCCTTGGGAAAATATATGTGTTAAAATGAATGGCGACAGAATTTGAGTGCTAGGATAACTCAGAACAAAATGGAGTTTTTATAATGTAATTAGATTTGTGTAATATGTGTTATGCAAGAATAATGCTATTGTCTATCTGTCTATTGTCTGGTCCATGTGTATCTTGTTGTCTTGCTGAGAGGATTAGACTCCCAGCCTACCCTTGTCTCAGGCATATGTTGTTATCTAACAAAGAAAAAATTGTCATCTGCGCTAATTCCCATTATACCGTGTGAAACTAAACACAATTAGAGGTTTGGTTTCTTATTAATGGCCATTATACTGTACTATATGTTGTTATCTGTTTATATTTGAATAGTTTGTAAATCTGATGTCTGCAATCTTGTTTATCATCCCGATTACCATTGTCCTGCCTCATTTAGCATTGTTATATAAGGTTTAATTTAACTTTACCTAGCCTAATTAGGTATCATATTCCAAGAAGTAAATGTGTCCCATTAACTGTTTCAGCCTAATTAGGTCTCCGAAATGTTTCTAGGGGAGGGTTTGAATATGTAAATGAATATGTAAATATTTATGTGTGACCCTATAAATATATGTGTGTGTCCCTCATTAAAAAAGTTCCATTCTGACCCTACATGCAGTCATGACTCATGGTGTGGGGAGCCCCAGATCTACAGCCACAGCTTATTTCTGGGGGATACTAGCAAGGCTCTCTATGTGTACCCGTCTTTAAGCTGCAGCTAAGATACTGGAGAAAGGCACAAGAGTCACAAGGAGAACACGGGTGTCCAGTAAAAAAGTGGCATTGACAGATGTGACTGTCGGGATACTGAGATCTGTTACAGCCACCTTCTGAACATGGATGTAAATGATGCTTCAAAAAAGTTGCAGATTGAAACCTTTCCTTGCACTTAAACCATAGGTAAAAAAGGTCGTGCAAATAAACAATGCACTCGTGTCATTTTTTTTGGTGCAACTTAGCGCCAAAAGTCAGTTTTCTGTGGCTTATGTCCAAAAAATTCAGTGGAAACTATTGCTTACATCAACATTTGGCGCAGACTGATCAATTGTTTAGAGAACATATTCTGCTTCATTTATATAGACAGCATATTGTGCTGGCCACTTTACCATATCCGAGTGGAGAGTAGATCTCCATGGTGGAGGGCTGCCGCCGCCTGCAGAGACAGCTGGGGTGACACCAAGCACACCAAGATTATCAGATAAATATATTAATGTGGCAATGGCGGCTAGCGTATAATTTTAATATAGTAAGGGGTGGTTATTCTGCTCAATGGCTGTTGGATAAATAAGGTTCCATATTGTAACTGGTGCCAAATCCAGTGAAAAAGACCTGTGATTGGAAGATGAAGACCTGTAGGAGGTGCAACTATTCAGTTTCAGAATTTTCCTTACCATTCCATATTTTAAGGAGAATAATAATTTAGTGAGTGCAAACTTCAACAAATGATCTAGCCCTTTGCTCAGAATGGTAAAAAATAGCCAAAGCACTGACTGGTTACTTTTGGGTCCATTAGAATCACCATTTACAAGAAAAGAGCATCATATTCTGCTTTCTTACATCTCCTAGTATTTCAAGTGTTTTCACGTTTGCACTTGTATATTGATTATAGAATGAAAATAAAGGATTTTTTTCTGTTTATCATTAATAACAGGGATAGAGATACTCGAATATACCGCTAGATTTTTGTGAGAAAAAATTAACATAAAATTTGAGGGGTCGCGTTATATTCGAGACATCTGCATCGCATGTAAAAAAAAAAATTGCCCTGCTCTGGATCCCAAGTCTCCCGGAAGTTCCCGTAGTCTCACTGAAGTGAATGCAGGTTCCCTGATGCTTGCAAACAATTCAGGAACTCTCCGATTCAGGAGAGGGCAGATCCATCATGGCCAGAGGGCATGCTCGGTTTAAGCCAATCATTCACCTCGCTCGCCTCCGCCGGCCAACTAAAATCGCTAGTAAAGAAGACGGGTGGCCGGCGGCTTCATACTTAGTAACAACTGCAATCATTCTAGAGCAGAGCACCCTGGCCTGAGGGGCAGCTGGACTGTGTTAAGAGAACCTGGAAGGATTTTAATTGTTTAGGTACAGTATAATTTTGCTCCTCGTGTTATATTCGAGTCATGAATATTCTCTCATTTCCCGAATAAATCTCTATCCATCACGTTATATTCGGGTCGCGTTATACTCGAGTATCCACGGTATTCAAAACCATTAATTATAAATTAAAATGAATTCAGAAACTGCAGAATATCAGTTGAATGCTGTTGTCTACATGGCACAGGGTAAGCTACAGAAAATGTGCTGCCTGTGTGGCATGATAAGGGTTACCTATGAAAGGAAACCTTTCTATTACAGTGAATGAATTCAGGACATTGAGGGAAAACATGTGAACCTGATCTCATTATTCTACCAGGAATCCAGATTGGGGCAGTTTCTCCCAAAATGGGATGAATCTAACTTGACTCACTCATACCACGATGACTGACAAGCCTCCCTCAAAAAACTGGCCATGCTCGGAGAACACCTTAAAAAGCTTGGCATGGGCATAAAGGCTCTGAGTTTTTCCTGTACAAAATGAAAGTATTGATTGTCATAGTTGCCTGTACTTCAGGTACATATTTATTGTGGGTCTACATAAGTCGGATAACAGAGGTTGAAAATATTAGGACAGGGGCCTGAATTTGGAACAGCCCTGGTGTATTAGAAAAGGAGAAATATTTTTATTGTACCATATGCCGAGTGTTGATATATTTAGCTACAAAACATGGACACAACCAGTGTTAACACATTCAATTTACAGAAGCAAATGTAGGTTCCCTGAGATCGACTGTGCTCAATTTGGTTTGATTTCGGAGCAATGCAAAGAAATGTCATTTATTGGTGACAATATACATTTGCAAATGGGCTTCTGAACATTCAACACATTGGACATGGCAGCTGATGTATTGAAACTGTTTGAAAAGCTTACAGATTTGGTTTTCCTTCACAGAAATATGGAGCACTAGTGATAATGGAAATGTAGTCACACTTTTTGGCCAGCAGAGGGAGCCCTCTGCCTATCAAAAAGAGCTTATCTACAGTGACCATATAAAGTGGAATACCTGTATATATTTACTGTGTGGGTAACGGAAAGTGATTTTCAATAAAACCACTGGGTCCTGCCTGCGGTTTTATGGAAATTTACTTTGTAGTGCGGGATTAAATATTTCTGAAGAATTGAATTCAGGGGCCAACGATAAGCATTTCATACAATATCTAGATTTTTCTTCATATCATAACTGTAAGTAACCATGTTTTAGCCCTTCCACAAGGTAACACAAACCCTTCCACAACAATAACACACACTGTTATTATTGAGGCAATAGAAATAGTTCAAAGCTATTTGAAAAGAATGACTATTATTGTAATTGAATATTTGGCAGACATATTATTTATGCATCTGCTTAAAAAAAGAATATATTAGGGTCTTGTGTACTTTATTCCACCACTGAACCAGCGAGCTAGTAATTAGAAGAACCAGCAATTCAATCTCGTTTCTTGCTTATTATACAATGTGATTTTTTTATTTCATGTCTCTCTCCACACTTCTCTTTTTATGTCTTTCTGGTTGTCCTTGTTTTAGGTCATTCATTTTCAAAAAACTGCAACACGTAGTGCAAAGATGCAAAGGTAAAGGAAGGTGGTTTGAAGAACACAAGGAAAGCAAAGTGCAGTAAAGAGACACATTTCTCAGGCAGCTGCTAATGTGGCTAGCATGTTAATTACATGATTTCTGTCACGGCAGAGGAAATTAATGCAGATTTTCTTTTTTTCTTTTTTTTCAAATAGGCTGGAGGGTACAGCAACAGATAACTCTAGTGTTTAAGCACAGCCTGCAGTCCTATGTATATCTAGAAAGCTAACAGAAACATTGGGGTATTGATGTAGAACTGAAAAAAAGGTATACCCTAAAGAGAGGAGAATAGCAACAAGCATAGACGCTGCACAATGGCCGGGAGGAAGCTATCTTTTAAAGAAAAGCTGGATGCTACGTCTCGTGGCGCAGTACTACCATTATTGGAAATTACAAATTAGTTGAGCTCGTGGTTGATGTTATACAATCAGTTTTAAAAAATAAAAAAAAAGTCTCCAAAGAAGCAGGCATTGAGGACCATGAATTAAACTATAGAAACTGCAAAAGCAATTTGATTGAAGGAGATGTTTTCTTTAGTTGCTGTGTCTCCCTTGCTTTTTGTAACATTGTTGTTTTTAATAATCTCTTTCTCCTATGTTACAGTAACGAAATAAAATTAAATTTGTGTGGAAAACAAGATCACTTATTATTACATCTTTAACCCCTTCACTACCAAGTGAGTTTTCAAAAAATCATTGTCAGGAACAGGTTGTTTTTGAAAAATCAGTTTTAATTAACTAAAAATTAATTTGGGAATCTTCCCAGTGTATTTCCTACTGTAATAACCTATTTGGCAGGCAGATGGTACCATCTACTGTCCAAATGGAGTTACAGCTTTTTGAGCTGCAGTTTGTGCAAAGCCCGATATGTTAGGGCATTCTTCAGACGATTTAATACAGTTTCAGCACCTCAGGCATTATGTCCACAGGGCAAATATGTTGGGGGCACCTTCTGCAGCCTAAAAGCAGCAAACGAGATTCCTTTTACTTTGTCCTTCAGAACTGCAGATCGAGATAACTCGATATCAGAACCTGATAGTGCGTTGAAGTCCCAAGTTATCTCAATCTCGTGAATGAAGGGGGTTAAGATAAAAAAATTTATTTTTTTTATATCATTTGTATTTTTTTATATCATTTGTAGATTAGTTACAAAAATGAAAAAAATTATTTCATATTGCCATGTTCCAAAATGGTACACATTCAGTTGCGTTTGTTTGGATTTGTATAGCTGACCATTCTGGTTTGAGGCAATTAATGTGCCGAGTTTAACTAAATGCCAGAACGTTGCAGCATCTCCCATGCAGGGATGACGTCCTTGGCATTTCTGCTCTGGCCACCCTTTCCGGGTGATAGCAGTCTGATTTGCATAATGAATAGTCATCTCTGTAATGGCACAATCGGGTTAAAACCGTGCAAGACCTGAGTGTAAGCCAAGCGTAGGACAGTCTACTGGTGCTGTTGCTTGTTCTCAGGACTGCCACAAACCTTGTTTATGCTCACACCTGTTTAGTGTCACAAATGCTTGCCTGACCACAAACCTTAGCACCCGATATCAGAGCTGGATTAAGGACTTCGTGGGCCTAAAGTGGAAGAGTTGGGTTGCCTCTGCCCCCTTCTTTTTTCCTCCCAATGTGCCATTACCAGAAGCTGACTGCAATTGTTGGCCTAAGGCAAGTACAATCCAGGGGCCCATAGTGAAGCAACTCGGACCCCACTTAAAGTGCATTGCCCGCTTATCTCTGCTCTTACTCACAGCCTCCAAAGGAAGGCAAAAACCCCACTCTGAAGTGCTCGCCAGTATGCAATATACTGGGGAAAAAAATGCTTCTAGTCCCCAGAATGGTGTCAGATTTGTAGTTGGATCAAGCAGTCATTACCTCCTATTAAATTGTATAACCCTTGCTCTGTTTGTGCAGGAAGTCATCCAGCTGTTTAAAAGTCTATACAGTCTCTGACCCAACCACCTCAACAGGCAGAGAATTCCACAGCTTTATTGTTCTCACTGTAAAATAACCCTTCTAATGCTTTAGGCTGAATTTCCTGTGGTCCAGTCTAAATGGGTGACCTTGTGTCTCGTGTATAGTCCTATTAATGAATAGGTTTCCAGACAATGGTTTATAATGGCCCGTATATATTTATATAAAGTTATCAGATCCTCTCTAAGGTGCCATTTTTCTAAACCAATCGTGGGGTCTGGATAAGGGAGTGACAAACCTTTATTGTTTTATTTCACCTATATTTACATAGAGATATATTTATCAGCAATATATTAAAAAATATATAAAAGCAATTTTTTTGCTTGTTCCAAAGAGGTAAAGTTGCTCTGGCCAAGACTGGTTCACTAATTAACCTGCAAATATTATACAAGTCAATCACAGTGGATTTTATTACATTTGACATCACTGTCACCTTTTGCTGGTAATTATTAGAGGATTTGCGCTTCTGATTTCCAACAGGAAAGAAAGACAAATACATTTTCATCTCAGGAGTTTCTATTTTTTGCCACAGGAAAACAAAAGCATATTCTAGAAGCCTTGTTGTTCTTCATCACATATACAGTTTTCTTATGATTATGGTAATGAAGTAAAGATTTCAAAAGCAGTTTAATACAGATCCATAAAGCGATTAAAATGAATGAACCAAGTTAATAGAAAATATAATATATCTGATTTCTGAAATACATAATTCAATTGTGCTGCATAAAGACAAAGTATAACCACATCTAGCCCCTCCAAACATTTGTATTTCAACAGGGGTTGGTAACATATCATAGTGCCAACATTAAAAAAATTATATAATAAAGCTAAAGAAAAGGCATTTGCTACATTCTTTACAAAGAATTATTCATATTTCTACACTATATTGAATTGGGAAAGTGAATATGTCATTCATTATGCATGAAAATTCTAAATAGATAACGTTATTGTTCAGTATCTTAATAACATAGCAATGAACAAAAGTAGCTGAATATGAAAGACTCCAAAACTTTGATGAACCATAAGGAGAAGGAAATATAAAAACTACAGAGGGTTTCCAGCATACATACATATATATATATATATATATATATATATATAGCTATGTTTATGATTGCAGAAGCCACTTGCACATCACAGCAATTCAATGAATTGCATCCCAGAGCTCCTGTGCCACATTCCCCATATGCAGCAAGGAATTCTGGGTAGGATATGCAAATGACATCTGTCTCACTTTTATGCATCATGGGTCTGTTATTACACAGAACCCTTAAATCAATGCTATGCCACACTGTGGCTTTCTATCAGAGATAAGGTTTATGCTACTGGTCAAAGCCACTCCTAGGACAGCGCTGTTTCGGGTTTGTTGGACCCTCATCAGCTAGGAGCTAGGCATGATGACCAGTTGCAGCGGATGCTTGGACCCGTAGGGTAAATCAGTACTTACAAGGGTTGTGGTGGAGGACAAAAAGTGAGATTAAAAAGCCTCCACACTATAATAAGTGTGTTTATTATTGCAGTCATTGAATTGCTGTGATGTGCAGGTGGCATCTGCAATAATAAACATAACTAATTATAAAGTGGAAGCTTTTTATCTCACTTTTGTCCTCCACCACAACCCTTATATATATATATATATATGTACTGTATATTGTACATATACCAAGTTGCAAAGTGATGCGGTGGCACTCCAGGACTAATAAAATGAAAAATGTTTATTGATCAATTTAAAACAGTCATCAACGTTTCGGCTCCTATTTTTATGTCCTGAGGAAGGCTCCGGATAGGACCTGAAACGTTGATGACTCTGACGCCATATCACTTTGCAACTTGGTATTTTATTGGAGTTGGCCACCAGGCACCGGGCAATCACCAATGGACGAGCGTGAGTGCATGACTACCTGGCTATATACTGTAAATATATATATATATATAACATACAAAAAAATGGCGTCGCACCTATACTCACCAGAGCGGCTGCAACATACATATATATAAAACTCCTCAGGCAGTACATTAATGCCTATGCTTAAGCATGGGCATTTGAGTCCTGACTGGTGCCAGCTAGCCTTTTTTCTTATACATATATATGTAGATAAGAGAGCATATGCAGCTTGGGAGCTATCTGTGGATGCTTTTCCATTTCCTCTTCGTTATGTGTCTTATTGTGTCTGTAAAAATCATCCAATGCCAAATGAATCACTAGCTATGATCCGCAGCAGCGACATCACTTAATCCAACAACTGTATTTACGTCACAGCATTAGTGATCCTCCACGTGCTTTGCTTTAACCCTTTCCCGCCGCAGGGCATTCTGTGCCATCCATGCGGCGGGCGGGCCTTGAAGAAACAGGGTGTACAGGTATGCCCCCGCTGTCTTCAGTGGGACCACATTGGCCCCTCCCTGCAGCCAGCGCACGCCGCTTGTCATTGGCTGCAGAGAGACGGCCTGATCTCAGGCCATACCCCTGCAGCCAATGATGCGCACCGCATGTTGGCTACATGGGCGGGCCAAAATTAGGGGCCTGTGGCGGCACCTGGCTTTGGGGTGTATCTGTATGCCTTCCTGTCATTAACCACCGCCCGACGGGTAACACCCATCCGCCATGAAGTGGTTAAGATCAGGCACAAAGAGAAGCAGTGGCTATAGTGGAAAATAAATAAAAATCTCTAGTTACACAATACGCTGATAATAATTTCTATTTTGGTGCACCTCGACAATTCCATTTCGCCGACCCTGCGATGAATTCACTATTCACTGCAGGGTCACCTGAAGATTCGCTGAAAATTGTTGAACTGTGGAAAAGAAGAAAAAAACTGGACTCTGCTATTAAAACTGCATGAAAATGTTATTGTAAATAAAAAAAAGGGTACTTTAAAAAAAAAAATGTCTGTAACAGAATAAAAAAATAAAACGCCTTTTAAAAAAATTGGGAATTAAAAATTTTGTCTAAAAAATATAAAAAAAATACAAAAAGGTGTTCCAAAACATAAATGAATAAAAAGAGACGTTTGCTGAAAATTAAAAGAATAAACGGTTTAATAAAAAAAACGATAGTATAGTTCCACATTTAATCCTATGGGATTCACTGTTTAAACCTGTCGAATGGAATCACAGAAAACCAGGTCATTTCACTGACACGTCGGTGCAGTTCGACCTTCTCTGAATAGATTAACCATTACTTCTCTATGGGACAATTTTGCTTCTGCCGAACATAGACGATCTGCGGCTATCTGTGGTGAACTGCGCCGTATTTGTGTGCGGCCATCATGAGAATAAGGTAGTGTGAAAACATAAACATTTCCAAAGAACCTGCTTTGTCTTCACAGTAAGAATTGTACATGCATAAACCCACAGGCAGGTGTGTGGGCATGACTGGGGCTTCAGAATGAAGGCTTAAAGACGCTAATTTTAGTTGCTGTTTCAATACAATGTCCTCATAATGTTCAGTGAAGTGAGATAAAGGGCTGCCTATAGGCAGGCTCAGTCCTATGGGATTCCACATTGATATTTTTTCCTGTTGGTGTTATGAGGGTATGCACTATGAAAAGGGAATTGTGGGCACACACTCCTTTGTAAAATGGTAGGTGCACTGGAGAATGTGCGCCCTGGCCTCTCAGAGCAGCAATCCACCTATCCTTGAATAAAAAGGAGGTTTGGGGGCCATGCTTTGCACAGGACCATGCAAAGGTGGTTGCGATAATGTTTAGTGAATGTTACTACTTAGTCACTGGCCGCAGAGACACCGTAGGAAGGCCTGCGTTAGTGCTGCTGCCCCCTGATTCTGGCAGTACTTTTCCTGTCTCTGCTCTAGGCCTGATTTTCCCAGTCCACTCCTGGTCTTCCATTCCATGCTCAAGTAGGAAGCCAAAACTGCGTTCAATACCTCAGCAGCTGCTGAATTGATGCAGCGTAGCAATTCAGAGGCGCATTCAATACCTCAGCCGCTGCAAGTGCTAAGTTTACAACTTGCATTGAACGCCGTTCAGCCACTCAGCGCTCAGCACTGCTAACTTAGCCCTCGCAGCGACCCGAGGAGATGCTGCGAGTAGCTGAGTGTGACGTATTAAAGATGGCCGCCGCCATGAAGCAAGTAACAATTCCGTACAGCCATGTTAATTTTGAGGTTTTTGTTCACCAAAGCACAAAATATTTATTTATTATTTCCCCCGGCACATAGACATATATTACAGCTCAATTTATATTTTGTTTCAGAAGTAAACATAACGTTTATTCAATAAAAACTATCATTTGTGGTGTGTGCGTACAAAAAGGATTGTGTCGACTGCTTTTCTTTATCATATTTTGTCCGAGTGATACGAAAAACAATCTGCATCTTTCATTAACCACTTCAATGCTGAGGACGCGCTCAGCGCGTCCTCAGCATTACCGCTGGTATGCGGAGGACGCGCTGAGCGCGTCCTCCCATTGGGGTCAGCGTTCGGCCGGGTTCCGGCCGATCGCTGGCCCCCCCGGTGCGGGCTGACATCCTCGATGTCAGCCCGGCATCCGGGACCGCAGCCGCCGGAATTAGGTGTCATCGCGGCAGCGCGATGACACCTAATTCAGGCGCCCCCCCCCGCATGTGCGGAGGAGGCGCCTGAAAGGGAGGGGGGGAGGTCCTTCGGACCTCTCTCCCTCCCGATCGGCGGCTCTGCGAGGGTTAACCCAGGCATCATTTGGAAGGGCACAGCCTGCCCTTCCAAATGGTGCCTGGCATTAACCCCTGGGGAGCTGGATCGCGAATCGGCGCTGAAAAGCGCCGGTTCGCGATCCTTTCCCGGAGCTGGCCGACATCCAAGATGTCGGCCAAGCCTCCGGGATCTCCCCCTGAGGACTGGCGTCATCGTGCGTAGCACGATGACGCCAGTCCTGGACTTAACCCCTAACTGCCACCAACTGTGGAGATAGGGAGTTCCAATGAACTCCCTATCTCCCGATCCGTGGCAGTTAGGGGTTAATGTTTGGTATGGTTGGATCGGCCAGAGCATGGCCGTTCCAACGATACCAAACATGAAAGTGAAAAAGTTTGTCAAAAAAAAAAAATGAAAAATAAAAATTAAACAAAATTAAAAAAAAAAATTATAAAAAAAAAATAAACACTTTTTTTTTTTTTTTTGGTTTGTTAATGCAGCAATATTGTTCCCATTTCAATTATAATGTGAACAATGATGCTGCACTAACGATTTTTGTATGCGGTGCGTTTGTTAAAAATAGTGTAATTTTCCCCAAAAAAAAAGTAACGAGACCCCATCTCTAATTTTTTTAACAAGCGCACCCCATACAAAATATAACCCCAATTGCTTGCATGTTAAAATGTGAAAAAAAACACTTTACACATTGTAAATTATTAAAAATACATATTTTATTGCATTTTTTGTTATAATATACAGACATGACATAACGTATACATATAATAATGACATATTATGAATCTACCGAGTCTGACGGAAAGAACGATATATAATATGTCTGGGTCATATACTAAAATAAGCCTTCAAAACACGTTTAAACATGATGAGCAAAACCGGTAAAAATGACCTCAGCACAGGGGCGGGAAAAGCCTCAGCAGCGAAAGGGTTAAAAAATCGTTGGCCATTTTGGATTCAAAATTCGCATCCAAAGCGTTCAACGACACTGCTGCAGCAAACTGAATTGCTGCGCTGCAGCAATTCAGCAGCTGCTGAGGTATTGAACGGGGCTCTGTTTGCTGCAGCAGTGTCATTGAACGCTTTGGATGCGAATTTCAAAGCAAAAATGGCCGACGATGCCCCCAGCTCATATTGAAAAATTGCCCCCAGCTCACACACATGGGTATATAGTGCTGCTGGCTTCAAATGAATTTTTAGCAGAGCTGAGCGCCTCTGCATAGAGGAAAAACATATCAGGGGGGATAAAAATTTGACTATTACAGTTCCATTTCTTTTTATATTTTATATTATATTATAAATGTAAATAGTTACCATTTTCCAATACATATTTTGTGCTTTGGTAAACAAACACCTCGAAATGGACATTGCCGTAGTGGATATTAACTTGTTCCGTGGCGGCGGCCATCTTTACTACGTCACACTCAGCTACTCGCAGCATCTATCCGAGTCGCTGAAAGTGCTACATTAGCAGGGCTGAGCGCTGAGCAGGAGAACGGCGTTCAGTGGCAAGTTGCTAACTTAGCACTTGCAGCGGCTGAGGTATTGAACGCGGCTCAGGTGTTAATCGTCTGTTATGGACCAACTCCCTTTATAAGGTGGATATGTCCTTTCCTCTGGGCTTCTGCATTGTTTTTCTTCTAGTGTGCACACCTCGGAAGGTCCTCCTGAAGCTGCTCCCTTTCCCCTCTAGCCTTGCTGTGTCTCCCCTGTCTCAAGATACAAGTCTCCCATGCCCCTGCATTCTCAAGTCTCCAGTCAGCCCTATTCCTGTCCCTGCATCCTCAAGTCTCCAGTCAGCCTTCTTCCTGTCCCTGCATCCTCAAGTCTCCAGTCAGCCTTCTTCCTGTCCCTGCATCCTCAAGTCTCCAGTCAGCCCTATCCCTGTCCCTGCATCCTCAAGTCTCCAGTCAGCCCTATCCCTGTCCCTGCATCCTCAAGTCTCCAGTCAGCCTTCTTCCTGTAGAAGCAAAAATACATTGGGTGATACCCCTTGAGCCAGTTATGTATAAATACCAAAAATGGCCACTCACACGCTGTCAATATTGTATAGGCACATCATAGGTTCTTTTAATTTCCAGAAAACTTGTATTAGCCCATGTAAGGATAGTACCAGACCCCCGAGTGCCTTTAGTACACTCCAAAAAAGAAAACTTTGACAGACTGTTTCTTTTTTGGAGTGTACTAAAGGCACTTGGGGGTCTGGTACTATCCTTACATGGGCTAATACAAGTTTTCTGGAACTTAAAAGAACCTGTGATGTGCCTATACAATATTGACAGCGTGTGAGTGGCCATTTTTGGTATTTATACATAACTGGCTCAAGGGGTATCACCCTATATATTTTTGCTTCTATTTCTTAAATAGGTACCCTAGAAATGTGTTAATTCCTATCCCTGCAGCCTCAAGTCCTGTGTCTCCAGTAAATTTCCTACTGTGTTTCCCTCAGTGTTTCCCTGTTTCTTGAGCCCCCTTCTGGCCATACCGCTCCAGTCAGCCATATTCCTCTTGTGCCCCTCTCCAGTGCTTTCCCTTGCATGTAATTCCAATAAACCCTATTGCACCACCATTTTAGTCTCGTTAATGTTTGTATAGCTGCATCCTGAGTTCAAATCCTCGCCACTCCGTGACATGATTCGCTTAAATCTCTGACTAGGCACTTATCTTTTGTTAGGAATATATTATTTATGTTTATAATTTGAAACACAACTTGCCGGCCCATTGAAGGTGTAACATTTTTGTTTTGTTACATAATCAAACGATGAAATAGATTCTTTTCAGAATTAAATGAATTTAAAGTGCCACATAACATTCAAATAAGTCTGTCAACACTTCAAAAATACCAGGGAGTTAAGCCAAAGCTAAACTTACCGATTTCACATTTCCCAGCACAATGCAACATTTAACACTGTGGAATTAGTCTCGAGCACTTAACGTCAGTTTCCATCAAACTCACCAAGATTCTATATTAAGTCAATTCACAGTGTGTCTCTTAATTACCAAATCTTGTTGTGCATATTCATTTGAAAATATGGATTTATTTGTGTGGCGTTACAGTATATCTTTGTGTTTGTGAATTTAGATGCAAGATTGTATTTGTGTTTTGTATATGTTCAGATATGTAAATACAGGAGACCCTTATCTGCTATTAACACTAAAACCTTTTAACATGCTTATTCTTTAAAGTGACTTGCTTCAGAATAAAAGTGAGGTGCAGACCGATACTGGCAGCATCTGCAGGTAATAGCTCCTGCACTTCATAGGACTCCATGGAGCCCAGCGCGTCCCTGCCTTGAGCAAGCACTTGCAGGAGGGTGCAGGAGCCACTGATGAAGCGCGAAGGGATTCTGGGAATTATTTATCTGCTTTCCATGCCCCTTCATTTGCTGATGCCTCAAGATGTTAATTTTATCATATCCTTATACCAGTTGTGTGGTTCACTCCAAGATCCCATGAACCAACTGCGTCTCTACTGTGTCCTCTCACACAGTCAATTTCTTCCTCTCTAATCGCCCAGTTTGTTTCCCTTCCCAATATGACTTAACCCAGATGTATCAACTCTTTACCCGTTTATTCTCCTCATTCCACTAATTTCTCTGTAATGTATAAGCAGACTTCCCCATTTGTGTCTCTTTTGTGCTCCACCAATATGTATATACTTTCTTGCCTTCAGGATTAAGACAATATATAACTTGAATGAGTTCTGCGCTCTTCATACATGAAGCAGACACAGGACATGACAGAATTCCCACTGCTTCTCATAAACACCACTACCACACATAGTCCCCCATTCAATGGCTGCTGCAAAAAGTAAAATAAACCCAAGCAGATTTTATTCACCATCTTCTTTTAACCTCACCTATTCTGGAGTATGAACTTTATTAGCACCTGGCCCTGGAAGGAAGCACAGACACAGCCTGATCCCGGCAGCGGTGGCATGCGCAACTGCAGGTATCAGCTCCTGGAGTCAATAGGACTCCATGGAATCCAGCGAGTCCAAGCCGAGAGCTCACACTCACAGGTTCGTGTAGGAGTTGCGGATGAATCACAGATGGACTATTGGACTATTTGTTCCCAATCTTTTGGTGATCCAAGTGAAAGGAAGTGGTGGATTGGACCATTCTCTTCAGCGTGGAATGAGAGGTGAGGGATATTTTTTGTGTATTTTGTGTTAGTGGGTTAAGTGGTTTTGGTTTTAGGAGTCGTTATTTCTTTGAGAAATACCAACTCCGGGAGTTTTAGTACAAGCTACTATGGAATAGCTCTTTCTTCTACCGCCAGATGCAAATTATCGCCTCCAATACGAAGTATAGGAGACATCAAATTCGGATGCACTATGCTCAATCCACAAGCCCAGCATACAGCAAGCGTAGAATAGTGATTCCCTTTATTACAATAACTTCTGGAGACGTTAAGTATAATACCTCCAATCGTTATCTTAACGTCAGTTTGCAGTAGGGCCCAAGGGATACAATTTGAGAAAATCGAAAACCTCGGAAAAGATTCAGGCTAAAGTGTGGAACATCTGGGGCTTGAGGTTTTTCCTTTTTGGCACCAGCATTTGTCTATGTGTAAAATGTATGTAAAGATACAAACAACAAAATTTTACTTACCCTGCTAAAAGCCAATAGGAAATCCAGTCTCCCAGAATGCCTCATACAGTGACGTAGCTTCCAGTATATGAGATGTTCCCATGCAAACACCAGAAGACTCAAACCCATAGCTACAAGCAACATGTAGAACACTCCAGCCATGTTGTCAATATCTAGCTTGCTGCTCATCACCTCAATCTTGTCATTGTGGCAAATTCCAGACAACCAAAGCCTTTCCAGCATCTCAATCTCATCTGCCAAGACAAACAAACAAAAGCACAAAACAATGAATGCGAAATAAGCAAAAATACAATCAAGCGTATGCGGACATTTATAAAACAACAAAAAAGCATTCGTGAAATGGTGACCAAGCATGTTATAAGTATTACAGTGTAAGTCAGAATAAATCCTTATTCTAATTTAACTCCATCACATCTAGTAGTTCTCACGACAAAATATATATAATATATTTCTGTTGAAATCCAAAGGCACTGCCATGGCCAGAGGCTGTTTTACTACTGCAGTGGTCAGCGTGACCATTTCCACTGTCTGGAAGCAAGTTTATATTGTTCATCTATTAATAAGATGCATAAGAACATTATAGGTATCATTTAAAAATTAAACATAGGCAACTTTAACCCCTACACTATCAAGATTAAATGTACTTATTTTTCTGAAACTCCTGCAAGGAGCACAAGATCGAGTATACATGATGTGGTCAAATTCTGGAGCAATGCAAAGGAAATTCATTTGCAAATGGGCTCTGCAATGTGCCTCCAAATTTACAGCAGCTCAGACATGTAAGTGATTTGTTGAAGCTGTTTGAACAGGTTGTTGACATTCTGTTTTTCTTTTAATCCCTACACTACCAAGATTGAGATAGCTCGGGCTTGAAAGGCACCATCCACCATATCGAGATATCTCAATCTGCAGATCTGCAGCCCCAAAGCAAATGAATTTTGTTTGCTTTTGGGCTGCAGAAGGTGCCCCCAAAGTTTTATCCCTATGGGCTTAAATAAATTATATAAATGTTTAACCACTTGGCTGGTATTGACGCGCTGAGCGCGTCCAGCCAAGCGGTTCTCCTGTGCTACGGACGCGCTGAGTGCGTCCTAGCACAGGAGGCAGCAATCAGCCGGGTTTTCGGTTGATTGCTGGCCCCCCCGGTGCGGGCTGACATCTGCATGTCAGCCCGGCACTCCGGGACCCCAGGGGGGGAGATAGATGTCATTGCGGTTCCAAACCGTGCCTGTCTTTAACCCCTTGGGTGCAGGATCACGATTCGGCGCCGAAAAACGCCAAATCGTAATCCTCTCCCGGAGCTGGCCGACATCTTGGATGTCGGCCAAGCTTCCAGGAATGCCCCCTGATGACTGCCGTCATCGTGCATAGCACGATGACGCCAGTCCGGGAGTTAACCCCTAACTGCCACCAATGATGAAGATAAAGGGTTCCAATGAACTCTCTATCTCCCGATCCGTGGCAGCTAGGGGTTAAAGTTTGATATTGCTGGATCGGCCAGAGCATGGCCTTTCCAACGATACCAAACATGACCATGTAAACATTAAACAAAAATTTTTTTTTAAATAAAATAAAAAAATATAAAAAAAAGGAAATAATAAAAAAATGATTTTTTTTTTGTTTTGTTAATGCAGCAATATTGTTCCCATTTCAATTATAATGTGAACAATGATGATGCACTAACAATTTTTGTATGCGGTGCGTTTGTTAAACATAGCAAAATTTTCCCCCCAAAAAAATATAACGAGTCCCCATTTCTAATTTTTTTAACAAGCGCAACCAATAGAAAATATAACCGCAAATGCTCGCATTTTAAAATGTGAAAAAAAAACACTTTACACATTGTACATTATTGAAAATTCTAATTTTATTGCACTTTTTGTTATAATATAAAGACAGGACATGATGTATACATATAATAATGACCTATTATGAATCTGCACAGTCTGCCGGAAAGAACGATATATAATATGTGTGGGTCATATATTAAAATAAGGCTTCAAAACGCGGTTAAACATGATGAGCGAAACCGGTAAAAATTACCTCAGCACAGAGGTGTGAAATGGCTCAGCAGCGAAAGGGTTAATTAAAAATGATTTTACAAAAAAACACAGGTTTTGAAAACATTTTTTTATTTTAAATCATTTGGTACGAATAGCAGTTTTTGGCCAGTAGAGGGAGCCTTCTGCCTGTCCAAAAAAAAGGATTACGGACTCTATAAATGTATGTACCTACTGTATAATTTGACATTGTCAGTAATGGAAAGTATTGGGAACTGACATTGGTTCTATCGTAAACCTCTTGATCGGAAGGGATTACATTTTTTTTATTATATGTGCTTTAAATTCTTTCTGTTGGGTCAATCTTTTGCAGCCACAAAATAAATAGTATAAACATTATAATATAATATATAAAGACGTAAATATTACTGGGCAAATGGAAACCAAGCACCTCCTGCTAAAACAGTGGGAGGACGGTTTTCTCACAGCTTGCGCTTGTCCTTTACTATTGCAAAAGTATCCACCATGATGTGTTTGAAATTAATGTATTTTGTGTCTGACAGATTTACTAAAGGCACCCCGGTTTTTTCCAGCAGTAGTGTAGAACATTCACCATATATAATAAGCTAGAAACCAACTGTTTATATTTAATACATTCATATTGTATCTCTAGGAAAAAGCAATACTTCAGTATCTATTTGAGAGAGACACAAATGTTCCTTCTCCTTTCATGTTTATCATCTCATCTATCTATCCTAGTGCTCTTTCTTAAGAGTTACAGTATGTGTCTTTCATTTGCACAGGTAACACTGCTTGAAATGGAACTGCAATACATGTTTTCTTCTAAAATCTCTTAGAGCACGTGGGCTTTAAATATATGTCTTTAGTAAACATAGGTTAAGGCTAGGGTCAAACGAAAGCATTTTTACACGCGAACGTAAAAAAGTGCGTCCGAACGAATTGACGTATTTTTTCACGGAGTGCGCGAAAACGGTCATACGATGCGCATTTTTCGTGCGTGATTTTTTTGGATCGTCAATAAAACTCTTTTCGCGTCTGGACGTTATGTAGGCTGGACATTAGCAGTGTCTGACATCTCCTAATCACGCAAACACGCCGCTATGCCGCAGCTGCGCACTCTGTACGTCCGTACTAGCGGTTCGGCGTTCTCAAAAAAATGCGTTCGTTTTCCACTTGCGTTGCGCGGCCGGACTTTCGTGCGACCGTACTTCGTATATTGGCCGTCATTGCCCGTCATTTGCTGCTAGTGCGGCCGTAATTATGTGCGCCAGAACGCACGTTAAAAGTGCGCTGGTCTGACCCCAGCCTAAAAGTAACAGAAAAATAACAGCTTCATTGTAGAAAAGTAGAATGTTACAATTTTTGTAGTGAAACATCAAAATTCTATAGAAATATGCATATATCACAAGGGATAAAGTGGAAAAAACTGCAATTTCTTTCCTTAACCCCTTCACTACCAAGTGCTTTTGAAAAAAACCATTGTCAGAAACCAGTGTTTTTTTTGTAAAATCATTTTTAATTAAATATACAGTAAGAAATATTTGGGCATATTCCCTTGTATTTCTTACTGTAAATAACCTATTTTGGCCAGTATATGGCACCCGTTACTACCAAATTGAGTTACAGCCATTTGAGCTTCAGCTCGATATTTTTCCCTGCATCGGCTACTGAATACATGATGTCAGAGAATTCATCAGCCGATTTTACACAGTTTTAGCTCTTTGGCCATTAGGCCCACAGGGATAAAACTTTGGGATCACCTTCTGCAACCCAAAAGCAAACTAAATTTGTTTGCAGCAAACAAATTAAATTTTATTTTGGGTTCCAGATCAGCAGATCGAGATATCGTGATGTCGGAGCACCGGATGGTCCCTTTGAGACCCAAGATATCTCGATCTCAGTAGTGAAGGGGTTAAAGATCCCCACTGAAACACATACACAATAACTATCTTTAAGACTTACAATAGGTATACCAAGGTTGTGAATATTATAGCCTGGAATTTTCTTTTTAAATGCAGCCCTTAGTGAATCCAGCTCACAGAATTCACAGCTATGATGTACAATAGTTGGGCAAAGTTACAAAACTGCAATATGGCTGATAATATAGTTATTAATCGTTTATGATCTTATTATATACTATTTCTGTTGCAGCAGTAATGATGAAAAAATGTTACCCTTGTGATATACTGCATCTATAGCGCTGCTTAGAAAATCCCAATGTATGTATAATCTCCACCATTATATGCCATCATACATATATTAAAGTACAGCCAGTAAAGTCATTATATAAATATAGATGTGGTTGAGGTAAATTTATAATATAAGCATGTAGGTTGCTGATATGCTAGAAACCGATGCAAAAGGTATGCCTGAAGGGAAAGGTGGGCATACCAGGGAAGGGAAATATGTGGTTTCAGTGAAAAGAAAGGGTGGTGTGATGAAGGGACATTCCTGCTGCTGTTGACAATCCCCATGAGAAGAGGAGGTATGTACTTAACCATATTCCACTGGGCAGGTTGTGCCTGGTGGCGGGGCTTTAAAGTACTAGTATGCCCCACTTGCTGGCTGCTGTGGTGGGCCTCTCCTGTGGCCTGCTTATGCAGCTGATGCAAGTTCTGCGGGATTAGCTGCAAAGGGACGGCCTGAGTTCAGGATGTCCAGCGGCAGTCAACGGCGTGTGGCGCATGCCAACTGGTGGGAGTGGCAAAGGAGGCCCATTGAAGCCAGCGGGGCGTTCTATGCCGCCCCACTGCTTCAAGGCCCACATAGTATGCCCCATGGCGGGAAAGGGTTAAAGTAGCAACTACACCTCCATCAAGACCAGGCCTACAGTTACAGCGTTTATATGGTGCCAACAGATTCCGCAGCACTTTACAATGGGGAAGCACAAACATTAGACATAATAAAGATGTATGAAGAAGAGATGGCTCTGCTAGTAGTATAACTGTTCTTCTATTTCAGCACTTTATACAACTGCTAAGCCATAATTCCTGTGAATTTACAATCTAAGGGATAAGGGTATGTGACAAAAATGGGAGCAGAGGAAAGGTGGAGCTGGTGGGCAGAAAGAGATAACGGCATGTGATACAAATGGGAGCAGAGCAAAGGTGGAGCTGGTGGGCAGTAGATTTGTGCACCGATTTTTTTTTCGGTTCGATTCGGTTCGGTCGGATTTTGTAGATTTTCGTTTCGACTCGTTTCGGCCGATTTCCGTTTCGGTTCGTTTCGTTTCGGTTCGTTTTTCGTATCGACTTTTTTTTTGGAAATTTTTGTGTTTTTCGGAATATCTGTTCTCCTCGTTTCAAAGTGTCTATTCGTTTTGATGTAAACTAATGGTTTTTCGGATACGATAATTATACGATACGATAATTCTGCCGATACGATAATTCTGCCGTTGAGATTTCTCATGTTTTACAAGAAGGATACATTGAGATTTCTCATGTTTTACAAGAAGGATACATTGAGATTTCTCTGGTTTCCCGGGAAGGATACATTGAGATTTCTCATGTTTTACAAGAAGGATACATTGAGATTTCTCTTTGAATTTCCAGGAAGGATACATTGAGATTTCTCTGGTTTCCCGGAAAGGATACATTGAGATTTCTCCTTTTTTACAAAAAGGATACATTGAGATTTCTCTGGATTTCCAGGAAGGATACACTGAGATTTCTCATGTTTTACAAAAAGGATACATTGAGATTTCTTTGGATTTCCAGGAAGGATACATTGAGATTTCTCATGTTTTACAGAAGGATACATTGAGATTTCTCATGTTTTACAAGAAGGATACATTGAGATTTCTCTGGTTTCCCGGAAGGATACATTGAGATTTCTCTGGTTTCCCGCAAAGGATACATTGAGATTTCTCATTTTTTACAAAAAGGATACATTGAGATTTCTTTGGATTTCCAGGAAGGATACATTGAGATTTCTCATGTTTTACAAGAAGGATACATTGAGATTTCTCATGTTTTACAAGAAGGATACATTGAGATTTCTCTGGTTTCCCGGGAAGGATACATTGAGATTTCTCTGGTTTCCCGCAAAGGATACATTGAGATTTCTCATGTTTTACAAGAAGGATACATTGAGATTTCTCTGGTTTTACAAGAAGGATACATTGAGATTTCTCTGGTTTTACAAGAAGGATACATTGAGATTTCTCTGGTTTTACAAGAAGGATACATTGAGATTTCTCTAGTTTTCCAGGAAGGATACACTGAGATGGGAATGATACAAAATTTAATTACAGAATCAGCGATATAAATACGATGTCCAAAATTACTGAAATGGAACCGAAATCATGAATGGAACAAAAATGAATTTCGATTTTACACATTTCTAGTCCATTCGAAAATTCCGAAAATTTTTCGTCTCGGCTCGAAAATTTGTTCGGATCTGCCGTTTTTGGATCCGAAAATTTTCGGAAAATCGGCCGAATCCGAATGCATGAATCTGGAAATTTCGTGAAAATTCCGAAATTCCAAAACCTGAAACGCACATCCCTAGTGGCCAGGAAGAATATAGCAGGGATAGCATGGGAAGGACCAGAAGCTTTGGCTTAATAGAAACATAGAAAAAGAAAACATAGAAACATAGAAAAATGTCAGCAGATAAGAACCTTTCGGCCCATCTAGTCTGCCCAATTACATGGATACTTAACCTGGATTTATCTTTTGTTTAGGATAGCCTTATGCCTATCCCATGCTTGCTTAAATTCAATTACTGTTTTGGCCTCTACCACTTCTACTGGAAGACTGTTCCATGTATCCACCACCCTCTCAGTAAAATAATGCTTCCTGATGTTACTTTTAAACCTTTGCCCCTCTAATCTAAGACTATGTCCTCTTGTTTTGCTATTTTGTTTCCTTTTAAATATACTCCCTTCCTCTACTTGTGGATTCCCTTTACGTATTTAAATGTTTCTATCATATCTCCTCTGTCTCGTCTTTTTTCCAAGCTGTACATGTTAAGATCATTAAGCCTTTCCTGGTAACTTTTCTCCTTCAAGCCGTACACCATTTTAGTAGCCCTTCTCTGAACTCTCTCTAAGATGTCTATATCCTTCTGGAGATACGGTCTCCAGTACTGCACACAGTACTCCAAGTGAGGTCTCACCAGTGCTCTGTACAGTGGCATGAGCACTTCCCTTTTCCTACTGCTAATACCTCTCCCTACACAACCAAGCATTCTGCTAGCATTTCCTGCTGCTCTATTACATTGACTACTTACCCTTAGATCCTCTGAAATAATGACCCCTAAATCCCAACCCTCAGATGTTGAGGTTAGGACTGTATCAAATAATCTATATTCAGCCCTTGGGTTTTTACGTCCCAGGTGCATTATCTTGCACTTATCCACATTAAAACTCATAAGGGTAATCAGAGAGAAAAGTGGAAGCAGCCAGAAAGGAGAGCCTTTCCAAATAATTAGTAGCACCAAAAAATCTAGGGTAAAGCATATTTCCTTTGTTGACACTGTTGTGTGGCCATTTTACCACAAATATATGACAAATTGGTTCCATGTCTATTGCCTGCAATTAAATGGCAAAACCCTCATCTCTTGCTCAGAATGATGATTCTTAAGGAACTTCACATTCTTCAATCAACAAAGTCCTCAAGATAACTTGATATTTTAATCCAATTCTACAGAGGAGTTTATATGACTCTACATCAGAGTGTAGAGCACATTAAAAACATTTAGGACTATCGAGGAGGTGATTCTATTAAGCTCTTCACTACCAAGATCGAGTATACTTGATTATCAAATCACCCGCTGGTGCCCTGATATCGAGAAAATAAATTTGCAAACATTCTCCAGAACATTCCTTAAACATTTTAGCAGCCAAGGTGCCAAAACAGTTTAAACAATTATAAAGAAAAGAAAAAAACTGATGGCAAACTGTATTATGAGATGCAGTAACACCTTTTGGCCAGCTGGTGGCACCATCTGCCTGTGAAATTGTGCATACGGTTTGAAAATACGGTTTTGAGATTTTCATGAAAATTTTCAATGGTTACTGCGAAGTTGTTTTTCCAAAAATCCACTGGGTCCTGGCAGTGCTTTTATGGAAAACAACTTTTGTAGTGAAGAGGTTAAAAATGTTTCATTCTACTATTGCTGTTTATTTCCTGAAGCTAAGTGTTCCAGGAATATCAATAAAAGTAATATTTTGTATAATAAGTCATATCATTCTTGCATTTTCTATCACTTATTTAAATTAGCTAATTTTCAGCTTCATTAAGACAGTGATTGTGAAATGTTGTACATTTGCATAAAAAGGCTGATTGTATTTTAATAAAAAAAAAAATAAGAATCTTCCAAGAGGTTTTGATCTATGATTAGAGTTTTTCCGTTTAGGCATATTAAATGTTTTCAAAATTATTTTTATATCAAAGTATGCGTCACGCTTATCAAAAATGTACTAGATGCAATAAAAGATTATTATCTTCAAATGTTTGGAGGTTATTTCAGCAGTAATTATGGGTGTCTCTTTTAACATGCTATGTAGATTTGGAGGGAAGTATATTATAAAAATGCTTATTTGCCATGAAATATAAAATTTAAGAAAAAAATGTAAAAAGGTGGTAATTAAATGTTCTTAACTTTTAACAAACATACTTTTAAAAGATAAAAGCCTTTAACTCTATATTCCATTTCAATTATTTTCAGATTTAGAAAAGAACATGCAATAGTACAGCATCATAAATGTAACTGGCTTTGCCACACTCTGAGGCTACCCATATACTCCATAATTTAGGAATGATCAATAGAATGAGAACATGATAAAGCTCTTAGAGGGCATAAAAATGAACGACGTAATAATAAGTCATGACCTACCTAGAATTCCCCAAAGAAACCACTTAAGACATTTCAATCAAATACATCTGTAACATCGTTGTTTAAAACACATTTATGTTATTTACAGTATTTCATGTGTAGGCTTCAGGTTACAATCGTTATTGTCAAACCACGAAGTGCGAAAATACAGGTTACAGCAAATTTATGATACAAGGAACTGGATCGCTTCAAACCTACATGTGAGAAATTATTCGCTGTAGAACCTGGAATTAATTCTGCAGAAATCAGTTTGTCAATAACACATTGTTTACAGTTGACGGTATATTTCAATGGCTTTCCAGGACAAGCGTTTCACAAATGTTTCATTTGAGTTATAAACAGAGTGGGAGAGTTACATTGTTAATCCTGAGTCTCACATGTACAGTAATTCCCGTTACAGCTGTTAACTCATTTCAATGTCTTGCATGAACACAACAAAGTGCTTTCTTAGTTTGTCTATCCAAAGATATCTCTGTCTCCTGTACCCCTCTTTTTCTCTTTAAATAATTTTGCAGCTACTGTTGACAGCATCTGCTCAATTATTTATTTTATATTCATTTTAGTTTAGGTGAAAATAGTAACCTTTTCTCCCTCAGTGTCAGGCTGCTCCTCGTCTTCGGCTCACGGGCTACTGAGATGCCAAAGCTTCTTATGGAATGTGCGTTAGAGATTTGCAATGTGTTTCGTTCCGGACTGAAATGAGTACGAAATTCACCATTTTCGTATTTCGGGAGCCATTCCGAAAACGAAATATCGACCATCTGAAAATTCCGGATCGATCTGAAATTTCGGGTTTGACTCGATTTGGTGATTCGGATCATTTCGGTGATTTAGTGATTTCGTTTCTTTTATGAGTTATTTAATTTTTTATTGCTTATTTAAGAATAAGCAGTAGTAGATTACTACCAATAGAATGAAAGTTTCTTTACTTATTTATTCTTTTAGGATTTTTTTTAGGCATTTTTTGGGTGAAATTTTAGGTTTCCTAACTTTTTTAAAGAAACAAGGCGTTTTAACCCATAGGTTTCAATGCAACATATGAATCCACACACTGCTGGGAAGTGCCTCTCTGCATAAGCAATAAAAAAATGAAATATCTCATAAAAAAATGAAAAACCAACTGAACCGAATCACCCAAAATGATCCGAATCGCCAAAATGATCCGAATCACCGATATTATTTATTTATTTATTTATTTGTGAAGTATTTTACCAGGAAGGATACATTTTCTGTATCAGATTTCTCTAGTTTTCAAGTAATGATCCGAATCACCGAAATGATACGAATCACCAAATCAAAACGATCAGAATCACTGTATCGAAATGATCCGAAACGAAAGAAAAACTGTCCAAAATGATCCGAAACACAAAACAAAACGAAATGAAAAAAAAGTCATGCACATCCCTAATATGTATAGCAACATAGCAACGTAGCATATTCATACGTACGCAACGCAAGCTGCAGAGCTCATGGAATGTATGTACTTTTGAATGCAAGTTACACCAGTGCCTGCACAGAGCAATGGATTGGTGCTGCGCACTCACAAGCACAACAAGGCCTCTGCTGCTGTCTGCCAGAGCACTCGCTGCTGCAAGCACTCATAGACAAGACGATATCAGCATGGCAGGATATTCAAAATCCCATCTTCTCAATAACAACTGTGTGGGTGGCGGAAACTCCTTCATTTCACACAATGTTTCCAGTCAAACAGAGTGGGGTGCACTCCACTCAGCCTGACCACTTTACGCACCCTGACCGCTTTAGGTTATTAGAGTGTCCCTATACCAGGCTGTGTTGGAATGTGGTAAACAGTGGTACTCTACATTTTGGGTAGATTTTCAGGAATAAAATATGATTTAATAACGTCGCCTGGTGATGTATCCATAATCATACCCTAGATTTGAGAAAACCAGATGTTGCAGCCCAGCACTTCCCCGACTGAATGAAAATATAGTATTTATTCAGATGAATTCATTATCAAATTTCCTATGTTCAAATAAACTTTTTTTATGGCAATACCCAGTGATGCTGCTCTTTTTCAATATAAAATACTCAACATCATCTAAACCATTTTATGGGTATGGTCACTGTTTGTGATCCAAAAAAAATGAAAAAAAGCAAACAAAAGCAATTTCGCAAACTTGGGCCTTGATTTATTTAAGCTGATAGCCGGAATCAGCATCATCTACGGCCACATTTTCAGTTCAGGAGATTGGGTTTACAGCATATTGATTACTGAAAAAAGCTTGGATCAAATATCATCTCTCCCGGCTATACTTTTCAAAGGAAATATTGGCTTTAATGATTCGAGTTTAGTGATATGACGATTTCTGAAAAAATATCAAATGCTAAAAGGTGTTGATAAAAGGTTTCGCAGATTCTTGTAGCACTGTTTAATGTATTGGTGTGGATCTTACTGTATGGAGATTGCATGTTGCGCGTTTCTTAATCTTAAATCCCATACCAGCGCGTTTTACTGTAAATCATGTGCTTTACTGTAAAGCCGCATCAATGCATTAAACATGGAATGTCACACCTCCATGCATAATGATCTGCAAATAAAGTATAATTGCGCAACCTCAGTACTGTAAATTTAAAATGCGCAAGTCCGTACATTAACATTTACACTGTCATGTTGTAAAGTCCATAAATTGGTATTTCCACAGTTAAAGTTAACTTCTAACACGCAAGTCCATACTATAACATATTACAGTTATGTTTATAACCTGCAAGATCGTACTTTAATAGATCCACAATTACAATAAAATGTGCGTGTCCGGGATTTGGGATTAAACTGCCGAATCACCATTAGGGATGAGCTGTTCGGTTCAATCTGTTCGGAGATCGATTTGAACATCGCCCGTTCGGCTGTACGTCGAACTCCGAACATTTCCACTTGTTCGCCGTGTGTTCGCCCACAATGCACCACAATGGACCACAATGCACTTTTCCACTGGCCTGAAGCTTGTAATTGGCTACAGCCTTGCACCTGACCACAGGTCTGGTGCAAGACAGGTGCAAGACTATGCCAATCACGGCTTAGAGTCCTGATTTGGCAAATTTTGCCCAATCATGGGCTCACAGAGCTAAGTCCCGCAGCACACTATATAAGGCTTCACTCAGCCCCAGCGCATGTTTTTTGAGAGGAGATTGTTCTGTTAGCGTGTGTTCTCACTGCCAGCAGCTATTGGGGGGGGGTTCACTTCTACAAGATATCCGGGAATTGCTGTAATATGTGTGTTCTCACTGCCAGCAGCTATTGTGGGGGTCTCATTTCTACAAAATATCTGGGAATTGTTGTAATCTTTGTGTTCTCACTGCCAGCAGCTATTGTGGGGGTCTCACTTCTACAAAATATCTGGGAATTGTTGTAATCTGTGTGTTCTC
This sequence comes from Leptobrachium leishanense, assembly GCA_009667805.1. Lineage (NCBI taxonomy): Eukaryota > Metazoa > Chordata > Amphibia > Anura > Megophryidae > Leptobrachium > Leptobrachium leishanense. The sequence goes on from CM019073.1 coordinate 117,807,705, forward strand.
ACTCACTGCCAGCAGCTATTGGGGGGTCTCACTTCTAGAAGATATCTGGGAATTGTAATCTGTGTCTTGTCACTGCCACCCACCAGGGGGTCTCACTGATTTATAGGAGGTTCCTGGGAATTGTAATCTGTGTCTTGTCACTGCCACCCATCAGGGGGTCTCACTGATTTATAGGTGGTTTCTGGGAATTTTAATCTGTGTCTTGTCACTGGCTGCCAGCTATCGGGGTGTCTCACTGAGTAATACCAGAGTTCTGGAAATCTTTAATCTAGATAACACAGTTGAATCAGAGTTCTGCATATCTCCAATTTTTTATAACAGAGTTGAATCAGAGTTCTGTATATCTTTAATCTATATATCACTCACCATGTCAGAAATACTAAAAAGGACAGGCAGACGCTCCCAGACACAGAAAAGAGGGCAAGCAGCCTTTGTGTCGGGAGACTATGCCTCTGGTCGTCGTGGATGTGGTGCATCCTCTGCAGGGGCACGCTTGTCCTTTCTAACTGGTGCTGGCCGTCTTAAGCAGCAGCAACATACAGAGGATTTGCAGGATTGGCTAACCAGGCCATCCTCATCCTCCGAGTCCTCTGCCAGCCAGGCTTGTAGTGGTTTACAGTCCACCTCAGCTGCCAAAACATCTAATTCAGCCTCCATGTCCACAGCTACTCCTGCCGTGGCCTCTCTATCACACACGGAGGAGTCAGCTGAATTGTTAGACTACAATGACAGTGACATGCTGCTTGAGGATGCGCAGCAACTAAAGTGCTCTGATTCAAACTCTGAGGTTGAGGAAGGGAGTATCAACCTAGAGGAAGGGGGTGCCAGTGACACACAAATAACTGGCACTCATGTTGCCCCAGCAGCTGCATCAAGTTGGCTCCAGTGGCGAGGAGATAGTGGGTGATGATGATGTTGAGGTCACTGACTCCACCTGGGTGCCTGATCGAACAGAAGAGTCAAGTGAGGAGGAGGAGGAGGCACAACAAACATGAGGCACAACGTCCTCTATGACCAACCGTAGCCAGTCCAAGCCATCAGATGTCACAGCTGCTCAGGTGCAGAGCACTGTTGTCTCACAGCACACATCCAGGATCTCTGCTGTCTGGGAGTTCTTTAAGAAATGTGCAGCAGACCGCACCGTTGCTATTTGTAATCTATGTCAGATGAGGATCAAGCGTGGGAAAGACATCCCACGCTTGGGTACCATATGCTTGAGGCGACATATGACCACCTGCCACGCATCCCATTGGCACAACACTTTGCATAGGTCCTCCTCCTCCTCATCTGTCTCTACCCCCACTGTATGTCCTGCCATGTCATTGCCTACAACCTCCACTGACAGGGATGATGCTACAGTAATGGGTGTACTAGGTCCTTCCTCACAATGTGACACCATCCCATCAGCTGAAGATTTACGCAGTCAGATTACATTGCCCCAGCTGCTGCAGCGTAAGAAAAAATATAGTCCTAACCATCTCCAAGCACAGCGTCTAAATGCCAGCTTAGCAAAATTACTCACATTACAGCTGCTGCCTTTCCAGCTGGTGGACTCTGCTTCCTTCTGTGAAGTTGCTGAATGTGCTGTACCAAAGTGGCAGGTTCTAAAACGCCATTTATTTTCACGAAGGCCATTCCAGCACTATACCAGCACGTGGAACACAATGTTATGGAGTCATTGGGAAAGGCAGTCAGCAGCAAGGTGCACATGACTTTAGACATGTGGTCCAGCAAGCATGGACAGGGCCGTTACAATTCCTTCATGGCACACTGGGTAACTCTGATTGCAGGTGGGAGGGATCCAAGACGGGGCTCTGTGCTGGAGCTTGTTCATCCACCACGCCTCCAGAAAGTTGCTTGTATGAGGTCTGTCTGCTCCACCATCTCTTCCTCCTCCTCTGTCTCTGGCAAAGTGGCAGTTAAACCGATGCGTGGCAGGGGCTACGCTATGGCTCAAGCAAAAAGATGCCATACTGTGCTTGAGCTGGTTTGTTTATGGGACAGGAGCCACACCGGGCCAGAAGTTCTGTCAGCCCTGCAGGGGCAGGTGCAGAGATGGTTAACACCACGCCAGCTTCAGCTGGCAATGGTCGTTTGTGATAATGGCAGAGAGCTTCTCAGCCAGGCCAGAAAAGTCTGCAGCCACTTCAGACGGTCATTCCCAGCAAGTGTTCGCCTGGCAGAAATTCAAAGATAATTCCACCTTCCCACAAACCGTCTGATATGTGACATGCCCACCAGGTGGAACTCGACATTAGCAATGCTGCAGCGTCTGCACAAGCAGCAGAGGGCCATCAACGAGTACCTGTGTGAGTATGGCACAAGGACAGGTTCAGGTCAACTTGGTTTTTTCCCCCCCCCCATAGTGGCTGATGATCAAGGATGCATGCACTGTACTTTCACCATTTGAGGAGGCAACGAGGATGGTGAGCAGGGACAGTGCATGCATCAGTGACACAATTCCTTTAGTGTTCCTGCTGGAGCACACTCTGCGGGGAATTATAGATGTGGCTCTACAGGCAGAGCAGCGGGAGGAAGAGGAGGCCTTCCCTAGCTCTCAACGCCCCAGTCTTTACACAGACAGCATTCCTGTGGGTCCTCAGATCAGACAGGAGGAGGAGGAATATTTAAGTAGTGGGGGCATTGAAGGTGGGGATTCCTCAAGGGAGGGTTTTGTGTGCCCAGAAACCCAATGACTAGTACGTGGCTGGGAGGAGGAAGTGCACAATGCACTGCCACTGACGCCTATACCAGATTCATATCATTTTAATATTGGACCGCAGGGTCCAACCCTGCACTCTTCCACAATACCACAGAGGGGTTATGGTGTGATGGCACTGTTGCTGACACTAAAGGCCCAATTTTAAAGCACCTATTGTTACTTTCATCCAAAGCTTGCATAAGTTTCACCATAATTTAGCCAAAAAATCACTAAACTTGTTCTGCGTGTACAAAAATGTCTCCTCTTTTCATACAGACTGCCGCCCCAAGCAGTTGTTTATGAATAGATTAAAGGAAAACCATTTACCATCATTTGAAATGTAATTTTTTTGTTTTTAAATGTTTCTATACATCCTACAAATCGGCCACTTCACGGGCAGGTTATGGGGACCTCCTAGGCACGATATTTGAAGGAATTTTTCGTTTTTATTCTTAACCTTTATTTCACGGAAAACCCACTGTTCTTTTAAAAACGTTTTTTTTAAAACTTTTTGTCCTTGTTTCCTGTCCCCCAGGGCACTACCCGGACCCCCCATACACCTTTTATGGCAAATATCTTGCATATATGCCCTCTTGGAGGGCACTCTAAAAATCGAACTTTCGAGTCCCATTGACTTGCATTGAGTTCCGTTCGTGTTCGAACTCGAACTTTTGAAATTGTTCAAGTTCGAATGCGAACCGAACACGGGGGTGTTCGGCTCATCCCTAATCACCATACAGTAAGAGCTGGACCAATTCATTAAACAGGGCTACCAGCATCCGACGAGCCATTTTTCAACACCTTTCAGCATTTGATATTTTTTGGAAATCGGCATAGTGGTGAACTTAACTTGAATCTCAATCCTTCTTCTCATCTCTTATATCTACGCTGTCCTCCAACCCTAAACGGCTCTGGTCCACCTTCAACACCCTCCTCCACCCACCTGCACCTCCCCCCTCAGCTGCCTTCAGCGCTCAAGACCTGGCAGACTACTTCCTCAGTAAAACTCTAACTATCAGAAGCAACATCCCTACACAAGATAGTTATCTGCCACCTCCACTCCCACAGGTCCCCTCTGCCACCCTCTGCCGCTTCCTCCCAACCACTGAGGAGGAAGTCAATTCCTTATTGTCCTCCTCACATCTCACCACGTGCCCGCTCGACCCCATTCCCTCACATCTAATTCCTCCCCTCTCCTCCTCCCTCACCCCTGCTCTCACACACATCTTCAACCTATCTCTCTCCACTGGCTCCTTTCCATCCGCCTTCAAACACGCGCTAGTTACCCCTTTACTAAAGAAACCATCCCTAGACACCAACTCTCCATCCAACTACCGCCCTGTATCCCTGCTTCCCTTCACATCAAAGCTCTTAGAAAAACTAGTCTTCAACCGCCTCTCCCTCTTCCTGTCCTCCAATTCCCTACTTGACCCCCTGCAATCTGGCTTCCGTCCGCTACACTCAACTGAAACTGCCCTCACCAAAGTCACCAACGACCTCCTAACTGCTAAAAAACACGGCCACTATTCTATTCTCATCCTGCTTGACCTCTCGGCTGCTTTTGACACTGTTGACCACCCCCTCCTTCTACAGACCCTCAACTCTCTGGGTCTCGGTGACACTGCACTTGCTTGGGTTGACTCCTATTTATCCAACAGGTCCTTCTGTGTGTCCTTTGCTGGTAACTCCTCCTCTTCATTGCCTCTATCTGTTGGTGTACCTCAAGGCTCTGTCCTTGGTCCTCTGCTCTTTTCCATCTACACCTCCTCCCTGGGCAAAATCATCAACAGCTTTGGCTTTAATTACCACCTCTACGCTGATGACACTCAGATCTACCTCTCTACCCCTGATCTCTCTCCCCCTGTCCTTTCAAAAGTCAGTGACTGTTTATCTGGCATCTCCTCCTGGATGGCCTCCCACCACCTAAAGATCAACATGTCAAAGACTGAGCTCCTACTTATTCCTCCCTCTAATGCCTCCCCACCTCCTGACTTCTCTATCACGGTGGAGGGTATCACCATCTCCCCATCAAACCAAGTTCGCTGTCTTGGAGTTACACTGGACTCTGCTCTTTCCTTCATCCCCCACATCAAGTCTCTTTCCTCCTCCTGCCGATACCAACTGCGTAATATTTCCAGAATTCGGCCATTTCTTACCGCTGTCACCACAAAACAACTCATACACGCCCTGGTAATCTCCCGACTCGACTATTGCAATAATCTCTTATCTGGCCTCCCTCTGTCCCGCCTCTCCCCCCTACAATCCATCCTGAATGCCTCCGCCAGGCTAATTCACCTCACCCGCCGCTCTGTCTCTGCCGCTCCCCTCTGCGAGTCCCTTCACTGGCTCCCCATCCACTGCAGAATTAAGTTCAAAATCCTTATCCTTACCTACAAAACCCTCACTAACTCAGCGCCCCACTACCTGTCCTCACTAATCACCAAATACACCCCAGCCCGCTCCCTAAGGTCAAACAGTGACCTGCGCCTAGCTTCTCCCCGCATCACCTCTTCCCATGATAGACTGCAGGATTTCTCACGCGCAGCCCCCACTCTCTGGAACGCTCTCCCTCGTGCTGTCAGACTTTCCCCTAACTTCTCTTCCTTCAAACGCTCCCTGAAAACATTGCTATTTAGGGAAGCCTACCACCCAACTTACTGACGCAACCATCAATCACTCTCACCTTACAGTCCTCTCCTCCTGTTTCCAACCCCAACCCTCCTAGATTGTGAGTTCCTACGGGAATAGGGCCCTCATCTCCTCCTGTACTGTTTGTCAAATGTTGTTCAATGTATTGTAACCCTGTCTGTACTGTGCTTATTGTACAGCGCTGCGGAATATGCTGGCGCTTTATAAATTAATAATAATAATAATAATAATAATATCCTGATATTTACATTGAAAAGCATGGCTGCGAGAGCTACGAATTCTATTGTGAATCAAAATGCCGGTAAACCTGGATTTTAATCTCTTGAACCGAAAAAGGGCAAAAATGTTTCCGGAAAAGGTGCTGATTTTGGATATCAGGCTGAATTAAATCACAGCCTTTGTGTTTATCGATTACTGGCATCTAAGTGCTTCAAACTCTGTCAATATAAGTCAGCAGCTTAAAACCAGCTAGCTACATGCGGTCAAGCAGGAAAATAGAACACAATATGCCAGGGATATATTCAACTTTAACTACAATGAAACTCACTTCAAAGACAGTTGTTGTGAATTAACTGCGCTGCAGTAAAAATTAACCTGAAAACAAACCAAATCCCACAACATTAGTGCACCCCATGGTAACAGACAACGGTGCAGAAATCGCCATTGCAAGATGTAACAGTTATGAATCTGGCTGCTAGTATAGACAAAAAATGCTACAGACCTATGTCCGACAAGGGTCTGATAGACCAAATTTGTATAGGGTTCATGATATTTATTCTAATCATAACAATTCCTTAAAATCCCACTCTATCAAATATATTTAAAGTTTATTATTGCAGAAGTCACATACACATCACAGCAATTCAAAGAACTTTATCACAGAGCTCATATGTTACATTCCCGATATGCAGCACAGAACTCTGGGTAAGACATGCAAATGACATCTGTAATTTTTGTAATTTCTCATTTTTTTGCATTCTGGGTCTGTTTTCACACAGAACCCTTCAATCAATGCCTCGCCATAATAGATGGCTTTTTTTTTTTAAGCCAAGATCAGGTTTATGCAATTGGTCGCAGCCACTCCTGGACAGCGCTATTTCGGCTTATTATGCCCTCATCAGCAGAAGCTAGGCATGACCAGTTGCAGTTTAATGCTTTACTCGTAGGGTAAATCAATACTTATTTAAGTTGCGGTGAAGGGCAAAAAATTTGATTAGCAGCCTCCACACTGCAAATAATAAAGTTTATTATTGGAGAAATCACTTATCATTTATCAGAAATCATTTATATAGCACCAAAAGTTTCCGCAGCACTTTACAATAACCAAAGGGAACGAGATACAGATAAATGTACATACAGTCAGGTCCAGAAATATTGGGACATCAACACAATTCTAACATCTTTGGCTCTATACACCACCACAATGAAGGTGGAATGAAACAAACACAATGTGCTTTAACTGCAGACTGTCAGCTTTAATTTGAGGGTATGTACATCCAACTCAGGTGAACAGTGTAGGACTTACAGCAGTTTGCAGATGTGCCTCCCACTTGTTAAGGGACCAAAGGTAATGGGACAATTGGCTTCTCAGCTGTTCCATGGCCAGATGTGTGATATTCCCTCATTACCCCAATTACAATGTGCAGATAAAAGGCCCAGAGTTAATTTCAAGTGTGCTATTTGCATTTGGAATCTGTTGCTGTCAACTCTCAAGATGAGATCCAAAGAGCTGACACTATCAGTGAAGCAAGCCATCATTAGGCTGAAGAAACAAAACAAACCCATCAGAGAGATAGCAAGAACATTAGGCATGGCCAAAACAACTATTTGGAACATTCTCAAAAAGAAGGAATGCACCGGTGAGCTCAGCAATAGCAAAAGACTTGGGAGACCACGGAAAACAACTGTGGTGGATGACCGAATAATTCTTTCCCTGGTGAAGAAAACACACTTCACAACAGTTGGCCAAATCAGGAACACTCTCCAGGAGGTAGGTGTATGTGTGTCAAAGTCAACAATCAAGAGAAGACTTCACCAGAGTGAATACAGAGGGTTCACCACAAGATGTAAACCATTGGTGAGCCTCAAAAACAGGAAGGCCAGATTAGAGTTTGCCAAACAACACCTAACAAAGTCTTCACAGTTCTGGAACAAGATCCTATGGACAGATGAGACCAAGATCAACTTGTACCAGAGTGATGGGAAGAGAAGAGTATGGAGAAGGAAAGGAACTGCTCATGATCCTAAGCATACCACCTCATCAGTGAAGCATGGTGGTGGTAGTGTCATGGTGTGGGCATGTATGGCTGCCAATGGAACTGGTTCTCTTGTATTTATTGATGATGTGACTGCTGACAAAAGCAGCAGGATGAATTCTGAAATGTTTCGAGCAATATTATCTGCTCACATTCAGTCAAATGTTGCAGAACTCATTGGATGGTGCTTCACAGTGCAGATGGACAATGACCCAAAGTATACTGCAAAAGCAACCAAGGAGTTTTTGAAGGGACAGAAGTGGAATGTTATGCAATGGCCAAGTCAATCACCTGACCTGAATCCCATTGAGCATGCATTTCACTTGCTGAAGACAAAACTGAAGGGAAAATACCCCAAGAACAAGCAGGAACTGAAGACAGTTGCAGTAGAGGCCTGGCAGAGCATCACCAGGGATGAAACCCAGCGTCTGGTGATGTCTACGCGTTCTAGACTTCAGGCTGTGATTGACTGCAAAGGATTTGCAACCAAGTATTAAGAAGGGAAAGTTTGATTTATGATTATTTTTCTGTCCCATTACCTTTGGTCCCTTAACAAGTGGGAGGCACATCTGCAAACTGCTGTAAGTCCTACATCGTTCACCTGAGTTGGAAGTACATACCCTCAAATTAAAGCTGACAGTTTGCAGTTAAAGCACATTGTGTTTGTTTCATTCCAACTCCATTGTGGTGGTGTATAGAGCCAAAGATGTTAGACTTGTGTCGATGTCCCAATATTTCTGGACCTGACTGTAGGATGGAAACAAGAGGTGTAGAGGGCCTTGCTCATAGGAGCTTACAGTCTAGAGTGATTGAGGTTGAGGAAGACCAGGGGAGTTTTACTGGATGTCAGGATCATTAGCACCAGTGGTTTGGGAATGGTGGGTCCATAGAAGCAGCTTCAATCATGTGTGAGTAGGTGAGCAGAGGGATGAGTTGCATCAGTGATGCGGTACGCTAATCTAAAGAGATGGGTTTTGAGGGATTTCTTGAAGGCCTGAAGATCAGGGGAGAGTTTGACAGGGCGAGGCAAGTTATTCCACAGGACTGGAGCTGCCCTTGAGAAGTCTTGGGGGTGAGAGTTTGCAGTGAGGGTGTAGACAGATGAAAGATGGAGATCACCTGCCATACGGAGTTGTCTAGACAGGACTTGCTTGCGGAGTAACAAAGACATGTAGGGAGGGTTTGAGTTATTGAGCGATTTGAATGTGAGCATCAGTATTTTAAACTGTATCCTGAAACATATAGGAAGCCAATGGAAAGACCAGCAGAGGGGGGAGGTACATGAGATGCAACTGGTGAGAAAAATAAGCCTGGAAACTACTTTCTGTCATATTTCGTCTCTCCAGCCCTGTCCCCCAGCCCTCTGTATTCTTGTATATATTTTGTGCTGGCATCACCACAGGCTGCTAGTCCTAGGTTGCAGCTTAGGGGTTAATTGCTTCCTTTCTGCCGCAGCTCACCTGTTGGTCCTTGTGTGCTGATCTCCTTCCTATTTAGAGCAGTGAGCCCATAACCCATTGCTCTGTCATTGTTCCAGTCTACCTGTATATCCAGTCTGTGTTCTAGAGCTCCCTGCTGTTATTTCCAGTCCTTGTTGGTATTTTCCTGCTTAGTTTATTTCTTTGGTTTTGTCTCCTTGTCTGTCTGCTGTTTCCTCAGGTATTTTGTGTTCTAGTTCATGTCTAGTTATTCCTGTGTATTTAGTTCTTAGTTGTTTTGCCTCGCTGTTATTGGTTTCCTGTTCATGTTATATGTTATTCTGATTCTCTGGTTTTGACCCATTGGCCTGGCCGACTTCCCTCCTGGTTCTGGATCCCTGGCATATGTATTTCTTACTCTGGTTCTGACTACTGGCTTTTTCCTCTTGACCACGTCCCTGCATCATCCTAGTCTGTTTTGTTGATATTTATATATTCTGCCTCTCCTGCATTTTTCCCAGACTCTGCACATTTTTATTTCTTCTATAGTATAGATCCAGCTATCTCAAAAGACCGGTCTTTCAGAATAGGGCTGCTGTGTTATTGTGCAGAGGTGTCTGATCCAGATTGTATTTCTCAGTGTTGTGCTGTATTTGTTGTTGCATATTGGGGCTTTCCTATGAACCAGGGCCTCACCTTGGCACGTGCCAGGTGCCCCCTTTTTGACATTTGTAACACTTTCATTACAGATTGCAATGGGGCAATACGGGAGTTGGGGAGGCCAATAAAGAGCAAGTTGCAGTAATCAAGTCGTCAAATGAAGAGAGCATGAACCAGCACCTTTGCAATATCGTAGGTCAGAAAGGGGCAGATGTTCTTCAGTTGATAGTGACAGGATTTGGTCACTGCCTGGCTGTGGGGAGAGAACGTTAGGTCAGAGTCAAAAGTGACACCAAGGCAGCGAGCTTGAGGCGTCAGGCTAATGAGCATTCCATTTACTCGTAGAGACATAGGTGGTATTGGGATCGTCTTGGAGGAATAACGAGAATTTCAGTTTTGGCAATATTGAGTTTAAGGAAGTGGAAAGACATCCAATTCGAGATACAGTCAGTGACTTGATCCATGAGAGCCGGTGAGATATCAGGGGAGGAGAGGTATATTTGAGTGTCTTCATCGTATAGGTGGTACTGGAATCCAAAGGAGCTGATCAGTTTGCCTAGAGAGGCAGTTTAGATCGCAAAAAGAAGAGGGCACAGTACTCAACCTTGGGGCACCCCAACAGAATCAGGCTGCTGGGAGGATGTACTTTCAGAAAATGAGACACTAAACGAACGTTGGGACAGGTAGCAAGCGAACCATGAAACAAGAGTACCTTGAAGGCCTATATCATTAAGAGTTTGAAGGAGTGATCAACTGTATCAAAGGTGCCAGAGAGGTCAAGAAGGATCAACAGAGAGGAGCACCAATTGGATTTAGCAGTTACAAGGTCATTGGTCAGTTTTGCGAGAGCCATTTCCGTCGAGTGCAGTGAGCGAAAGCCAGATTGCAGAGGGTCAAGGAGAGAGTGGGTTTTGTGGTAGTCAATCAGATGGGCATACAGAAGCTTTTCAAGGAGTTTGGAGGCAAAAGGGTGCAGGGACACAGGGCAATAGTTGGAGGGAGCAGTCTGATCCAGAGACAGCTTTTTTAGGATCGGGACTACCGTTGCATGTTTGAGAGGAGCAGGAAATACCCCTGAGGTTAAGGACAGATTAAAGGTGTGGGTCAAGGATGGTACAAGAGAAATATAAAGTATTTTGGTAAGATGTGAGGAAATGGGGTCGAGGGGGCAGGTAGTGGGATGAGAGGATCATAATAACTTAAAGACCTCTTGTTCAGTCGCAGAAGGGTTAAACATGTGAGGATAGACATGAGTAACATCTTCCTGCATGGGTGATCGCAGCATTGATGAGATTTCATGAGATGTGTTATTTAACTCAAACCAGACACTCAAAAAAAGTTTAGACAGTTGCCTAAAGCAATAAATAAAAATCTATGCCCCTGTGTAGAGAATTACTGTTAGAAGATCAGAGTTACATATATTTTAGGTCACCTTTTTTCATCTCAGAGAATTGTTTTCCCCTAGGCATAACATGCAATGAGAAACACACACATACAGGTCTATTCAAAGAAAGGTGAAACTCAGGAGAATGACTGGAGAAGTAAAATTTCTAGGTCAAAATAGCCAAACCAGAAAAATTCTCCCATTAATCTCACTTTCCAAATCGGCTATTTGGTCTAGATTGTTCTCTTCTCCTGCCAGTTCTCCTAGTTTTCACCTTTCTCAGAATAATTCTGACAGTTTAGGATTTGCTATTCAGTGTACTGCAAATGTGAATGACGGTATATGTATGTACACAACACTGAAGGGGTTATTCAAAGAGCAACGAAATTTCACCGACATTTCGGTGCTCTTTTGTTCAGCGCACTTTGGTGAGCTCAAGTCACCGATTCTGTGGTGAATTCAGTATTCACTGCAGGGTCCCCGAAGTGCACTGAATGGATCTGCCGAATGCCACCAATAAACCTGCCGAACACATCCGATAAACCACCGACAACGCCTAAAAATCACTGAACGAATCCGAAATAAAACCAAACGCAGCCGACAATCTACCGAATAAAGCCAACTAGCTGCCGAGCAGGGGTAAAAAAAACCCGAAAAAACACAATTTTTACAAAGGCATTTTAAATCAAAATAATGCACGAAAAAGCATGGAAATCATATACAAGGTCCTATGAATAACAATAAAAAGGACTGTTGAAGAATAAAAAAGCGCCATTTAAATAAATCGGAATTAAAAATTTCACTGAAAAGATCCAGAAAAATGGCTGAAAATTTTTAAAAAATAATAATAAAAAGCCTTTTTGCTGCAAATGAAAAAAGTTTAAACGGTTGAATAAAAAATTCAAGCTCTGTTGAAAAATGGTAGAAGTTTAGTTTCCAATGGATGGCCATGGATTGCGTAAGCCTGCCAACAGCGACAATGTATTCCACCCTTGGCAGGTCCTATCATACTAACCTAATGACTGCTTACGCAATCCATGGCCATCCTTTGCAAACTAAACTTCCACCATTTTTCAACAGAGCTCAACATTAAAGGGTTAAGAACTATAGTTAGTTTATAGCACTGAAAGCGTAGTTAAGGTTGAGTGCTGCCCTTCTTGTGTATTTTGTATGAAAAGGGCTGACAACCCTTGGGCAAGCACCCCTCCCTGTCACAGGTGCTCCACCCACAGGTTCTATTTAACCTTGATCTGCAGGGAGCTTCAGAAAGGACTAGGTCCTCAACAAGTAAGTTTATCCCATAAGAGCAGTCATTAGGTTAGTATGATAGGACCTGCCAAGGGTGGAATACATTGTCGCTGTTGGCAGGCTTACGCAATCCATGGCCATCCATTGGAAACTAAACTTCCACCATTTTTTAACAGAGCTCAACATTAAAGGTTTAAGAACTATAGTGCTTTTGAAGGGGATAAGAATTGTTTGTAGACATTTAAAGGGTTAAACCTGGTAAAATCTCCTGTTTAAATGAATCTAGCTGCTGTTGTGGTTTCTTCTGTACTGTTTGAACATGTTGTTTGGTGTGCTCTCTTTCTGGTTTGTTGTATATATATATACACACACAAGTACATATATACACTATATTTCCAAAAGTATTCGCTCACCCATCCATATGCGAGTCAAGGCAGGTGAGCGAATACTTTTGGCAATATAGTGTATATGAGAACGATCGAGATAGAACGTAATTATTATTCTTTCTAAAAGGACAGCTTCAGGAATTATAACAGACACATATTTTAATTAAATCTGTGCGATGTTAATTAACATTAATGGAAACTCATTTACGAATTGTTTTAAAGTAAATGCAAATACATTACTTAAATATCAATTAAAAGGCATCATGCAGCTAAACATATTCATGATATCCTCATAAAGAGGGGTTGTCAGAAACATTTATTAGTTTAAATGGTTTTAGGTTCCCCTGTCAAGTATATTTTTGATATAAAATTAATCTATGTATAATTATTTAAAGAAAATGTTGTTCCCACCTATTCATTAGGTAAATACAGGAAAACACACTGTTATTTGTTGAATATAAAACCTAATGAGTAAGCATAACACATTTCAAGCACATCATAGTAATAAAGAGGTGCTTGTAGATGCCAGGTCAATTATCGAAACATAGAAAAATGTCGGCAGATAAGAACCTTTCGTCCCATCTAGTCTGCCCAATTACATGGATACTTTACCTGGATTTATCTTTTGTTTAGGATAGCCTTATGCCTATACCATGCCTGCTTAAATTCAATTACTGTTTTGGCCTCTACCACTTCAACTGGAAGGCTATTATAGTGTAATCTTAACTTAGTTGATATGGTATCACATTAGTCCTTGGTGGTATTTTTGTCTCATGGGCTTCAAAAAAATAAATGACCAATTTCTACTTGCTTATTGTGAATAATTATTTCAGATTACTTTTATTTTGACTAAAATTCACTAATCTTTGTCTTGGGAGCCCTTATAATTTCCAGGGCGAAAGACGTCATCGCGACGGCCAGGGCCCATAAAACCGTTGGGATGGCATCAAGGAAGCCAGCCCGACGTGGGATCTCAGACAGAGAGGTGAGTATAGGGAGGGGAGTTAAAGACCATGACGCACATAGTACATCCTTGGTCCTTAAGGGGAATTTTCCCCAAGACGTATTGTGTACGTCAGTGGTCCTTAAGGGGTTAAATAACTCGTCCTCATCTCTTTATGTCCAGTACATCTGTAGTTAAAGTCAGCATCACACAATCGTCACCCTCATTGTGTCTCTGCATGGAGTGGTCTTGTGGAAGGATGATGCTCAATTCAAATCAAAATCTGAACACCATTCTGGGGTCAAAAAGGATTTCCCCCCCGGTATGTTGCACATTGGGGAGCGCTTCAGACTGGGTTTTTTGCCTTCTTTTGGAACAACAGCAGTAGGTGATGTGTGAAAGACTGAACCCAATGGACACATTTCTTTTTGACAGCCTATGTAACTATGTAATACAGTATAATCCCAGGAGGTTACTTGGAGGAAAACACATGTACTGTATAAACAGGAGCCTTTTGGGAAAAATTACCCCCCCTACTATGCACAAAAATTAGGGATGTGCATTTCGTTTCATACTGATTCGTTTTTCTCACGAAATGGGCCGATTCGGTGCTTCGGATTCGTCCGAAGTTCCGAACCAGACCGGCAACGAAATACACACCATCCGAAATAATTCCCAATACGAAAATAAAAACTTTTGTTATTTCGTATGAACATGAAATTTGTAAAATCGCAAGTCATTTTCGTTCTATTAGCAATTTCGATTCCGTTTCGGTTCATTTCGGACAATGTATTTTCGTATCGTCCGATTCGGTTCCGTTTTGGATTTCGTAATTTCGTATCGTCAGTCACTTTTTTCACTTGTTCCAGTGCTTTCTTTCTGCATCAATAATATATTTATTTAAAATATTTAATTAGCTTTTCCCTAAATCCCCAGTCTAACAGTACAAGATATTGATATTTTATATGATTAAATAAAGTTGTGCAATGCATATTCATAAGAAAAAAAGAATCTTTCATATAAACCGATACGTCCGAAGGAACGAATCGGCAGAATTTCTGTATCGACCAAAATATTGGAGCATCCGAAATACCATACGTCTAAAGTCAAAACGGAATGGACCCTTCGAAATGAAGAGAACAGACGATCCGAAAGACTGAAATTCCCCGATTTCACGAAACAAAAATTGATACGAAACAACGAGCCAAAATGAAACGAGCCGAAACGAAAATGGCCCGAAACAATCCAAAATAAAACTTTTAAAAAAACCGAACGAGCCGAAGTGAAACGAAAAAAAAAAATGCGTGCACATCTCTAACAAAAATTAACCTCTTCTTTAGTTATACGCAATCTTTAAAAGCACCTGCAGGTGCCTCAATGTCGACCGTACTCAATGTGATCGGATTCTGGAGTAATGCAAAGAAATTTAGTTTATTTTAAATGAATTGCATTTGCAAATTGGCTCTAGAACATGCCCCTAAAAATTTCAAGACCTCGCTCATTGCAGCTGATGTGTTGAAATTATTTGAAAAGCTTTGGAGATGCAAAGAACCACAAAACCCAAACTATAAATGTAAAAGTAGTAGCACCTTTGGCCAGTAAATAGTGCTTTCTGACGGTCAAAAAAAGAGCTTACTTGCAGTGACCATATGCAGTGAAATGTATCTCTGTATATTTACTGAGGGGGTAATGGGAAATAATTTCCATAAAACCACTGGATCCAGGGAGTAGTCTTATGGAAAATCATTTGGTAATGGAGGGGTTAATGTCTCTAGTTGTGTTTCTATAACTGCACTGCTTTTCATAAGGCTTGAAAGGTGCAATATAAAACTTGACTCGTAGCCCAATAAATATTACGTTATCATAATTTAATTTCATAATAAATAATTCAACCTTGAGGTTTTTTCATTCTCTAGTGTTTGAAATTGGTGCGCTGTTAAATTGGGAGTAAGATGAGGGCTAAAACATATGAAATCGAGTCGATTGGAACGGTATATAATGTTAGTATGAGATATCTGACACGAGAATAAGACAGGATTATATGAAATGAGAGTGAGAGGGAAAATATATTAAATTAGGAATCAAGGGGAATAAAAGTGACCTGAAGTACGTGGTTTGGGGATTTTGGTTTCAATGTGTGAAAAGTAGAAATAAGGTTTTTATGAAGCTGGTGTGAAGGAAGATATGAAACGAAGATAACGAAGCAAACAAAAATACACTTCATAGAGAATTATATTTGCAATATAATTGTTGCCCTGCATTAGGGAATCTTTATTATTAATATTTGTTTGTAAATTAAAAATCTTTGACTTTCAAAAGCTCTTCTTCTTTATTAAATGCCTTTAAATCAAAGCTCCTCCCATTCCAGTAAAAAATAAATACGGATTAAGAATCTTCTACGAAAAGTAGTCGAAGACATCAGCTAGTAAGTGCATGCCATTTTATAGTATATCTCTTAAAGGGGGCCTTAGATAAATAAAACCACTTTTTCAAAGATCTGAAAACTTTGAGAAAAGTCCCAGATGGGACTGAAACGTTGATCTATGGAATAAATCTAATTGTATCTGTATATGACAGTCTTCGTGTGCACTGAGTTTTTTTTTCGTATATACAGTATATACAGTATATATATATATATTTATATTTTTGTTTACATACCACGCCAAGAGTATATACATATGCCCAATGTATTTCTTAATGTAATAACATATTTAGCCAGTAGATGGTGCCATCTACTGCCAAATTGAGTAACAATTGCAGCTAGTGTTCCCTGCATTGGCTGCTGAATATCCAATGTCATGCCGGTCAGTTAGCCAATTTTACACAGTTTTAGCTCTTTGAGCATTATGCCCACAGGGCTAAAACTTTGGGGGCACCTTCTGCAGCCCAAAAGCAAACGAAATTCATTTGCAGCAAATTAATTTAAATTGTTTTTGGGCTGCAGAGCTGCAGATCGAGATATCTCTATATCTGACAACGGACGGTGGCTTTTAAGCCTGATATATCTCAATCTCGGTAGTGAAGGGGTTAATAGTTATATGCTGTTTGTAATGATTGTTTTTTTTTTTACATGTGCTAAACAGTTCTTTGTGATTAATAAGATGGCAAAACTGCCAATATATTTTGCTTCACCAGTTTTATCGCTCCTGGCAAGTTACAGAAAAAAGGCCGAAGTGTTTTATTTCGAAGAAAAAAAAAGTGAGAATATCAGCTAAACTCACCAAAAAATAAACAAATAAATGTTCTCTCAATTTCAACTGCTTTTATCTCCAACAAACTTAAACTATGTAAATATTTGTAGTTTGTATGAGAATAAAAAGGTTCACCAACTGGGCCATAAACTGAAAAATATGGACGTCGTGTACATTCCTGGTTTAGCTCGGGAAGTTGTTGTTGGCCTCCTGAATCAGTCCCACAGGTGTGATAGACAGATGTACAGATCCTGTGCAGACGTTGTTACACCTGGTCTGCTACTGCAAGGACGACCAACTGCCCTTCAAGACTCCTGGTAGTGATGTCTTGCACATTACGCACACTACAGTTTATTCTGCTGGCCACATCTGTGGAATTCAAGCCTCCCTGCAGCATGCGTATGTCACATTCATGAAGGCACCCTAGGCATCCGTCTTTTGTCATTTTTTCTGAGCCTGTAGAAACAGCTCTTTGGTGTCTTAAGTTATTAACAGTGACCTTAATTTCCCAATGCCTATCATCTATAAACTGTTAGGGCACTATTACATTCTATACGGAAATGTTAACTCTCACCTGTCAGAGCATTAAGCTTTGCCGCGGTATTTACCGCATATTACAATCCAAACGCAAACGAGTTAAAATATACATTTGCGTTTGGTACCTTGCGCCCCTCTGGGCGAGGTTACTGTACTTTGCGCTCCCTATACTTAACATGGGGAGCGCAAAGTGTTAATCAGCGCTGGTATTACAATGTCCCAGCGCTGATTAACGCCTGGCTCTGGTCAGCGCAAAGCTTACCAGAGCCTGGACTTGGTGTTAACGGATTCCGCTTCTGCAGAATCCATTAACACCAGGCTTAAAAAAACAAGCACATACTTACCCTCTGTCCCGCAGCGAGGACCGCGGCTCTGCTCGCCTCCTCCGGCCGGCGGGAGCAGGGAAAGTCTTTCCCTGCATAACCTTTCGCCGACCAGCCGGATCTCTCGAGGGGAGATCCGGCCAATCACGTGACCGGCAGGGAGGAACTCAATGGAGTCCTATGGACTCCAGCGAGTGGATGCTCACGGCTGTGCTCGGCGCTGCCGTGAGCATCCCGACTTTTTACGCTCGGAAACAATGCAGGCAGCATTTTTGTGCCTGCATTGCAATCCAGCGTTAAAACGCGGGCGCAAGGGGGAAAACTGCACCCGCGTTTTAATGCTAAGAGCATAATAGGGCCCTTAATGTCTTAATGACCATTCCACAGGTGCATGAATTGATCATTGGTTCATCGAGCAAGCATGGAAAACATTGTTTAACCTGCCTGGCGGTATTCCCGATTGTGACTCGGGGTTAAATTTTGCTACCGCGATCGGTAACCCCGAGCCACACTTGGGCTGGATGCATACTCACTACATCCTTCCCTCCCTCGTCGTCTCCGCAGTGACCGCAGTGTGATCGTGGCAGCCGGCGACTTTGCTTCCTGGTTCCACTCCCTGCGAGTCACACGACGCAGGGGGGCGGGACCAGGTGGCAAATTCAAAAATGAAAAAAAAATGACAGTAAAAAATACTTTAGAATAAGCTTTGTGCTGTGCAGTGGGTGCTGGGATTCCTGTGCAGATGTACACTCCTTTGATAATGTAATACAGGACACGGGGGTACCAAAAAAAGAGTATTTATTCTTAAAGTAGCTTTACAGAAATAAAAGGCAAATGAAAATCATTTCTAAAATGTAATAAGGCTTTGCAATTCAAGTTTCGCTGGTGCTTGCCCAGATCCAACAGTTGGATCTGGGCAAGCACCAGCGAAACTTGTATTGCAAAGCCTTATTACATTTTAGAAATGATTGTCCTGTATATTTCATTGGCAAAGGAGTGTACATCTGGACAGGAATCCTAGCACCCAGAGGAAAGAGGCATGTTTTTGGTTTGTTTATATTATTGAATATAATTTATTTCCATTATTTTGGATAATTATTTTTGGGATAATAAATTATTATTTAGTGTTTCAAACCTTCTCTGACTCCGTGTGTTTACTAGACTCTTGTTTGCACGGATTTCAGTGAGTTATTCCTACAGAATACAGGCTTACTATATAAAACAACACATTTCCTTTCCAAAAAAATTGAAACTCTTTTAGACACAAAATTTTGAAAAAATTAGACCGCCAGGGAGGTTAAGCCTTTTCAATAAAGATCTGCAGAGTTTTTGTGGATTTTAAAGTTATCTTAAAAAGTAGTATCCTGTAAAAGAGAAGGATGGAAATATACAAGTAAGAAACTCTTTACCATCGCCTAAAAACTGTAACAGTGCAAGGTCAATGGGTCTTTTCCACTTAGATCCTTTTTGGAGGGCAATTCCATAGCCTGTAGTAGCAAACACCTTCCCACTGCCGATGGTGACAAGTTTGCAACCTTCATCTTTTCGAGCCATGTAGTTGAGAACAGCAGCATCATAAATAAAGGCATCTAGTTTCCTACAGAAATATAAAAAGTATAGGTTTCAGCTTAAAACAACATAGAAGCAAATTAGAAGAGAAAAGCAATATTCAAATAAGTCCAGTATACGTACATTGAACCTAATGATGAAACAATGAAAAATAGAAGGTCATGGACATGTCATCTGTATGTTAATGTACTTATTCAACTAATAAGTGCAAGAGGGAAATCACTTTAACTCTGAAAAGTAGAAATTGTATATTCATTTCAGATACAACACAATTCATCTGAATTTTTGGCGATTTTGTTTTTTCAACAGAATCACAACGAAATGAACACCCACATGAACAAAACGAGCAAAATACAAAGTGTGAGACAGACAAATGTTTCGTCATTGGTTTGTTTCTGGTCTGTCAATCCTGAAGCCGAAATGGGGAAGAGTGTATTGCTAAATTTCTTTGCAAAAGTCAGCACTCTGCCATGATGCCTACGGGTTTTAAAAATCAAAGATGGAGAAAATACATCCAACTGCCTACAGCAATCAAAATTATTTTAGTGCTGTGGTTGAGGGTAATCAATGGTTCCTGGGTGGCTATCCCAAGAATAGAGATTAGGATATTACTTTGCTGCAGAGGGATTTAGATAGAATGGGGGACTGGGCACTTAAATGGCAGATGAAATTTAATGTAGATAAATGCAAGGTTATGCACTTTGGAGTGAAGAACACACAAGCAACGTATATCCTCAATGGTACTGAGTTAGGGAAATCAAAGCAGGATTTGGGAATATTTATAGACTCCAAAAACTCAGAAACAATGTCCAATGTCAAACAGCTGTTGCCTAGGCCAGCAAGGTATTGGTATGCATTAAAAGGGGAATTCACTCTCAGGATGAAAACATAATGTTGCCTCTTTATAAATCAATGGTAAGACCGCACCTTGAATATGATGTGCAATTTTGGGCACCTGTCTTAAAAAAAGATATTTTGGCGTTAGAAAAAGTGCAGAGACGGGCGACTAAATTAATAAGGGGAATGGAAGGGTTAAGTTATGTGGAAAGGTTAACAAGTTTACACCTGTTTAGTTTAGAAAAACAGCGCCTTAGAGGGGATCTGATAACTTTATATAAATATATACAGGCCATTATAAACCATTGTCTGGAAACCTATTAATTAACAGGACTATACACAGGACACGAGGTCACCCATTTAGACTGGACGAAAGGAAATTCAGCCTAAAGCATAGGAAGGGTTATTTTACGGTGATAACAATAAAGCTGTGGAATTCTCTGCCTGTTGAGGTGGTTGGGTCAGAGTCTGTAAAGATGTAAACAACGGCTTGATGACTTCCTGCAAAAACAGACTATTAAGGGTTATAATATTTAATATGTGGGTAAAAGCTGCTTGATCCAAGGAAAAATCTGACTGTCACTCTGTGGTCAAGAGGGAATTTTTTCCCAGTTTGGTGCACATTGATGAGCACTTCAGACTGGCTTTTTGCCTTCTTTTGGAACAATAGCAGTAGGCGATGTGTGAAAGGCTAAACTCGATGGACACATGTCTTTTTTTCAGCCTATGTATCTATGTATCTATGATTAATAGAAACATGGAATCAAACAATCCTTAGTAGTTGAAAATGGGGCAAAGACTTATTGGATAAAATGTGCAATGTTTTGGCTAAGTGTTATCCTTCATCAGAAGGCTTTGATCCACCATTCAGGAAACAATGAGCACTCTAAAATGCAGTGGTAAATTTATTTTGATTGCTGTGGGCATTTGAGGGTATTTTTTCTCCCTCTTTGCTGTTGGAACCCCTGTGTATCATGGCAGAGTGCTTATTTGGCACCAGGATCAAAAAAACAATAACAAGCCAATGACCAAATATTTCTCTGTATCGCACAGCTGACCAATCGGCAGGACAGTAAATCGATAAATGTAATTATCTATTTTTAATTAATAGATTAATTATAATTGAAAAGAATTTAATTCTGTTAATAAAATATCATAAAAAACATTTTTGTATGACATTCAGATGAATCGAACTCTGTTTGAACAATATAAAAATGTTTGAATCGATTGAGATGAACCAAGCTTTTTCACCATGCACAAATCTACTGAAAACCGAGTTTGTGTCAAACTCATCCAACCTCAGAATACATATCTCACTCTTGTGAAAATCTTTACTTACCCGGTTTTAAGATTCTGCAGGGCATCCTCCACATGCCGCTGATTATATTTGATCATGTATGCGTGCATATCTGGGTAATTGCTACGAATGTTTTTCTCAGTGCTGCCGTTTGGAACGGTACCAAACTTCAATGGGGGGTATTGTTCATGGGGTCTCTGGAACTATTGAGAAATAAAAAAAAACAAACAAGTAAATGAGAGAACAGTGTTTGTAACTCTCCTACTGACAAACTAGCACTAACAAGTACTCCATATGGAGGAGAGGTCAATATCGAGAGACTCTTTTGCGGTTAATGAATAGAGCCAAAATAATGTCATGTGTCTACACAGTCTGGGCACAATTTGGAAAACCAAATGCTACCCATCAATAAAGGACACATTGTGGCACCCTAGACACATATATTTTTAATAACACTTGTAAAATAAAGCTTGGGTAATTATGCTCATGAAATGGTTTGCAATCAGACCAAAATTAAAACAATTAGACTGCTAATAAAATACTTTTTCCAATTAACCATCTTATCATTGGGCTTTTCTGCAATGTATTAATCAAATGTATTTATCTAAATTGTGAAGAGCTTAATACATTTTTCTTTCAGTGCAATTATTTTTGGTTTAAAAGCTAGGAAACAGTTTTTCTCCATCTTCGAAAACTTGCATAACCTACTTTTTCATGCTAATCATATACTGATTTCTAAATTCTGCTTCTAAGGGAGATGGAACACCGTAGAAATGAGACGCCAAGAAAAAAGCATAACTGCTTCTTCGTAATAGGCTAAAAAAGTTCAAGAACGTTTATATTATTTAATGTGTTATAACATATTTTTATAAAACTCTGTAATGGACATTTATAAGTAGATACCTATTTGAAGTGGATCTCCTCATTGGGAGCTATCATCACTAGTACGTCATTGGTCAAAGAATTAATTTCATTAAAAAATTGCAGTTTAGGTGAATGTAGTCTGATTCATGATTTGCATATAACTAAACAATAAAAAACGAATCACTGCTTGACGAAATTTGTCCAGCAATTCCTTTTTCGTTTCGTTTTTGTGATGCTTCGTAGTTCAGCACTAAATGATGGCTGAGAGCGTTTGCTAGCAGGTTGCCACTGTATTGTGTAAAACAAATATATAAAAGAATGTATATCTTAGGGGGTCTTTGCAACCTGCATAACACCCTATATCATCATCTGACTCTGCACGGTGGGGTAGCTATTGGTTGCTTTCGGCAACTAACCACTGTGGTTAAAATAATAGCGACCATAGGAGTCTCTACAGGGGGGCAAGGGGGGACAAATACTTCCCCACCAGAGATGAGTATCCTGCTTCCCCCCTTTTTTCGGACTGCTGTATCTCCGTCCTCGGGGTATCTCCGTCCTACATGGTCGATCGAGGGGTCACTTGAAAGGGCAGAGTCCAGCCTTTGATACCCAAAATGACTATATTCAGTGTAAATAAAATTCATAAATAATAAAATAAAAACATCTAAACATGACGGTCAGACTACAGTATATATCACATTGTGTATTACTTTCGTTTTCCCCTTGGCTTAGTTGTATATTAACTTTGGCCAGGCTTCATCCCTCACAGTATACATTTTAACATTCCATTTTTTCCTTGATTACTGGCATTTTTGGTGTTAATGGGTAGTCTACATGCATCACAGTGGATGCATTTCATATTTTCTCTTAATACTGGCCATTTAGGGGTGAATGGGTAGGTGACATGCCTTCACAGTGTATATATTTCATGTTTTCTCTTGATAACTGGCATTTTAAGGGTTAATGGGCAGGCTACATGCTTCGCTGTTTATTATTTTTATTGTGTTTTGCCAAATTGCGGCAAAAAAATATTGAATTTAAGTATCAGGTTAGTACACACTCCTGAGGAAGTGAGGGACACTCACGAAACGCGTTGAGCTGCTGTGTGAACGGTCACGAATTTGGACCAGGGGACCGCGTCCCGGATCTACTCTGCTAGCCTATATCCCCCGGAGGGAAGTTTGTGGACCATCTAGGAATTTGATCGGGAGGCCTCGGTCATTGTGACCAATGCACATATGCACATTTGGTTATGTGCTTTTCAAAGTGTGAGTTTCTTTTTGTCTTTTAATAATTTTTTATATATTTTAAAATACTATGGGCTATATTACAATGTTGGTGCTAACTTAACCAGAGCTGTTGTAAACTTAAAACCTCCATAGGCTATAATGGCTCTGGGAATTTTACAACAGCTCTGGTTAAGTAAGTACCAACTATGTAATATGGCCCTATATGTTTATTATTGCAGAAGCCATTTGCACATCTCAGCAATTCAAAGAACTGCATCCCAGAGCTCTTGTGGTACATTCCCCACATGCAGCAAGGAATTCTAGGTAGGACATGCAAATGACCTCTGTCTCACTTTTTTTTATCCTGGGTATGTTTTTACACAGAACTGTTAAATCAATGCCATGCCATGCCAGATGGCTTTTTTTTTAGCAGAGACAAGGTTTATGCAACTGGTCAAAGCCACTCCTAGGACAGCGCTGTTTCAGGTTTATTGGACCCTCATCAGCTAGGAGCTAGGCATGATGACCAGTTGCAGCGGATGCTTGGACACGTAGGGCAAATCAGTACTTACAAGGGTTGTGGTGGAGGACAAAAAGTGAGATAAAAAGCCTCCACGCTATAATTAGTTATGTTTATTTTTGCAGATGCCATACAATATACTTTTTCCCATTTTTTCAGATTGAAAGTTGATGTGGAAAAGTGATTGGGGTTGCCCAAATTAATATTTTGGGTACCTCCGTTTATCACAACACTATGGATGTGCCATCCTATTCTTTCAGGTTAGTGCAAAAAAAGTATCATTGCAGCACATCACTCTGGTATTTTGGAATCTTATTTATATATACTTAGTTTCTTTCCGTGGTATGATTTAGCGCCAAAAATGGTTAATGCCACCCAGTTTTGACTGTGGTATCTATGTGCCCCCCCAAATATTGTTCCTAGAGTCGCCACTGTTAGCGACTGACCAGCGATTGCTGACCAACTGCTAGTAGAGAATGGAGGACCTTTTACTGGTCCTACTCACCTGCACTCATGTGCAGTCAGTTACCACTGGAATGTAGGGATATACACAAAGCTTAATTACGTGGAGTCAGGCAACGTCCTGAGAGCCAGCCTCATAATATAACACTAATTCAATCTGTTCATATGACTGTCTCTGGCACTTAATTCTGCCACCAAATTTCCAGGTTGAGTTGTCTGATGAGTAAATACAACATTAGAGCAATAAAGTGAAGTATTTGAAATGTCATCTGAATAGACATCCAGAATCATCAGAATGAGTCCAAACATTCTTAAAATATGTGGGGCTCAATTCCAACTTGGACGATAAGGTATTGAGGTAAACCTGTTTGAACCTTGTTTGTTGCGCAAGTTTATTGTAAACTCACATCTCTCTCTATATTTGTATCGGTAAATGAATACTGTCTTCTAAAGCCAGGTGTTAAGTGATTTCTCATTTGCAACATCACTTAATACCTAAGTTATAATATTAACATAAAAATCCCATACTTACCACAGATTACGCACTGCAGAGAGTAGCAAGATCTGCTGCTTCCTTTGGCGGCGAGCAGCATGAGAATGGGAATAAAAAGTTCCCATGTCCCTCTGCATCTCATTCCGTGCTCTCTGCACATTTGAGCTGAAGCAAAGTTCATTCAGGGACACGTAGGACTCCATTGAGTCCATAGGACTCCATGAACTGATACTCGTAGTGGTGCTTTTGCGCCGCTACAAGCATCAGTCTGGGCTTCACAGTTATTCCAAGCCCCGATGCACGTAGCAATGCTATTCCAACTCATACGCGGTAACAGCAAGACGGTAAGGGAAATCTGTTTGCGCAGATTTTCTCCTTTACCGTCACATAGTTTGTGCACTGGTTGGAATCGGGCTCTCAGTATCTGAACAATGTTCTGATTCAGCATAATTTGAAATAAAATAAAACACTTAATAACAAAACAGTAATTAGTCATAGCCATATGTCATGCTAATCTAGCTTGGATTGAGACCAACCACTATAACTGGAATGCATTGAAAAGATCCAAAAGGTCATTCCAGTGTATGAATAGTTCACATTCCACTGAATGTGTCAACGTGAAACAAGAAAGATGGAAATGGTACATAAACAATTCTAAAGATACATGATATAATTGATATGTGAAATATTTCCTAATTTAGACATTTTTGAAGGATAAGCATACATCCAATTAAGGGCTAGAGTGTAATGCAGGTATAAACTTACCAGAGTCCTTAAATTCTATGGCAGGGGTCAGGAACCTTGACATTCCAGATGTTTTGGAACTAAATCTCCCATTATGCTCAGCCACCTGTTAGGCTGGCACTAAGATTTGAGGAAAATGCAGTTCCAAAACATCTGGATGGCCAAGGTTGTTGACCTCTGGTCTAGCGAGTTGCTACTTTTACCAGAGCTTTGGTTTAGGGGGTTAGGGCTAAGTTTAGGGGGTTAGGGTTAGGGCTAGGTTTAGGGGGTGATGACTAGGTTTAGGGGGTTAGGGCTAGGTTTAGGGGGTTAGGGCTAGGTTTAGGGGGTGAGGACTAGGTTTAGGGGTTAGGGCTAGGTTTAGGGGGCTAGGGTTAGGGCTAGGTTTAGGGGGTTAGGTTCAGGGGTTAGGGTTAGGGCTAGGTTTAGGGGGGTTATGGTTAGGACAAGGTTTAGGGGTTAGGGCTAGGGCTCAGTTTAGGGGGGTTAGGGCTAGGTATAGGGGGGTTAGGGCTAGGTTTAGGGGGTTAGGGAGTAGGGTTAGTGTTACCCGCTGGGATTGTGGATGTCTGTAAGTTGCCCGTCAGGGAGTTGTCTGTGTAGGGAAGTTGGTCGTGTAGGGAAGTTGGCCGTCGGGATTTTGGCATTAGGGAACCTGGTTTGTAGGGATTTCGACACAAACCCCTTGCCATCTATTGCATTCAAATAATTCTGGGAACTGTAGACAATAAAGATCTGGGGAGCCGGAGTTGGAGATCCCTGATCTATATCAGTGGTCCTGATGTTCATGTGGTATCAGCAGCACTTTGTTTTTTAATTTCTTTTCAAATATCAAATAATATTTCTTTGATCCATAAACATTACAAAAAGGAAATTAAAGAGAAATAAAACACGTGAAAGACTTATGTCTTTAAGAATGCATATAATCATACAGTAGGTAATGGCATCATTAATTTAAAAAAAGAATGCCTTTCTTTAATATCATAAAACACCATTTAGTATATTAAACTATCCACAATGTCACAGCGAAATGGAAAATGTATTCTTTTTTAATGCACCCTCTATGAATTAAATATAATGAAGTTAAGATCTTCAGTCATGTGAAATTGTCTGGTACAAAAAAAATGCAGCAGTCGATCCTAAGAAATACACTGGCTAAAAATACTCTCACATCAATGATACATAATGATCAAAACATATCTCCTGTGTTTTTGCCTTCTGTTTAATTTCAAAGAAATCATTTGAAACAACTTGTAGAACGCAGATGCAAAGGCAAGGACATTTCTTTCCTCTTGACTGTCTCTTTTATTGATCCTTAAACTACAAAAAGAAATTGCAGGTATGGTAGAAAATTGATCTTATATTTTCTTTTTCTTCCAAAAGCTCAAATCTCATTTAGCATTGTGCAGTTAATCTCAATGCACATCTCCCCTTTATAATTAAATATCCACTCCAGAATAGATTAGGGACGAATGACAAGATTCGATTTATTAAGATGAAGTAAAGTCTGCAGTTAGGCATGTTTGGGACAGAATGCTCAGTCCAATGAACACAATGAGAAATTACGGCTCCGGGGAAAAGGACACAGTTCAAAGGATCCATATGACAGAGACTAATTTTCAAACATTTCACCTGCGATTGTAAGGATTAGAGCTGTGACAAATTACAAAAAATATATATATATGTAATTCCAGGGTATTGCAGGAAACAGAGACACTATGGGTTAGATTACATACCGAAAGATAACGTTAGCATTCAGATATGTAAGCGTTAACGTCAGGATAAGTAACTTTAATGCATGCCCACCTGATTTGTTTACTGATGCTAATCAGGGGGGGGGGAAATCAGATACCGCATCGGTGATTGCTCAAGCCTGCACAAGCTTACTGTACTTTGTGCACCCTATGCTTAACATGGGGAGTGCAAACACTAATTAACGTTAGGATAAGTAAGGTATTACAAAGTTCTACCGCTATTTACCGCACCGATGCGATAAACAGATTTTTTTACGTCACCAAAAAGTGGTGCAAGCTGATTACACTTTTGCAGAATCATTTAGCACCAGCCAAATAAATCAGATACTCACCTCTCATCCCGCGACGAGAACAGCAACCCAATCTGCTTATTCTTGCCGCCGGGAGCAGAGTGAGACGGGGGACAAAAAGTCCCCGGTCTCCATCCGTGGTGCTGCGCCATTTTGCAACATCGAGATTGCGCAGGGCTCGCGGCCCAGAGGCGGAAACCTCCATGGAGTCCTATGGAATCCAGAAGGTGATAATCATGGTGACGTGGAAGCGCTACAGTGCATATCATTGAGGGTAGTGCATGGTTCTGGGGCAAGGTGCTGAATTAGCAGCTGCCCCAGAATCTCACGCAAAAATGGGGATGCTACGTGGAAACCTGTGGCACAGGTTTTCCCCGTTAGTGTCCTCGTTTTAGCATGAATGATATTATCTGGCCCTATATATGTACATACACATAATCCAAGTGATTGAAAGGGTCTCTTTAAAAAATTATCCTATTACTTTATATAGGGCCGTATTACAATGTTGGTGCTAACTTAACCAGAGCTGTTGTAAACTGAAAACCTCCATAGGCTATAATGGCTCTGGGAAGTTTACAACAGCTCTGGTTAAGTTAGCACCGACTATGTAATAAGGCCCTTAGATTTTCAGATAGTTACACATGTCACAATTTCGGCTCTATAGAGCCTTTTCTCAAGGCCGAAACAACATAAAGTAACAGGGCCTGCTTTAAAGACACCCATGAATGCTCTGCTCTTGCTTGTCTTGTATATGTGCATGGAAAGTGCACTGGATCTAGTAAACTAAACTGTGGATTTTTTGGGGAAAGCAGACTGCTGATTGTGGATTATTATCTAATAAATGATGAGTAAAAAATGATTTCCAGTAATTTTCAAGCTTGCTGAAAAATGAATAACTAGAAGTCATATGAACAAAGGTCACAAAAGACAATGGGCCCAATTCCAAGGTTGTTAACTTAACCAGAGCTGTTGTAAACTTACCATAATCAATATAATATATGTAGTTGTTAATTTTACAACAGCTTTGGTTAACCCTTTCCATGCGGAGGACGCGCTGAGCGCGTCCTGCCGCATGGCTACTTCGCTGCGGAGGACGCGCTGAGCGCCTCCTCCCTAAGCAGCGGCGATCGCCCGGGATTTTGGGTGATCGCGGCGGCCCCCTCCGGGACCCTGGCGGGCACAGTAGATGTCATCGCGATGACGTCTATTTCAGGCACCCCCCCACCATTGCGAAGAAGGTGCCTTCGGACCTCTCCCCCTCCCCATCCGTGTGGGCCAGCCAGTAAAGGCAGACACCGCTTGGAAGGGCACAGCCTGCCCTTCCAAGCGGCGGCTGTCTTTAACCCCTAGGGGGCTGGATCGCGATATGGCGCTAACATGCGCCATATCACGGTCCCCTCCCGGAGCTGGCCGACATCCAAACTTCCGGGATATCCCCCTAATGACTGGCGTCATCGCGCACAGCGCGATGGTGCCAGTCTCGCAATTAACCCCTTGCTGCCACCTATGGTGGAGATAGGGGGTTCCAATGAACCCCCTATCTCCCGATCCGTGACAGCTAGGGGTTAATGTTTGACATCATTGGAGCATGGCCTTTTCAATGATACCAAACATGACTATGTACAGTTAAAAAAAAAAAAAAAAAAATTGTTTTTGGTATGTTTTATTAATGCAGCAATATCGTTCCCATTTCAATTATAATGTGAACAATGATGCTGCATTAACGATTTTTTCTATGGGGGGCGTTAGCCAAAAAAACCATAATTTTCCCCAAAAAAAGCAACGATTTCTAATTTTTTTAACAAGCGCAACCCATAGAAAATATAACCGCAAATGCTCGCATGTTAAAATGTGAAAAAAAACACTTTACACGTTGTAAATGATTGAAAACTCAAATTTTATTGCATTTTATGTTATATTATACAGACAGGACATAACGTATACATACAAAAATGATATATTATGAATCTGCCGAGTCTCCCGGAAAGAACAATATATAATATGTCTGGGTCGCGTAATAAAATGTGACTTCAAATCGCATTTAAACATGATGTGCGAAACCGGTAAAAATGAGCTCAGCACAGAGGTGTGAAAAGGCTCAGCAGCGAAAGGGTTAAATTTACAGATTATACAGGTTTTTTTTCTTTTTTGTTGTTCAGAAATTGTTTTTAGTTTTTCAGCAGATTTTTCCTGCACTTCGACAGCCCTGTGGTGCTTGCTGAACACATCGCAGGGTCGCCGAAATGGGAAAGCCGATTTGCACCGAATTGAAGAGAACGAAAAGTCACGGACCGTGCGGTGACTTTTCGAATCTCTTTGAATTACCCTGCTAGATATTTATCACTTGTATATTTTGTAGAGAATTATGATCAATGCTGATCGAAAAATAAGTGTATAAGGTAATTATTGTATTACCACTTGAGGCGCTGCACTTCACTTTTCTTTTCTTTATAAATCTACAGGAGGAGGAGATTTAATACCTAAAA
The DNA here is from genome assembly GCA_009667805.1 of Leptobrachium leishanense. Taxonomy (NCBI): domain Eukaryota; kingdom Metazoa; phylum Chordata; class Amphibia; order Anura; family Megophryidae; genus Leptobrachium; species Leptobrachium leishanense. The sequence goes on from CM019073.1 coordinate 117,837,945, forward strand.
TATAATGTCTTTAAAGTGTATTATGGTGTAGGGGTGTGAGTCCCTTGTTGAGCACCTTATTTTTATTTTGTAATTTTGTGTTGCAGATTATAGTTTGTGTATGTGACTTTAATTTTTAAAGGAAACATTTGGTTTGCGCGACTTATTAATGCCACTCAGTACTTTTGTTACCTGACCTGTCATTACCCGTCGGGTCCTGCGTGACTCTTTTCTCTTTGCAACCTCGTGCCTACTGTCTGGCATTCTGTTTATGCGTGAACCTCAATAAAAACTTTAATATGCAAAAAAAATAATAAAGTGTATTATGCCATATTTAAGCATTTCGCTAGATTTTCCAAACTCCATATGATCCTTTGGAGAATTTCCAAACTCCGTATGCTCTTGGAGTAACATCTTATCTGAAAATATCTAATTTGTCAGTTCTCTCTTACTGGAGATTAGTTCTGATTGGATCTTCCCAAATAGTCCCTCCCTAACATTTTAGTCTAGTTTTTATTAGTCGACTAAAATGTCAATGGGTTTTCTTCATAGTTTTATCACAAAAATAATTTAGTCAACTAAGCCTTGGATGAAAATTATTAGTTGACGAAATTAACAGAGCTCACGACGATATTTTATCTTAGAATAGGGTTCTTTCCATATACTACTGAGTCTTCATTCTAGTGAATACTTTTATGATGATGTTCCTACCCTGTTTACTTGTATTGTCTCTGTTGCGTTCTGAAAGGTTTGTGCTTTGTTTTTAATCTAATGATGATGACATTTGCATTGACAGCTCATTGTAAAACATACTCAGAGTTGACAACAGATTACAAAAGCAATTTTCACATTTGTAATCAGCTCTAGACAGTCATATTACCAGCTTAATTGTTAAAGAAACAGTGAACAGCCCTTACTAGGCTGCATAGCATTCCTCAGTCATCTGTCCAAATACGTATTAGTCCGTTGAAAAAGGGTACAGTGTATCAAAAAGTGTTGTAACCTCAGAATCATTAACCTAACATAATTTGGCCTCTTTATAAATCAATGGTCAGACCGCACCTTGAATATGCCGCGCAATTTTGGGCACCTGTCTTAAGAAAGGATAATATAGCGCTAGAAAACGTGCAGAGACGAGCAACTAAATTAATAAGGGGAATGGAAGGTTTGAGTTATGAGAAAATACATCCAAATGCCTACAGCAATCAAAATTATTTTAGTGCTGTGGTTGAGGGTAATCAATGGTTCCTGGATGGCTAGCCCAAGAATAGAGATTAGGATATTACTTTGCTGCAGAGGGATTTAGATAGATTGGGGGATTGGGCACTTAAATGGCAGATGAAATTTAATGTAGATAAATGCAAGGTTATGCACTTTGGAGTGAAGAACACACAAGCAACGTATACCCTCAATGGTACTGAGTTAGGGAAATCAAAGCAGGATTTGGGATTATTTATAGACTCCAAAAACTCAGAAACAATGTCCAATGTCAAACAGCTGTTGCCTAGGCCAGCAAGGTATTGGTATGCATTAAAAGGGGAATTCACTCTCAGGATGAAAACATAATGTTGCCTCTTTATAAATCAATGGTAAGACCGCACCTTGAATATGATGTGCAATTTTGGGCACCCATTTTGCGAAAGAATATTATGGCACTAGAAAAAGTGCAGAGGCGGCAACTAAATTAAAAAGGGGAATGGAAGATTTAAGTTATGTGGAAAGGTTAACAAGTTTACACCTGTTTAGTTTAGAAAAACAGCGCCTTAGAGGGGATCTGATAACTTTATATAAATATATACAGGCCATTATAAACCATTGTCTGGAAACCTATTTATTAACAGGACTATACACAGGACATGAGGTCACCCATTTAGACTGGACGAAAGGAGATTCAACCTAAAGCATAGGAAGGGTTATTTTACATTGAGAACAATAAAGCTGTGGAATTCTCTGCCTGTTGAGGTGGTTGGGTCAGAGACTGTACATACTTTTAAACAATGACTGGATGACTTCCTGCAGACACAGAATATTAAGGTGGTAGAATATTTAATACGTGGGTAAAAGCCTCTTGATCCAAGGAGAAATCTGACGCCATTCTGGGGTCAAGAAGGAATTTTTTTCTAGTATGTTGCATATTGGCGAGCGCTTCAGACTGGGTTTTTTGCCTTCTTCTGGATCAACAGCAGTAGGTGATGTGTGAGAGGCTGAACTCGATGGACGCATATCTTTTTTCAGCCTATGTAGATATGTAACCTGCCGAATGTAAACTACATATTATCAACACCGACAGTTTGTACTTTAGGCCTAAATCCATTAAATAACTTCAAATTAATAAAAAACTAAATGAACTATAGCTTTATCAATATCCACTTATGGGCATGACTTTAGCTGTAAAATTGAGAAAAAAATAAATGAAAGAATTTTTAATGTAATTTTTCTTTCATTTTTTCACTAAACATCTGTGAACTGGGAGACTGAAGTACAAAGGCAAAGTATCAGAATCCAAATAAATGAATTCTTTACACATAAAATAGAAGCATAATCAATTACATAATCAAAATTTAGCTCCATTTAATTTTACACAAGAGCACATACAGGAAAACACAGCTGAATAAAAAGGTCAGATACAGCCCATTTGTCAAAAATGTTTATTGATTGTTGTGAATGTTAATAGTGTTGAACAGCCTTACCAAATGATACTTATAGCCCTTGGTTATATAGAACAGATGTACATCATCGGTAGAATTCTAAAACAGGTGCATAAAAATAGGCAGAAATACTCTGAAATTTGACAAATTGCATGATATTGCATGAATCACGTGAAATCCTTACAATGAAATGCAATAATCATGAACCTGTAACAGAAACCTAATTTTATGCCTTTTGGACAGCATAAAAATAAGGACGGTGAGAATGATGAAAAATTGTCACAATTTATGACATTTGTTTACCATACATTTTAATACATAATACATATAATCTGAGGTTTTGTAATCCTTCCACTATTTTTCTGTCAGGTTCCTGACCCATGTCTGCGCTTGAGGGCAGCTTCATTCTTGTGCTGCTCATTGCCAGCACTGAGATCCAGCACACATTCACTTAATCACGCACACCACGTGACCTGGCCCGAATAAAGGGCTACACCCCCACTCCTCCTGGCTTTAGCATTGCCAAACTCCTAACCAGAGAGAGAGAGGACATACAGTCAGGTTCAGAAATATTGGCTCTATACACCACCACAATGAAGTTGGAATGAAACAAACACAATGTGCTTTAACTACAGACTGTCAGCTTTGATTTGAGGGTATGTACATCCAACTCAGGTGAACGGTGTAGGACTTACAGCAGTTTCCGGATGTGCCTCCCACTTGTTAAGGGACCAAAGGTAATGGGACAGAATAATAATCATAAATCAAACTTTTTCCTTCTTAAAACTTGGTTGCAAATCCTTTGCAGTCAATCACAGCCTGAAGTCTGGAACGCATAGACATCACCAGACGCTGGGTTTCATCCCTGATGATGCTCTGCCAGGCCTCTACTGCAACTGTCTTCAGTTCCTGCTTGTTCTTGGGGCATTTTCCCTTCAGTTTTGTCTTCAGCAAGTGAAATGCATGCTCAATGGGATTCAGGTCAGGTGATTGACTTGGCCATTGCATAACATTCCACTTCTGTCCCTTCAAAAACTCTTTGGTTGCTTTTGCAGTATGCTTTGGGTCATTGTCCATCTTCACTGTGAAGCGCCGTCCAATGAGTTCTGCAGCATTTGGCTGAATGTGAGCAGATAATATTGCCCGAAACACTTCAGAATTCATCCTGCTGCTTTTGTCAACAGTCACATCATCAATAAATACAAGAGAACCAGTTCCATTGGCAGCCATACATGCCCACGCCATGACACTACCACCACCATGATTCACTGATGAGGTGGTATGCTTAGGATTATGAGCTGTTCCTTTCCTTCTCCATACTCTTCTCTTCCCATCACTCTGGTACAAGTTGATCTTGGTCTCATCTGTCCATGGGATCTTGTTCCAGAACTGTGAAGGCTTTGTTAGGTGTTGTTTGGCAAACTCTAATCTGGCCTTCCTGTTTTTGAGGCTCACCAATGGTTCACATCTTGTGGTGAATCCTCTGTATTCACTCTGGTGAAGTCTTCACTTGATTGTTGACTTTTACACACATACACCTACCTCCTGGAGAGTGTTCTTGATCTGGCCAACTGTTGGGATGGGTGTTTTCTTCACCAGGGAAAGAATTCTTCAGTCATCCACTACAGTTGTTTTTTCCGTGGTCTCCCGGGTCTTTTGGTGTTGCTGAGCTCACCGGTGCGTTCCTTCTTTTTGAGAAGGTTCCAAACAGTTGTTTTGGCCACACCTAATGTTCTTGATATCGCTCTGATGGGTTTGTTTTGTTTCTTCAGCCTAATGATGGCTTGCTTCACTGATAGTGACAGCTCTTTGGATCTCATCTTGAGAGTTGACAGGAACAGATTCCAAATGCAAATAGCACACTTGAAATGAACTCTGGGCCTTTTATCTGCACATTGTAATTGGAGTAATGAGGGAATAGCACACACCTGGCCATGGAACAACTGAGAAGCCAATTGTCCCATTACCTTTGGTCCCTTAACAAGTGGGAGGCACATCTGCAAACTGCTGTAAGTCCTACACCGTTCACCTGAGTTGGATGTACATACCCTCAAATTAAAGCTGACAGCCTGCAGTTAAAGCACATTTTGTTTGTTTCATTCCAACTCCATTGCGGTGGTGTATAGAGCCAAAGATGTTAGAATTGTGTCGATGTCCCAATATTTCTGGACCTGACTGTATATGCTGTGGCTCTCCTCCTATACCTTGGACGTCAAACTTTCTGTGTTTCCCAGCCATTTCAGTGTCTCCCATACCCTCTGTATCAAGAGTGTCTAAGGTTCCATTGTCCTGGTCCATTTCCTCCATTCCCCATTGTCAGTCCTCTGCGTGTCCTGCCCCTCTGCTCCAAATCATTTATTTTCCTGCATCCTTCAATTCACCGCTCTCCAGAAACCCCTGGACTTGTGCACTACCGCATCCTGGGTTTGGGATCCTGCCATCACAGTACCACTCCGGTACAAATACCTGACATTTCCTTTTCTTGAAAGCAAACTATTCCGATTACTTTACATTCCTGACATGCTCATGTATTGCCATTCACAGATTTTGACAAATAAAAGAAGTTGATATTCTTACAGGGTTATTCAGAGAGAGGTGAAAACCAGGAGAATGGCAGGAGAAGCGAACAATCTAGACCAAATAGCTGATTTGGAAAGTGAGATAAATGGGAGAATTTTGACCTAGAATTTTTACTTCTCCAGTCATTCTGCTGGTTTTCACCTCTTTCTGAATAACCCTGTTAGGCTGGGGTCAGACCAGCGCACTTTTAACGTGCGTTCTGGCGCACTTAATTACAGCCGCACTAGCAGCAAATGACACGCAATGACGGCCAATATACGAAGTACGGTCGCACGAAAGTCCGGCCGCGCAACGCAAGTGGAAAATGAACGCATTTTTTCGAGAATGCAGAACCGCTAGTACTGACGTACAGAGTGCGCTGCGTCCGCTAGCGGCGTGTGTGCGTGATTAGGAGACGTCAGACCCTGCTCGTGTCCGGCCAACATAACGTCCAGACACCGAAGGTTTCCTGGCTCGGATCCGTAAAAAATCACGCAAAAAAATGCGCATCATATGACCGTTTTCACATATTCCGTGAAAAAATACGTCAATGCGTTCGGACGCACTTTTTTACGTTCGCGTGTAAAAATGCTTTTGTTTGACCCTAGCCTGAGGCTAGGGTCAGACGAACGCAGTTTTAATGTGCGTTTAGACGCACAAAATCACGGCCGTGCTAGCAGCAAATGACGTCCAATGCCGGGGAACACACGAAGTACGGCCGCACGAAAATTCGTCTGCGCAACGCAAGTGGCAAACGAACGCATTTTTTCTAGAACGTCAAACCTCTAGTACGGACGTACAGAGTGCGCTGCGTCCGCTAGAGGCGTGTGTGCGTGATTGGGAGACGTCAGATGCTGCTAATGTCCGGCCAACATAACGTCCAGACACAAAAAGTGTTTTATTGATGATCCGTACAAAATCACGGACGAAAAGGCGCATCATATGACCGCTATCGCGTACTCCGTGAAAAAATGCGTCCATTCGTTCGAACGCACTTTTTCACAGACAACGCGAAAATGCGTTCGTCTGACCCTAGCCTTAGTCTTATATAGATGTTATCAAAATCTGAAGTATTCCAAATATGTAATTGTGAATATAATGCGTGTTTTTCATCATTGTATTATACTGCATCAAACAATTATTATCGTAATGTTGATGAAGGCTGAAAAAACATAGATGCACATACCCTGTCCTAACTCTGGACTCTACTAAAATGCTCATCCAAGCTCTTCTCATCTCCTGCCTCAACTACTGTAACCCTTTTCTCATTGGCCTTAAATGATCTTGGGCCAAGTAGATTAACATTATCACAAATTGGGTATAGTGCTATATATCTAGATAGAAACAACAGCTGAAGAAGCCACAATTTAGGTCAGGCAAAACGCGTTCTGTTTTTTAATTGTATTTTATGGAATGCATTTTTTAGCTGTCTGCTACATTACCAAAAGATACCTGCACTCCTAAGGCTAATCTCAGACGAACGCAGTCTGAGCGCACTCTGCATGCGTGCAAAACGGACAGACGTACTGACGGAAGATACTGTACACACCACACGGTCCGTTTTTGTTGACGGACGTGGAACAAAAAAGGGAATTATGGGAAACAAAATTAATATGAACAATTATACAAATTGAAAAATGATACGAAAAGCCATTTTGTGCGTCAAGGCGCTGGACGTCGCAAATGCGCTCCGTCTGACATCTCCTCATCACTCATACAGAACGCTACGCGGACGTGGCGCACTCTCCGCGTCTGTCTGGCGGTTTTATGTTCTTGCCTAAGAGAGGCAGCACACGAGCAAACATTTTGCATCCGTGTGACCGTACTGTTGCTGTCCGTCGTAGCTTTATAAAGGAGTCAATTAAACACACCACACAAAGCACCTGCGCACTTGTTCACGGAAGGGCAAAGCATAAAGCCACGGAAGCAAAAATAACATTGAAGTGAAAAAGCTAAACGGACTCAGAAACAACCCCGCCATGTATTTTCCTAGGGTGTGGAGACATCAGATGTTATGGATGCACTTTATGCAGTACTCACAATATCTCCCGTGAAAAAGTACATCTGTAACGGACGCAGTACAGTATGCTCGTGTGCCGGCTCTCTAACTTGCGTCTGTTTGCAACGTGCGTTGTGCGTGTGCAGTTCAGTGCGTTGTGCGTGCGCAGATCAGTGCGCACGTACTTTGTGTGTGGGTCTCTATTGATCATGATTCTATGCTACAATGGACGTTAAACTGTGCGCGACACAGACGCGATCACTGCGTTCGTCTGACGTGGGCCTAAAAGTTTGGTGAAGAGAATTTTGGTGGTTTACTCACAGAAAAGAACCCACAAGTGGTACAACCAGAGCCAGGAAGGGCTCCAACAATTGTAAATTGGGAACTGGCAAATAATTTTTGTGAATACACTAAAATTCATACGGTATTGTGCTAGGGGCTTGCCCCCATTTCTCTTGCCTTTTAAAGGAGACAGAAGATAAATCAATGATATAAAGGTATTTGGGTGCCTGAGAATATTGAATAAAATACCCAGAGGCTTGGCATACCTAGACCCGGTATTGGGCTCTAGAATATGTGCGTGGTATTTATTAAGCCAACATCATTTATATCTTTGTATTTATATACTGCACCATGATATGGTTATTTCTGTTTTCAAGCATATACATATTGGCGTATTGTCCATTTGAAACGTATGTATAATTTCCATCTCCTTCTTTCCCACAATCAGTTGGTGATTTGTGCTATACCAAATTTGTTATGTTGTGATCCTGGATTATTGCTCAACGATCTCATAGCTCAATCTTTGCACTGGCTCCACATTTCTTTGCCAATCAATTCAAAATACTGGTTGTATTCACCTTGATTCCAGTTGTTCAAACTGTCCCTAAAAACTCACTACTTTACAAAAGCCTTACAATCAGCTTAATCCATAATCCCTAAATTACACCTTTCCTGATCTATCTCCCACACAGCCCTCATCCCATTACTTCTCATACTCAGCACTTTATCCTCCCACTCCTATTTGATTATAGGACCACCCCACTCTTATTTGATTATAAGGTCACTTGAGCAGGGTCCTACATGTGTCAAGCTTGAGGATGCGTTGACCGCCCAGGTGAGCACCCGAATCACTGTGCAGCACTATATCTCTTGTAAATTGCGATGCATGTCTTACATGGCTGTAGTTTGAATGGGAGTCTGCTGGGTACAAGAGGAAGGGGGTTGGGAGTTGAAATGGGGGTTAAAATGGAGCTGGGGAAAGAGGGAACAGTGGATTTAAGCAAACTGATGGTTATTTGGGTCTAAGAGGGGTCCTGGGGGCACATGCAAATATATGCAATTTCATGGGTGGGTCGAAGAGGGGCACAATCACAGACTTGTCTAGTTACGATCCTGGTCTCGGCTATTTTAGCACATATGGGTGAAGGTGCATTTTAAATTAAGAATCGCCATCACTGTGCTTTTTTAATTCCGATGAACTAGTCATTAAACTTAAATTTTAAAACATGACTTCAGCATAAAGCAAGTGATTGCAATGGCTGCATGAATCTCAACAACTATGAGGTCACTTCATATACGATGGTTAAGTACAGAACCGTGGGTTACAAATAGATGCTGCTTGTAATGATAGACTATTATGAGGCTATAAGAAAAGCAGTCTAACAGCGACCTATTTTTAGAAATGATAAACAACATAGCAGCCCTAGAATATCTATATTATATACAGAACATATCTAGGGATCTGCCCTTGAACACTTTTTGGCAACAAAAACAAATGATTAGTACTATTTTTTTTATTAACACGTGTTTTGCATTTTAAAGGGTTTTATTACAATTCTTAATAGCCTAGGAGACTCATATAACCTATTTGTTACCAAAATTAACTCTATTTACAAATTTACAAACAGAGAAAAGGAACCTGGACCAAAAAAGACAAGGCACTAACGTTTCATTCAGTGAATCTTAAAGGAACACTCTACTGAAAAGTAGAGAGTCATTTTTTTGCCCTTAAATAATTCGGCAGAGGCTGCTGAAAGTCTCTGTCCAATTATTTTTCTTAATTTCTTTTTAATTTAGGCCAATTTTACTCACCTTTTGTCCCTGGGCACACACAGCTCCTCTTCTTAGGCACAGAGACTCCCAATCCCAGATGTCCCTGATGCCTTTCTGAGGAATTTAAACTTCCTGTGCAACAGGACTTACGTTCTTTACGTGCGCATGTTCTGTAGCGCCTGCGCAGAACGATGGATCGGAGGGGAGCTCATAAGCAGATTTGATCCATCACTCTCACGCCGATCGGTCTCAGACATAGTGACGTCAATACGATCTCTGCCTGCCAATGGCACTAGTAACCGGCAGCTGGTGATGGTCACACTGTTGGGGTGGAGGAAACGACTCTACTTCACCCAGCTTTTTAACCAGTTTGGCTAGGCTGAGGGGGGGAGAAGGGAGGCACTCCTCACATCTTGTTCTTCAAAAAGACAAAGTGGTCAGGATGTGCAGAGTGTTCCTTCAACATGTGGTGGCATGGCAGAGGAATTGCTTGTTAGGTTAAAAAAGTAAAAAATAAAGCTGAGTTAGGAATGTTTTGCAAGACGTTACTTTTTCTGTAAAAATGCATTAGTCAATTTATTTTCTTTTAGCCAATACTTATTTTTTTGGCGATCAACTGAAAAGCTATGTTTTTCATCTCAATTTAGATATGGACTTAAATAATTGTAGAAGTAGAAAAAACCCACTTTTTTTATATTATTCTGCCCAACTGATGAAGCCCGTACACGGGTGAAACGCGTTTTGGTACTATTTTGTTTTAATACATGCTGTCAATACCTTTTACTTTTTGTGTGCAATACCAATAAAAAATCCCTTTTATACAAATTGGGTTGTTTTTTATGGTGACCACACCACTGTTCTGGGTGGTGCCTCCAGTGCAGAGCTTCACGGGATTCACCGGAAACAGACGGACCTGGTCCTAGCACCATTATCCCGGTCTTCCAAAGGTTGTTGGATCATCTTGGGCTAGTGGGTGAGCCATACAAGACACCCATAGGCGCCACCATCGAGCCTGGATAGGCTCTGAAAAGTGTGAGTTGGACCATCTACTCTAATTGTTATATACTGTATATATTAATTGGACTTCACTATTTGTGTCTACCAATTTTTTTCTTTTTTAGACCTATATGGACTTTTAATACTGTACCCCATATTCGTGTAATACCAACGTTCCCTGAAAATCATTGTATGGAAGGAATTTTTATATTATTAAGGCATGTGAGCGCTGGGCACCTAACTTTTGAACTTTTTTCATTTATTGATGCATGAGTGATTACATCTGGGTGCCTTCAGTGACGGTGTTTGTTTTTTTCTTTTCCACTTGACGACTCCGTTGCACTCTCTCCACGTCTTTTGTAAACTTAATAAGCAGGTGAGCATCACGGGAAATTTAGTTTCAAAACATCTGGAGGGCCGTAGTTGCCCACACCTGCTCTTCTGCCATCTCCCAGAACACTCATTGCTGACAGCATTCAGAGACAGGTTGGTGCAAGCACACTCTGATATCACTAATATTGTTGAAAATTTAAAAAGAATTAAAATACTTGGAGTAAATAACTAATCATACAGGGTTATCCAAAGAGATCCGAATTGCTTGAGAAAGGTAACCGAACGCTGAAAATCAGCGTTCGGTTACCTTTCCTGGCGATTCGGCTATCCAGAGAGCAGGCAATTCGCCAAATACTGGCGAATTGCCTGCACATACGGTGCCTGTTCGGTCCCTGTTCGAGGGCAGTGAAATCTCCATAGAGAAGCAATGCTTCGTCTATTCAGAGAACACAAACCAGCAGTGAAAGGTTCCCCTAATTCCCTGCCATTTGGTGGTTTCATTCGGAAAATTTATTCAGGAGAATCCCATAGACTTCAATGTTAAAAATATTCCCCTTTTAATTCAATATCTAATAAACCGTTCATTATAAAATTCTGCAGCAAAAAGTCTCTTTATTTATAGATTTTTTAGGATACTTTAAGCATTTTTCTTTTTTTTTTATTAAAAGTCCGATTTTTTTTTTTTTTTTTTTCAGTTTACTTATTTTTTTTGTAACAGCCCTCTTTATTATCATTCCCTGGACCTCCTGTGAAAATTTCAGACATTTTCGCTCAGTAGTTTCTTTGCAAACAGCGTTTCTTTTTCCCAGATTCATACAAATGATTTTTCTAATTTATTCACTGCCTCCTCTACGTCACAGCTGCTTCGGCTCTGTGTGATTCGGCTCATGTTCGGCTCCTGTTCATCTTTTTCAAAGGTTAATCCAGATGTTTTTGCTTGTTTTCAGCGTGCATTCGGTTAGTTTTCGGTGGGTTTACGGCAGCTTTTCCCTGCAATTCGGGGACCCTGTGGTGTTTGCTGAATACACCGCAGGGTCACCGAAATGCAATCGGCAAAAGGAACCGAATTGAAGAGAACGAAAAGTCACCGAACGTGCGGTGACTTTTCGAATCTCTTTGGATAACCCTGATAGTAATAATCCAAAACTGATTTACAATTGTAAACTGGTATCATTACTGATATTTTTCTTGATGATGCGTGTCACGGTTCCCGGATCCCACCATGCAGTCCTTAAAGCCCAACACTCCACAGAGACCAAAAGCTACCAACAGGGTAGCCGTGGAAGAATCCCTAAGTGTCTGGTCCTTAGAATTGGCCAGGTATACTAGCTAGACAGAAAGGGTTAATCAAAGACAATGTCGTAATACAAAACCAGGTCAGCAACACGGGGGTAGTCAGACGAGCCAGAATCAGGAATACAGAGTATAGAATAGTCAAAGGGAATAGCCGGGTCGATATCAGTGCAGGAGCGTAGTACAAGAAAATAGTCTATGGCAACGGAAGGCAGAATAGTAAGAAAACAAGCAGAGGTCAATAACAGGTTCAATCACAATCATAAGTACAGGGAGCTCAGGTATGGATAACCACGATCTGGCACTGCTTAGAAGGAACTGTTGGATATTAAAAGACCTGGACTCCTCTGATAGGTCTGCGTCACCAGACCGCGCCCCCCTCTCAAGTCGCGCCTCATGCAACCACCTCCCTGCCTGTCTCTATTTAAACCGGGCGCTGGTAAGCGAGCAGCATCAGACATGCTGCCGCCGAGCACACCGGAAGGGCTGGAAGCCCCCAACGTTACAATGCGTATGTTTATATGTTTCTATGTTTCTATGTAGTTAATATTGAAGCACAATTTTATTGCTAATTTTTTTTTTATAGGTACAGGATGCAGGTAGCCATGCACTGTTAGAAACATAGAAACATAGACTATGTCGGCAAATAAGAACCTTTCGGCCCATCTAGTCTGCCCAATTACATGGATACTTTACCTGGATTTATCTTTTATTCAGGATAGCCTTATGCCTATTCCATGCCTGCTTAGTTCTCCTAAATCCTTCAGGGTGGAGGACAATTGGTAGGTGTCCTCCATTTTTCTCCAGTGTGAGCACATCCCATGTCTTTTCCCGTCATGATATTCTAATTTTTTCAGACCGAATACAAATTCAGATAAATTATGTTGATTTGAGCGATTTGGAAGAACCAGAAACCTCCATCAAACCGAATTGATCCAAATAAATTTAGTGAATAGATCTGAATACAATCTGAGTGTAGCGGGATATATCCGGATACATTCAGATGAATTAAAAAAACTCCACTCTGCAAAATCCTTAAATCTCATCATCACACAAACAAAACTAGTAACTCTAACTTTAAAAGTCGCCATAATCTTAACTCTTTTACGCCATGTGGTGTACTATGCCCTCCCCACGGTGGGTGGGACTCAACGTTTCTGGAAAGCATAGCACACCCCTCTGGCGTATATGGGCCACGTCTGGCGTTCCCACCAGTTGGCATGCAGTGCAATTCATTTACTGCCGAAGGACAGCTTGAACTCAAGCTGTCCCCTGCAGCCAAAGACGTGCGTGGGGTGCCAGCAGCATAGGCAGGTCGGAGGAGGGGGTGCGCAACAGCAGCCGGACAGTGGTGCGATTAGTTTGCCTCATCGGTATTAAGCCCCCCCCATGCCGGGTAAAACCTACCCGGGGGTAAGGGATTAATAATAAAACAAGTAGAAATAGTAACCCTAACGGTAACCATAGCACTAAAAGCTGCCCTGATAAACTTATCCTAACCCTAAAGTAACCCTAAACCTAACTAACGTCCGTATGGAGATATACTGTAGAGGAAATAAAGGTGGTGCGGGGTATAAAGGGAAGCATAGAGGGGATATAGGAGGGAAAATATTCATACCTCTAAATTTTCAGAATTTCTCCAAATAATACTGGATTGGTCCAGTTGTTTCAGGATGATCAAAATAAGAAGTTTTCTGAAACTGAAATGTTGGCCATGCCCATGTCTGATGTCCTCTCCTGGCTCCCATAGGAAACTCCTGTTATAGCTGTGGCTTGAGTCCAATCAATGCAAAATTCAAACAAACCTTAACTTGGAATGAGCCTTCCTTGACTCCCCTGTGACTCGTTCAGATGATTTTTCCTTTTGATAATACTACCATAACTTACTTAACATTTATGTAGGAACAATTTGTAGTTTCATCTCTGAATTCAAATGCACAGACACAAACTTGCCAATGACCATGTCCGAATTGGAGCATAATATGTAAAGCTGTGGTTTTTTTTAAATAAGCCTTTTTTGAGCAATCCTGAAGCCTTTCTTATAGGATACTGTTAAGTACATACTAGACCTACTCATGCACAGACTTATTCTTGCACAAATACATATGCGCACACTTACTATAAATATTATAAATGCAAACAGACTTATTCATGGTGAGGTACACATAAGCTTATACATGCACAAACACACATATAAAACTTCAGACATACTCAGGTGTTTATTATTATTATCATCATCATCATTTATAAAGCACCAACAGTTTCTGCAGCGCTTTACAATAACCAAAGGAAACGAGATACAGATAAACAGGCAAAGGATGGAAACAAGAGGTGTAGAGGGCCCTGCTCATAGGAGCTTACAGTCTAGAGGGATTGGGGTTGAGGAAGACAAGGGGAGTTTTTCTGGATGTCTGGATCATTTGTGGCAGTGGTTTTGGAATGGTGTGGCAATGAAAGCGGCTTCAATCATGTGAGCAGAGGGATGAGTTGCATTAGTGATGTGGTACGCTCATCTGAAGTGATGGGTTTTGAGGGATTTCTTGAAGGCCAGACGATTAGGGGAGAGTTTTATAAGATGAGGTAAGTCATTCCACATGACCAGAGCTGCCCAAGATGACTTGGAGGCGAGAGTTGGCAACGCGGGTGTAGACGGAGTACAGGCAGAGGTCGCTCACTGACCGGAGTTGTCTAGATGTGATGTGCTTGCGTAGTAACAAAGACATGTAAGGGGGGTGGAGTTATTGAGTAATAAGAAAGAGAGCGTCAGTTTTTTAAACTGTGTCCTAAAATGTACAGGAAGCCAATAGAGGGACCGGCAAAGGGGGGAGGTAGGTGAGGTGTGTCTGGTAAGAAAAATAACCCTGGCACCTGCATTCATTACAGATTGCAAAGGGGCAATACAGGAGTTGGGGAGGCCAATAAGGAGCGAGTTGCAGTAATCAAGCTGCAAAATGACAAGCGCATAAATCAGCACCTTTGCAGTATCTTGTGTCAGAAAGGGGAGGATGCGGGCAATGTTCTTGAGTTGATAGAACCAGAATTGGTCACTGTCTGGACGTGGGGAGAGAATCGAAAGTGACACCAAGGCAACAAGCTTGAGGCGTCGGGTTAATGAGCGTTCCATTAATAAATACAGCTTCAGAGGCTTAATCATACACATACATGCTAACACAGACAAATAAGACGATTCCTACATAGCCTCACACTCCCAAAGACTACTTCATAGGATAGAATGCATCTGAACTTAATTACAAGTTAATTACTGTGGTAATATATTTCTGATGTTCCATTATCATCATTTTAATAAATTTACAAATCACTTTGTAGCAGTCATACAGTGAAAATGTGCTTGGAAATCTCAAGAGCATATTTTCACACTTTATGCATAATTTGTCATGTAGATGGTGCCATCTGCTGGCCAAAAAGCCCTACTACATGCCCATAGTCCCTTGCATGAGAAAAAACAAAACTTCAAGCTGACCAAACTGATTTAGCAAATCAGCTCTCATGCCAAGGTGGTAAAATGCTGGAGGCACATTGAGTAACTCATATACAAAATTTATTTTCATTGCTCCAGAATTAGATCACATAAAGTATGTTGGGCACCAATAGGTGCTTTTGAAGGCAGAATATGCTTGATTGTGCCAAGGAAGGGGTTAAAATAATCTACCTAGTTTATGGTCTGTATTGTAATTCAGAAGAGGTCCATGATTAACAAGTTGAATAAAAAGTCTTGCAGCAGATGCACAGCAGTTATAGAAGACCTAGTAATACTTATCAGATACCAAGTCTGTCCTATATACATGAAATGTAAAAAAAGGCAGAGTAGGCAGGCCTGTTTTCAAATCATATGCTGTATCCAAGTTTTAAAAACCAGCAATCATACACTAACTCATTCTTGCTACTAAATGCAATGTGCAATTGTACAGGTGTTGATTATAATAGTCTAGTACAAGGTTCGGCAGCTGAAACAATCAAAGTGTTGTTGATCCATGTTTCATTCCTGTTTATTTACTTTCTGCAAATGTGATGGGATAAACGGGTAAGCAAATACTTAACTTTTTTGAATCCCAGTTTAGTGACTGGAAAACACCTATTACTCTGGAAGATTGTATATATATATTTAGTTTGTTTATTATTGCAGAAGCCACCTGCACATCACAGCAATTCAAAGAATTGCATCCCAGAGCTCCTGTGCCACATTCCCCATATGCAGCAAGGAACTCTGGGTAGGATATGCAAATGACCCCTGTCTCACTTTTATGCATCCTGGGTCTGTTATTACACAGAACCCTAAAATCAATGCTATGCCACACCGTGGCTTTCTAGCAGAGATAAGGTTTATGCAACTGGTCAAAGCCACTCCTAGGACAGCGCTGTTTCGGATTCGTTGACCCTCCTCAATTAGGAGCTAGGCATGATGACCAGTTGCAGTGGATGCTTGGGACCAGATGGGCAAATCAGTATCTACAAGGGTTGTGGTGGAGGACAAACAACAAGATAAAAAGCCTCCACGCTATAATTAGTTTGTTTATTATTGCAGAAGCCACTTGCACATCATAGCAATTCAAAGAATTGCATTCCAGAGCTCCTGTGTTACACTCCTCATGTGCAGCAAAGTATATTCCAGCTCAGCCTTTCAAATCACACCAATAGAGAATATAACTGGTGCCATAAAAGTTACATAGAAAAAAGAATGTTGGCTGCGCTCAGAAAAAATAAAACAAAAAAAGTTTATTGATATCTTTATAGAACTGACGTTTCGGCTCTCTCTGGAGCCATTTTCAAGGTTACAAATGTATAAAATATATATACAGAGTATACTGTATATATATATATATATATATATAATCAAATTATTGGCTTAAAATCAAGTGCATATAAGAAAATAAGAAATTATTAAGCCAATAAATTGATTATATATATTTATCTGGCTTAAAGTCATTGTGTGCAAACATCAGCATCTACACTTACATCCCCAACTGGAGGTTTAATTTGGGAGGTCTCCACATGGATCGTGCCTGCTACTGATGACCAGAAATTTGAAAACCGGGGAGTAAGGTCCCCCCTTCTTGGAGACACCAAAGGAGATACTTTCCCACAGGTTTATATACAATTACAACTAGCAAGCTGAATAACGTGAGACAAGTCCAGGTCTCCAACTGGGTGAGTGGTTCCATAATTTCACACCCTTTTTACCCAGAGATACATTACACTATGAGATCCTCTTTCTTATTATAGGATTTTAGCTATATTTATCGGCAGTGTATGGTGTGTGAGCAAGCCCTTAATTACCCAGAAAACACTATTTGAGAGCCTTAGGCTCTGGAACAAATGAGTGTGCAATTTCTACATTCATTATACATATTGTTGTCCTTACTATATTGTCCTATATTCCTCTGTATTTTTTTGAGATATCAAGCATCTGAATTTTCTAGGGATTAAGACTGCTGCTTTCAATAATTGCCATTCATAAGAACCAAGGACACTCCCATCTACACATTTGAGATTATCTACCATCATCTGACCAGATATACTGTAATGTGTTGTAAACTATCACTGTGTAGGGTGTCTCTTACAGCTATACAGTTAATATTGTACTTAAGGGTTATTGTGTGTAATCTCTAAAAATCCACTTGTGCACTTCACTTTTTTCTATATGTATTATATTAGGTTACCTGGATAGTCAGGATCAATGTATGTTTAGTAAGTGCTCTAATTGAGCTAGGATTTTGTTTGTGGGGTGTTTTTATTTAATCACCTGCAATAGTGATTCAAGCCAAGTGTGATGTTTGTTTCTGCTGGAATAAAAAGACCTCTCATTTGCACAACTGCAAGTCTACGGCTGATTATACCCTAGAGGGCCATGTTGTTTGGCTGGAATCAAGTATCCCGAGTGGTTGCTGAATCCCAATCCCAATATATATATGTTGTAAAATGCTATTAAAATGTTATCTAATATCTATGGTACATATTTTACTAACCAGAAATTATGTGCTTAATATACACGTACATAATATATTTTATTAGACATGTGTCTGACAATGTGTTATCAGATCATACACTTATCATGGTGCCCATCACTGGTATATGTGATAATAATAAATAATCATGCTGCTAGTCTTATTATTAGCTGATTGACAACTCAAGTTAATATATATATAAAATACATTCAAAGTTTTGAAAATGTAAAAAAGTCAACAATATGAAAGCTTCATCCCTTACTTTTTTATCACTGAGGCCAGACACCGTATCAACATACTCCTCTTGGATCATGAAGGCAGCCAAATTGGCAGTGTAACTGGCCAGGAAAATAACAGCAAAGAAAGCCCAGATGAGGACCATGATTTTGCTTGTTGTGCCTTTAGGATTTTCTACTGGAACGGAGTTGTTAAAAACCAAAGCCCATAACAGCCAGATGGATTTTCCAATTGTAAACTTGGAGCCACCAGTACCTGGAAACAAGAAACAGAGTCTTAGAATAGAGGGATTTTTTTTCACATTTGCAAAGCACTTAACAGAATGAATAAAAGATTATAAAACATAAAACTTGTCATCCATCGGGGAAGAGAGGATCAGACTATATCGCATAGTGCACATATTTAGTTATGTTAGATAATATAATTTTACCAAATTACGCTGGCATGGACTGGCCATCAGGCCAACTTGGCAAATGCCCAGTGGGTTGCAATGGCCATGGGCTGGGAACAACAAAACTCTGTCCCTGGCACTCCTAAACCCGTCACAGAGGGTATGACTAGAGATTGCGATTCTCCTTTCTTCATGGATGACTCCCATTGGGCCCATAATGACTCTTAAAGTGCACCCGCTGTCTATAATAGAGAATTTTTATCAGTTTTTTGGTGTAGCTTAAATAATCCAGTAAACCTTTGTATTTTACAACTTCCAGTGCAGTTTTGTGAGTTTTGTTGCTCCCAATCTGCCTGCTCTTCTCACGGAGGCAGCCATGTTTTTGATTCATCTCTTTCATGAGAGGGTTTAAACATCCAGGCTGTGTGATTGACATTTCAGTGCTCTTTCTCACAATATCCTGCGCTGCAAGGAATATCTATTACTTGATTGACAGTTCAGACTGGATTGGCTCTGGTGGAGGGGTGAGATAGCAAAGGGCTTTAAATATTAACCCCTTAGTGACCGGGCGGTTTTACACAAATCCGTCTTTTAGTGACCGCTGCTGTTTTTACGTTTCTGCGCTGTTGGTGTTTAGGTCAAATTTTCCTCTTACTCGTTTATTCAACCCACACATATTATACACCCTTTTTCCTGCCATTAAATGGACTTTCTAGAAATACCATTATTTCCATCATATCGAATAATTTACTATAAAAAAATATGAAATATGATGAAAAAATGGTAAAAACACACTTTTTCGTAATTTAATCCCCAAAATCTACAACCACCCAAAAAGACCCCGGCTAAATAGGTTCAAAATTTTGTCCCGAGACTAGAAATACCCAATATTTACATGCGTTTGCTTTTTAACCCCTTCACTGCTGAGACAGTTCAGCTATGACCATTCTGACCATTTTGTGCTAATTATTTTTAGATGACAGCCTAGGTCCTATTTAATTAAACTCCCCCCAGACAAAAAAAACTTTTTAAAAAAAAAACATTTTTTTATTTTATTTAATTTTTTTATTATTTTTTTTTATTTATTTTATTTCTTTAAAAAAATTTTAAAACCAAACCTGGTCATGTTTGGTATCATTGGAAAGGCCATAATCAAATGATGTCAAATATGACCATCTAGCTGCCATGGATCGGGAGATATGGGGATCCTTAGGATCCCCTTATCTCTACATGGCAGCTAGATGGTTAACTGGCCCACTGACATCCTCACACATATGGTGAGGTTGTCAGTGGGTGGGGGGACCTGGAGGCTTGGCTGATATCCAAGATGTCAGCCCCCCTCCAGGTTCGAATCGCGTTTTGGCGCCAATTGGTGCCAAAACGTGATCCGGCGGCGAAACTGTTAATGCTATACACCGCTGAAAAGGGGAGACTCTCATCAGCGCAGCGTGGCGACGTCATCAGCCTCGCCTGCCCATGTAAATCACATGGGCAGGCTTCCTCCCTGCCAGATCACCGAGGGATCCAGCGAGGGAGGTGAGTATCGGGCGGGAGGGGGATTAGGCGCCGCTGACGTACCCTGTACGTCCGCGGGTCTAAGGGAGACCTGTGGACAGGACGTACAGGGTACGTCAGGGGTCCTTAAGGGGTTAATTATGAAAGGCTGAAAAGCCCACTTCCATTAATGAGCTGCAGTGCAAACAATCACACACAAAAACATCTATATTTATATACCCCCTCTTTCCCCACAAAAAAATATATATCTTTAGCTGACACTTGCAGGGAGAATCAACACCCCTATCTGTTCAGAAGATCTGTGAGTCAGTTTCAAATGCTCTGTATTGACTTTTATCTCAGGGGCAGCTCTGGAAGTGGGAGTGCTCGGCTGTTGTGAGATTCATAAATCACTCCCCAGGGAAACACCACATTTGGTGCTAACTTAACCAGAGCTGTTGTAAACTTAACAACTCCATAGACTATGCGCCCTATACCCTACTTGGTGCTAAAAAGGGGATGCTAATGGGGAAAACCTGTGCCTGCAGGTTTCCCCGTAGCATCCCCAATTTAGCACCAATCTGCCCAGGAACACACCGCTACCCTCAGCGATACTCACAGTAGCGTTTCCGCACCCCAATGAGTATCACCTCCTGGAGTCCATAGTTTGTGCTAATTGATTTTGCAAAAGTGGAATCAGTATAATCTTCTGGGGGATGGAAACATTAAACAGTAATTTAACCCTAGCTTGCCTTTTAACCCTCATATGTAACCCTATTCTAACAGCAATAGAGTAGGATTTATTGTTTTTTTAGTGATGCTAAGATTCTAATCGATCCCAAATTACAAACGAAATTATGAAAACAAATCAGTTTCGTTTTACTGTTTCACAAAACAACCCTTTCTTGTCAATTGGCTGTGGAGCTGAATCTGTTGTATTCAGCACCACAGGCCAATAGACAGCTCAATATTTAACCCTAGCTTGCCTTATAACCCTCATGTTTAACCCTAATCGAACAGTAATTGAGCAGGATTTGATTTATTGGTTTTTTTTTAGTGATCCAAATTAAAATCGAATCAAAATGAAATTACGAAACGAAATTACAAAAACAAAATAAATTTCAAACAAAATGAAACAAAACAAATTTTCAACTGTGCACACCTCTACCCTACATTGAATGATCTAGTGTTTGTTTTCCTGTACAGGATTGCACTTGTTACAATATACTCTTTGTTCATTGGGCATCATTTGGTTTGCTGGTAATAATTTGTACAGGATAACCATGATACAATTGCCGTAGGGAATTGTGCAGGGACATTATAGGGTATAATTCAGCAATCCTGGCCCTCCAGATGTTTTGGACTAACATTACCCATCAATATCTGTTAACCTGACAAGTGGCTGTGTAACTTGGGAGATTTAGTTCCAAAACATAAGAAGGACCAAGTTTGCTGACCACTCTCATAGGGGATAAGATCATAATATTCCGCTGCTAGAATGATATTCCTTTTTTGAAAACACTGATCTAACTTTCTAAATATGCATATTGTTTTCTGTTCATGGCCTCTGAGATGTAGCACAAAAACATGAGAATTAAAAGTAATAAATAAGCATTTATTTCCATTCATTGTTTTCCATTTTGCTTTCTGTTATTTCACTTATTTTTCAGCGGACAGGAACAGAAATACAATCATTGTTCACAACCTTCAGCAGCAGGCAGTACGGCACTAATGGGTTAATGGGTAAAAAGCATGCAGAGAGCAAGTTTAATACAAAACTCTGGGTGACACTAACTAAAATATTACATTGCTGCAAAACAAAAAGTGTCATTTCGAGTACAGGTTTTACAGTGGTGGCTAAACCTACAGGGAACTAGCAGTTGTGATAGAACACAAGAATATTAGATTCACCTTTCAACCTCACTTTTCAAAGCTAAAGTATGACATGCTGCATTAGATCTATAACAAGATCCCTCCTGATTGAAACAACGGTGTAAAAGATGACAAACGAAAGAGAATTAACTCAAAGGAAATGTGTCATGCAGAATTAACCGTGTTTCTTTTGCAGTGCACATATTTTGATTCCTAACATACGTTACATTTCGTGTATATCATTCAGGTTTATTGATCAGTTATAAATCATGTGCTTTCAAGGTTACAAGTAGCTTTCTTGCTACTTAATCTTTGGTTGTATTTTTTTCTATACTTAGCATTGTTGTTAATTAACCCCTTCACTACCAAGTTATTTTCCATAAAGCCACTTTCAGGAACCAGTTTTTTTTTTTTAGAAAATCATCTTTCATTAATTACACAATATAAAATGATGGGGGGAATTATCAGAATATTTTTACTGCCTATTTCACAAGCTAACTGCTGGTACACACTGCTGTTTTTAGATTTCTGCACTGTTTGTGTTTAGCTCTAATTTTTCTCTTACTAGTTTATGGAACCCACACATATTATATACTAGTTTTCTTTCCAGTAAATGGACTTTCTAAAAATACCATTATTTTTATGTCTCCTGAAGTGGGACATTCACCAATAGGCAGAACGGGAGCATGTTGGCGACACATCGTGTCTAGCCAGCGAGATTTCTCACTAGTCACTTAAGCTTGCGTTAGATTATATTTGGCCACATGCAATATTGTAAACATTTTTAAAAAAATCAGAGGTGTTGCCAAAGCGGTCTAAGGGTCACAAGAATTATTTTTTTTAACAGTTTATTTTTCCTGCACAAAGCTATTCCATACAGGGGGGTTTATGGTGGTGGCCACATTGGTTGCCAAGCATAGGGACTTGCACAGCACACGTTCGCAAGTTACTATAGCTATAATGGGTGATTTATCACAAATCCCCTGGGTGGGCTTGGCACTGGGAATTTTGCAATATCCCTGTACAAGATACCGGAAAAATATCACAAACTGGGTTATTCAGAGAGATCCAAAAAGTCACTGCACGTTCAGTGACTTTTCGTTCCTCACACTTCGGGGCGATTCGGCGATTACTAGTTTGCCGTCCCGGCGGTGTATTCAGCAAGCACCGCAGAGCCCCCGTAGTGCAGGGAAAACTCACCGCAAACACGCAGAGCACTCGCCGAACACTGACCGAATACTCACCGAACACTCACCGGAAACCCGCAAAAACCAAGCTGAACACGCTGGAAAAATCTGAGCAGCCGCCGATCACAGTGCAGAGCAGCTGCCGGAAAAAGCCGACATGCAGACGAATGGGGTGAAAAAAAAAAAGGTTTGCTTGAAAGTGTGAAATTTGAAACGCTGTTTGCAAAAAAACTACTGAACGAAAATGTCTGGAATTTACATATAAGATCCAATGAATGATAATAAAAAGGTCTGTTAAAAAAAAATGAAAAAACGATTTAAAAGAAGAAAGAGAAAAAACTATTTTGATAAAAAAATCCTGAAAAATGCCTAAAAGATCCTAAAAAATCTAAAAAGTAAAAAGACTTTTTACTGTAGAATAATAATGATAAACTGTTCATTAGATATTGAATTAAAACAGGAATATTTTTAACATTGAAGCCTATGGGATTCGCCTGAATAAACCTGACAAATGAAACCACTAAACGGCAGGGCACTTCACTGACATTCCTCAGCTGTTCGGTGTTCTCTGAATAGAGGAACCATTGCTTCTCTATAGGGGATTTCACTGCCTTCGAACAGGCACCGTACGTGCAGGCAATTAGCCACAATTTGGCGAATTGCCTGCTCTCTGAATAGCCAAATGGCCCCGAAATGTCCCCGTTCACTGAAATTCAGTGTCCGGTTACATTTCAGCCACATTTTGGATCTCTCTGAATAACCCCCAAAATGTATTTTGTGATAAAGTTTCTGTTTAGTGAATCCTGACCCATAAAAAAACTGTGGCCATTAACACCTATTTATTTCTTTTGAACTCCATGGTGTAAAACACTCTCCTACAAAGAGATATAGTACACAATAAATCAAAGGGATATGCCAAGATGAGACCCAATCTGTCACTGGAATGATTTGAGTGGGGCAGAAACGACACCATTCCCTTAGAAAACATGCTTTGAATAATTCTTGCCTAACTGCTAATACAGATTTATACTATGAAGACTAAATAAATAACCTGCATGCTTCATAAATTAATATAATATACTGCAATGGACACTCTGTGTCTCATATAGTCTCTGGTATTATATGAGTCAGAGTGAGATATCTCAAAGCAACGATAAACTAAATACAATGTAACAATACAGGATGGTGACTAGAGCAGAATAGTTTCTCCAGTGATCCATTCGTCACACAATCACTCTACATATATTTCTACAATTACCCAAAAGATAATTCTAATGAGATCACACATGTAACCTGCTTTCAAGCTAATCGTTAACGCAGAAACCAATTATTTCTACAATTATGATATCCTTTAGGTTCAGTAAAGGGTTGCTTTTTTTTTAATTAAACAAATTGATCCCATGGAATTGTATTTCAGTTTCTTAAACGTTCTTCTCCAATAGTCCAGCAGTCCATTTAACCAATAACATCTGCCGCTGTGGTCGCTACTGACATCTGCCAATTAAAACATAGATCCAGGGGTGAAAAATAAAAAGATTAGTTTAACAACTTCATCCTGGCAATTGTATTCAGCCAGTAATAATGTAGAAAGGCGTACAATGTTACTGTTATAGCTATGCACAAGTAAACAGATGTGTCCCGAAGGAGTGTTGTAATGACTGTATCCTATTGTATAATTACTACAGACACGCACAATCGTACTGGAGGGACCAATAAACACCAAGTCAAGATTTTATCTTATGGATGGGAATGCCAAAGTATGTCACCAAACAAAAAAGATGGAGAGCACAAAAGGTATAAATAACAATAATTTGCATACTAACAGGATCCTAATGAGTATAACATTAAAAAACAGCAGGGAGCCATCTCCAGGGCATGCATGATTTCTATTATGTTTTACAGAGTAATACATATAATATGCTATATTTATGTATGTGTATATACCCCAGATGGGTTTGCAGATAAACCCATTTGGCTCCTGGAAACATTTGCATTTTTTTCTTTCGGCAATGATTTATTTGTATTATCATTTTTAACGCCTTCCCATATTTTGTTTTTGTTAGAGATATTGCAACTTAAAATATGGTATGTTATTTAAACAAGGGGGAAAGGGAATACTGTAGATACTCGAGTATACTGCTAGATTCTGGTGACAAAAATTTACCATAAAATTGTAGGGGTCAGGTTATATTCGAGACATCTGCATCAGGTGTAAAAAATAAATAAAAAAAACTTGCCTTGCTCTGAATCCCAAGTCTCCCGGAACTTCCGGTAGTCTCGCTGAAGTGGATGCAGGCTCCCTGACGCTTGCAAACACTTCAGGAACTCCCGGATTCGGGAGAGGTCGGATCCATCACAACCAGAGGGCACGCCCGCTTAAAAGCCAAATCATTCACCTCGCTCACCTCCGCCGGCCATCTAATTGCTAGTAAAGAAGACAGGTGGCCGACGGCTTCATACTTCGTAACAACTACAATCATTCTAGAGCAGAGCACCCTGGCTTGAGGGGTAGCCTGACTGTTGAGAACACCTGAAAGGATTTTCATTGTTTACTGGTATAGTATAATTTTGTTCCTCGCGTTATATTCGAGTCTTGAATATTCTCTCATTTCCATAATAAATCTCTATCCATCGCGTTATATTCGGGTCACGTTATAGTTGAGTATCTACGGTAATGCTTTTGTTTGTCAATCTCTACACTGGCTCCCTGTTTCCTTTAGAATCCAATTCACAATATTGGTGCTCACTTACAAAGCTCAGTCTGCGTAACCAGTCCCTACCTACATCTCCTCCGTTATTAACAGGTACATCCCATCCCGACCACTTCGCTCTGCCAATGATCTGACGTTATTGTCTACTCGGACCCGCACCCCCAACTCTCAACTTCAGGACTTCTACCAGCTGCACCCTTTCTATGGAACTCCCACCCCACACCATCAGACTCTCGCCATCTCTCCAGTCCTTCAAGAACATTTCTAATGTCATTTTCTATTTTAGATTTTAAAATAATATAATAATAAATGTCCTATATATCTACAGACATTACTACCCATTTTGGGGATGGTTGGTTATAGCCAAATGTGTTATACAAGTGTCTTTGAAAGGAGTACCAATTGTGGCATTGGCTGTGTCTGATCCATGACAGTTAATGCCGAATACAGCACTGTAGCGGATTCCTTGCTAGTTATAGCAGTTTCCCAGCCAGCAGTGTCCCAGAAGACCCAGTGTCCTAGACTGCATAGTCAATAACATGGAGCCATAAGAGGAAGAAATCGGCATGCGCTGATAACCCTCAGCGACTCCATGTTTCTGTGCTGAGGCTGTGGTAGGTCACTGGGAACTACTTGTTTCCAGTGTTCAACTGCATACTTCTAGAACAGGCATTGGATCCTGTCGTCTACACTAAGGCATTATTTTAAATTAATTTAATAATTATTTTAAAGCAATATTATCAAGAAGTTTCTTGGTATTAGTAGGTGCCTCCTGAATAGGAGTTTTCCTTTGCATTGAGATTAAGAGAACCTTAGAATCCCTATATGGGTTCTACAAATTGAATAGGGATATAAAGAGCTTTGTGAAGATATACTCCCACAGCCTGCACATTGGTTTACCCCATGTGTAAGTAGTTATTTTGGACTTGAGGTACATGGACCTAGAGACACGTTTGGGAGGTGTGGGCCTGATGTTTTATATTGTTTTCAAGCCCTCTCCTATGTTGGAGTCACCCTGTGCATGCAGTTCTAGGTGCAGTGTGTGTGCGTGTTTTCTCTGCCCTATTCCCTGATGTCTGCGTTATATTATTATTCCCTGATTTGTTTATTGTAGTGTCTTGCCGTATACATTGTGTTGTTTCCCTTATGCATCTGTAATTGATTCCTTTATTTCCCCCCGGATTCTATCAAACCACTTCCAACCTCCAGGATCTTGCATAAACTAGTTCTCCCTGCCCCTTTGCTTTAGTCTTTGTCCCGGTGTGTGTGTGAGGGGGAGGCTATTCAGCATGGAAACGCTGGGGCGTGTTTTACCTTTTTATGTTTGTAACTGTAAACCCAAAATAAAGTCATTCCCAGTTTGGTTTCCACTCTGCAAGGAGCTCCAGTTATTGACTGGGTGCTCTCTGGTCGAACCACTATGCAAAAAGGAGTACCATCTCAGGGACCCTGACATTTAGTGATTTTGCAAAACAACTTAGCACTTTAAATTAAATAAAGTCACACTGCATTTCTAAAAAGCACATAACAGGTTCTATAAGGCAGACATATTTTTTGCAGACAATCTTGGTAGTAATGTTTTTTCCAGAGAAAATCAATTCTTGGTTATCTATTGTATGACAACACTCTACAATCTAACCCCTGAGGGGGTATTGAACCTTCAAAAAATCAAAAACTAGATAGACACTCTCTTAAAGAGCTAGGTATCAACAGATTATAACTTGGCACTAACATCTCTAAATTCAATAAAGGAAAAAAAGAGAGAAATGAACAAATATGAAAAAATAATTAAAAAGGTGACAAAGAAATTGAAATAAATAAAAAATATATATTTTTTCAATTTCTTTGTCGTCACTTTTTTTTCACTTTTGTTCATTTCTTTTATTTTTTATTTTCTTCATGGAATTTAAGGTTGTTAGCAATTACTACCTTTTATGATGTATTAACCCCTTCACTAACAAAGTGATTTTCCAAAAATCCACTGCCAATAACCAGTGTTTTTTTGGAAAATAATTTTGAAGTTGTCATATAGTAAGAAATATTTAGGAATATTCCCAAAGTATTTCTTACTGTAAAAACCAATTTGGCAGACAGATGTCACCATCTGCTGGCCAAATAGAGTTACTGCAGGTAGAACTGCAGCCCATGGCTCCGTTTTGGCTAGGTAATATGTCAGGACATTACCAAGTGATTTCAACAAGTTTTAGCACCTTGGGCATTATGCCTATAGGGTTAAAACTTTAGGGGCACCTCTGGAGCTCCAAAGAAAATGAAATTTGTTTGCAACAAATGGATTTCATTTACAATGCTACACCACAGCCCCAAATCGTGTTAACACGATCTTGGGCTGCTGTGTCTGCTATTGCTGATTGTGTATATACAATCACGGCAGTGAATGAGGTTAATAACTGCTAACTTTTACTCTAATGATGTCACATCCAGGATCCCGGGTGGCTCTCAGGGGGACCCCGGATGCGTGGTGCCGTGGCTGGCCGAGTGCCAGGAGCTCCGGCGGCACCCGTCGTAGATTCGGCTGATCAGGGGGCGTGATGACGCGGAGCCGCCGGCTGTAAAAAAAAGAGCGCACAAACTGAAGCCTTGCCTTGAAGTGGAGTTTCATTCCCGCATCGCTGTACTGTTTTTGCTGACCCTGCTATTCTGAGGACCTTGATTTGTTGCCGACCCTGCTTGTTATTTGATGATTCTCTCTCTGTACCCCTGCCTGTTGTATCTGCCACCTAATGTTGTTGGTGTATGCTTTCTATCCTGCCACATACTGCAGCGCAGTACAAAATATTTATATGTCGGTCCCTTCTGTTATTTGCTTGGTGCAATCTCCCTGGCCTTTGTGGCTGCTAGAGGTATAGGGTTAGTGGTCCCGACCATCCTAAGGATCGGAGGTTTAGAGGTCTGTTGACAGGGATCCTATCAGGTCTGTCTTGGGGAACGTTACAAATGACACCTCATGATGAGAGCGTCTTTCTAGCTGGTGGTGTGTTATGAATAGTTTTCCAGGTTTTGCAGAAAATAGGGAGTGTAGTAACCACATCCAAGAAAAGAAAAAGTGGTCACTGACTAGAGAAATTACTGACAGGCATTGATTTCAGGCTCCTCCTCCTATTTATAAATTGTGCATATTTGTAATAATTTAATTTTTTCCAAATTAGTGTAGAAATATGTTAAATTTTATTCTCAGTTCTGGGACATCCATTTTACACCTATAATTGAAAATTCATGCTAGTGTGACAATACGCTAATGCTAAATATTAAA
Source organism: Leptobrachium leishanense (assembly GCA_009667805.1). Lineage (NCBI taxonomy): Eukaryota > Metazoa > Chordata > Amphibia > Anura > Megophryidae > Leptobrachium > Leptobrachium leishanense. The sequence continues at coordinate 117,866,933 of CM019073.1, forward strand.
TGCAAATCTAATTATTTTCATTTTCTTATAAATGAAGCGATAATCAAGTTACATTTGCATTATTAATAAAATATATCCTCAGAGAATCTATATTTTATCAAATCTGATTACACGTGGAAGACACATAATATTGTAACACTAATCTAGGATGCAAAAATATATTTATGTCAACGTAACATAGATTTTATTTTTTGCAATTAGTGCCAGGAAGCTGTTTTCTTAAACTGCACCATTGGGTTTTAATTATATTTATGATTTAAATGAAAACAGAAACTACCATTATTATCATTTTGTACTCCTGTTCGTCACTATACATAGGTTACATAGTTACATAGGCTGAAAAAAGACATGTGTCCATCGGGTTCAGCCTCTCCCACAACACCTACTGCTGTTGATCCAAAAGAAGGCAAAAAAAAACAGTCTGAAATGATTGCCAATATACAACATACTGGGGGAAAAATTCCTTCTTGACCCCCAGAATGGCAGTCAGATTTCTCCCTGGATAAAGAAGCTTACCCACATATTAAATATTATAACCCTTAATATTCTGTGTCTGCAGGAAGTCATCCAGTCCTTTTTAAAAGTCTGTACAGTCTCTGACCCAACCACCTCAACAGGCAGAGAATTCCACACCTTTATTGTTCCCATGTAAAATAACCCTGCCTATGCTTTAGGCTGAATTTTCTTTCGTCCAGTCTAAATGGGTGACCTCGTGTCCTGTGTATAGTCCTGTTAATGAATAGGTTTCCAGACAATGGTTTATAATGGCCCCGTATATATTTATATAAGGTTATCAGATCCCCTCTAATGCGCCGTTTCTCTAAACTAAACAGGTTTAAGCTTGTTAGTCTTTACTCATAACTTAAAACTTCCATTCCCCTTATTAATTTAGTCGCCCGTCTCTGCACTTTTTCTAGCGTTTTAATTCATAGGATTGAGCTGTAAAGTTGCTGTTTTGCTGGTTTCTTCTGTTGTAGATAATTCTAACACCTTTATATAGCGTAAAATCGTTTCCAGAATCAATCATATGAACAGGCAGGGTAGTCTCAAACTATGGGATCTAGAGGTTTTATACAATGAGCTGGAATATATAGTGTAAAACGAGCGAATTGCAAATCTTGAGCCACATACCCATGAGTTTCAAAAAGGTTCTAAAATTAATCCAATTAATCCAATTTCTCAATTTGTTGCCAATATCTTTGCATTTCATCAGTAAATCTATAAATATATCAGCTTATTGAATAAACATAAGGTATACAAAGAATTTGTACAATTACGCCTGCACTTAGGGAGGCGTGATCAGACCCTGATCGATTGGACTTGTGCCATTAAGGGTCCCACACAATGGAAATCAAATCACAAGTTGGGAATTGTGAAGGTTGTGTGCTATAGGGACTCCTAAAGTATCCACTGACTTGACCACCACGACACAAGGTTCCTCCAAGAATAGGGTTGAGCCATAGTATTCAAGAGCCAAGGTTGGCACTGTGCCTACCTTGGCTCTTGAAGACTATGGCTCAGTGCCAACCTTGGCTCTTGAATACTGTGGCTTAACCCTATTCTTGATGTTGAGCCACAGTCTTCAAGAGCCAAGGTTGGCACTGTGCCTAGTTCTAATCTTTGCAGTGTTATTCTCAATGTAGGGAATTGTTGGGAAAAAATGCAAACGCTTGAATTAATTTACTATCTAGTGAATAACCCTAAAAAAATATCTGAATGGCTGACATGGCCATGTTTGGTTCATGAAGAGTATGGACCAACCCTAACCATGGATGATTCATGTTTCAAGGTGGTTTAGTTACTCGATACTGTAGTGCAGGGGTCTCCCATGTACTAACTAGATTCTCATAGGAAACAGAGTTTCAAAACATCTGGAGGATGTTGCTGACCCCAGCTGTAGAGAATAGATTCTCTAGATAGAAAATGGTTGTGGATTAATTGAAGCATATGCGTCTATTGCTATAACGTTAAGAATTCACTTCCTACTCTGCCATCTTTGATTTGTATGCCACGTCTCTTATATTTGTAATGATAATGTTTTAATCACTTCTTCCATTAATGGACTCATGAACAAATCATGATATTTTCACTTCATGCTTCTGTTCTTTTAGCCTTTGAATAAAAAACATCTTGGCAATGCATCAATAAACTATCTCTTAATATCACACGTGGATCTAATTATATGATAATCACATTACATTTGCATAATTCATCATTTGATCCACTGAGAATCACAGAATATGTAGTTTATAAAACTCTCAGATAACAAATATTAACCAGCCCATACAGATAATGTATCCCATTCAATATTTCTGAGGATTTTCACTGCTATCTCAGCACCTTGCCCTGGAACACAGCGCTAGCCTCCCTGATGCCCGCAGTAATGCTTCCGCTCCACCGCAAGTGCTAGCCTTTATAGGACTCCATGGAGGCTAGCTCTTCCGGGCTGCAAGATCATGCAGCGCCCCAGAGTGATCGTGGAGGGAGAGTAGGAACTATTAGTTCCCAGGTTTACTCTGCTCACAGGGAAAAGAAGTGGTGGATCAGGCCACCCTTTTTGCCACGGGATGAGAGGTGAGCATGCGATTTTTAGGGAGAGGAGGTGGAGTGTGTTAAATGATCTTGCATTTACAGAATCATATAGCACAAGCTTTTACGAGGTGTTAAATTGTCAGCCTGCACATCCTGACGGTAATTTGCACCAGCACTTTGTAATACCTAACTTGTCAAAATGCTAAAAATATATTGCGCTCACCATGTCAAAGAGATGCTTAAGCACAGTAAGCTTGCACAAGCTACCAGATGCCAGATGTTAACCACTTAATGATGGGATAGCTTTGCCTGTCAGAGACAGAGATGGGTTAATGCCAATGAGGCATACAGGCAGGGTTTTTTTTTAGCCGGTACGTACCTCTCGGCACGTACCAGCACCTCTTGCCAAGGTCTAATTTCTGCTGGCGTTCTTCTCTTCTCCACGAGGCGAGCGGCCACTGACATGCAGCTTGGCTGCTCACTGGAATGGGAACCACTTGACCAGCGCGAGATCTCGTGAGAACGCGGCTGGTCGGGTGGTTCCCAGTAAGCGGCCAAGCTGCATGCCAGCGGCCGCTCGCCTCGTGGAGAAAAGAAGAACGCCGGCAGGGCCTGGCAGCAGAGGTGAGAGCTGGGGGCAGTATGTACCCATGTGAGCTGGGGCAATATATACCCATGTGAGTTGGGGGCAGTATATATCCATGTGAGCTGGGGCAATATATATCCATGTGAGCTGGGGCAGTTTATACCCATGTGAGTTGGGGCAATATATATGCATGTGAGCTGGGGCAGTATATACCCATGTGAGCTGGGGCAGTATATACCCATGCGAGCTGGTGGCAATATATACCCATGTGAGTTGGGGGCAATATATACCCATGTGAGCTGGGGGCAGTATATACTCATGTGAGCTGGGGGCAGTATATACCCATGTGAGCTGGCCTGGGGCAATATATCCATGTGTGAGCTAGCCTGGGGCAATATATCCATGTGTGACCTGCTGGGGGCAATATATCCATGTGTGACCTGCTGGGGGCAAATATATCCATCTGTGACCTGCTGGGGCAAATATATCCATGTGTGACCTGCTGGGGGCAATATATCCATGTGTGAGCTGGCCTGGGGCAATATATCAATGTGTGAGCTGGCCTGGGGCATTATATCCTTGTGTGAGCTGGCCGGCAGCAATAGATCCATGTGTATGCTGGCCTGGGGCAATATATCCATGTGTGACCTTGGGGGGCAAATATATCCATGTGTGACCTGCTGGGGTAAATATATCCATGTGTGAGCTGGGGCAATATATCCATGTGTGAGCTGGGGGCAATATATCCAGTGTGAATAAAGGAGCTGGTGTTAATGGCAAATTATATCAACCTGGGCGAAACCAAATACACAGCCCAAAAAAGAATACGCAGCAAAGTATAGTTACAGGAGCAAAAACTGACTTTTTTTTCACGCGATTCAGCCAATCAGAATTAAGAACCACAATTGTCTCACGTTAAGTTTTTGCGCCTGTCAAAGTCAATCTGCGCATATATGCTTCATCAATAAAAAAAACACACACAACTTCTCAAAATTATTGCTTTGATATGTGTAGAATGTGTAACTATACTTTGCTGTGTATTTTTTTTTGGGCTGGTGTATTTGGTTTCGGCCAGGTTGATAGAATTTGAAATTAACACCAGCTTTTAGGAGCTGCTAAAATTATGCGCGCAAAGGCTGTGCGTTACAAACTGTGCATAGATTGTAATACCATCCGCGTACCAGCGCACAAACGCATTTGCGCTCACAATGTTAAGTATAGGATGCGCGAAGTACAGTAAGCTCGCACAGCGTTCGCGCAGGTTCACCCGCGGTAGACGTATACGCGCATTTGTTGCGCTGAGATTGTAATATGACGTTCTGCGCAAAGGGTTTTTCCCACCGCGTTAATGCGCTTTTGCGCGCGTGCAAACGTTTGCGTGAAGATTGCAATAGAGCCCTGAGAGTTTTGGATGGCTTCAAAATGTATAGTAAATATCTTGACAGTAATTTAAATTCTAAGGACCCTATTACAGTCTTAGATATGTGAGTGTTAACGCTAGGTTAAGTGAGTATAATGCATGCTCCACATACAGTATAATATCCCTAACTCTAAACCAGTTTGTAATCCATTAGCACATTTGTGATTGTGCTAGCTTGTGCGAGCTTACTATACTTTGTGCACCCTTTACTTAACATGGGGAGTGCACCCAGTAAATAGCATTAAGATACTGTAAGTAAGGTACTACAAAGTGCTAGCACTAATTACCGCAGTGATGCAATAACAAAAACATTAACCATGTCAGGACCCCTGTCTGGAGCCCCCCAGCACCCCACGTAAAGCCCGCCGTAAACGGAAGAAAGGCAAACCTGGTGCTGCGTTGTCATGAGTGCAGGGCAGCACTTCCATAACACTGCCTTCAGGATGTCCAACCTTGCTCTTAGCACTGGAAGCACCTGTTAATCCAGCAATCAAGTGACTGTTTGCCTACTTAAGGGTGGAGCACCCAGAAGGCAATGCTTCAGCATTATGGTTCCTGAGCCTGCAAGCCAAGCACACTGATCCAGAATCTATCCTGTGCTTCCCATCTGCATCAAGTCTCCCGAGCCATCCAGAGACTTCATCCTAGATCCCTGCATCCTGGTTTCCCGCTGATCAACTGTCTCCTGATTCCTCAGCTATTCAAGAAACCATCCAGCCCTTTTCCTGTCCTGTCTCGTATCCCCAGTAAGTCTCCTCCGTGTGTCTGCCCTCTGTGTCTTCTTGTATTGTTTCCTGCATCCCCTCGTATCCACCAAGATTCCATATTCCAGTTGGTCTCTTTCATCTTTAAGTTCTGCCCTGCATCCTGCATAACCTGGACTTATTATTTATCTGAATCCTACAATAAACCCCTGTTTTCCCTAACCTGGTCTCCGTGTGTCACTGCATCCTGGGTTCGGAATCTTACCTGTCACGCTGGTACCTTACAAACCACAGCTAGAAGCTGGTGGTAACTTATTCCGCTTCTGCGGAATCACTTAGCACCAAACTAAACCCCCCCCCAATAAATCAGATACTCTCATTCCGCGGCATGATCGGTGGCCTGATCCGCTCCTTCTGGCTGCCAGGAGCAGACTGAGACTGGAGACAAATAGCCACCAGTCTCCTTAGGCAGCCCTGTGCAATCTCTTGAGAGTAAGACAACACAGGGCTCGCAACCCGGCAGCTCAACCCTCCATGGAGTCCTATGGACTCCAGGAGATGATACTCACAGTGGCACAGAAGCGCTACTGCAAATATCAGGGAGGCTAATGCTGCGTTACGAGGCATGAATTAGCCCCGTAATATGTGGCTAAAAGGGGGAGGCTAAGGGAAAACGTGCAGGTTTTTGCCGCAAGTGTCCCCATTTTAATGCCAGGATCATAATATGGCCCTAAATGTATAATATCTAGAATTTGTTTCATCCTAATTGTTTCTCTTTTCAATGTTGTATATCTGTTCTGTATTTGTAATACTTATTTTTGGGTTGTATGTTTTTTTTGTGTAAAAATAACTCACAGTTCAGCTGAAAACTGCCTTTTATTCTTTTGCAGTGATTTGGAATAGGCTGCTGTAGTATAGCTGCTTTTTTTGTGTGTCCTATAAACTGCCACATATTGAAATTTTAATCCCCAGTCTCTCCAAAGCTGTGAACAAGTCATACTTGGTGATGTCATACTTGGTGAGGATCCATACAAGGGAGCAAGCGGGGTCCACAAATGAACCCATGCCAGAACTGCTCCTGCTGCAACCTGAAACCAGACAGCCCCATTCTCCTTTGTTCCTACAGATCCTGTTTTGTTTCTGTGCAGGATTTTGCTCTATCTCACCTGTGAGGAGAGAAAGGTGTCACTTGACTCTGTGTTGGACATGCTATATAAGACAGCTCCCTCAGTTATTGCATTACAACTGTTGTCCGTAAAAGTGTCCATCCAGGCAAGACGACTCGAAGGGCACACAACACAATTCTTAATAAGGTAAAAAAGAGAACCATAGAGTGACAGCTAAAGACTTGAAAAAAATCATTGGAATTGATTAACATCTCTATTCATGAATCTACTACATGGAAAACATTGATCAAACATGGTGTCCATGGCAAGACACCATGAAAAATATTGCTGCTTTCAGGAAAGTAGAAAAAAAGGATTGTTGCATAGCTGAGATTTGCCAAAGACCATGTTGACGCTCCACAGCACTACTGAGAAAATGTTTTGTGGACTGAAGAAACTAAGGTTGAGTTTTTTGGGAAGAACATGCAGCACTGTAAATGCGGAGTAAAAATGGGCATTGCATAGCAACATGTAAATATCATCCCAACAGCCAAGTACGGTTGAGGGCACATCATGCTTTCATGCATCTTTGCTGCTAGTGGGCCGGGAGCATTTGCTATCAAAGGAAAAATGGATTCCCAAGTTTATCAAGGTAAGTTGCAGGACAATATTAGGGTGGCTGTGCACCAGCTCAGGCTTGAGTGATGCAGCGCGAAATCTTGTATTATACAAACGATTTATTGATGATCTCTTTTTTATTTGGAAGGGGAGAGAGTCACAGCTGAAAGATTTTTTTCAACAACTTAATAACAATGATTGGGGGATTGTTTTGGACACCAAGTTTAGTAGACAAACCATCAACTTTCTGGACCTCGCTATCTATATAGAAAATATGGAGATTAAGATTAAGACCCACTTCAAGTCTGTAGATGCTAACAGTTTCATTCAATCGACTAGTTGCCATTCTCAGATATGGCTCCAAAGTATACCGGGCAGCCAATTTACCCGGATACGAAGAAACTGTAAAGAAGAACATATTTTTGATGAGCAAGTCCAAAAAGTTAAACAGGATTTTATTGAAAAGGGATACAAGGAAGAATTCCTCGATGCTACTATAACGAAGACGAAACAACGGGACAGGAAAGAAATGTTACAATATAAACCCCGACCAATTGTAAAAGGAAATCCATCTCCGGTAGTCCTATTTATTTATAATTTTAATTGTCAATCTAAAGAAATTAATCAAATTTTTAAAAAGTATTGGCCTATTCTGCTCGAAGACCCTGCTTTAAAAGAGATCTTGGGAGAAAAGCCGAAAATTATAAATAGAGGGACGAAGAATATCAAACAAAAAATCGTGAGAAGCTATAATTGTCATAAAAATAAAAAAGTGGAAAATCCATTTCAGCTTAAAGAAGGCTTCTATAGGTGTGGATCTTGTAATGCATGTAGAAATCTTAATTTAAGAAAACAAGTCACAACTGACCTTCCCCATGAGACCAACTATAAATTGAAAGGAATCCCCACTTGCCACTCTAAAAATGTGATTTATGCTTTAATTTGTTCATGTAACAAAATGTATATTGGAAGGACCACCAGACCCCTCCACACCAGAGTTATGGAACACATACGAAACATAAGAAATCAATTTGAACACCTGCACATTTTAGAGACCATCATGATGGAATACCTGTTGGTTTACTTTTATTCCCACTTAAAAGAATCAAGAAAAACTGGCGTGGAGAGGATTTTATTAAAAAAATGAATCAAGAAGAAATGAGGTTGATCTTCCATTTTAACACACTAATTCCTCACGGATTAAATACTGACTTTGAGTTGTGCCATTTTTTTATAATTTAGTTTGGAAGGTTGCTTTTATGTATTCCCCTCCATTGTGACCATACAATATGGAATTTTTAGTATACTTTTTCTTTTATTTTAGTAGTTATGTAATCTTTGTTTAAGGAATTTTTTACGTTAGGGACTGTTTGTAATTTGATGTTTTCTTCTCCTTCTATGTGCCCCCTTGGTATGTGTATTCGTTCCTCTGGGGGAATGACTACTGAGCACTATGTGCCATCCAAAGACTCAAATTGACTAATGGAATGCATAAACAGTTCCCTCATTCACCGTCCGGGATATCACAGCGTGTAAAGATCGCTCTACGTCTATGATTCATCGCTCTGTTTACATGGGGATCCATGGAGATTGTTGCGACGGACGTCATTGGACTGCGCCGAGATCAACGTGCCGGGACGTACCGAGTTAGACGGTTCCCCTTCTACAATATAAAAGGACGGTATTGTATTGGGACGGTAATTCCTTCTTTTTATTTTTTTCTTTGCTACTGATGAAGCGCCTGGTAAAGTGCGAAACGTGTATAGCTGTTTGCCCCTATTGTTTTAATAGTTATCCATGTATGAGAAATAAAAGCCTTGACTGATTAAGCCTGAGACCTTCCCAGCCCATACCCCAATAACCTGAATAAAACACAACGCATATATGTCAGTTGGAATGTGCATGGGCCACAGCTTTATTAAACCATATACAACCATCCCTCGCAGTGCTTACTCACAACCCTGCCCTATCGCTCCATGCAATAGGCATTACCAAACCACAAATGAGCTCGATGGCGGCTCATACATCCTTTAAGCACTGCTGTCCAGGGAAAACCGCCAATCTTCAGCTGTGACACGATGGGATGAAATCCAAGGGTGGGTGGGCGGGTCTCACCTTGATGCACTTCTCACATTGGCAGGAACAAGAGGAAGAACCCTGCACCCATCACCAGCATATATAGTCCAGGTAAGCAACACTGTTGCAAACACACCACCAATAACACCATAGCTTTTCCTTGACTGACAGGCCCATGCATCATCCAGCCCCCCCCCCTCCTGAGGGGCCCCAGGGATTCTACACCCTTCCAGATCCTTCCTTAACTTACAGGCCCAGGCCATCAGTCATGTCCCCCTTCCTGAAGGTCCAGGGGGTTCTTTCCTTTGAAGGCTAAAAAAAGAAAAAAGATTTTGTTTATTTTGTTGCTCCAAGTACTTATTAGTTCGGGAGACGACGAGTACCAGGAAATCCATCCACCTGGAGATACGGGCAATCAAGTTGGCCCATTAACACTTGAGAGGCGATCATATGAGAGCTGGAAGCTCTCACAAACCGTGAGTGCACACTTGGCGGTTTAAATATTGTTAAAGTGATCATTACAGCATATTACGCTATGTAACCTTTTTCCCTCTTTTTGAGGTATATACAAGACAACATACGTACTCCCTCATTGAAAAAAGTCTAAGAAGATTAAAAAGAAAAGAACACATTTCTTTGCTTTAACCCTTTCGCTGCTGAGGCTTTTCCCGCCCCTGTGCTGAGGTCATTTTTTACCTGTTTTGCGCATCATGTTTAAACCTGTTTTGAAGGCTTATTTTAGTATATGACATCGACATATTATATATCGTTCTTTCCGTCAGACTCGGTAGATTCATAATATGTCATTATTATATGTATACGTTATGTCATGTTTGTATATTATAACAAAAAATGCAATAAAATATGTATTTTCAATAATTTACAGCGTGTAAAGTGTTTTTTTTCACATTTTAACATGCGAGCAATTGCGGTTATATTTTGTATGGGGTGCGCTTGTTAAAAAAATTAGAGATGGGGTCTCGTTACATTTTTTTTTGGGGAAAATGACACCATTTTTAACAAACGCACCGCATACAAAAATCGTTAATGCAGCATCATTGTTCACATTATAATTGAAATGGGAACAATATTGCTGCATTAACAAAACGAAAAAAAAAAAAAAAAGTGTTTATTTTTTTTTTTTTTTTTTTTTTTTTTTTTTACATTTTTTTTTACTTTCATGTTTGGTATCGTTGGAACGGCCATGCTCTGGCCGATCCAACAATATCAAAATTTAACCCCTAACTGCCACGGATCGGGAGATAGGGAGTTCATTGGAACTCCCTATCTCCACAGTTCGTGGCAGTTAGGGGTTAATGCTAGGACTGGCGTCATCGTGCTGCGCACGATGACGCCAGTCCTCTGGGGGAGTTCCCGGAAGCTTGGCCGACATCCAAGATGTCGGCCAGCTCCCGGGAAGGATCGCAAATCGGCGCTTTTCAGCGCCGATTTGCGATCCAGCTCCCCAGGGGTTAATGCCAGGCATCATTTGGAAGGGCAGGCTGTGCCCTTCCAAATGATGCCTGGGTTAAGCCCCTGTGAGCCGCCGATCGGGAGGGAGAGAGGTCCGAAGGACCTCCCCCCCCCCCCCCTCCCTTTCAGGCGCCTCCTCCGCACATGCGGGGGGGCGCCTGAATTATGTGTCATCGCGGGGGCGCGATGACACATAATAATGGCTGCCACTGCTCCGGATGCCGGGCTGACATCCAGGATGTCAGCCCGCACCGGAGGGGCCAGCGATCGGCCGGAACCCGGCCGAACGCTGACCCCAATGCGAGGACGCGCTCAGCGCGTCCTCAGCATACCAGGGGCAATGCTGAGGACGCGCTGAGCGCGTCCTTAGCATTGAAGTGGTTAAGGAAATTTTCTTTTCTTTCTTCCCCCTTTTTTTCTTGTTTATCTGTATATTGCATTGTTTTTGTTTACGGAGGAGCGCTGCCTATTTGTGTGTATCCTAACTGCAATTTTGAGGTATTGGAGAGTACCTTTCTTTTTGGGCTTAATATAGCGATTTCCCCCCCTCCCTATGGTCTAAGCGCACTACTACAATTTGTTTTTTCATTGAGTGATGCAGCAGGACAATGATCCGGCTGGGTGGAGTAGAGGTAACATCACTGCTCTATAACTGTGGAGAGAGACTGTGGAGACACAGGTTTGATCCCGGCAAGAGCACCTCTCCAGTAAGTGTCCTTGGGCAAGACACCTAACGGTACATACTCGCCACCCAGGACATACTTGAAAAACAAGAGAAATCTCAATGTATCCTTCCTGGTAAAATCCTTTCTCAAAAAAAAAAATATATAAAAGTAAATCCACTGCAGAATGACTTCAAAGAAAGAAAATCCACCTTTTGGGGTGCCCGAGTCAGGGCCCAAACCCATAAAGAAACTGTGTAATGACCTCAAGAAAGCTCTTCACACCAGATATCCTAAGAATATGGCTGAGCTGAAGCAGTTCTGTAAGGAAGAGTATTCTAAAATCCCCCTGAACAATGTGTAGGTCTAGTTTGCAGCTGCTGAAGCACGTGGTTGAGGTTATTGCTGCCAAAGATGGGTCAACAAGCTATTATAGCAAAGTGCTCACATACATTTCCCACAACACTGTGAATGTTCAATGAGATGTGTTCAGTAAAGATATGAAATATTATAATTGTTTGGGGGTCATAGCATGTCATCTTAGTTTCATCAAAGTCACAATTATAGACAAACACAATATGGTCAATCCCTTGCCGCAAGGCGGTTTGTGCCCAGAGGTGGGGCATTAATGCCGGGGTAGTACACCCCCTTGCAGGCTGCTGCGGCAGGTCCCTCCTTCGGCACGCCTATGCAGCTAACACCTGACGTTTAACCATTTTCCACCATGGGGGCATACCATGCCGTCCTCGCGGCAGGTCAGTCTTAATGTTGTGGGATGGCATAGCACGTCCCATTAGCGTCTATGGGCAGCGACAGTCCTGCGCACCAGTTGGCATAACTCAGGTCGTCCCCCTGTAGCTAATGACACACACCGTTCGTCAGTTGCGTAGGCGAGCCGGTTCAGGGACCCCGCCGGTGTTAAAGCCCCACACACTGTGTTTGTCTATAATTATGACTTTGATGAAGATAAGATGACATTTTATGATCACTTAATGCAGAAAACCAACCAATTCCAAAAAGTTCCAATTGTATTTTATGTATGTACAGTGGCAAGAAAAAGTGTGTGAACCCTTTGGGATTACGTGGAGTTTTGCATGAATTGGTCATAAAATCTGCTCTGATCTTCATCTAAGTCACAACAATTTGAAAAACACAGTCTGCTTAAAATAATACAACACAAACATTATATGTTTTCATGTTTTTATTGAACAGAACATGTAAACATTCACAGTGCAGGGTGGAAAAAGTATGTGAACCCCTAGCCTAATGACTTCTCCAAGAGGTAATTGGAGCCAGGAGTGAGCCAAACTTGAGTCCAATCAGTGTGATATTATTGGATGTGTTGCTGAAAGCTGTCCTGCCCTTTAAAAACACACACCAGTTTTGGGTTTACTGGTTTCAAGAAGCACTGCCTGACGTGAACCATGCCTCGCAGAAAAGAGCTCTCAGTGGACCTACGATCAAGAATTGTTGACTTGCATGAAGCTGGAAAGGGTTACAAAAGTATCTCCAAAAGCCTTGATGTTCATGTGTCCACGGTAAGACAGACTGTCTACAAATGGAGAAAGTTCAGCACTGTTGCTACTCTCCCTAGGCATGGTCGTCCTGTAAAGATGACTGCAAGAGCACAGCGCAGAATGCTTAATGAGGTAAAGAAGAATCCTAGAGTGTCAGCTAAAGACTTACAGAAATCTCTGGCACATGCTCACATTTTTGTTGACACATCTACAATAAGGAAAACATTAAACAAGAATGGAGTACATGGGAGGACACCACAGCGGAAGCCATTGCTGTCCAAAAAGAATATTGCAGCACGTTTGAAGTTTGCAAAAGAGTACCTGGATGTTCCACAGCACTACTGGCAAAATATTCTGTGGACAGATGAAACCAAAATTAAGTTGTTTGGAAAAAACACACAACACTATGTGTGGAGAAAAAAAGGCACCGCACACCAACATCAAAACCTCATCCCCACTGTAAAACATGGCGGAGGGAGCATCATGGTTTGGGGCTGCTTTGCTGCCTCAGGGCCTGGACGGATTGTTGTCATTGATGGAAAAATGAAATCCAGAGTTTATCAAGACATTTTGCAGGACAACATAAGACCATCTGTCCGCCAACTGAAGCTCCGCAGAGGATGGGTGATGCAACAGGACAATGACCCAAAGCATACAAGTAATTCAACAAAAGAATGACTTCAACAAAACAAAATACGCCTTCTGGAATGGCCCAGTCAGAGTCCTGACCTCAACCAGATTGAAATGCTGTGGCATGACCTTAAGAGAGGGATTCACACCAGACATCCCAAGAATATTGCTACACTGAAACAGTTTTGAGAAGAGGAGTGGTCCAAAATAACTCCAGATCGTTGTACAGGTCTGATCTGCAACTACAGAAAACGTTTGGTTGAGGTTATTGCTGCCAAAAGAGGGTCAACCAGTTATTAAATCCAAAGGTTCACATACTTTTTCCACCCTGCACTGTGAATGTTTACATGTTCTGTTCAATAAAAACATGAAAACATATAATGTTTGTGTTGTATTAGTTTAAGCATACTGTGTTTTTCAAATTGTTGTGAAGATCAGAGCAGATTTTATGACCAATTCATGCAAAACTCCACGTAATCCCAAAGGGTTGACATACTTTTTCTTGCCACTGTATGTATTTATACATATTGGTTTCTAGAAACTGAAAATCCTCAAACTAAGGCAGAGATAGTTTGAAGCATCTGAACAGCTGCTTTCAAACCACACCATGAATGGGATTCAATAAATCTGGAAAGAAGACTAAAGCTCTTATGGTCTAGTGGGCTGACATTAACTCATTTTACGAATATGTGTTTGAGGAGCTTTGATTGGTTCTTCTGATCTCAAGATAAACACCAAGGTAATAAGAATCAAATCTTTACTATGGAGCTTGTAAATCACTTAAAAATAATAAAATACAGTTCTGCCTCTTGCCTCTTTGTCTGTACTTTTGTGGTTCGAACACCTCGTTGTCAGTTACTGAAATAATAATTGGCATTTTTATGGAATTTTTCACCCGCAGAGACACCATTTCAAATTAGTATGGCCACTGAAAGAGACTGGGCATTAGGCCACCTACGAGATTAAAAATATGAATAGAAAAAAAATAGTAAATGAAATAGACTTGGGAAATGTAGTAAATCATCTTCTGCAACTTTCTGATAATGTAAAATAGCTGTGTTTGACACTTGGACTACCCTTTGCATTCTGATAACACACGGAAAGGTTAAAACACCTACACAGACAAGGACATGATTAGGCAGACAGCTACTAATACTTTTGATTAATTTGCTGGTCTTCACTTGAGCAATTGAAAGACAACATTTTAAAAAAAGGAAAAAATATACCAATGTTACATTTTCTCAGATTAGCAAAATTGTGTCTGCATTATTAGGCTGTTTTTACTGATATCTGCCTTAAGAACATTCATGTTAAATATGTGTATGATATGGGACCCATCAGAAATATAAACCGGTGTTTAAAGAGACACTCTAAACATCCTGACCACTTCACAGTTATAAGGCGGTCAGGATATTCAACCAGAAATTTGGTGCTGTTTCTTTCCCTGCACTTCGGGGAATCAAATTCCCCGACCCTGCAGTGAATTCAGCATTCACCGCAGGGTCTCCGAAGTGCAGAGAAAACCCACCGAACGCATCCGAAAAACCGCCGCAAAACCACCAAACCGGATGGAAAAACTGTCTCAAAACCAGCAAAAAACATTGGATCCGATAAGTCATATCAAACCCGCCGAACGCATCCGAAAAAAGCCGATGATCCGCCAACCAGAGCGCTGAAAAGTCGTCGGAAAAAGCCGACACGCCGATGAACAGGATAAAAATAGAAAGCCCACAAATTTTAAAAGCTGCTTGCAAAAAAACTACTACATGAAATATATAAGGGCCTACGAATAATAATAAAAAGGTCTGTTACAGGAAAAAAAACACTGTTTAAAAAAAAAACAGGAATTTTTTTTCCCAAAAATTCAGTAAAATGCCAAAAAAATCCTAAAAATAATTAATAGCTAAAGAGATTATTTGCTGCAAATTAAAAGAATAAATATTTAATAAAAATGGAAATATTTTTTACATTGAAACCTATGGGATTCGCCTGATTAAACCTGCTGAATGAAACCACAGAAAATCTGGTAATTTCACTGACATTTCTCTGCTGTTCTGTGTTCTCCGAATAGATTAACCATTGATTCTCTATGGGGGATTTCAC
Organism: Leptobrachium leishanense; assembly: GCA_009667805.1. Lineage (NCBI taxonomy): Eukaryota > Metazoa > Chordata > Amphibia > Anura > Megophryidae > Leptobrachium > Leptobrachium leishanense. The sequence continues at coordinate 117,882,360 of CM019073.1, forward strand.
TGCTGCCAAACAGTACCGTTTCGCTGGCAATTCGCCAATATTTGGTGAACTGCTCGCTTTTTGAATACCCCCCACCCATGATCTGCCTATGAGGGGTTAACCCCTGGCGTACAATATACGTCCTGCCCACGGGTCTCCCTTAGACCCACGGACGTACATGGTACATCAGCGGACTCCTAACCTCCCTCCCGCCGATACTTACCTCCCTCGCCGGCTCCCACGGCGTCTATGGCAAGCTGGAAGCTTGCCTTGCCGTTTCCTGGGTGCCGGACGATCCGATGAAAACGTTCTGAATGAGCTCAGCGCACATAGGTGAACTGGCTCAGCAGTGACGGGGTTAAAAAGCAAAAACATGTAAAAATTGGGTATTTCTATTCTCCGGACAAAATTTTTAAACTATTTAGTCGGGGTCTTATTTGGTGGTTGTAGATTTTGGGGATTAAATTACAAAAAAGTGTGTTTTTACCATTTTTTCATCATATTTCTTATTTTTTTTATAGTAAATTATATGATATGATGGAAATAATGGTATTTTTAGAAAGTCCATTTAATGGCGGGAAAAATGGCATGTAATATGTGTGGGTTGAATAAATGAGTAAGAGGAAAATTTGACCTAAACACTAACAGCGCAGAAACGTTAAACAGCAGCAGGCACTAAAGGAAGGAATTGCTTAAAACCGCCCGGTCACTAAGGGGTTAAATCAGAGCAAGAGGGATGTATGACTTTCTCTGATGAAATCCATCTACTGATGGCCATGGGTTGGTGGGTACAGGGGGACAGAGGTACCCTTTTCTGTAGGCAATGGCTTTCAAGAGTAGATGAGATTTGCAGCATCCTGATTCTCTCCTGTTTATTACTTCATAGAAATACTCTTCTGCTCTCCTTCAAATTGCTGTTTATCTCTCTCATTAATTTAAAATAACCGTCAGTCTCCTTAGAGCTATTATATTTTATTACTTTTCTTGTATCAGATGATTACTATATTATACTTCTGCTCCTTTGGGGGCAGGACTGGCCACAGCTGCACCCCGGTCCTCTTATAATTATTTTATAGTTTATAATGAACAATTTGAAGGGATAAACAAAGAAGCCAAGCAAGTAGCATTATGGAATATTTGTATATGACACATCATTTCTTGAAAAGTAACAAACTCATGGATTCCTTTAAAAGCAGGGCTTTTTTAATGGTGATATGCGCCATTCTCAATACTGGCACCTACCGGCATAGCCAATGCTCCTGCACTAGCATGCAGAGGACGTCTCTAGCCATTGTCGAAGTCCCATGGCTCAGCACCTATGTGATGCAGATCGGAGACTTCTCCCGAAGAGGGGCTGAATATTTTGGATCTTGTCAAGATCTGATATCTTGGATGCCAGCCCTATCTGCGGGACCTCTCCCCCACCCACTGATGTCATCACACATTGGCATGATGAAATTATAAAGGAACTACCCCTCGCCCCTTGCCGTGCAGGGAATTCCTTATTGAGGAGATACAGCGGTCATTTGGACCCCCATATATCCGGATTCATAGAAGCTAAAGGGTCATGTGAGGTGTCATTGTAAAGGCCAAAGCATGGCCTTTCCCATGTTATCAAACATGAACAGATTTTCAATTATAAAGTGAACAATAATGCTGCACCGTGGAGCTCTGTGATATGCTCATACACACTGCTCACTACTCTGATTTTATTGCTGTGGGGTTCTGTAATACACACATACTTACTACACATTACTCTGAGTTTTATTGCTGGGAGCTCTGCGATAACCATGGGTGTGTTTGGTGGATATAGTTTGAGGGTGGCAGCAGCAATTCATCCTTGGGCCCAAGCAGCACAATATACATGGCTGGCCCTGGCTCTATTAATTGGCTGCATGCTGGCATGCGTCCTCTATTCATTGGCTGCATGAGAGAGAACGCCATGTTTTCATTGGCTGCCTGCTACCTGTCGCTTTATGATGCTTCATGGTGAGTACCTCCACCTTTTTTTATTGAAAAATCACTGTTTAAAAATAAATTGACACACCGGGCAGTTATGAAATAATTTAACTATCTGCGTTGACATTTGGAATTGTGTTTCAGAGGTGAAGTCTCCAGTTCCAAAGAATTGAAGTAAAATATTGAAGGCAAGAAAATATGCCTAGATTTTTAATTTATCCTAGAATGGAGAACACAAATATAATTCCACAGATTTAGTTTTGGCATATTTGCCTAAAGTTAAGATCTTCCTCAAACTAAAGGGCATTCCAAAAGAGGAAGTGCTTGTTTTTTTTTGTAGATTCAATATTACTCTCTGCCAGATGTAGTGTGGAGGGCAGAGGTCTCTCAAATCTTATTTTTACTTGTAGGTCTTTGGGCTTTTGAGTGTATGTGATGCATTTTCTTGTATATTGTGAGTATACTTGTGGCAAGTCTGTTGACTTTACCATGTTGCACTTGAGCAATGGGAATTGTTGCATGTACTAAAGGTTGTAGAGGTCTCTCTGTGACTTCTCAGTTTGGAAAATGAGATTCAACAAGAAATTTTCAGGGTTATTCAAAGAGATTCGAATGGCTGCCGAAAGGGAACCGAACGCTGAAAATCAGCATTCGGTTACCTTTCTTGGCCATTCGGCTATCCAGAGAGCAGGCAGTTCGCCAAATGTTGGCGAATTGCCTGCACATACGGTGCCTGTTCAGTGCCTGTTCGAGGGCAGTGAAATCTCGATAGCTTTGTCTATTCAGAGAACAAAACCCAGCAGTGAAAAGTTGCCGAATTGCCCTGCCATTCGGTTGCTTCATGCAGCAGATTTATTCTGGCGAATCCCATAGGCTTCAATGTTAAAAATATTCCCATTTTAATTCAATATCTAATAAACCGTTGATTATAATATTCCACAGTAAAAAGTCTCTTTATTTATAGATTTTTTTGGGATATTTTAAGCATTTTTGGGGATTTTTTTGCCAAAAAATGTTTGCCCATTTTTTTTTTTTAATCGTTTGTTCTTTTTTCTGTAACAGCCCTTTTTATTATCATTCCTTGGACCTCATATGTAAATTTCAGACATCTTCACAAAGTAGTTTCTTTGCAAACAGCGTTTCACTTTTCAAATATTCAAGCAAACTTTTTTTTTTTTAACTTCATTCGTCTGCGGTGTCGGGTTTTTCCGGCGGCTGCGCTGCGTGTGATCGGCTCCTGCTCGGATTTTTTCCACCGTTTTCGGCGGGGTTGATCCAGAAGTTTTTGCGGGTTTTCCGTGTGCCTTCGCCGGGTTTTGCAGTAAGTTTTCGGCGGGTTTGCAGCGACTTTTCTCTGCATTACGGCGGCCCTGTGGTGCTTGCTGAATACACTGCAGGATCGCTGAAATGGGATCGCAATTCGTGCTGAATAGAAAAGAGCGAAAAGTAACCGAACGTGCGGTGACTTTTTCGATTCTCTTTGAATAACCCTCTGTATTGATTATACGCACAAGGGAAATCCTTTCAGCTCTTTTTGGGGTCTTAACTAAGCTTGGCACAAACCCAGCAGGCACACTTAACCACTTTGCTGTGAACAACGTTTTTCAAATGCCATCGACAGCCACTGCTGTGTGTGGACAGCAGGTGAAACATATCACCCAGCATACTCTACTTCCGATGGTTCCTTTGGTGATCTTCTTCCCAGTGGACCAGCTTGAGTGGTGATAATGTTTCAGAATTGTGAACATTCACTATATAAGAGTTAATCCCTTCACTACCGAGATCGAGATATCTCAGGCTTCAAAGGCACCATCCTGTGCCCCGATATCGAGATATCTCGATCCGCAGATCTGCTGCCCAAAAGCAAATTAAATTCTTTGCTGCAAACAAATTTCATTTGCTTTTGGGCTGCAGAAGGTGCCCCCAAAGTTTTAGCTCTGTGGACATAATGCCAAAAGAGCTAAAACTGTGTAATATCGGCGAAAGATGCCTTGACATCGGGCATTCAGCAGCCAATGCAGGTGGAAAAAAAATCGAGCTGCAACTGTAACGGCTGTAACTCAATTTTGCAGTAGCCACTGGCCAAATAGGTTATTTACAGTAAGAAATACAATGGGAATATGGCCAAATATTTCTTACTGTATAATTAATTAAAAATTATTCTACAAAAAAACACTGTTTTCTGAGAAAATCACTTGGTAGTGAAGGGGTTAAAACAGGACCACCTTTACGAAGATTCAACCATGATTCATGGACTAGAAACTTAGTAAAAAACAAGTTTTTTTTAACCAAATTGTCACACTGTGCAGGTTTAATATGTTAATGGTTTTGCAGTCTTGAAATGTTGCATTCACTCTTCATCAATAAATATGCCACTAATATACCCAGAGAAGTGCCTGGTTCTCCATCTTTTGTTCTCCAGTATTCTGTAGGTTGTTGTGTGAACAGTTTTTGTAGTAGAAACACTTGTAACCTCTTATGTGACGTGGATAGGTGTGTTATATTCCAAAAACTAAATGCTGCACAGTGAAAAAATATATATTTTTTTTTTTTTAGTTTCAGAAGGGGATAAAAACAATTGTCAAAAATGAAATGATTTGAATCAGACACAGTTTGTCTCTTTAAAATTATTTGTTTTCATGAAATTACTAGATTTTCTATGCAGGGACTAGCAGCGATGATGTCAAAAGCACATCTTGTTGCAGAAATTGGGTTTGTTCAATTTTTGCTCCTTAAAAATTGTAGGGAGTATGACTGGGCAAAAGACCACCCACTCAAATGCTCAGCAGCTCCAACAGCATCAGTCATTTTACTTTCATCCACTGTGATAGTTGACTTACACCAGAGGGAAGCAGAAAGTGCAAGAGATGGCAGCAGGATGCACTACGTGAAGAAGGCAGGCTGGCAGAGCCAGTATTATTCTCTGGGCAATGTTCCACAGGAGACGTAAGTCCTGACATTCATGTGGATGTTACTTTGACACACACAACCTACCTAGATATTGTGCAGACCATGTACACCCTTCATGGCAATGGTGTTCCCTGATGGCAGTGGCCTATTTCAGCAAGATAATGCACCCTGCCACAATGCAAACATTGTGCAGGTAAGGTTTAAGGAACATGACAAACATTTCAAGGCATTGCCTTGACCTCCCCAAATCTCAATCCAACTGAACATCTGTGGGATGTGCTGGAACAACAATTCTGATCCATGGAGGCCCCATCTCACAACTGAAAGGATCATCTGCTAATGTTTTGATACCAGATACCAGAGGGAATGTTCAGACGGCTTTTGGAGTCCATACCTCAACACATCAGAGCTGTTTTGGCAGTATGAGGGGGACCTACATGATAATAGGCAGGTGGTTTTAATGTTATCGCTGATCAGTGTAACAAAATGTTGGGAATCATCCAGACAGGGTATCCCTGAATGGTCTAATGACTTCCACTACCTGATCAATCACTGACTGATCCCCCAGCCTAAGGTCTCAACTCTTGTACTAGTTTTCCCTTTATCTGGCCAGATCACCTCTCCAGTAGGGATGAGCTGTTCGGTTCGATCAGTTCAGAGTTCGAGTCGAACTTTGGCTGTTCGCAAGTTCACGAACTTCGAACTTTTTGGCGTGTTCGGTTCGAGTTCGCAAAAAAAATAAAAAATTTGAAAAAAGTATAAAAAATGCGTAAAAAATACAAAAAAATCTAGAAATAAAGAGACTCTTTACTGCAGAATATTATAAGCAACGGTTTATTAGATATTGAATTAAAAACTAAGGTGTACATGCAAGATTCTCACCTCTAAATGACCTGTGTTTTCAAACGGCATAAACAACATGTGTTTTTAGTCTGGTCTAATCAATTTGATACATTGTATGTATGTAGACTATACTGAGGGTGTGGTGTCTGCTTCTGAGAAGTGTTAATTTCTCTACTTAGCCCCTTAAGGACCAATGACATAACTGTTACGTCACAAATGCATTGACTTTAAAGACCCTTGCTCATTAAGGGGTTAATCTTCTTCTAATATGCTGCATTTCACTGCTGTGTGCTCAGCTCATATTTACCTCTTTCGCTAATCATGTTTAAACGCGATTTAAAGCCACATTTTATTAAATAACCCAGACATATTCGATATCGTTCTTTCCGGCAGACTCCGCAGATTCATAATATATCATTTTTATATGTATACGTCATGTCCTGCCTGTATATTATGACAAAAAATGCAATAAAAATAGAATTTTTAATCATCTGCAGTGTGTAAAGTGGTTTTTTGTCACATTTTAGCACATGAGCGTTTGCGGTTATGTTTTCTATGGGGTGCGTTCGTACAAAAATTATAAAAGGGGAATTGTTACATTTTGTGGGGGGAATTACGTGATTTATAGCAAACGCACCACATAGAAAAAATCATTAGTGCATCATCGTTCACATTATAATTGAAATGTGAACAATATTGCTGCATTAATAAAAATAACACACCAAAAAAATACGTTTTAAATTTTTTTTTTTTTTTTTTTTTTACTTTATACCTGGTCATGTTGGGTATCATTCAAAAGGCCATGCTCAAGCCTTCCGATTGACACCCTCCATGATCCCCTAGCTGCCTGGAGATATTGGGGTTCAAATGAACCCCCTATCTCCACCAGGGGATTGGCCTGGGCAATATATATACAGTTGTGTTCAAAATTATTCAACCCCCACTGAAATTGAGTGTTTTGGCCAGTTTGACATTGATTTTGATCATTCAGTCATCTTGCTTACAATTAAATCAAAGAGGCACGTGTAGGTCAGACAAATATAACATAACATTTATAATGAAATAACCACAAATGTCTTTTCTGTGCTCACATCATTATCAGTTTTATTCAACCCCCAAGTGACATTCAATCTTAGTACTTAGTACAACATCCTTTTACAGTTATAACAGCTTTTAAACGTGAAGCATAGCTTGACACAAGTGTCTTGCAGCGATCTACGGGTATCTTCGCCCATTCGTCATGGGCAAAAGCCTCCAGTTCAGTCACATTCTTAGGCTTGCGCACTGCAACTGCTTTCTTTAAGTCCCACCAGAGGTTCTCAATCGGATTTAAGTCAGGTGACTGCGATGGCCACTCCAAAATGTTCCAGCCTTTAATCTGCAACCATGCTCTAGTGGACTTGGAGGTATGCTTGGGATCATTGTCCTGTTGAAAGGTCCAACGTCTCCCAAGCCTCAGGTTTGTGACGGACTGCATCACATTGTCATCCAATATCTCCTGGTACTGAAGAGAATTCATGGTACCTTGCACACGCTGAAGCTTCCCTGTACCTGCAGAAGCAAAACAGCCCCAAAGCATGATTGACCCCCCGCCATGCTTCACAGTAGGCAAGGTGTTCTTTTCTTCATAGGCCTTGTTCTTCCTCCTCCAAACATAGCGTTGATCCATGGGCCCAAACAGTTCTAATTTTGTTTCATCAGTCCACAGAACACTATCCCAAAACTTCTGTGGTTTGTCCACATGACTTTTGGCATACTGCAGTCGACTCTTCTTATTCTTTGGAGACAGCAAGGGGGTGCGCCTGGGAGTTCTGGCATGGAGGCCTTCATTACGCAGTGTGCGCCGTATTGTCTGAGCTGAAACTTCAGTACCCACATCTGACAAATCTTTTCTCAGTTCCTCAGCAGTCACACGGGGACTTTTCTCCACTCTACGCTTCAGGTAGTGCACAGCAGTCGAAGTCAGCATCTTCTTTCTGCCACGACCAGGTAGCGTTTCAACAGTGCCCTTTGCCTTGAATTTGCGAATGATGCTTCCTATGGTCTCTCTTGGTATGTTTAACATCTTTGCAATCTTCTTATAGCCATTGCCCTTCCTGTGAAGAGTAATCACCTCTTCTCTTGTCTTCCTGGACCATTCTCTTGACTTCACCATGTTTGTAACCACACCAGTAAATGTCTAGAAGGAGCTGAGTATCACAGTCATTTTAAAGCTGCCTAATTGGTGCTTATTATGCTTTATTGCTGCTCCGTGACATCCACAGGTGTTTTCAATACCTGATTGAAAACACTTGAATGAACCTCTGTTCTTCAGAGTGGTAGTCTTTAAGGGGTTGAATAATTGTGTCAATGAAGAATTCACAAAAGAAACATTTACTACTGTATTACAAAACCAATTGATGTCATTTTAGTTGCATATGGTTCTTTAAAAAGTCCTTGTAGGATTTCATTCTGAATACAATTACAAATGTACACTAAATTCCCTAAAACCCTTTACAGCATTGGGGGTTGAATAATTTTGAACACAACTGTACGCATGATGTGAGCTGGCCTGGGCAATATATATATATATACGCATGATGTGAGCTGGCCTGGGCCTGGGCAATATATATAAACACGATGTGAGCTGGTCTGGGCCTGGGCAATATATATATATGCATGATGTGAATTGGCCTGGGCCGGGGCAATATATATACGCATGATGTGAGCTGGCCTGGGCAATATATATATACGCATGATGTGAGCTGGCCTGAGCCTGGGCAATATATAGACGCATGATGTGATCTGGCCTGGGCAATATATATAGGCATGATGGCACATCTGTGACTGTCTGTGAGCATGATGTGGGCTGGCCTGGGCAATATATATATATACGCATGATGTGAGCTGGCCTGGGCAATATATATATACGCATGATGAAAATTTGCAAAGGATAAGGCACGCAAAGTGAAATTTTGATGTGTCTGAAATTGAAACTTACGTAACAACTCTTTTTTTTTTGTTAATTTATATTTGTTCAAGACAGTTAATTTTAATTTGTTTAATAGAGCTAATTTAAAATGGTTTAATACAGTTTATTTATATTTATTTTACCTTTACTATTGGTGCTTTTCAAACTTTATTCTTAAATAAAAAGAAATTTAGCAGTTTCATGTTGTGTCGTTTTCTGGGGGATTTTTGGGGGGGGTGCAAGTAGCTGGTCTTGCCTAGGGCGCAAAATAGTCTAGCACCGGCCCTGACCGCATGGTCCACCCCTGCACTCTTCCACAATACCACAGAGGGGTTACTGTATGAATGCACTTGCTGGCCTGGCACCAAAAGCACAATATCTGGGTGCACTGACGCCTTTACCAGATTCATATCTTTTTAATATAGGACCGCATGGTCCACCCCTGCACTCTTCCACAATACCACAGAGGGGTTACTGTATGATAGTACTTGCATGCCTGGCACTAAAAGCACAATATCTGGGTGCACTGCCACTGACGCCTGTACCAGATTCATATCCTCAGAGGGGTTACGGTGTGACGGCACTGTTGCCGATGCTAAAAGCCCAATTTTAAAGCACCTATTGTTACTTTCATCCAAAGCCTGCATAAGTTTCACAATAATTTAGCCAAAAAGTCACTAAACTTTTTTCTGCGCATCCTAAAATGTCTTTTCATACAGGCTGCCGCCCCAAGCAGTTGTTTATGAATAGATTAAAGGAAAAGCATTTACCGTCATTTGAAACGTCATTTTTTTGTTTTTAAATGTTTCTATACATCCTAGAAATCCGCCACTTCAAGGGCAGGTTATGGGGACCTCCTAGGCACGATATTTGAAGGAATTTTTCGTTTTTATTTTTAACCCTTATTACATGGAAAACTCACTGTCTCTTTAAAAACATTTTTTTTAAACTTTTTGTTCTTGTTTCCTGTCCCCCAGGGCACTACCCGGATCCCCATACACCTTTTATAGGCAAATATCTAGCATATATGCCCTCTTGGAGGGCACTCTAAAAATCAAATTTTGAGTCCCATTGACTTGTATTGAGTTCGAGTTCGAATTCGAACATTTGGAAAGTTCGAGTGCGAACTGAACTCGGGGGTGTTCGGCTCATCACTACTCTCCAGTAAGTGTCTTTGGGCAAGACACCTAACGGTACATACTTACCTACCACACAATATTGACTGTGGAGTCCAGTGATAAAATCTCTGCCCTTCGACCATGGAGAAGCAAGTCAAATTCCGTGAAACACATTCCTCCAAAACAACTGTGGAGAAGCAAGTCTCGACTTTATGAGAAGCAGGTTCAACCCAACCACCAGGTCGCTGCTCTACAATCATGGAAAAGCTGACTCCGATCCCACTCAGAAGACTCCACCAGCAAGTGTCCTTGGGCAAGACACCTAACGATATGGAGGCGCCTACCTCACAAAAATAATTGTACTTCTCATATACAGAATGCAAGTTCCCTTTGGAACAGGGTCCCCCTGAATCAGGCCGTATCATCCATGTTTGGTATTCTAATGCATCAACCCCTTGTACACTGATCTTGTAAAGCGGTGCAGAATATGTGGCGCTATATAAATAAAGGATAATAATAATAAATTGTGTGATATGTGACACTTTCCTCCCATAATCAAATCAAAACATGTTACTGAATGCCCCAATGGTAAGAAAAAATGTCTTCATTTGTTTCACTGTCACCCCCTCCACTTTAAAACACTTGAAGTTTATAAACAAGCCACTAATGCCAGCAGAATTAAGGGAAATTCTTATCTGGTGTTCTAATTAGCTAATCACATTTTCTCTTGATCAGTAAGAGATACTAATCGTCCCTGGAGCCTTTCTTTGTGATTGGTGCTTGCAATGTACATAAGAACAATTATCTGAAGCAGATGCAAAGTAAGAAAAAAATCTTCCTGGCAATCAAACAGTCTTATATTTATCTTAGCAAAGTGCCACATTGTAGAAGGATTCTAGCTCAGCTCTTAAGCTCATCGCGTCATAAAATTCTAATGGCAGAAAAACGGAGGGAAGCAAAAATAAGTTTAAGAATATAAATAAGGAAAGATAGCTTTATACATGTTGCATCACATTCTTCAAGGAATAGAAAACAATTTAGACGTGTGCGATTCGGTTCAAATTAATTTGGCTGAATATATGGCAGATTTGGTGATTTGGATCAATCCGAATCCGGTATTGGTGATACATGGAAACATCCTGAATTAATCCAAACAGATTCAAATAAAATCCAATAAATTCACATTAATTTGGAATGCTCCACGACTTTATTGATGTCCATGTGTTTGGAGCATATTCCCCAATCTGTGAGTCATACTGGAGCAAATACTTTGTTCTGGGCATCATTTTTGGAGCACATGTTTCATTCTGTACATAATTGTGTAGCATATGCTTCATTCTTTGCATTATTTTTGAGAATGGGTATCATTCCTGAGCCATTTGTGTATCATTCTGTAAGTTTTTTATATGTATTATTAAATTGCAGTATCAATGATCGAAATGGCCGAGCATATCTGTCGAATCAGAAATATTAGCTGTTACCATTATTCCAAGGGTAGTATTACAAACATCACGCTAAAACGGGGACGCTAAGGAGACAAACCTACGCCTGCAGGTTTCACCCTGGCATCCCAGTTTTAGCGTGATATTACGGTGCAGGCGCTAATCCAGCAGCCTGCATCGTAACCTGGCGTTAAGCCTTAGAATGCTCGTGGCAGCGCTAAGCGCCAAAACGAGCATCCCCTCCATGGAGTCCATAGGACTCCATTGAGGCTAACGCTGCCTGTCACATGACCTGCAAGATCTGGCAGGTCGGTGTAGTGATCTACAGAGGGAGACTTTTTTCCCCAGTCTCTCTCTACTCCCGCCGGCAAGAAGAGGCGCTTGGAGCCGCCGGTCTCTCCGCAGGATGGGAGGGGAGTATGTAATTTTTGGGGGGTTTCAGCTGGTGCTGACTAATTCTGCATAAGCGGAATCAGTTAGCACCAGGTCCTAGCTGTGGGTAACTTTTCAGTAACCGCAGCAGGATGGTAATTAGCATTAGGACTTTGTAATTCTAATGCTAATTAACACTTTGCGCCCCATGTTAAGCATAGGGATTGCAAAGTACAGAAAGCGCGCGCTGAAAAGTACAAGATCTGAATCACTAACAGGTTTTTTAACCCGTTAGGGTTCGGTTTGTAATATGGTCTGCCTGTGCTGGGCAACCAGAGCTAACACTAACGCTCGCACAGGTGAGAGCTAACGTTAGTGTTATCAATGTAATAGGGCCCCAAATTGGCTGATTCTCAATATTGTAGAATCCCACATTTTTGGATTCTGAATTATTCCGAAGCAACCAACTGGAATATATTGCTTGCGCACATGTCTACATAATATGTACAAATAATGTATTGCAAATTATACACATTGTTGCATTCTTGTTTATTGGGGGGGATGCACAGACAGACTATTATTTGCAAGCACCTGGATCCCAATGCTAAGGAGTAATGTGCACATTCAGCAAGTTTCATGACTTAAGAGAAACACCAGACACTTCTACAGATATTAAATAAAACCAAAATATAGGCATTATTAGGACTGAGCAATTTACATTAATTATTAACATTGACATTAACAATTGGAATGTTATGTTTAACAAGGTTTGCCCAGCTCTTGTGTATTCCAGTATTGAACAAATTATATATATATATATATATATAACAGTTCTTTTATCTGCAAAAATAGGTGGGGGTACTCTCATGTCCGGGGAAAAACTGATTATTCTAAGTATTTTCTTGTCCTAATAAACAATAGTTGTAGCTCACTTAGAGGAAGACGCTATTAAAGGGAACCATATTTTTATGGCACTGAGTGGATAATCGCCTAGCATTTGTGAGCACCACAGCAATGTAACTCACACAGGGTTATTCAAAGAGCTCCGAATTGGGGCCGAAAGGTAAACGAACGCTGAAATTCAGCGTTTGGTTATCTTTCCTGGCCATTTGGATATTCAGAGAGCAGGCAATTTGCCAAATCCTGGTGAGTTGCCTGCACAAACGGTGCCTGTTCGGTGCCTGTTCGATGGCAGTGAATCCCCATAGAGAAGCAATGCTTCGGCTATTCAGAGAGCAAAAACCAGCAGTGAAAAGTTGCCGAATTGCCCTGCTATTCGGTGGTTTAATTCGGCAGGTTTATTAAGGCGAATCCCATAGGCTTCAATGTTAAAAATATTCCCGTTTTAATTCAATATCTAATAAACCGTTCATTATAATATTCTGCAGTAAAAAGTTTCTTTACTTTTAGATTTTTTAGGAGCTTTTAGGCATTTTTTGCAAATATTTTTTTCCCGTATTTTTTAAAATCCCTTTAACCCCTTAGTGACCGGGCGGTTTTACACAAATCCGTCCTTTAGTGACGCTGCTGTTTTTACATTTCTGCGCTGTTAGTGTTTAGGTGAAATTTTCCTCTTACTCGTTTATTCAACCCACACATATTATACACCCTTTTTCCCGCCATTAAATGGACTTTCTAGAAATACAATTATTTCCATCATATTGAATAATTTACTATAAAAAAAATATGAAATATGATGAAAAAAATGGTAAAAACACACTTTTTCGTAATTTAATCCCCAAAAGCTACAACCACCAATAAAGACCCCAGCTAAATAGTTTCAAAATTTTATCCCGAGAATAGAAATACCCAATTTTTACATGTTTTTGCCTTTTAACTCCTTCACTGCTGAGCCAGTTCACCTATGTGCGCTGCGCTCATTCTGACCATTTTGTGCTAATTATTTTGAGATGACAGCCTAGGTCCTATTTAATTAAACCCCCCCAGACAAATTTTTTTTTTAAAAAAAATCATTTTTTTATTTTATTTAATTTTTTTATTATTATTATTATTATTTTTATTTTTTTAACCAAACCTGGTCATGATCAGGCCTTTCAAATGATGTCAAATATGACCACCTAGCTGCCATGGATCAGGAGATAAAGGGATCCTTAGGATCCCCTTATCTCTATATGGCAGCTAGATGGTTAACTGGCCCACTGACATCCTCACACATATGGTGAGGTTGTCAGTGGGTGGGGGGGGGACCTGGAGGCTAGGCTGACATCCAAGATGTCAGCCCCCCTCCAGGTTCGACTAGCGTTTTGGCGCCAATTCGCGCTAAAATGCAATCCGGCGGCGAAACGGTTAATGCTATACACCGCTGAAAAGGGGAGACTCTCCCCTTTTCAGTGGTGCAGAAAGCATCTCCCCAGCTTCAATGGTTGGGGAGATAGAGGGCTCCGAAGGAGCCCCCCTCCCCTCCCTTGATTTGAATGGGGGCACCTGCTGATGACATCACCACGCAGCGTGGCGACGTCATCAGCCTCGCCTGCCCATGTAAATCACATGGGCAGGCTTCCTCCCTGCCAGATCACCGAGGGATCCAGCGAGGGAGGCGAGTATCGGGCGGGAGGGGGATTTGGCGCCGCTGACGTACCCTGTACGTCCGCGGGTCTAAGGGAGACTTGTGGACAGGACGTACAGGGTACGTCAGGGGTCCTTAAGGGGTTAAAGAGCCCTTTTTATTATTATTCATTGGATCTTATATGTAAATTTCAGATATTTTTGCTCAGTAGTTTGTTTGCAAACAGCGTTTCACTTTCAAACATTCAAGCATACTGTTTTTTTTTCCTTCACCTCCGTCTGCGGTGTCGGGTTTTTCTGGCGTCTGCTCTGTGCTCTGATCGGCTCCTGCTCGGGTTTCTCCGCCGTCTTAGGCGGGTTAATCCAGATGTTTTTCACGGGTTTGTGTGAGTTTCCGGCAGGTTTGCGGTGACTTTTCCCTGCATTACGGGGGCCCTGTGGCGCTTGCTGAATACATCACAGGGTGGCCGAAATGGGATCGCCAAATCGCACCGAATTGAAGAGAACGAAAAGTCACCAAACGTGCGGTGGCTTTTCGATTTATATTTGAATAACCCTGACAGTTTTGCTGAGTATATATGAGTTCCGCAGCAATGAAACTCACAGTAATGTGCAGTGTGTATGAGCTCCACAGCAATAAAACTCCACTATCCACCAAGTACTGTTTGAATAATATTGGGGGACTCCAATGAGAGGGCGTTTGACCTTGACAACACCCCCACATGGTGGTAACAGCAGGACCAGGTGAACATACCTGTGTTGCCAGAGCTGATATTTTTAAATGCTGTTTCGAAGTGTATTTGGAAGCAGCTGCAGTTTTTTTCTTTGTTCTGGAGTCCCTGCACAGCAATGCAGCCAGGACTTCCATTTCCACCTTCTCACCTTCCAGGATGCACCACACTGTCCTGAACTGCAGGGGAGGCTGGGGGTAAGGTGGCAGTGTAGACTTCTTTTGGCATGCCCTCCTCTTGACATCATCAGAGGGGGCCAGCCACCAGCAAGGAGGAAGGTACGAGGAGGAGAAAAAACACAGGCTTCTGTATCCAGCCCTGCAGGGGAGTCTGTTCTCTGACCTGGCAGATACAATGCAGCTCACTGGGCACTGGCTGCATCTTAGAGGAGGAGCAGCTGTTACACAGCACCAGGCAGATAGTTTAAAAATTTGGATCCCTGTCAAGGCAAGTGACCAGGAATTCCCAAAAAATTTTTTACACCCCTCCTGCTCTTGTGCTCTTAGGCTGCCACCTGTACTGCCTTACGGTGCCAGCTCTTCTGATCACAACACTTGCCTGACAATCTGCAGCTCTGGCAGATGTGTGTATATATGCTGCACCCCGCTCCCCATGCTTTCCAAAGTTTCAGCGGCTGCGGAGAGAGGGGGGTGCAGCATGTCTACACACATCTGCCAGTGCTGGGGCACTGAAGAAACAGAGGGGAGATTTTATTTAATATAACTTATATATATACAGGGCTTTTTTTCGGGGGTACTCCCCGGTACTCAGTA
Source organism: Leptobrachium leishanense (assembly GCA_009667805.1). NCBI lineage: Eukaryota > Metazoa > Chordata > Amphibia > Anura > Megophryidae > Leptobrachium > Leptobrachium leishanense. The sequence continues at coordinate 117,897,963 of CM019073.1, forward strand.
CCAGCACCTCACCACTCAGTACCGGCACCTCATCAACAGCCTGAACTAACAGGAGAGAGCATGATGCTCTTTCCTCCAATCTGCAGTGGCAGGCAGAGAATCGGAAGCACTAGGCAGCTCATATTGCTCCTGAAGGCTTCCAATAGTCATGAGAAGTGGCGGAACTACCGCCGGTGCAGCCGGTGCGGGCGCACCAGGGCCTCAGCCTTGGGGGGGCCCAGCCGCCGGCTAGCAAGAACCTCAAGATGGCTGCCAGCGGGCCCCCTCTGATGAGCAGTCCTGACCACCGCTGGCCATCTTGAGCAGCCCTCATCAGAGGGGGCCAATGTGCCAATGTAGGCCCACCGGCGAGCAGGGATTTCAAGATGGCCACCGGTGGGAATGGGTCCTCTCTGACATAATCCGAGGGGGCCCGTCGGCTGCCATCTTGAAGTCCCTGCTCGCCGGTGGGCCTACATTGGCACATTGGCCCAGTGGCGTAGCGTGGGTTGTCAGCGCCCGGGGCCAGCCAAGAATTGTGCGCCTCCACCTGTGGACACGTTATCGATATTGTCCCAGCTCATGGATTTGCCCCAGCTCATGGATTTGCCCCCAGCTCACACATGGATTTGCCCCCAGCTCACACATGGATTTGCCCCCAGCTCATGGATTTGCCCAGTTCTCACCTGGATATTGCTCCAGCTCCGGCAGGGGTTGAGGGGACCCAGATGCCGGGCAGCGCGGGAGTGCCTGCCCGGTCCTGAAGAGTCTGTCCTGTTGAAGGTGATGCGGCTGCGTGGCGTGCGTGCGCAGGTCACGCGGTCCGGCCAGTCAGTACCACCTGATTAGCCGGACCATGAAACCGGCTGCGCCTGCACGCAGCCGCTTCCCTTTAACAGGACGGACTCTTCAGGAACGGGCAGGCACTCCCGCGCTGCCCGGCATCTGGGTCCCCTCAACCCCCGGGCCAGTTTTAAATGCGCCCCTAACAAAACTGCGCCCGGGGCCACGGCCCCCCCAGCCCCCCCCACGCTACGCCACTGCATTGGCCCCCTCTGATGAGGGCTGCTCATCGTTGAGCTGGGGGCAATTACATCCATGTGTGAGCTGGGGGCTATTACATCCATGTGTAAGCTGGGGCAATTACATCAATGTTTGAGCTGGTGTCAATTACATCCATGTGTGAGCTGCTGGGGCAATTATATCCATGTGTGACCTGGGACAATTATATCCATGTGTGAGCTTCTGGTGGCATTTATATCCATGTTTGAGCTGGTGGCAATTACATCCATGTGAGAGTTGCTGCTGGCAATTATATCCATGTGTGAGCTGCTGGGGGCAATTATATCCATGTTTGAGGTGGTGGCAATTATATCCATGTGTGAGCTTCTGGGGGCATTTATATCCATGTGTGAGCTGGGGGCAATTATATTCATGTGTGAGCTGGAGGCAATTATATCCATGTTTGAGGTGGTGGCAATTATATCCATGTGTGAGCTGCTGGGGGCATTTATATCCATGTGTGAGCTGGTGGCAATTATATCCATGTGTGAGCTTCTAGGAGCAATCATATCCATGTGTGAGCTACTGGTGGCAATTATATCCATGTGTGAGCTGCAGAGGGCAATTATATCCATGTTTGAGCTGCTGGGAGCAATTATATCCATGTGTGAGCTGGGAGCAATTTTATCCATGTGTGAGCTGGGAGCAATTATATCCATGTGTGAGCTGTAGGCTCTCTGTAATAAATAAATCCATATATGCTCAAATATATATATTTTTTTTCGATTATATATATTTTTTTTTCAATCATATATATATTTTTTTCTCTATTTTTCAACTTTATTTTTTGTTGTTGCTTCAGGGGGTGTGTGTTAGTTTTTTTTTTGGGGGGGGCCCCCAAACAAAATCTTGCACCAGGGCCCTTTGTTCCTTAAGTCCGCCACTGGTCAGGAGTGTATGTAGGGACCGATAACCCCCCCTCTTCTCTGCGCATACTATCAGGGTTATCCAAAGAGATTCGAAAAGTCACCGCACGTTCGGTGACTTTTCGTTCTCTTCAATTCGGTTCCTTTTGCCGATTGCATTTCGGTGACCCTGCGGTGTATTCAGCAAACACCACAGGGTCCCCGAATTGCAGGGAAAAGCTGCCGCAAACCTGACGACAACTAACCGAATGCAGGCTGAAAACAAGCAAAAACATCTGGATTAACCTTCGAAAAAGCCGAACAGGAGCCGAACAGGAGCCGAATCACACAGAGCCGAAGCAGCTGAGACGCAGAGGAGGCAGTGAATAAATTAGAAAAACCATCTGTATGAATCTGGGAAAATGAAACGCTGTTTGCAAAGAAACTACTGAGCGAAAATTTCTGACATTTTCACAGGAGGTCCAGGGAATGATAATAAAGAGGGCTGTTACAAAAAAAATAAGTAAACTGAAAAAAAAAAAAAAAAAAATCGGACTTTTAAAAAAAAAAAAAAAAATCTGAAAAATGCTTAAAGAGACTTTTTGCTGCAGAATTTTATAATGAACGGTTTATTAGATATTGAATTAAAACGGGAATATTTTTAACATTGAAGTCTATGGGATTCTCCTGAATTAACTTGCCGAATTAAACCACCGAATGGCAGGGCATTAGGGGAACCTTTCACTGCTGGTTTGTGTTCTCTGAATAGCCGAAGCAGTGCTTTTTCATGGGGATTTCACTGCCCTCGAACAGGAACCGAACAGGCACCGTATGTGCAGGCAATTCGCCAGGATTTGGCGAATTGCCTGCTCTCTGGATAGCCGAATGGCCAGGAAAGGTAACCGAACGCTGATTTTCAGCGTTCAGTTACTTTTCTCAAGCAATTCGATCTCTTTGAATAACCCTGTATGAGTTTCATTGCTGTGGAGCTCATACATACTCAGCAAAAACTGTGGGTTTCATTGCTGTGGTGCTCATAAATGTTAGGGGATTATCCACTCAGTGCCAGTGTTGCAAAAAACCCGCCAAAAAACAGCTAACTGCACTGCAATACAGACTTTTCTTGCAACAAAGGCACTTAGTAGATAACCCCCATAGTGTTACAACAATAGTTGTAGTTCATTTAAAGGAACACAGTATTAAAAAATATGGTTCCCTTTTATAGTGTCTTCGTTTAAGTGAGCTACAACTATTGTTTATGAGGACATGAAAATAGTCATAATAATCAGTTTTTCCCCAGACGTGAGAGTACCCCACCTATTTTTCCAGGAAAAAGCACATATATATATATATATATATCAGCTGCCAAAAACCTGGTGTTAGGGGATTCTGCTGATACAGAAATACACAAAAACACAAACAAAAAAATAAATCACTTACCTCTGGTCCCTTGGGGGAAGATGGAAAGTTAACCAGATGACAAATGCACTACATGGAAACATTTTTAGCAATCCCAGCAAAAAAGGATATGTATACTATACACAAGCATGAAATGGGAACACAAGATTCCTGAAGATGCTTATGCCTCGGTGGAAAATCGTAAGGGTAGTAGTAGGATATCACAGAGTACTTGTACGTCTGAAATAATGAACATACTGTACATACTGAAAATGAAACATTAAGTTGTTACGTAGACACAGAAGATTGTCCTTTCAGTATCTTAACTGAAGCTTTAATTGATGCAAGTCCTAGGCCAGCGTGTAAAATACTTATTGAAAGATAAATAAATCAATACATCTGCAATCTGGGAATGTACAGGAATAATACAGTTTAAAGTGTTAAATGCAATTCAGCAGCATCTAATAAAAACAATAACATAATAACACAAAGGGAAAAATCTCAGCGAACAGCTTTAATCCCTCCGTCATCAGAAAAATAGGAAATGCATATGTCTGGTACTCACAAAGTTAAATGCCAGGTGATGTGCAAAACAATTACTTGCAACATCAACCTGACCCTCAAAGGGATTAGACCGAGTATGCAGTAGGCTGAAAAAAATCTATTACCGAATGTTGGACGGAGCAGATATTAAAGTCATTGAGTTACTTACGCCTTCCTGATTCCAGACTTCGGTTATATCCTACAGGGCTGAAATACTCGAAGATGAAAACAGTCACGGCAACCACGGTAAGACACATGACAAACATCATGACCCAGACAGCAGGGCTGTACGGTTCTACAAGAAAAAAAATGAAAAGGAAACTATGTATGTGGGTATTAAGTGAAGTGTGAAGTAATATCCAGACTAATATTTCGAATATCTCCATTATTACCCAATTTGTTAAAAAAACAAAAACACTGGAAGAACAAAGTGATTTGCTGGAAATCATTCTGAAAATAGAAACATAAAAACCTTGGTGACAGAACATTTACTCTCAAACACTTCTTAAATAAATAAATGTATTTCATTCTTAAACAAAAGTGACAAGCATAAGATAAGCTGATGGATGCCCAGCTTTGTAATGTAATATATATATATATATATGTACAGTCAGGTCCAGAAATATTGGGACATCAACACAATTCTAACATCTTTGGCTCTATACACCACCACAATGGAGTTGGAATGAAACAAACACAATGTGCTTTAACTGCAGACTGTCAGCTTTAATTTGAGGGTATGTACATCCAACTCAGGTGAACGGTGTAGGAATTACAGCAGTTTGCAGATGTGCCTCCCACTTGTTAAGGGACCAAAGGTAATGGGACAATTGGCTGCTCAGCTGTTCCATGGCCAGGTGTGTGATATTCCCTCATTACCCCAATTACAATGTGAAGATAAAAGGCCTAGAGTTCATTTCAAGTGGGCTATTTGCATTTGGAATCTGTTGCTGTCAACCCTAAAGATGAGATCCAAAGAGCTGTTACTATCAGTGAAGCAAGACATCATTAGGCTGAAGAAACAAAACAAACCCATCAGAGAGATAGGAAGAACATTAGGTGCGGCCAAAACAACTGTTTGGAACATTCTCGAAAAGAAGGAACGCACCGGTGAGCTCAGCAACACCAAAACACCCGGGAGATCATGGAAAACAACTGTGGTGGATGACCGAAGAATTCTTTCCCTGGTGAAGAAAACACCCTTCACAACAGTTGGCCAGATCAAGAACACTCTCCAGGAGGTAGGTGTATGTGTGTCAAAGTCAACAATCAAGAGACAACTTCACCAGAGTGAATACAGAGGGTTCACCACAAGATGTAAACCATTGGTGAGCCTCAAAAACAGGAAGGCCAGATTAGAGTTTGCCAAACAACACCTAACAAAGCCTTCACAGTTCTGGAACAAGATCCTATGGACAGATGAGACCAAGATCAACTTGTACCAGAGTGATGGGAAGAGAAGAGTATGGAGAAGGAAAGGAACTGCTCATGATCCTAAGCATACCACCTCATCAGTGAAGCATGGTGGTGGTAGTGTCATGGCGTGGGCATGTATGGCTGTATTTATTGATGATGTGACTGCTAACAAAAGCAGCAGGATGAATTCTGAAGTGTTTCGGGCAATATTATCTGCTCACATTCAGCCAAATGCTGCAGAACTCATTAGACGGCGCTTCACAGTGCAGATGGACAATGACCCAAAGCATACTGCAAAAGCAACCAAAGAGTTTTTGAAGGGACAGAAGTGGAATGTTATGCAATGGCCAAGTCAATCACCTGACCTGAATCCCATTGAGCATGCATTTCACTTGCTGAAGACAAAACTGAAGGGAAAATGCCCCAAGAACAAGCAGGAACTGAAGACAGTTGCAGTAGAGGCCTGGCAGAGCATCACCAGGGATGAAACCAAAGCGTCTGGTGATGTCTATGCTTTCCAGACTTCAGGCTGCGATTGACTGCAAAGGATTTGCAACCAAGTATTAAGAAAGGAAAGTTTGATTTATGATTATTATTCTGTCCCATTACTTTTGGTCCCTTAACAAGTGGGAGGCACATCTGCAAACTGCTGTAAGTCCTACACCATTCACCTGAGTTGGATGTACATACCCTCAAATTAAAGCTGACAGTCTGCAGTTAAAGCACATTGTGTTTGTTTCATTCCAACCCCATTGTGGTGGTGTATAGAGCTAAAGATGTTAGAATTGTGTAAATGTCCCAATATTTCTGGACCTGGCTGTATATATATATAGTATATTTACAGAACACAGCCTGTTTCACACAAACTAAAACATATGCAACAGGGCATGAAGGATATAAGATTAGCCACTTGTCTTCTTTAATGAATTCTTAAAAGTCACAATGTTATGACATTCTCTACATTCAAAACTTAAAATGTCGATTTCATATATTTGGAAGGATATTGGAAATAGTACATATAGTCCCTGCGAGATAACAATGACATTGTTTTTAAAATATCAATTGCTGGATGCATACCGGCTGGATGGAGTAGAGGTAACATACCTGCTCAATAACCGTGGAGACCCAGGTTTGAATGCCAGCCAGAGCACCTCTCCAGTAAGTGTCCTTGGGCAAGACATCTAATGCAGGGCCGGATTAACATAGGGGCTGATGGAGCAGCAGCTCCAGGCACATCCCCCAGAATAGGCCCAGAGAAAGGATAACTGTGTCTGCATTAATGGGAATTTGGACCCCTGTATCTCCATCCCCATAGCAGCTACGGGGTCATGTGAGCTATCGCTGGACAGACCAGAGCCTGACCTTTCCAATAATACCAAACATGGTTTTATGTAACATTAAAAATAAAATAAGAAATATTTCTTTATTTTTTCTTTTACTTTCTAACACAGCAATATTTTTCACTTTACAATCATAAAGTGAACCATGATGCTGCACTAACTCACTCACTAACTAACTCAGTGTGGAGGTGATGGCACAATCAGTTGTAACGAATTGTTACATCAAAAACCTAAACTGGGGGGGTGGGACTTTAGAATCCTGCATTACTAATCTTTACACCTCACAAGGTCAAGTGAGTTGTCATTGGACAGGACAGAGTCTGGCCTTTGCATTGATTACAAACGAGAAAATGTAAAATCTAAAAGAAAAGAAACAAAAAAAAACCAATATTTTTTAATTTATTTATTTTTAGTTCCAAAGAGATGGCATTGTCCATTTGTCACGTTTAAAATGAGCAATACCACTGCCATTACTCACCTTTTCATTTCCCACACTGGGAGCAAGGTCATTGTTTTATACATTGTCAGATTATTCATAAAACACCATCCTCCAAAACACAAGGGAAATATTTCAATTTTTTCATGCAGTAACAGGTTCCCATTTCAATTTTTTAACAAGAATTTCCTATAAAATATATAACCACAAGGGTTCAGATGATAAAATGTTAAAAAGTAGTTTTACACTCTGTAAATGATTGAAATCTGAATGGAAATTTCCTCACACAGTATCTGTCTGGTTAGATTGTATCTGCACAATTAAATAACCTAAATATGTTTTCATTTCACTAAATTCCAAAAAAAGCCCACCAAAATCTTCAGCTCCAGGCTCATAGAGATCTTAATCCGACCCTGATCTAATGGTACATACTCTCCTTCCACACAATATTGACTGTAGAGTCCAGTGGTAATGTCTCTACCCTTTGTCCGTTGAGAAGCAAGTCAAATACCATTCAACACAACCCTCCAATACAACTTTGGAGAAGCAAGTCTCGACTTTAGTCTCGACTTTATAAGAAGCAGGTTCAACCTAACCACCAGGTCCCTGCTCTACAATCATGGAAAGCCGTCTCGATCCCACTCGGAAGACGCCAAAAGTGAGTGTCCTTGGGCAAGACACCCAACGATATGGATGCGCCTACCTCACAAAAATATTTGTCCATCTCATAGATTTTAAGTTCTCTTGGGAACAGGGTCCCCCTGACTCTGGTCATCATTCATGTGTGGTATTCTAACGTGTCAACTCCTTTTACACTGATCTTCTAAAGCACTGCAGAATTTGAGGCACTATAGAAATAAAGGATAATAATAATAATCCATGTTTCCTATTAAGTGACTTTCAATGCATACGCAAAAAAAAAATATCAGACACTATTTTGGAATCTATGAATTTTTGTATAAGGATCAAATCGGACTTGCGAGATAATGCATGGCCATATTGCCTGTGTAATTGCCTCAGGGCTTGTAATGTCCCTGACACCCTTCACTACCAAGGGATTGTCTATTAAATCAATGTCAGGACCCAGTGGATTTATAGAAAATCACCTTGTAGTAGCCCCATAGTAAAAATGTGCTTGGAGATCTCAAAAGCACGTCTTCACACTTTATGCACCATGTGACAGAGAGTTTCATCTGATGGACAGAAACACCTCCTCGTTTCTATAATACAGCTTGGGTTCAGTATTTCCTTGAATGAAAATAACATAACTCCAAGCTGATCAAATTGTCTTAGCACCTCACCTCATCTGCAAAGTGAATGGTTGTGAGTTGACTTGCACATCACCCACCATGGAGTCACAGTTAACCCCTGTGACAGGATGGAGTGTCCGCCTGCAGTCCTGCTCCTATCTGACCCCCTTGATGGCGTCCAGCCCGACTACCGAGTGGCTCGGCACTCGGCGTCTCGAGCAGCCTGATCTACCGACCTCTTGTTGGTGTGGAGGTGGCTGCTGGGCTGACTTGAGGCTCCTTTTCCTGGGATAGACGTGATGTAGAAGGCCGCTGAGTGCCGTGGTGTATTAAGAAAACAAGTTTATTCCATCACCATCAGTAACACGACGTTTTGACCTCTCATAGGTCTTTGTCAGGTATGACTTGACAAAGTCATATGTGAGGTCAAAACGTTGTTTTACTGATGGCGATGGAATAAACCTGTCGTCTTAATACACCACGGATTGCTGGAATTTCTTACATACTGTAGATACTCGTGTATAACGCGACCCGAATATAATGCGATGGATAGAGATTTATTATGGAAATGAGAGAATATTCAAGACTCGAATATAATGCAAGGAGCAAAATAATAAGAGTATAATATACCAGTAAACAATTAAAATCCTTCCAGGTTCTCTTAAAACAGTCAGGCTCCCCCTCAGGCCAGGGTGCTCTGCTCTAGAATGATTGCAGTTGTTAATAAGTATGAAGTTGCCGGCCACCCATCTTCTTTACTAGCGATTAGATAGCCGGTGGAGGCAAGCGAGGTGAATGATTGGCTTAAACCGAGTGTGCCCTCTGGCCGCGATGGATCTGACCTCTCCCGAATCCGGGAGTTCCTGAAGTGTTTGCAAACATCATGGAGACCGCATTCACTTCAGCGACACTACCGGAACTACCGGGAGACTTGGGATCCAGAGCAAGGCAATTTTTTTAAAAAGCATTTTTTTTTACAAGCAATGCAGAAGTCTCGAGTATAACGCGACCCCTCCAATTTTATGGTAAATTTTTGTCTCCAAAATCTAGCGGTATACTCGAGTATCTACAGTAATCGTATACAAAGAGCTGGCACTAGTGACATGATGACCACCTTCATCAGTCAATATTTTTAAAATCTTGACAAGTTGGAGCTCTCTGAAATTTACATTATCTTGAATTTGTGGAAGGATAGCTGCAATTGGCTGCTATTGGGGAATATTCATGGGGTTGAAAACAGTAACGTGTTACCATACGCTCTCTTTTTGAAGTTGTTCAAACACTGAACTGAAAATGCTGGGATTTTTCGTCATGTCAGGAAGATGAATATGCAAGGAATAAATAACATTCCATCTGGAGTGTTTGGTATGTTATCAATGCTCTCACATATGAAATTAATTTTAAATCTATTAAATAAATATGCTGGAGTAATTGAATTGATATTATCTTAAATACAGAGTTTTATAATCTGTCCCATTCTCGCGAAAATGAAGATGTATTCCAACCATCCAACCATTACAGTACAGCATGGGGTCTCTTTAAATTATTCCCCATCATCAATTTACGTACTAAAGAATTCTTCTCGTAATGCCGTCAAATCAAACTGAATAGGTCCTGCAGAGCTGGCTGAGCCATAATCATTGATGTGTCTGTAAACCTAATTTTGCTCAAAACAAAAAAATAAATAAATTTACAATTATTTATTTATTTATTTATAATGTATTTCACCAGGAAGGATACATTGATATTTTTTTCATTTTCAAGTATGTCATGGGTTCAAGAACATTGAATTGTTACAGTTGTTACAGAAATACAAAGTAATAAAATGCAAGCTACTAAAAAAAAAACACAGCACAAATATACATATTAACAGAAAATAAATATAGTTACTGTGCTACTTGTTTACAGGTGCATTCTGTATATATTCACTATGTTACATGTTTACAGGTGCATTCTGTATATCGTCACTATATTACATGTTTACAGGTGCATTCTGTATATATTTACTATGTTACATGTTTACAGGTGCATTCTGTATATAGTCACTATGTTACATGTTTACTAGGGATGAGCTGTTCGGTTCGATCTGTTCGGAATTCGCATCGAACATCGGCCGTTCGAAGTTCGTGAACTGTTGAGAATATATATATTCTCTGCTCTGTCGGGTTCAACATTTTTTCTGGAGGGATCAGCCAAATGGGGGGCACATTTAGTTGAGATTGTTCACATGCCACCCCCCCCCATGTGCGTATGTGTATATATGGTCTGAGGTCTGTGGGTGGGTGTATATATATATCTGCGTGTTGATATATACTGTACGTATATATAGGTCTGCATGTTGATATATACGTATATATATATATGTCTTTGTGTGGTATCAATGCATCCCTACTCTATACACAGCGCTCCGTGTCCCTATAATATATATGATCAGGGGTTATCTTTTTTTATATTTTTATACTATTCCTATTAAATTAACAGTAATTTTTGATGTATTTTATTCAGTATATAACATGTGCTTTGTGAAAATAAAAAGTTTTTGTGTGTACATTTTAATTTACTTACTGGATTCCTGTCCAGTGCGGTGAGAAGCAAACGTAATGCAGTGTAGACACGCTGCGAGGTGGAGTGGAGTGAAGTCAAGCCTGCAAAATGTTTGCTTCTATTCGCTACGCTGTGCGTCGCTACACGCTCAGTGTGTCTCAGCCTTTATTCTCGCATCGCTAGCTTACCGAATCAGTTTGTATACTTGTTACTGACCCTGCTTGTTCTGAGGACCCGATCTGTTGCCGACTTTGCCTGCCATTTGACTATTCTCTCTGTGTATTCCCTGCCTGTTCTGTTTGCTTCCTGCTGCTACTTGTGTGCGCCAATTCTCACCATATACAGTAGCGCAGTACAAGTGCCTAAACATTGCTGACCCGGTTTTGTTATAGCTGCTGATGTAACTGAATAGATTGGGGATCTCTTCTGCATTACCAAAACCTCCACCACTGCACTCTTCCACAATACCTCAGAGGGGTTACGGTGTGAAGGCACTTGCTGCCACCAAAGGCAAAATATTTGGGTGCACTGACGCCTGTACCAGATTCATATAATTTTAATATTTGGCCACAGGGTCCAACCCTGCACTCTTCCACAATACCACAGAGGGGTTATGGTGTGACGGCACTGTTGCCGACACTAAACACCCAATTTTAAAGCACCAATTGTTACTTTCATCCAAAGCCTGCATAAGTTTCGCCCAAAAAATCACTAAACTTGTTCTGCGTGTCCTAAAACGTCTCTTTTCATACAAGCTGCCGCCCCAAGCAGTTGTTTATGAATAGATTAAAGGAAAACCATTTACCGTCATTTGAAATGTCATTTTTTTGTTTTTAAATGTTTCTATACATTCTTCAAATCCGCCACTTCACGGGCAGGTTATGGGGACCTCCTAGGCACGATATTTGAAGGAATTTTTTCGTTTTTATTCTTAACCTTTATTTCATGGAAAAATCACTGTTCCTTTAAAAACATTTTTTTTTTACTTTTTGCCCTTGTTTCCTGTCCCCCAGGGCACTACCCGGACCCCCATACACCATTTATGGTAAATATCTTGCATATATGCCCTCTTGGAGGGCACTCTAAAATTCGAACTTTCGAGTCCGATTGACTTGCATTGAGTTCGGTTCATGTTTGCGTTCGAACTCGAACTTTTGAAATTGTTCGAGTTCGAATGCAAACCGAACACGGGGGTGTTCGGGTCATCACTAATGTTTACAGGTGCATTCTGTTTGTAGTTATTATGTTACATGTTTACAGGTGCATTCTGTATTGAGGTATATTAATACAGATCTCTTAAGTGACTTTAGACTGGGGAAGATTTGATGGTGTCTGGGAGATTATTCCATAATCGCGGTGCTCTGTAGGAAAATGAGGCTCGAGACAATTTCTTTGTCTATTGTGGTATTGCAAGGAAGGTGCTGGACCTGGATCGGAGGTTATAGGATGAGGGAACTGCTGGGTGAAGCAATCTATTGCATTGCTCGCACAGCTTTAATAGTAGACCGCATTGTTTTAACAACTTTTCCAGTCAACAATTAATTACAGAATCAGGGTAATAATTTTGTGGCTAATTTTCATCGATTATAGAATTTATCAATTAATTACACGCAATACAACAAAATAGCAATGTGACGCTGTTAACATTTTCAAAAGAAAAGTAATTTGGATTGGAAATAATGACTAACGGTTATTCAAAGAGCACCGAATTGGTCCCAAAATTCCACCGAATAGTGAATTTACCCATACGGTGTAATTTTGTGGCCATTCGGATATTCAAAAAGCTGGCAACTCGCCAAATATTGGCAATTTGCCAGGGAAATATGGTGATCTTCAGCGGAAGTTATCTCCCATAGAGAACTAATGGTTAATCTATTCAGAGAGCACCGAACAGCACTGAAATGTAAGTGTAATGCCTTAATGTTCGGTGGTTTCATTCGTCAGGTTTATTCAGCCGAATCCCATAGGTTTCAATCTTAAAAAAAATTCCCTGTTTTCAGTAAATATTTATTCAACCGTTTATTATTTTCATTTGCAGCAAAATGTCTCTCTATTTATTTACTTTTTCAGGCATTTTTCAGCAAAATAGTTTTTCCAATATTTTTTAAAATAGCGGGGGGTTTTTTCTGTTACAGGCCTTCTTATTATTCATAAGACCTTATATATTATTTCCAGGCATTTTCATGCAGTAGTTGTTTTGCAAACTGCTTTTAAAACTTGCAGGTTTTTTATTATTTATTTTTTTACCCCATTTGGCTGCTTGTCTGCTGTCTTCGGGGGCTGGTCGGCAGTCTTTCAGCGGGTTGTCGAATTCACGGCAGGGTCAGCGAATTGAACTCGCCGAAGTGCGGCGAACCGGAGAGCACCGAAATGCCTGTGACATTTTGGTGCTCTTTGAATAACCCTGTAAGTATCAGTAATTTATTTTTTTTGAGAAAGGTTTTTGCCATGAAGGATACATTGATATTTCTCTCATTTTCAAGTATGTCCTGGGTGGCGAGTATGTACCATTAGGTGTCTTGCCCAAGGACACTTACTGGAGAGGTTGCTCCCTGGGATCAAACCCATGTCTCCACAATCTCTCTCCACGCAGAGCAGAGATGTTACCGCTACTCCACCCAGCCGGTATCTTAATTTCCATTCTTTAATTTTCATATTGGAATCTAAATGAAGCTACCAAGACTAGAAATATGCAACATCATTTTGTTTTTGAATGTGTGCATTATTGATATTCCACATATTTTCATTAACTCACCAAAATATTCAAAGTGCTTCTTGTATGAGAATTAGAGATGTGCATTCGTTTAGGATAAATTCGGAATTTGGAATGAAATTTGATAATTCGTATTCGGAAGTACTTCCGAATAACGAATCTATACGATAAGAATTGAACATGAAACGAAGCGATATATAACAAATTTATTTCGTTTTGCACTGTGTCATCATCATAAAAGAAAAATTTTAATAACTGATATCAACTATCGAATTTGAAAAGGACTCTCAAATACATATCAACTATCAAATTTGAAAAGAACTATCAAATACATATCAACTATCGAATTTGAAATGAACTATTAAATTGATATCAACTATCGAATTTGAAATTAACTATTAAATTGATATCAACTATCGAATTTGAAATTAACTATTAAATTGATATCAACTATCGAATTTGAAAAGAACTATCAAATACATATCAACTATCGAATTTGAAATGAACTATTAAATTGATATCAACTATCGAATTGAAATTAACTATTAAATTGATATCAACTATCGAATTTGAAATTAACTATTAAATTGATATCAACTATCGAATTTGAAAAGAACTATCAAATACATATCAACTATCGAATTTGAAATGAACTATTAAATTGATATCAACTATCGAATTTGAAATTATCTATTAAATTGATATCAACTATCGAATTTGAAAAGAACTATCAAATACATTTCAACTATCGAATTGATCTTAACTTACAATACAAGTAATATTAAGCAAAGGACTTTTGAAACAAATAAATTTTTTTCACTGTTTAATTTGACTCAAATACTAAATCTGTGACACAGCTTAAAATTTAACCCTAGCTTTTCTTTTAACAGCAAAATTTTATTAATTTGGGGTTTTATCTAGTGATCCAAAATTCGAATTGTATCAACTATCGAATTGATATATGAAATTCGAATCGATTCGAAATTTCAAATCGATATGAAATGAAATAAGAAACTAAATTAGGTACTAAATTCCGAAAACGAAAAATGATTTAAAAACGTAACGAAACAAGACTAAACAAAACAAATTATTTCAGCCATGCAAATCCCTAATGAGAATGCCAATCTTCTGGCAAATGTGGCAGACACAGAGAAATTGTCATTCCCATTTACTCCCAACGTACACAAGCCCTAGAAACAGTTTTAAATATTAATATTTTGTGTAAAACTGTGGCTGGTTAGATGGGTATTGCAGCTCTCCATTACATCAGCTCAGCGCTGCGGAATATGCTGGCGCAATATAAATAAAGTCTAATAATAATAATCAGCCAAATGGGAACTCAGATCCATTGCTAAAATAGTAGTGGAACTTTTCACACTCTTCTTAATATGTAAACACATGTTTTGGGTTGTAGTAGTGTTTGAATATATTTTTGATATGATTTTGGGTTTTTATGGAAATCTGATTCGTACAGCAGAAGCTTGATTTATTAACTTTCTTTTTTAATGATAGGAAAAAGTAATTTCACAACTATGTTAAAGCTCTCTGGAAAACAAGTTTTGATTGAAAAGTTTTCAACGCCTTTCCGCTATTTTTGCTTTTATACAGAAAAAAATAGGAAGATTTTATCTTTCTTTAAAAACAGAACTTTGTAACATTTTAAAACTACTCAATATTCCGAAGTACCAAAAGGGAGGGTGTAAACAATTTAACAAAGCATGAGCACTCCTACTCTTATCCATGTTCACTTAATGTAACAAATAATTGTAGTAAGAATTAAAAATAAAAAATAAATCTACAAAAGGAAAAAATAATAATATTTTTTGTTATAAATTTATTTATTTCAAGGTTTTTCCAGAAATATACAAATCATTGTCAGGTATTATTAAGGAATATTCCTACATAGAAATATTTGTGGAATATATACTGGGTTATTCACAGAGATCCGAATTGCTTGAGAAAGGTAACCGAAAGCTGAAAATCTGCGTTCGGTTACCTTTCTTGGCCATTCGGCTATCCAGAGAGCAGGCAATTCGCCAAACCCCATGAAAAAGCCCTGCTTCGGCTATTCAGAGAACACAAACCAGCAATGAAAGGTTCCCGAAATGCCCTGCCATTCGGTGGTTTCATTCGGCAAATTTATTCAGGAGAATCCCATAGGCTTCAATGTTAAAAATATTCCCATTTTAATTCAATATCTAATAAACCATTCATTATAAAATTCTGCAGTAAAGAGTCTCTTTATTTATCGATTTTTTTGGATATTTTAAGCATTTTTCAGGATTTTTTATTTTTTATTTTTTTAAGTTTACTTATTTTTTCTGTAACAGCCCTTTTTATTATCATTCCCTGGACCTCATATGTAAATTTCAGACATTTTCGCTCAGTAGTTTTTTTGCAAACAGCGTTTCACGTTTCAATCATTCATGCAAACTGTTTTCCTAATTTATTCACTGCCTCTTCTGCGGTGTCGGAGGCTGCGATCGGCTCCTGTTTGGGTTATTCTGTGGTTTTCGTCAGGTTAATCCAGATGTTTTTGAGGGTTTTCGGCGTGCATTCGCTGGGTTTTGCGGTTAGTTTTCGTCGGGTTTGCGGCAGCTTTTCCCTGCAATTCGGGGACCCTCTGGTGTTTGCTGAATACACCGCAGGGTCACCGAAATGGGATCGGCAAAAGAAACCGAATTGAAGAGAACGAAAAGTCACCGAACGTGCGGTGACTTTTCGAATCTCTTTGAATTACCCTGATAGTCCTAGTGCTTTGATCATACAGGACTTTTGTAAAATAGATATAGTCCTTCAGTGAAATCATTCATCCCTATGTAGGACTAATTCTACTCAAAAACATTAGTAGCAATAATTTAAAACAAACAGATTTACATATAAAAAGTCATCTGTCTGTCTGTCTGTCTTCCGGACTGTCTATCTAATGAATTTTTCAAATTACTATCTATGATAATTGCATGCTATGCACATTTTGATCACTCTTCTTACTCCTCCTGTTTTTCTGCTTACTGTACCAATCAAAATACATCTTTATGGTAAAAGAAATGAGAAAACAGTCTCAGGTACGTGATGGAAAAGCCTTTCCAACTCTAAAACAAGAAACCTGTAACAAAACTACGAAGGTTTTTTTTAAATTCTACTCAATTCTTTAAACACTTTGGGCCCTATTACATTCTTCACACAAAAACGCTTGCGCAACGCGTGAATTTGTGCGCCAAATGTTGACGCATGTAAATCAACGCTGGAATTACAATCCTCGTGCATTTTTTCATCCACCAAGCAATAACGCGCGTAAAACGGACACGCACAAATGCTCGCGCAGTAACGTTGCACGCAGAAATAATTTTTTGCGCCTGTCAAAGTCAATCTCAGCATATATGCTGCAGCAATAATAAATGCACACACAACTTCTCAATTTTATTAGTTTGGTATGAGTAGAATGAGTAACTATATTTTGCAGATTATTATTTTTTTGGGCTGCTGTATTTGGTTTCGGCCAGGTTGATAGAATTTGCCATTAACACCATAGAAACATAGAAACATAGAAAAATGTCGGCAGATAAGAACCTTTCGGCCCATCTAGTCTGCCCAATTACATGGATACTTAACCTGGATTTATCTTTTGTTTAGGATAGCCTTATGCCTATCCCATGCTTGCTTAAATTCAATTACTGTTTTGGCCTCTACCACTTCTACTGGAAGACTGTTCCATATATCCACCACCCTCTCAGTAAAATAATTCTTCCTGATGTTACTTTTAAACCTTTGCCCCTCTAATCTAAGACTATGTCCTCTTGTTTTGCTATTTTGTTTCCTTTTAAATATACTCCCTTCCTCTACCTTGTGGATTCCCTTTATGTATTTAAATGTTTCTATCATATCTCCTCTGTCTCGTCTTTTTTCCAAGCTGTACATGTTAAGATCATTAAGCCTTTCCTGGTAACTTTTCTCCTTCAAGCCGTACACCATTTTAGTAGCCCTTCTCTGAACTCTCTCTAAGATGTCTATATCCTTCTGGAGATACGGTCTCCAGTACTGCACACAGTACTCCAAGTGAGGTCTCACCAGTGCTCTGTACAGTGGCATGAGCACTTCCCTTTTCCTACTGCTAATACCTCTCCCTACACAACCAAGCATTCTGCTAGCATTTCTTGCTGCTCTATTACATTGACTACTTACCTTAGATCCTCTGAAATAATGACCCCTAAATCCCTTTCCTCAGATGTTGAGGTTAGGACTGTATCAAATATTCTATATTCAGCCCTTGGGTTTTTACGTCCCAGGTGCATTATCTTGCACTTATCCACATTAAAACTCAATTGCCACAACTCCGACCATTTTTTTAGTTTACCTAAATCATTTGTCAGTTGGCTGATCCCTCCAGGAACGTCAACCCTGTTGCAAATCTTTGTGTCATCAGCAAAAAGACATACTTTTCCATTAATACCTTCTGCAATATCACTAATATAAATATTAAAGAGAATGGGTCCAAGTACTGACCCCTGAGGTACCCCACTGGTAACAAGACCTTGTGCCGAATAAACTCCATTTACCACAACCCTCTGTTGTCTCTCACTCAGCCACTGCCTAATCCAGTCAACAATATTGGAATCTAAACTCAAAGATTGCAATTTATTGATAAGCCTTCTATGCGGAACAGTATCAAAAGCCTTACTGAAATCTAAATAAGCAATGTCTACTGCACCACCTGTGTCTATTATTTTTGTTACCCAATCAAAAAAATCAATAAGATTAGTTTGGCATGATCTCCCTGAGGTAAACCCATGTTGTTTCTGATCCTGTAATCTATGTGTTTTTAGATGTTCAACAATCCTTTCCTTTAACATGGTTTCCATTAATTTCCCCACTACTGACGTAAGACTAACTGGCCTATAGTTCCCGATTCCTCCCTACTACCCTCCTTGTAAATGGGTATACAACATTTGCTAATTTCCAGTCTTCTGGACGGCTCCCGTTAACAAGGATTGTTTAAATAAATCTGTTAATGGTTTTTGCTATTACATCACTGAGCTCTTTTAATAATTTAGGGTGGATCCCATCAGGCCCCATTGACTTATTTGTCTTTACTTTAGACAGCTGCTGTAGAACCTCCTCCTCTGTAAACTGATATGTAAATGTCTCTTTAGTGTTCTCTCCTAACTGAGGTCCCTTTCCTTCCTTTTCTTCTGCAAAGACTGAACAAAAATATTCATTGAGGCAGTCAGCGAGACCTTTATCCTCTTCTACATACCTTCCTTCCTTTGTTTTTAATCTAACTAATCCTTGTTTTACTTTTCTTTTCTCGTTTATGTATCTAAAAAATGTTTTGTCCCCCTTTTTTACTGACTGAGCTATTTTCTCTTCTGCGTGTGCTTTGGAAGCTCTTATAAATTGCTTTGCCTCTTTCTACCTAATCTTATAGGTTTGCCTATCTTCTTCACTCTGAGTTGTTTTATAATTATTGAATGCTATCTTTTTGTTCTTCACTATTCACTAAAACACCAGCTTTTAGGAGTTGCTAAAATTATGCGCGCAACAAAATACAGGGTTATGCAAAAGAGCACCAAAATGTCACAGTTACAAGCATTTATAAAGCGCCAACAGATTCCTTAGCACTGTACAATGGGAGAGACGGAAAAACTAATATACATACATGTTATACACACCGAACAGTAGGAGGGAGGGACCCTGCTCGAGAGCTTACAATCTAAGAGGAGAGAGGTAGGTGAGGGTACCTGGAGTATGTGAAGTAGTGGGGCGCATGTGGGCTGATTGGGGAGATGGAGCAAGATGTACAGTTAGAAGAGATGTGCAGTCAGGGATCATGCAGTGAGCCGATTGGCTTCTCTAAAGTAATGTGTTTTCAGAGACTTCTCGAAGGACTGGAGAGACGGGGAGAGTCTAATGTTGCGGAGAGGGAGTTCCATAGAAAGGGGGTAGCTCGGGAGAAGTCCTGAAGGCGGGAGTTGGGGGTGTGGGCAGAGGAGCTGATACCATCAGATCATTGGCAGAGCGAAGGGTCGGGAATGGGTATACCCGCTAATAAGGGAGGAGATGTAGGCATGGGCGTAGTTATGGAGAGCTTTATATGTGAGCACCAGTATTTTGAGTTTGATTCTGAAGGAAATGGGGAGCCAATGTAGAGATTGACAAAGAGGGTGAGGTGTAGGAGGTGCGGGAGGTGAGGTGGATGAGTCTGGCGCCGGCATACATTATAGACTGCAGAGGGAGAATCTGGGATCTCTTAAGGCCAGAGAGAAGGAGGTTACAGTAGTCAATGCAGAAGATAATAAGAGCTTGGATAAGCATTGGTTGGTATGCGATCAGTTGGTAAAAGCTCCAAAGAAACACTTGAATGCAGGTTTCTCAGATTTCTGATCCCTGAATGCAAACAAGTTCATCTATCTCGAGCAAAACAAGAGGACATAGTCTTAGATTAGAGGGGCAAAGGTTTAAAAGTAACATCAGGAAGCATTATTTTACTGAGAGGGTGGTGGATACATGGAACAGCCTTCCAGTTGAAGTGGTAGAGGCCAAAACAGTAATTGAATTTAAGCAGGCATGGGATAGACATAAGGCTATCCTAAACAAAAGATAAATCCAGGTAAAGTATCCATGTAATTGGGCACACTAGATGGGCTGAAAGGTTCTTATCTGCCGACATTTTCTATGTTTCTATCTATGCCCCTCATTCTGTTCCTTAGGAATAAATCCTTCTTTCCACTGTATGATAGCCCAAAGGCGCACGTGATCATATACATGATGAAGTTCATTTTGGCAGGTGATGGAATGTCTGCTCTCATAATATTTGGACAACGGACAGGCACCTGTATTCCTGTGACATATGACTACATGTAAGGTGGCCTGTACATTTGTCCTCCCTTGTATAAGTGTTTAAGTCACATGGAAGGATTTTTTCCAAAATATCTCTTTGGTTCTTGTCTTCTTTTATACGACGTAACTGTTGGGCTATGAAATTGCTCTAGCAATTTGAAATGTTACCAGCGAGCTTGTATTTACTTTGTCTTTTGATCACTCTGCTCATTCTCATATATATATATAATATATGTATAGAAAGACTGTGCATTCCACAAGCTGAGTAAAACATTGTTATTTCTGTCTTTTCATATTTTTCAGTTATGAATTTGGGCATGTCGGTTCTTGCCAGCGAAGAACATCTTTTTTTATGTATGTTGATTATTTTTTACTCTCTTCTTTTCTTGAACCAGCTGGGATTTAATTTAATTTTATTCTTTTTTATTAGAAACGATGGGCAAGTGTAATGAAAACAGACACAAAGCTAGGAGAGATTGCATTTTTAACAATGAACTCAGCCATCCAGAAACAGAGGGCTGGACACATTCTATATTTGAAATTTTTACCATTGAACAATACAGTGATGCATGTCTATTGTCAAATATTTTCTATACAGGAAAATTATTATGTACGGTCCACACATCATCCTGTGGCTTTGCTTGTTGGTATTTATACCTTGTATGTTTTGTATGCGTGTGTTATATGACACCTACTGATTTATATTTTATTCCTTCAAGTCGATTTGCCAAAAATCCGAAAGCTGTGCTTCCAGATATAATGGCATGATGTGCGAGCATACTGAACCACAAGTCTCAGTTCTTTGCCTCTAGCCCAGCTGCTATAGAAAGTCCAGTAGCTATAGAACAGTGGTTCCCAACCACAGTCCTCAAGTACCCCCAACAGACCGGGTTTTCCAGATAGCTGAAGCACAGCACAGGTGATATGATTTGCTGCTCAGTGACTGCAGGAATCAGTCTGCATTTCCACAAGATGATCTGTAAAATCTGGCCTGTTAGGGGGACTTGAGGACCACGGATGGGAACCACTCCTATAGAGGGTATAGTGCTGTACTTTTCAGAAAATCTGAAAAACACTGTAAGATTTATGAAAAACCTCCCTATTTTCCCAATCCATTGGAAATATCTGTTTTCTGCTCTTTGATCTTTTCTTATCTTACCCATTAACCCCCAAAGTTGAGTTAACTCTATTTTAAATTGTAATACATTGAAAAACAATCAATGGCATATCACATCATTTTCACAGCTTTTTAAGCAAGGTTAGTGTAGTCTCTGTGAAGAAACCAGATCCTTTTTTAGTTGTCTCCAATTACCGCGGAGAGACATAAAACAAGCTGTAACTAGCAGACCCTATCCTCACTGTAACAAAAAATTCTAACACTATACTGCTACATTAGAACAATCAGAGAGCAGAATACAGGGAGAGCTCTGAAGTCACTCACTACTGTACAGGGATATGATTCAGAGGGTAATAATAACTCAAAATCCCTGTACACTACAGATACAGACAGGGTTATTCAAAGAGATTTGAAAAGTCACCGCATGTTCGGTGACTTTTCGTTCTCTTCAATTCGGTTCCTTTTGCCGATCCCATTTCGGCGACCCTGTGGTTTATTCAGCAAGCACCACAGGGCCCCCGAATTGCAGGGAAAAGCTGCCGCAAACCCGACGAAAACTAACCGCAAAACCCAGCGAATGCATGCCGATAACCCCCAAAAACATCTGGATTAACCTGCCGAAAACCACAGAAAAACCCGAACAGGAGCCGATCGCGGCCTTCGACACAGCAGAAGAGGCAATGAATAAATAAGGAAAACAGTTTGTATGAATGTGTGAAAAGTGAAACACTGTTTGCAAAGAAACTACTGAGCGAAAATGTCTGAAATTTACATATGAGGTCCAATGAATGATAATAAAAAGGGCTGTTACAGAAAAACTTTAAAAAAAATAATTCAGAAAAATGCTTAAAATATCCTAAAAAATCTATAAATAAGAGACTCTTTACTGCAGAATTTTATAATGAATGGTTTATTAGATATTGAATTAAAACAGGAATATTTTTAACATTGAAGCCTATGGGATTCTCCTGAATAAACTTGCCGAATTAAACCACCGAATGGCAGGGCATTTCGGGAACCTTTCACTGCTGGTTTTCGTTCTCTGAATAGACGAAGCATTGCTTTTTCATGGGGATTTCACTGCCCTCGAACAGGCACCGAACAGGCACCGTATGTTCAGGCAATTCGCTAGGATTTGGCGAATTGCCTGCTCTCTGGATAGCCGAATGGCCAGGAAAGGTAACCGAACGCT
The DNA here is from genome assembly GCA_009667805.1 of Leptobrachium leishanense. Classification (NCBI taxonomy): domain Eukaryota; kingdom Metazoa; phylum Chordata; class Amphibia; order Anura; family Megophryidae; genus Leptobrachium; species Leptobrachium leishanense. The sequence continues at coordinate 117,920,635 of CM019073.1, forward strand.
GATTTTCAGCGTTCGGTTAACTTTCTCAAGCAATTCGGAGCTCTTTGTGTTACTGTAATTTCCAAAAACAGGCATTATGCCACATACAGATATTATTTTTTTATTCTATTGGTATTTTTTGGAAGCTGCATTGCTTATAATGTCATTATGATCACTACAAATCCCCATCAGCAGGAGATCTGACCATTTTTATTGTTTATCTTTTTAACAGTTACTGTATCTAACATGAGGCCATTTCCGCCTGTATGATGCAAGAGCACAGCTGCTCTTTAACTGGGTTTTTTTGCACGTTACATGACAGCAAAGCATTAATGTTCACACTACTCTTGATCTTCACATTTCTACAGCTTCTCCACGCTATCATAGCCCATAAAATAGAACCATACAGAGGATTCTAAGGAAAAAAGACAACTAATTTTCCTGACATGTAAAGACCAGCAGTAGATATCCTCGTCATCAAAATGTTTTATGACAGGGTCTCTCTAAACTGGAGCGTAGTACCAGATAAGCTGGATAGCTGACAAGTAATTGTTTTACAACTCTATATACCTAGAAAAAAAATCATCCAGCATTGTGATGGAAACATTTTTCTCATCCAAAAGTTCCCAATTGTATAAATAAAAGGGACAAATCGTTCAAAGCACTGACAAGGACACTAATGCCAGGTTTTATAAAGCTCCAGCAAGCGTTGTACAATCCGGGGCCAATACGTGTCAATTCCACAGGGTGAGATTATCGTAAAACAATCCAGCTCGAGGCGTGTCTTCAAACATTAAATAGAGTATGTCAGTCTTCATTTCTGGCAGCTTATTCTTTCTCCTGAACCGTATTGTCATCTTATAATTTTATTCTCTAAACCTACTTTGTCACATATTACTTTTTTCACATTTTACTTTATTCACAGATTACTTTGTCACATTTTATTATACATAATTTTCACCTTATCCAATGATATATAATCCTTTTTCCTCTTGGTGCCTTCCCTTACTCTTTCCTTAAATTCCAATTTTCACATTTTTATAACCCAGCATGTAACAAATCCCCCATGACAGACATTACTAACCTCGGTGCCATGAAGGCTGGCTACGTATCATAGAGAATCTAATGTACAAACGCGTGGGGTGCCAAGGTTTGCCATCGCTGACCTGTACTGCTTAGTTTAAAAGGCTTTATCAATCCTGACATTTTTAATAAGTTATCATACATTGCCTTCTTATTGTTCTGTTGACCTGACAACCAGGAGGATCTGCAAATGACATTCAATTCTGTGAAAACTCCCAATAAATCAATATCCAAGTATAAAGAAATAGCATCCTATTGAAACTTGGCTTGTGTGTGAGATCCACAAATGGCTAGTGTGAGATCCACAAATGGCTAGTGTGAGATCCACAAATTCCAGGGGAATCTGCATATGGAATTGTGTTGTGTTAAATCTTATTGACATACACATACCAACAATTTAAATGGTCCCTCTAATTGTACAAAATCAAAGCTTTGGTAATTCCCGTCCATATTAAGAAGAGCTTTAGCAACTGAAGCAATGTACTTTTTTTTTTATATTGTCATGGTTCACCGCTCACTCAGCTGCAGTCCTCTGCCTCTTGATTCTTCTGGTGCCATATCGGTGTCCAGGTGGCACGAAATTGATGGTGTCCCAGCTCATGGTATCTCCTGAAATGATGCCATCAAAACAATGTGTCCACCCATCAATAATTTTGACGCAGAATGCTCCACCGAGTGTAACCTTCATAATGCTACACCAAAGGATCAGTGTACTAATGCAGCTAATTCTGTGTCAATTCAGATACACACGTTCTGGCGCACAAAGATGGCACCACCCACAGCTAAATCTACACTTATCTAAACTTCTGGCTGGAATTCATTTGCTGTATTGTGGATTGTGTTAGACACTCCAGCACAGTTCTCATTTATTGCATACCAAAAGAGGAAAAGGGAAAAAAGCTTAAATGGACATGCATGCTTTGCTAGTGTGCTTTTAAAAATGTGCAATGCCCTTTGAATGAGTCAGTAGTGTTAGTCAGCAGACATTAAAACCAAGTAAATATGATATTTTTTCATATTTACTTGCTTTTCTTTCTTGGAGGTTTCCATACCCTCAAGAGGCAGTTTGAGCTAAGACATCATCAATTTGGGACATCATCAATTTGGTGCCACTTGGACACCAATATGGCACCAGAAGAATCAAGAGGCAGAGGACTGCAGCTGAGTGAGCGGTGAACCGTGACAATAGAAAAAAAAATACATTGTTTCAGTTGCTAAAACTCTTCTTAATATGGACGGGAATTACCAAAGCTTTGATTTTGTACAATTAGAGGGACCATTTAAATTGTTGGTATGTGTATGTCAATAAATTTTAACACAACACAATCCCATATGCAGATTCCCCTGGAATTTGTGGATCTCACACTAGCCATTTGTGGATCTCACACTAGCCATTTGTGGATCTCACACTAGCCATTTGTGGATCTCACACACTAGCCAAGTTACAATAGGATGCTATTTCTTTATACTTGGATATTGACTTATCGGGAGTTTTCACAGAATTGAATGTCATTTGCAGATCCTCCTGGTTGTCAGGTCAACAGAACAATAAGAAGGAAATGTATGATAGCCTATTAAAAATGTCAGGATTGATAAAGCCTTTTAAACTAAGCAGTACAGGTCAGCGATGGCAAACCTTGGCACCCCACGCGTTTGTGCATTAGATTCTCTATGATACGTAGCCAGCCTTCATGGCACCGAGGTTAGTAATGTCTGTCATGGGGGATTTGTTACATGCTGGGTTATAAAAATTTGAAAATTGGAATTTAAGGAAAGAATAAGGGAAGTCACCAAGAGGAAAAAGGATTATATATTGTTGGATAAGGTGAAAATTATGTATAATAAAATGTGACAAAGTAAAATGTGAAAAAAGTAATATGTGACAAAGTAGGTTTAGAGAATAAAATTATAAGATGACAATCAGTGCCTATACCTAGGGAGAGTTAAAAAACGCACTGAGCATGTGCATCTGAGTTGCTCCTCCTCCCTCCTGCACTGTGAGCTGAGGGGAGGGCGGAGCTGACCTTTCACCCCAGCTACTGCAGAGACAGGAAAGGAAAAAAAAATCCATACACACAGGGAGAAAAAGCTCCTAAAATTAAGGGCGTGCTACATGACCTCATGTAAGGCAACACTTTTTTAATGAAAAGCTACTTTTTTTAAGAAAAAAATTCAGTTCACATCTCATTGTTCACAAACTATCACCAAAGCAATATTAACGAATATAATCCAAAAACTCATCTCCTGAAGAATTATCATATCAAACATATTTCCTAAACAATAACTAAACTCTTTTGCAAAATACGCAAGTGCAAATATTCAGCTGACATAATGTGAAATGAGGCCAATTAAACCTACAGTGAAAATTAAATGCAAAGCATATATAAAGAGCAATCTTTAAAACATAATGCATTCGACTTTCTTTTATATTGGAGAATCAAATATTAGACAGGGCATTGATCTGCAATTTATTGCTAAGATAAAACAGACATGTATTTATTTCCTTTTTAAGAAACTTGATTCTACAGTTTGCAGTAATCAGGAGAGAAAATGAAAAATAAAATGATAACAACATAGAAAAACATAGAAAACATAGAAAATGTCGGCAGATAAGAACCTTTCGGCCCATCTAGTCTGCCCAATTACATGGATACTTTACCTGGATTTATCTTTTGTTTAGGATAGCCTTATGCCTATCCCATGCCTGCTTAAATTCAATTACTGTTTTGGCCTCTACCACTTCTACTGGAAGACTGTTCCATGTATCCACCACCCTCTCAGTAAAATAATGCTTCCTGATGTTACTTTTAAACCTTTGCCCCTCTAATCTAAGACTATGTCCTCTTGTTTTGCTACTTTGTTTCCTTTTAAATATACTCCCTTCCTCTACCTTGTGGATTCCCTTTACGTATTTAAATGTTTCTATCATATCTCCTCTGTCTCGTCTTTTTTCCAAGCTTTACATGTTAAGATCATTAAGCCTTTCCTGGTAACTTTTCTCCTTCAAGCCGTACACCATTTTAGTAGCCCTTCTCTGAACTCTCTATAAGATGTCTATACCCTTCTGGAGATACGGTCTCCAGTACTGCACACAGTACTCCAAGTGAGGTCTCACCAGTGCTCTGTACAGTGGCATGAGCACTTCCCTTTTCCTACTGATATGCTTCAGAAGGCCGCAAGCAGGTCATAAAGGTTTATCTATACATTTTGCAGCTTAAACTTTCAAACATTAACCCCTTAAGGGCCGCTGACGTACCCTGTACGTCTTGTCCTCGGGTCTCCCTTAGACCCGCGGACGTACAGGGTACATCAGCGGCGCCTAATCCCCCTCCCGCCGATACTCACCTCCCTCGCCGGATCCCACGGCGATCTGGCAGGGAGGAAGCCTGCCCATGTGATTTACATGGGCAGGCGAGGCTGATGACGTCGCCACGCTGCGTGGTGACATCATCAGCAGGCGTCCCCATGCATTTCAATGGAGGGGAGGGGGGGCTCCTTCGGAGCCCTCTATCTCCCCAACCATTGAAGCTAGGTAGATGCCGTTTGCACCGCTGGAGAGGGGAGAGCCTCCCCTTCCCAGCGGTGTATGGCATTAACCGTTTCACCGCCGGATCACGTTGCGGCGCCAATTGGCACCAAAACGCGATTCAAACCTGGAGGGGGGCTGACATCTTGGATGTCAGCCAAGCCTCCAGGTCCCCCCCACCCACTGACAACCTCACCATATGTGTGAGGATGTCAGTGGGCCAGTTAACCCTCTAGCTGCCATGTAGAGATAAGGGGATCCTAAGATCCCTTTATCTACCGATCCATGGCAGCTAGATGGTCATATTTGCCATCATTTGAAAGGCCTGATTATGGCCTTTCAAATGATACCAAACATGACCAGGTTTGGTTTTAAAAATTATTTTTTTAAAAATTAAATTAAAAAAAAATAATAAAAAAATTAAATAAAATAAAAAAATGTTTTTTTTTAAAAAGTTTTTTTGTCTGGGGGGGTTAATTAAATAGGACCTAGGCTGTCATCTAAAAATAATTAGCACAAAATGGTCAGAATGAGCGCAGCGCACATAGGTGAACTGTCTCAGCAGTGAAGGGGTTAAAAAGCAAATGCATGTAAAAATTGGGTATTTCTAGTCTCGGGGCAAAATTTTGAACCTATTTAGCCGGGGTCGTTTTGGGTGGTTGTAGATTTTGGGGATTAAATTACAAAAAAGTGTGTTTTTACCATTTTTTTCCTCATATTTCATATTTTTTTTATAGTAAATTATTCGATATTTCTAGAAAGTCCATTTAATGGCGGGAAAAAGGGTGTATAATATGTGTGTGTTGAATAAACGAGTAAGAGGAAAATTTGACCTAAACACTAACAGCGCAGAAACATAAAAACAGCAGCGGTCACTAAAAGACGGATTTGTGCAAAACCGCCCGGTCACTAAGGGGTTAATGCATAAAACAGAATTTCTACATAAAATCCAATGAAACCAGTATGAGGATTTAAAACCATTATGTGTTCCATTGCCTTTATTGCGGAGATTGGTAAAACTGGTGAAGCAAACTAATTTGCACGTTTTCTCCTCTTATCATGAAATCCTGTTTTATTACCAACATTATCAGGGTTATTCAGAGAGAGGTGAAAACAAGGAGAATGACTGGAGAAGTGAAAATTCTAGGTCAAAATAGCCAAACCAGAAAAATTATCCCTTTTATCTCACTTTGCAAATCGGCTATTTTGACCTAGCATTTTCAATTCTCCAGTCATTCTCCTGGTTTTCACCACTCTCTTAATATTTTATTTATTTTAGAAAGAATTTTACCAGGAAGGATACATTGAGATTTCTCTCATTTTCAAGTATGTCCTGGTTGGCGAGTATGTACCATTAGGTGTCTTACCCAGGACACTTACTGGAGAGGTGCTCATCGGGATCGAACCCATGTCTCCACAGGCTCTCTCCATGCAGAGCAGTGATGTTACCTCTACTCCACCTTGTATATATAAAAAAAGCCACAGATATTCTAACATGGAATCTTTCAAATAGAAATGAAAAGAGCTTGTGAAACGTTGCCTCCAAAAAGAGACCTAAAAGGTTAAGAATGAAAAAGAGTTTTAACAGAAAGAGTAACGAGGCTTCGTGAAAACACTTTACTAGATGTGCAATTTGTTTCGTTCCGAATTGAATTTCGTACGAAATTGACCATTTGCGTTCTTTCGGGAGCATTTCTGAAACTAAATATCGGCTGCTCGAAATTACAAACTCCCAAATCAAAGTTTCAACATAAACAAAATAATTTCATTATGAGACCTAAACGAATTAAAACGGAATGCAAATGATACGAAATGTTGAAAAAACTAAACAAAACGATCAAAAAAGAAATCAATTTCGTAACGAAATGAACTGAAAGGAAAAAATAAGTAACCAAAATGATCTGACATGAAAAAAAAAGGAACAGAATCATCTAAAATGAAAAAAAGCAGAACTGGTCACTTTTTAATTAATGCAGATGCTGTCTGTGCCCCTATATAATATGTATTACTGGTCACTTTATAATTAATGCAGATGCTGTGCCCCTATATAATATGTATTACTGGTCACTTTATAATTAATGCAGATGCTGTGCCCCTATATAATATGTATTACTGGTCACTTTATAATTAATGCAGATGCTGTGCCCCTATATATATGTATTACTGGTCACTTTATAATTAATGCAGATGCTGTGCCCCTATATAATATGTATTACTGGTCACTTTATAATTAATGCAGATGCTGTGCCCCTATATAATATGTATTACTGGTCACTTTATAATTAATGCAGATGCTGTGCCCCTATATAATATCTATTACATACAGGTCACTTTACTATTATTAACCACTTGGCTGCTAAGGACGCGCTCAGCACGTCCTGCCAAGTGCTCCTCCTGTGTAGTGGATGCGCTGAGCGCGTCTTAGCACAGCAGGCAGCAATCGGACGGGATTCCGGCTGATTGTTGGCCCCCCCATTGCGGGCTGACATCTTGGATGTCAGCCCGGCACTCCGGGACCCCGGCGGGCACAATAGATGTCATCGCGCTGGCGCAATGACATCTATTTCAGGCGCCCCCCTCCCGCGTGTGCGGAGGAGGTGCCTGAAAGGGAGGGGGGGACCTTTCTCCCTCCCGATCACCGGGACCAGCGATTAAAGTCAGGCACTGTTTGAAGGGCACAGCCTGCCCTTGCAAACAGTGGCTGGCTTTAACCCCTTGGGTGACGGATCACGATTCGGCGCCGTAAAGCGCCGAATCGTGATCCTCTCTCGGAGCTGGCCGACATCTTGGATGTCGGCCAAGCTTCCGAGAACTTCCCCTGATGACTGGCATCATCGTGCATAGCGTGATGACGTCAGTCCTGGAGGTAACCCCTAACTGCCACCAATGATGGAGATAGGGGGTTCCAATGAACCCCCATCTCCCAATCCGTGGCAGCTAGGGGTTAATGTTTGGTATCGTTGGAACGGCCAGAGCATGGCCTTTGTAATACCATGTAAAATGTAATAATAAAAAAAATATATTTTTAAAAAAAATAAACAATTTTTTTTTTGTCGTTTTGTTAATACAGCGATATTGTTCCTATTTCAATTATAATGTGAACAATGATGAGGCACTAACGATTTTTGAATGGGGTGCGTTTGTTAAAAATCGCGTAATTTTCCCCCCAAAAAATGTAACGAGACCCCATTTCTAATTTTTTTAACAAGCGCAACCCATATATAATATAATCGCAAATGCTTGCATGTTAAAATGTGAATAAAACACTTTACACGTAAATTATTGAAAATTCCAATTTTATTGCATTTTTTGTTATAATATACAGACAGGACATGATGTATACATATAATAATGACATATTATGAATCTGCCGAGTCTGACGGAAAGAACGATATATAATATGTCTGGGTCATATAATAAAATAAGGCTTCAAAACACGTTTAAACATGATGAGCAAAACCGGTAAAAATTAGCTCAGCACAGAGGCGTGAAATGCCTCAGCAGCGAAAGGGTTAATTAATGCAGATGCTGTGCCCCTATATAATATTTATTACTGGTCACTTTATAATTAATGCAGATGCTGTGCCCCTATATAATATGTATTACAGGTCACTTTATAATTAATGCAGATGCTGTGCCCCTATATAATATGTAGTACATACAGGTCACTTTATTATTATTAATCAATGCAGATGCTAGCCTTTTTTTTTCCACCATAGTTTTCAAACTTTTCAATGTTAAAAAAATCCCTGTATTTAACGGTTTATTAAATATATCTTAAAGCATTTACTTTTTTCACTCACAGCAAGAAGTGTCTGCATTTATTTATTTGTTAGGATTATTTTTGCACTTTTCAGGAATTTTTGGGTGAAAACCTAAAGATTAATCCAAAAATTCCCCAAAAAATGCCAAAATAATCCTAACAAATAAATAAATGCAGACACTTCTTGCTGTAGGTAAAAAAAATACAGCACTATTATTCAGTTTACAATTATAAAGTGAGCAGTGATGCTGCACTTACCTTCTCATTTTCCACACTGCCAGCAAGTGTGGAGCTGGTGATGCAACACATTCTTTCATCAACAACCTAGACCATGACACTGCAGTGAGGAGAGACAGGGGGACATTGGAACCCTTCATCTCTGAATTGTACACTGCACAAGGCTAAGTGAGGTGTCATTGGAAAGATCAAAGTCTGGTCTTTACAATTATAACAAACATGACCATGTAATGTGTAAAAAAATAATTAAAAAGTAAATGCAAAATAATTATTTTCCTCTGTTCAACAGCAGAGGCAATATATGCTTTTACATATCAAACAAACAATGTCACTGCACTAACTCAACTAAGGCAACAGATTCTGCCCCTTCTTATGAGTTGAGAGTAGAGAGAAACAGTTTTTTCAGGTTTTTTTAAAAAAAAAATTTTTTTTTGTTTGTCGAAAAAAGAAACTTTAAAATAATCGTTTTGACATATTTGTTTGGTTTTTTTTTGGCGGGGAGTGGGGCTCCACATATCTGTGCCTACAAGCTCCTGAGATACAAATCCAGCCCTGGATCTGTGGCGAACTGCACAGTATTTCATGGGTGATTAACCAGTATTTGGTGAACTGACAGCTTTCTGAATAGTCAAACTGCCACGAAATTGCGCTGTATGGTGAAATTCCCCATTTGGTGCAATTCGGTGGCAAGTTCGATGCTTATTGAATAACCCCTTATATAGAATTCCGAAAAAGAATAGATTTTCTGATCATTTTGCTAAACAATCGTAGTTTTCAATTAGCCTGCAGGTAATTGTGTGATGCATATCATTGTGGATGCTAATATAATAGTTACTGGTAAATATGTTTAACACTACAAGTCAGATTTTTATTCAGGGAATATGTGCACAATTAATAAGTAACACATCGGTGAGAGATTGTGTTTGCCTTGGCTCCCTAGAGTTCAGTTAATCCCCTCCTTTCCATGATTCTTTAATCTCCTGTCCCCATCTGTCACATGAACCAGCCACCCTTTTTAGGACAAGTTAATTTTCATCACCTTCTCCCAAAATATTGCACTGACTATTTAAAAATACTAGAAAAAAATATTAACATTGATCGACATGTGCACCAGTTGACACAATAGCTATTAAAACTAGGCCTTTGGACATTCTCCATGACCACCTTTTAATGTCTTTGTTTTTTTGTTTTGTATTTTTAACCTGTTTGAGGTATGCATTACATGCGTTTTAGTTTGTGACCGTAATTTTTCAAAATGCATTATATAGTGACAAGGTGGAAAGCCTGCCCAGAGGGCAGTCAATTGTGGATATACTGCCCCAGCTCGTGGATATTGCCCCAGCACGTGGATACTGCCCCAGCACGTGGATATTGCCCCAGCACGTGGATACTGCCCCAGCTCGTGGATATTGCCCCAGCACGTGGATACTGCCCCAGCTCGTGGATACTGCCCCAGCTCGTGGATACTGCCCCAGCACGTGGATACTGCCCAGCTCGTGGATACTGCCCCAGCACGTGGATACTGCCCCAGCTCGTGGATACTGCCCCAGCACGTGGATACTGCCCCAGCTCGTGGATACTGCCCCAGCACATGGATACTGCCCCAGCACGTGGATACTACCTTAGCTCATGGATATTTGGCCCCCACCTCTCATGGATATATGCCCCAGCTCATGGATATTTGCCCCCCACCTCTCTGATATTTGCCCCCCACCTCTCATGGCTATATGCCCCCCAGCTCAGACCCCAGACCAGACATGGGGCGGCTGTTCGAATGCTCTATCGGCATTCGGACAGCCGCCCCATGAGCTCCTCATACTTACCTTCCCGAGCGGCGAAGTGAAAGTTTCCCCGCTTCCGGTCGTTGAAGGACCCAAGCCGTGGTCACGTGACTGCGGCTTGGGTCCTTCAAAGAGCGGAAGCGAGGGAACTTTCCCTTCGCCGCTCGGGGATGGATGCGCGCAGCAGCCAGGTAGAGGCTGCGAGCGCAGCCTCTACCCGGCTGCTGTGTGCATCTTCTAACCGCCGCGGCGAGCGCACAGCCGGCTCGTGCTGCGGCGGTTGCATGCGCGCGCAACCAACCGCCGCTGGTTGCGCGCGCATGCGCAGAGTAAGGCTTGGCGACGGACACGCCAAGCCTTACTCAATTATATTATAGATAATACCAGATTTTTTTTATTTCTGAAGAATTAGTGCATTTTATTTGTACATCAATCAGAATATCAATGCAAGCCATACCAAACCTAATAAAACAACTGGTCCTTACACTGAATCATCTATTGAAATTCTTCAATAATTAGTTACTGTCAGCAATGCTTCAATCTAACCACATAGTGACCAGTAGTGGTGAGCCGAACACCTTTGTGTTCGGTTCGTATCCGAACAGCCGGACGGCTGAAACGTTCGAATACGAACTGGAACACAATGTAAAGTATGGGGGCCGAACACGCAAAATGTGTTTGCAGTTCTCCTAAATTTACCGGCGGCTGCCGGTACATTTAGGAGACCTGTGGCTGCGGCCCCCAGCACCTGTAACTCACCTGTCCTGCAGCTGTCCCAGCCTCCTGTTCCCCGGTCCGTCAGCTCCTCCGGTGCGTCTGGCCGCGGCTCCTCTCTGCCCCACGTCTTCATGCTGAATGATCTGATTGGGCAAAGTCCTGTGCCTGACCTGGACTTTGCCCAATCAGGGCTCAAATTCAATATTGAACCCTGATTGGGCAAAGTCTAGGTCAGGTGCAGGACTTTGCCCAATCAGAGCTCAGCATGAAGATGAGGCATGGGGCAGAGCTTTAACCAAGCTCTGATTGGTTAAAGTCGGTGCAAGACTTTAACCAATCAGAGCTTGGTTAAAGCTCATCTTCATGCGACCTGTGGACGCATTTTTTATTATGGAATGTCCGCGGTTGAACAAAACGCGAACATCCCATAATGTTCGGCGTTCGCCGAACACTCGAACGGCCGATGTTCGATTCGAACTCACGTTCAAATCGAACCGAACGCTCATCCCTAGTGACCAGGTGGTTTTACCCGTGTCTGTCCGAAAGTACCCACTGCTGTTTTTACATTTCTGCGCTGTTTGTGTTCATCTCTAATTTTCCTCTTACTCATAGAGTAATTAATGCAGATGCTGTGCCCCTATATAATATGTATTACAGGTAACTTTATAATTAATGCAGATGCTGTGCCCCTATATAATATGTATTACAGGTAACTTTATAATTAAAGCAGATGCTATGCCCCTATATAATATGTATTACAGGTCACCTTATAATTAATGCAGATGCATTTTCTTGCCATTAAATGGACTTTATAAAGATATCTTTATTTTCATTATATCTTATAATTTACTATAAAAAATTTATGAAATTTGATGAAAAAATGAGTTTCGTATCCCGGCAAGAGCACCTCTCCAGTAAGTGTCCTTGGGCAAGACAGCTAACGGTACATACTCGCCACCCAGGACATACTTGAAAACAAGAGAAGTCTCAATGTGTGATTCCTGGTAAAAAAAAAATTCTAACTTTTGACCCCCAAATCTACAACCGTCAAAAAAGACCCCGGCTAAATAGCTTCTAAATTTTATCCTGAGTTTAGAAATACCCAGGACCCTATTACATTCTCAACACAAAAATACACGCTAAACGCGTGTTTTTTTGCGCGAAGCGTTAAACATTAACACACGAAGATCACATTTTTTCATCCGTCGGGAAATTGCTCTCGTAAAACTGACTTGCAAAAATGCGGGCAAAGTACCGTTGCGTGCAGAAATCAGTGAGCGCAATGTCATTTTTAACGCAAGTCCGTCATTTTGTGAGGATTGCGCACAACAGACATACGTTCTGACGGAAGACAAGGTAGTGGCCATCATTTTTGATGGATCTAGTAAAAAAAACCTGCGCAACAACGTTCTCCGTTGTGAATCCGCAGTTTGGTACGGTCAGGTTGTTACCATTTGCCGTTACCACCAGCTTTTCAAAGACGTTAAAATTATGCGCGCAAACGTTGTCCATTAAATTTTGCGCTGAGATTGTAATACTATGCGTGCACCAGCACACAAACGCATTTGCTCACACAATGTTAAGTATAGGATGCGCGCACTAAATTGCGCTCGCAAAGGGTTTGTGCAGGATCACTCACGTTAGACATTAGCGCGCATTTTGTGCGCGAACGTCGTAATACGACATTCAGCGCAAAGGGTTTTGCCCCTCGCGTTAATGCGTTTTTGTGCGCGAAGAATGTAATAGGGCCCCCAATGTTTACATGTTTTTTGCTTTTTAACCCCTTCACTGCTGAGTGATTTCACCTCTGTGCGCTTGTGCTCATCATGTTTAAACGCAGTTTTAAGTCCTATTTTATTAAACGACCCAAGAAAATCGCTTGGCAACTTGGGGGTTATTTGCCATACTGATGTCATCGCACACATGCTCGGTGATGTCAGTGGGCGGGGGAGGCCCCGGGGGCTTTTCTGACATAATTTCAAACTACATCATTAGTTTACAGGCAGAAATATCCTTTGTACCAAATACAGTAAATGATAAATAAAAGAAATGGCCACATCTCCTTATTATGGACATTTGTAGTGATTATTATTAGAAACGCAGCTTCCAAAAAATACCAATAGAATATAAAAATTTATTTATTTATTTATTTATAAAGGATTTTACCTGGAAGGATACATTGAGATTTCTCTCGTTTTCAAGTATGTCCTGGGTGAACATTGAGTGGTTACAGAAATACAAAGTAGTAAAATGAAAGATATTAACACAAAAACAAATATACAGATTAACAGAAAAATAAATATGTAGGAAATAAAGTCATTATGTCACATGTTTACAGGTGCATTCTGTATAGAGGTATGTTAATAGAGAGCTCTTAAGGGTTTTTAGACTGGGGAAAGATTTGATGGCGTCTGGGAGGTTATTCCATATTTGTGGTGCTCTGTAGGAAAATGAGGATATCCCCCTCCTCAGATCACAGAGATTTTTATTATTATTAATCATAGGACCTTATATGTTTATTCCAGACATTTCCATCCAGTAGTTTTGCAAACAGCATTTAAAATAATCTTAGGGCTCTGTTACAATCCCCGCGCTAAACCGGGGGGGGGGGGGGTAGGGAGAAAATAGTAGTAGTAGTAGTAGTCCCCCTACCGTCCCCGGTTTAGAGGGGGACTACAATGCAGGCGCAAAATATGCTGCCTGCATTGTTTTCGCCCGCTATGTCAATAGATGCGCGCGGCAGCGCTAAGCGCAGCCACGCGCGTCCTCTCAATGGAGTCCATAGAACTCCATTGAGAGAGACTCCGGCGGTCACATGACCAGCCGGATCTCGCCTCGTGAGATCCGACCGGTCGGCGTAGGGATACCCAGGGAGAGACTGGGGAGACTTTTTCCCGCAGTCTTTCCCTGATCTCGCCGGCCGGAGGAAGCGAGCAGAGCCGCGATTCTCGCCGCGAAACAGAGGGTAAGTATCTGATGCTTTTTTTAATTTTTTTATTCTGGTGTTAACGGATTCTGCAGAAGCGAAATCAGTTAACGCCAGGTCCTGGCTCTGGTTAACTTTGCGTTGACCAGAGCCAGGCGTTAATCAGCGCTGGGACATTGTAATACCAGCGCTGATTAATGCTTTGTGCTCCCCATGTTAAGTATAGGGAGCGCAAAGTGCAGTAACCTCACGCTGAGAACCGCAAGGTCCCAAATGCAAATGGGTTTTTTAACCCGTTTGCGTTCGGATTGTAATAGGTGGTAAATACCGCAGCAAATGTTAATGCTCACGCAAGTGAGCGTTAACGTTTGCGTTCAGATCGTAATAGGGCCCTTAAACTTTCCATTGTTTTTTATCTTTCCTACCCCGTTCGTTGGCTTGTCGGCTTTTTCCAATGGCTGGTCGGCGCTTTGTTTGGCGGATCGTCAGGTTTTTTCAGACGTGTTCGGCAGGTTTGCGGCAGATCGTCGGGTACATTCGATGGGTTTTCTGTAGCTCTTCGGATCAATCGGATTTTTCCGATTGTATCAGCGGGGTTATCGGTGGATTTCCGGTGAGTTTTCGGATCTGTTTGGCCTCTTTTCCCTGCACTTCGGGGACCCTGAGATGAATGCTGAATTAACCGCAGGGTCGGGGAATTTGATTCCCCGAAGTGCGGGGAACGAGAGAGCACTGAAATGTCAGTGACATTTCGGTGTTCTCTGAATAATCCCTTTAGAGACCAAAGTAATGCATTTCTCTTGCTCTTTTTTCTGTTTGAAAACCACAGAAACAATATGGAGATGAGTGGGAAATAAAAACTTTACTGGTAGCATGTCCTCCCTAAATTTTGTTCCGTTAGAACTCAAAGTGCATGTATGATGTATTCTCTCTAGCTCAACCCTTCCCCCACATTTAATAGACATTTCTCTAATGAGAAAGATGATGAATGGCCTGTGTGATTGAATTAGCTATTAGAGTGGCAGTGACATGTTACACAGAAGGATTCAACACGGTCGCATGCTTTGAATATGGAACGCATGACATCTTCATTTTTCGACACTTTGTGAAATGTTTTATTAATCTGCTAGACTAAGTAATTTATATATACACACACAAACGCAGTACATATCTATCTGCCAATATGGGTAAATATTTCTATAACTAATATAAATAATTTATAGAAATTATAAATTTAACAACTGCATGTCCAAGCAACTACAGTACTGCTTTGCCCGCAGAGCTCAACTGCTACACTCAATATATGCCGCAATGTATCTGTATTAACGGTGATATAAGTAGTGTTGTGTGTTGCGGGAGCTACCTCTTAGGGACAATGTGACACTTTGAATTGACCTGATTACCCATATTTTTGTATATAGTTACAGTATATATTTAATTGAACCACAAAGTAAGCACTTAACCCTCTCCCACCGCAGGGCGTACTATGCTGTATGCCATGTCTGTGGCAGATGGGGCTTGAAGCCACAGGGCATACTAGCATGCCCCTTGACTTCAATGGGTCTCCACCAGCCCGCCCCACTAGCTGACGCGTGATGGTTGCCATTTGAAGATGATGGACGGCCTGGTTCAGGCTGTCCCCCAGCAGCCAATGATGCTGCGTGTCCGCTGCGTGGGCGGGCCGATGGAGAACTTTAAAGCCCTCCCACCGAGCACCACCTGCCAGGCAGGAAAGAGTTACTTTTCTCTTTTTTTTTCCTATGTGTATGCATTCTTTCTGGAAAAGCTATGTGATTGGTTGCTGATATGCTTCAGGACCACCATGTTGGCTGCAAGGTGAACCTGACAGGAACTGTGGGAAGGAGACAGCGAGGCACCATGGGTGTTCTCCTGGGTGTGGCTGTCTTATCCCGCCAAAAACGTATATGATGAGAGGGCTGGATTAAAGAATTAAGCCATGAACTGAGCTCTGCCTTGTTCCTGGTCAATACTTTCACACACACCCTGCTCTCGTAATAGCAGATGCTGCTTCTGGAGAGACTTATCCAGCTTGGCTTTTCAGAGCCCCAGGAGATGGCAGCTAGGACCCCCCCTCCCCACTGCATGTGGCTTTTTAGGACCCGGTACTTATGCCGGTCCTAATACCAAACACTGCTAAAATCCGACCTTTAAAGAGCTTCACACAGATGGTCCCCATCAGGACATGATAGGTATGTTCATGCACTCTCCTCGATGAGACGTAGTTAGGGTCAGTGGAGGTTACCCTAACAGAGGAGCTCATGAAGGTTCGGGTATATGTGCAGCAAAGGGAATGCAAACAAAATCCAAAACTGTGGTCAATTGACAAAGGAATTTCAAAACTCAATGAATATATTCATTGGCAAAACTGATGAAAGGTTAATACCCCCATAATAATACCCCCATAATATACTAATACATAGGAAGAATCATCAATCGAGGATTAATTACTGCCATCAATAGCTATTCTTGACTTGAATAAATATGCTGGATAACATACTCACAATATACTCTATGAAGCTAGAGGGTTAACATGATGAAGGTGTGGATATAACCCTTGATCGACTTTGGTGAGAGGGAAGTGTTTGACTGACCGGATGAAGAAGAGAAGTGGTTGGCAGGATGAAAACTCCCAATATTTTGTCTGTTATATTTACCAAAAATCAGACTTCTATAAAAAAAAAAAAACTATCTTGCGCAATAAGTTGTTTACATTAAGAACTATACCGCCAATAACTGCAAGGGGCAGTAAGGCTGTGTCATACCACTTATGGTGTTGATAAGTGATCTTGGCTATTTATATGTGACGCCTTTGATGGCGTTTGTGTAACACCTCTTTTTGATATAAGAATTGATACTCTCATTAAACTTTGCTACATATTTTCAACGATCCTAGTGCTTGTATGTATCTGTGTCCTCTGGTTATCAGTACAGTGTGTGGTCCGAGAAGCAGCAGAAGGCAGTGTGACACCAGTTGGGGCCCTGGGGCCAGAGCTAAGTCTTCCAGGTATTCCAGCCATCAACTAATATTTATATAAATGGGTCACAACACCTATTCTTTGTATTTGTGACAGACAGATTGGTAGGTAGATATCGTAATTTTTTTAAGTAATCAAGTAATAAAGTAAGATCACATAGTCCATGTCTGTACAATATTACCGCTGTTGGGCACTATTACACTCTTCGCGCACAATTTTGAACGTGTGCAAAAACGCATTAACGCGAGGGGCAAAACCCTTTGCGCTGAACGTCGTATTATGACGTTCGTGCACAAAATGCGCGTTAATGTCTAACGGGAGTGACCCTGCGTGAGCGCAAGTTCGTGCGTGCATCCCATACTTAACATTGTGAGCCCAAATGCGTTTGTGCGCCGGTGCGTGCATGGTATTACAATCTATGCGCAAATTTTAACGGGCAACGTTTGCGCGCACAATTTTAACGTCTTTTAAAAGCTGGTGTTAATGGCAAATCTGAACGTCCTGGCCGAAACCAAATACACCAGCCCAAAAAAAAAAATACAGCACAGTATAGTTACACATTCTACACATACCCAAACAATAAAATTGAGAGGTTGTGCGCGTTTTTATTATTGCTGCAGCATATATACTCAGATTGATTTTGTTAGGCGCAAAAACTTAACGGGAGACAATTGTGGTTCTTAATTCAAATTGGCTGGATCGTGTGAAAAAAAAGTCTGCCCACCGATTTCTGCGTGCAGCGTTAATGTGCGCGTGTTTTTGTGCGTCTTTTTTACGCACGTTATTTTTGATGGATGAAAAAATGCGCTCGGATTGTGTTACCAGCGTTAATTTACGCCCGTTAACGTTTAACGCTGCGCGCCAAAAAATTGCACTGCCCGTGCGCTGCCGCTTTTGCGCGAAGCAGTTAATAGATCCCGTTGTATCTGCTGTCTGTGCTCTTTTCATATATACAAACACAAATTCATGTTGCTGCATTGCATTGTAAATGATGAATTAGATACTTTATAAATAAATAAATTTGTCTTGTTAAAACACAATTTAAACACGTAAATAAGAATGTTCTATATGTGTGTTAAGTACACAAACACATTTGACATACAGTACAATTCCAAAGGAGAGATTGCAGACTAATTCATGCTGCTCTGGTCAAATGATGAATAGTTTCCAGAGCTGGGGAAAATGATTAGAATCAAAACAACTTGAAATCGATCTCTCCAGCCAAGCTGTCCTTATTCAGAAGTAAGCAATGCCTGCACATTCATGGCTTTAAAATCTTTAGATGGGTCAGGCATCCACCAAGACACCTTCTAACCTCTTGACTACAAACATCGAGTATACTCGATCTTAAAAGGCACCCGTTGGTGTCCCAATATCAGGTATACTTGATAAGGGCTAATTCTGGAGCAATGCAAAGGAATTTTGGTTAATGCAAACAAAACTAGTTTACAGATGGCCTCCAGGATATAACAGTTGATTGGTTGAAATTATTCGAAAAGCTTTTTCTTGTGCAGAACCTGGAAGCTCAAGCTAAAATGCACTAGTAGTGCGTTTAGTCAGTAGAGGGAGACATCTCACTGTCCTAAAATGATTACCTATACTGAACATATACAGTGGGACACCGCTGCATATTTAATGTATTGTAATGGAAAGTCATTTTCCATAAAACCACTGGGTGCTGCCTGTGCTTTTATGGAATATCACTTGGTACTGAAAGGGTTAACACTGTTGCAATCAAGCAGATCAGTTCTTGCTCATTAGTAGATCTACAGAAAACCATAGTGATGCTTTATTTATTCATTAAAGGGACACTGTACATATCCTGACCAATTTAGCATTTTAAAGTGGTCAGACCTTGTGGAGTGCCCCTCCCCCCATCTCTCTTGCTTGATGTGGCAGGAAACTCTTGGGGAAGCGGAAGAGTTTCCTCTGTCCACATGTGCGTCACCAGGAAGCCTGAATTTTGAATTTCCTGGCTGCTGGCCACCAGATCAGTTGCTGGTGATGTCAGCATGCTCTGATCTGCTCGATACCAAAGATACCAAACACGACCATGTGTGTTAAAAAATTTAAAAATAAATAAATAAAAGTACATTTTTACTATTATTTTTCTTAATCTAAAACAGCAGCAGTGTATATTTTTCAAGTATACTTGAAGGAGGTGATGACGCAATGCGTTTATCGTGCGCTATTTCATCAAAAACGCAAGCCGACACAGCTACATGGAGAAACGAGTCCATTTTATTTTTTCTTATTGGAATTCAGTGGTATTGTTAGCTTTTAGTTATAATAAATTAATTAATTAAATTAAGTGATCAATACTACAGCAATAACTCACCTACTCATTTCCCATGCTGGGAGCAAGTATGGAGGAGATGATACAATGCATAATTACGCACTGGTCATCTAATCGATAAGTTGATACACCAGTGGGAGGAAAGGCAGGGGTCTTGTATCTCCATTCTATATACCCAACCTGGTCAAGTGAGGTGAGTTTGGAAAGGTCAAAGTCTGGCATAAAATATGATAAAAAATTAAAAAAATCTTTCAATTTCTTTTTCAAGTATAAAGAGAACAATGCCACTGCCAATGCTCATCTTCTCATTTCCCACTCCGCAAGCAAGTACAGTGGTTTAGACTGTCAATTTTGGTTAAAATGGCATATTGTCTTAGAAAAATGCAGTAGCAGGTTCTCAATTTCAGTTTTTTTTTTAAGTGTACCACATAAAATATGTATCCACAAATGTTGCAATAGCGCGTCATCTCCTACCTGCACATTAACAATTCAAAATACTGGTGCTCACATACAAAGCTCTCCATAACCGCGTCCCTACCTAGATCTCCTCCTTTCTTAGCAGGTACATCTCATCTCGGCCACTTCGCTCTGCCAATGATCTGATGCTATGAGCTCCATGTACCCGCAACCCCAACTCCTGCCTTCAAGATTTCTCCCAAGCTGCCCCCTTTCTATGTAACTCCTTCCCCCGCAACATTAGTCTCTCCCCGCCTCTCCAGTCCTTCAAGAAGTCTCTGAAAACACATTACTTGACAAAGATAAAGTTTAGAGAAGCCTATTGACTCACTCAATAATCCTCAACTGTACGTTTCTTACTCCGTCTTCCCACCCGGCCCACATGCACCCCGCTATATTCAGGTTCTCTGTTTACCCTCACCTACTGTGTCACCCCTCTCCTCTTAGATTGTAAGCTCTCGAGCAGGGTCCTCTCTCCTACTGTTCTTTGTGTTTATCTTGTATGTATATTTGTTATTCTGTCTCACCCATTGTACAGCGATGCGGAACTTGTCAGCGCTTTATAAGTACCTGTAACTGTAACAGCTCCTACATAAAATATAGGAGCCATTCATGAACAGTCAGGAGATGCAAGGCCTGAAACGTGTTGTAATAGGACGAGGTTAAATTAAGCAAAATTCTCGAGTCGCTATGCTGTACTTATCGAGCCTGGAATTGGGCACTGAATTTTTAAGACTATTTAGTGCAGGAAAGAAGTATCTGAAAGAGCACATCATTTTTCACCGTTTCTTTTTTCCCTACTTTTTAAAAATTGATTCTAAAGTGATGAGACCTCGTTTAATGGCAAACACCGTACTTCATTTTTTTTTGTTGTTTTTTGACGTCCCTGGTTATTAAACAGCTGGCTTTGTTTTTCTTATTTTAAATGGGCCCATACAGTGAGTTTCAAACGACCATTTTTCTCTCCCAAAATTTGGAATGGCGATAAAATATTTATGCCACATCTGTGAAGTGCTGTGAATCTGATCCACTCATTGGCTTTTATCATCATTTGTATTCATTTAAATTTTAAATTGCTTACAGAACACTATCTGCTACTTTCCCCTGTACATTAGTCACTGTTGCACTGACTAGACATTTGCATTTCTAAAAGATGACCTTTCATCTAAAAATCTTTACATCAAGTTATAGAGTACATAAGAAACATCCAATAAAAGTTCTATATTTTTTAATCATTTTTTTAATTGTTTATGTTAAAGAAAACTCTTGCATCGCAACAGATTAACTGACAGATAAGCAAAGCAATATTTTTAAATCACTTCCCAAATCACTAGACATGTGCATTCGTTTTAGTACTAAAACGATTTAGTCCGAATTTTGGGATAATTTAGTTTTAGTATGACTCAAGAGAAACGAAACTGCTCAGTACAAAAAACGAAAGAAACTAAAATAAAATGCACTACATTTTAGTTTCAGTCCTTTTTGTGATATTACATTGATGAGTGAAGGAGACCAGCAATGAAGATCGCAACATCGCAACATCCGAAGTTCTGCACCCTCCACATACCAATGCAGTAGGATGTTCTATACAGAGAGTGGCATTAATTAATGCAGGAGTATGTTCTATACATTATACAGAGAGGGGTATTAATGCAGGAGGATGTTATATACATTATACAGAGAAAGGTATAAATTGAGAATGTTCTATACAGAGAGGGACATTAATGCAGGAGGATGTTATCTACATTATACAAAGAGGGGTATTAATTAACGCAGGAGGATGTTCTAAACATTATACAGAGAGGAGCCTTTTTTTTTTAGCCCTTTAAATCCAGTGGCTGTGAGCGCTGAGATCGGCTGCTTGTTATATTATCTCTCAATACAATGTATCAGGCTCAGCTGTTACAGTAACTGACTGTAACAGCGCTCAGAGTTTCAGTAAAACAAGGAAATAATATTGTTCTAACCTCTTATATATAAAAATATTATTTACTAGTTTTACAGAAACTCTGAGCGCTGTGATGAGCAGCAGTCAGTTACTGTAACAGCTTTGCCTGACACGGGGCAGTATTACAATGTTGGTGCTAACTTAACCAGAGCTGTTGTAAACTGAAAACCTCCATAGGCTATAATGGCTCTGGGAAGGTTACAACAGCTCTGGTTAAGTTAGCACCAACTATGTAATATGGCCCACATTGTGCTCAGAGAGATACTGTAACAAGCAGCGATCTCAGCCCTCTGAGGAGCCACCACTACAATAGTAATTGTATCCACTGGTTTTCGGATGAACGAAATTAGTTTTCATACTAAAGAACTGAAAACGAATTTCTTTAGCAACTAAATAAATTGCATTTTAGGACTAATCCATTAGTTCAAAACGAAATTTTGTGCTGTGCACATGTCTACAAATCACACACGTTAATGTATGACTCCTAACAAGGAACTGGAGCACACACTGTCTTCTTTTGGTTGAAAAAATAATAATATTTATATATATATATATATATATTAGACATGTGCATTCGTTTTAGTACTAAAATGATTTTGTCTGAATTTTGGGATAATTTAGTTTTCGTATGACTCAAGAGATACGAAATTGCTCAGTCCAAAAAAATGAAAGAAACGAAAGGAAAATGCATTACATTTTAGTTTCAGTTCTTTTTGTAATATTACATTGATGAGTGAAGGAGACCAGCAATGAGGAGCGCATTAATATTTACAAAGAGGGGTATAAATTGAGGAGGATGTTCTATACAGAGAGGGACATTAATTAATTCAGGAGAATGTTGTATACATTATACAGAGAGGGGTATTAATGTAGGTGGATGTTATATACATTATAAAGAGAGGGGTATAAATTAATGCAGGAGGATGTTCTATACATTATACAGAGAGGGGTATTAATGCAGGAGGATGTTCTATACATTATACAGAGAGGGGTATTAATTAATGCAGGAGGATGTTCTATACATTATATAGAGAGGAACAATTATTTTTTGAGCCCTTTAAATCCAGTGGCTGTGAGCGCGGAGATGTGCACAGCACATCATTTTGTTTTGGACAAATGGATTAGTCCTAAAATGTAATTTATTTAGTTGCTAAAGAAATTTTTAGAACCCTGATCAAGGCTTCTAGGAGCCGAAACGTTGGTCCCTTTTATGTAGATTTCCAATAAACTTTATTATTTTATCATAAGACCCAGAGTGCTCCCATACCGTTGTTCTTATATATATATATATACCGTATTTTTCGCTCCATAAGACGCACCTGACCATAAGACGCACCTAGTTTTTAGAGGAGGAAAATAAATATTCTGAATCAAATAGTGTAATAATGGATACTGCCCCAGCTCCTCTAATGGATATACTGCCCCAGCTCATGAATACTGTCCCCCAGCTCATGGATAATGTCCCCCAGCTCATGGATAATGTCCCCCAGCTCATGGATAATGTCCCCCAGCTCATGGATAATGTCCCCCAGCACATGGATAATGTCCCCCAGCACATGGATAATGCCCCAAATCACACATGGATATGCCCCAGCTCATGGATATGCCCCAGCTCACACATGGATTTGCCCCAGCTCATGGATATACTGCCCCAGCTCATGGATATACTGCCCCAGCTCATGGATATACTGCCCCAGCTCATGGATATACTGCCCCAGCTCATGGATTTTCCCTAGCTCATGGATAATGCCCCAGCACATGGATAATGCCCCAGCTCACACATGGATTTGCCCCAGCTCACACATGGATTTGCCCCAGCTCACACATGGATTTGCCCCAGCTCATGGATATACTGCCCCAGCTCATGGATATGCCCCAGCTCACACGTGGATATGCCTCAGCTCACCTGCCGCCACCCTCTGAGCGTGAGTCTGGCGGCAGGAAGCTTGGGCACTCGCCTGGGGGAGCCACATGACCGCGATCTCGCGAGATCGCGGTCACGTGGCACCCCCAGGTGAGTGCCCAAGCTCCTTGCCGCCGGACGCACGCTCAAAGGGAGCCGAAAGCGGCGGCAGCAGGTGAGCTGGGGCATATCATCATTTTTGGGCATCATTTTTTGGACATTCGCTCCATAAGACGCACCCACTTTTCCCCCCACTTTTTGGGAGGAGAAAAGTGCGTCTTATGGAGCGAAAAATACGGTATATATATATATTCTGTGATTTTGCTCAATATAGCTTCCAGACCTGAAGAAGAGATTTACACTCTTGAAAGCTTGTAATTTAAATGTAACATTAGTCCAATAAAAAAGGTATCACTACATATTTCTAAATAATATATATATATATACTCACACACACACCTTAGTGGATCTCAGGCATTCTCAACAGACAATATTCTAAGAAGTCTTCTTTTCTGACCAATGTTTACATTGCTGAAATCAACACTGTAACTCAGTTGTATCTCACTTTGTTAATGTTATATATGATTGTAATATTGTGTTTAATCTTAGGTTATGTATCTTTAATATTTATTTTGTACAATGGTGTGAACATCATAAAAATGTCTTCCTGCTAATTGCTTATACAGGTACTTTATGGTAAGCTTAGTTCTAACAATGTAGACGCGTCAAAACGAGTACAGAATGAGCACATTTGTATTTTCTAGTACCTGGTGTCACATTTTATGATCACTAACTCACTTGGTCTTTGACATTTTTACAATTAAACCTTAACTTTTAAAGTTTAACATGAGTGTTCATAATGAATGCAGCCCAAAATCTTCATCTATCCATGATCATCCAGGACTCCTCCACACACTTTTTAAAAGTATAACTTTTTTAGTTCAAATAAACAGCTTAATAATTTATCTCAGCATAACTTATCTTGTAAAATAATCAATGAGGCAGATTCCGTAAAACTCCGCTAGATCTGAAACGGAGATGAGAGTCCTTTTTAAGTATAGAGACTAGACCTGTCATCTGATCTTGAAGTCTTAGGCCTCCGGCACACGAGCGTATTTTTGGCTCATGTGCGCCCGCACTTCCCTGCGTCCATGGGTTTTTGACGGGGAAAGCCCTCCACCGGACGTGAAAAAGGCCTCCCCGTCAAAAAGCTAAACGGACGCTGAAAGGATACGTAGCGCGATTCTCCATAGGAGGATCGCGCTTTGTACGCTGAGCGCAGAGAGTGGTAGGAACGCCCACTTTCACGGACGTTCCTTCCTCTCTCTGTTAATGCTCGTGTGCCGGGGGCCTTAAGGGGTTATTCACGAAGCAGCAGTCTTTGCCGGTGTTGCAAATACCAGCGTAAATCAGCGGTGTTGCAGCCGACAAACCTGCCTTGAAAGAGGTCTCGTGTGCTCAAGTCTTCAATTATGAGTTGCAGTAAAGCTTCTCCTGTCACTATTTGGATTTCAGTTTTGTGAAAGGCCGGTGTTTGTCTGCACTAGAATACTGCTGGTTACATAGGATGAAAAAAGACATGCGTCCATTGGGTTCAGCCTCTCACAATCACCTACTGCTGTTGATCCAAAAGAAAGCTAAAAACCCAGTCTGAAGCGCTCGCCAATATGCAATATACTGGGGAAACGATTCCTTCTTGACCCCAGAATGGCGTCAGATTTCTCCTTGGATCAAGAAGCTTTTACCCACATATTAAACATTATGACCCTTAATATTCTGTGTCTGCAGGAAGTCATCCAGTCATTGTTTAAAAGTCTGTACAGACTCTGACCCAACCACCTCAACAGGCAGAGAATTCCACGGCTTAATTGTTCTCACTGTAAAATAACTGTGTAAAATAACTGTGCGATTTATTTGGCGGATTTTGCCGCAAAATCGCGGCAAAATCCGCGCAATGTCGCGCTATGTGGCATCTCCAATGCATTTCAATGGAGCTGTTCACATCTTGCAGCCCGATGTCGCATGTCGCGTGTCACGGTAGCATGTCGCTGGTACATGACCCTTTTTTTGCGATTTGCGTTTTGCGATTTTGCGATTTCAATTGGTGGTGTTTTGCAAGATCGTGAGGTCGCGAATATGAAAATCGCGCGGAAAAACATACAGTGTGAACGGGGCCTTAGGCTGAATTTCCTTTCGTCCAGTCTAAATGGGTGACCTCGTGTCCTGTGTATAGTCCTGTTAATGAATAAGTTTCCAGACAATGGTTTATAATGCCCTGTATATATTTATATAAAGTTATCAGATCCCCTCTAAGGCGCGGTATATATTTATATAACGTTATCAGATCCCCTCTAAGGCCTCGTATATATTTATATAAAGTTATCAGATCCCCTCTAAGGCCTCGTATATATTTATATAAAGTTATCAGATGCCCTCTAAGGCGCGGTATATATTTATATTATATAAAGTTATCAGATCCCCTCTAAGGCCTCGTATATATTTTTATATAAAGTTATCAGATCCCCTCTAAGGCCTCGTATATATTTATATAAAGTTATCAGATGCCCTCTAAGGCACGGTATATATTTATATTATATAAAGTTATCAGATCCCCTCTAAGGCCTCGTATATATTTTTATATAAAGTTATCAGATCCCCTCTAAGGCCTCGTATATATTTATATAAAGTTATCAGATGCCCTCTAAGGCACGGTATATATTTATATTATATAAAGTTATCAGATCCCCTCTAAGGCCTCGTATATATTTTTATATAAAGTTATCAGATCCCCTCTAAGGCACCGCTTCTCTGAACTAAATAGGTTTAAACTCAGTTATTGGTTCTCTCAGTTATTTGCAACACCTGCAAACACCAGTGCATCGTGCAGTTGCAGCTCAGAAAGAGTAACAATAAAAGTGGTAAAAATTGATAATGTGACTTATTTCGAATGAGTTCTAAGATATTTTTGTACAGAAAATGCTTCTGCGACCAAAACCATTTCCAAAGGTTCATAGAAAATTACATGAAAAACAAAACACTGTAACCTTTTTAAAACCTGAGCTGGAGAGTACAGGAGAGTTTTACTGAATCTAAATAAGGGTTAATAGGCTCTTTCTCATCCAGCTTACCCACTCCATCATTACTGCAATTACATCTGCAATATTAGTCCTGTTAATTAAGATCAAAAACACAATGTTATTCTGTTTGTCTATGTATTTCCAACACACCCTGTGCTCAGTAGTCCGTCCAGGGTCCCCTACAGCTTTTATTACTTAGGTTAACCCCTTCACTACCAATATATACTATAATCAATCTTCAAGGCACCTTGTGGTGCCCCAAAATAAAGTATAGTTGATATGGTGTTCCAGAAGAGCAATGCAAAGGAATTTAATTTACTGCTAATTAAATTTGTATGCATTAGGGCTCCAGAAAATGTCCCTAAATTTAGCACCACAGACGAGGTGCTAGCAGTTTTTTAAACCAGTTAGGAACTTGTCTGTATGACATCTCCCCAACTGATCCTGCACAAAGACCAGAACTGCAGTAACTCCTTTTGGCCAGCAGATGGCAACAAAATAGGACCTGGTTGAATTAGGCTGGGATCAGACGAAAGCAGTGAGAACGTGCTTTGAGCTGCATTTTATTACGGCCGTAGTAGCAGCAAATGACGTCCAATGACGGCCAATATACGAAGTACGGCCGCACAGAAGTTCGGCCGCGCAACGCAAGCGGCAAACGAACGCATTTTTTCGAGAATGTAGAACCGCTAGTACTGATGCACAGAGTGCGCTGCGGCGGCATAGCGGCGTGTGTGCGTGATTAGGAGACGTCAGACGCTGCACATGTCCGGCCAACATCACGTCCATTTGTTTTTTATAGCTCCGTCAAAAAATACGGCCGACATTGCGCATCGTATGACCGCTATCGCGTCTTCCGTGAAAAAATGTGTTTGGACGCATCAATGCACTTTTTGACGGTAGACGTGAAAAATGCGTCGTCTGACCCTAGCCTAAATGCTATCTTGGATACCCGAAGGTGCTTTTGAACTTGGTAGAGATCGACAACTTGGTAGGGATAGAGTTAAGTTAATCATACATGATGAATGCTGTAAAGAGGAAATATACCATATGGGGGGGGGTCCAAATTAACCTTTTTCCTGTAGCTAGATCTGTGTAGCCCTGGGTATTTCTTTTTTATAGTCATACAGGCAAAGTAACATTACCTATGACAGTGCTCATACAGGATTGTTTCTTATTTATTATCTGTGGATAATCTGTGGGCGTCTGTTGAACTATGTTCTGTCAAAGATCTGTCAAAGATCAATCTAAACAGGAAAATGTATAACCATTAACCCCATCACTACCCACATCAACTATACTAGATCTGCAAGGCACCTGCTGATACCTCAATATTATTATTATTGTCATCATTTATATAGCGCCAACAGTTTCCGCAGAACTTTACAATAACCAAAGGGAACGAGATGCAGATAGACATACAGGGTTATTCAGAGAGCGGTGAAAAGCCGGAGAATGGCTGGAGAATGGAAAATTCTAGGTCAAAATAGCCGATTTGGAAAGTGAGATGAATGGGAGAATTTTTCTGGTTTGGCTAATTTGGCCTAGAATTTTCCATTCTCCAGTCATTCTCCTGCTTTCCCCCGCTCTCTGAATAACCCTGATAGGATGGAAACAAGAGGTGTAGAGGACTCTGCTCATAAGAGCTTACAATCTACAATATCAAGTATAGTCGATACGGTGTTATACTGGAGCAATGCAAAGGAATTTCATTTATTGCAAGCAAAGATTATTTGCAATTTGGCCCCAGAACAAGTCCCTAAAGTTTTAGCACCATGTACATGACACCCAAGGTGCTAACACTGTTTAAAACCAACCGAGAATTTGTCTGAACGACATCTCCCCAGCTGATCCTGAACAGAGACCAGAACTACAGTAGCTCCTTTAGGCCAGCAGATGGCGACATCTGCTTGCCATATAGTTTATTACAGTAAGGTATACATCAGAAATAGATTTCTTACCGTATAATTCAATAACATGAATTTCCAAAAAACACTGGTTCCTGATTGTGGTTTTATAGAAAACCCCTTGATGCTGAAGGGGTTAAATCATATAATGCATTGACTGAACTATATCATTTTTTTTAGACTGAAAATTCCACTTGGATAAGACTGAATATTACAAAACAGACAGAGACACAAACATATATGTACATTTATATTTAGCATTTATTATTACCTAGAAAGGCAGATGGAGAAACTGTCCCATTGCTCCTGGACACCATAACGCTTATCCCTGTCTCTACAAAGGGGACCGAAAAGTCAATGATTTCTGACCGCTCTTCATTTATAGTCAATGAGCCAATGGCCATATCTGCACGTTGATAAAACACCTAAGAAAAGAGAAAACATATATATAAGATTATATGTACTATACTACGTTTGATTAAAAAAATTCTTATATATAAAATGAACATTATACACAACAATCTCAATTTCAGTAACATGGACACATTTAAATAGTATCAGGGTTATTCAAAGAGATCTGAATTGTGGCCGAAAGGTAACAGAACAGTGAAATTCAGCGTACGGTTACCTTTCCTGGCCATCCGGTTATTCAGAGAGTAGGCAGTTCGTCAAATGTTGGCGAATTGCCTGCACATACGGTGCCTGTTCGGTGCCTGTTCGAGGGCAGTGAAATCCCCATAGAGACGCAATGCTTCTTCTATTCAGAGAACAAAAACCAGCAGGGAAAAGTTGCTGAAATGCCCTGCTGTTCGGTGGTTTCATTCGACAGATTTATTCAGGCGAATCCCATAGGCTTCAATGTTAAAAATATTTCTGTTTTAATCCAATATCTAATAAACCGTTGATTATAATATTCTGCAGTAAAAAGTCTCTTTATTTATAGATTTTTTTAGGATCTTTTATGCATTTTTCGGATTTTTTTTGGGAATATATTTTCTTTGGATCTAATATGTAAATTTCAGACATTTTCGCTCTGTAGTTTCTTTGCAAACAGAGTTTCACTTTTCAAACATTCAAGCGTACTGTTTTTTTTTCACTCCATTCGTCTGCGGTGTCGGCTTTTTCCGGCGGCTGCTCTGCGCTGTGATCAGCGGCTGCTCGGGTTTCTCCGGCGTGTTTGACGGGTTTAATCCAGATGTTTTTGCGGATTTCGGTGTGCGTTCGCCGGGTTTTGTGGTGAGTGTTCGGCGGGTTTGGTGTGGTGCCTTTTCGATTCTCTTTGAGTAACCCTCTATGTCTGCCAAGCTATAACAATACTTGCGAAAACACTGTGTCCTAGCCCCTAAACTGCCAACATCGACTTAACTCGATCTGCACAGGCACCTGCAGGACCATGTTAAGAAGCTCCTGTCTTATTCTGGAGCAATGCAAACAAATTCTGTTCATTCCAATGAAGTTCGTTCGGAGATGAGCTCCAGCTTGTACCCTTAAAGTTCTCCCACATTGGACAATACAGCCGATGGGCTAGAACAGGATGCGCAACTGGGACATATCTTTGTTTCCTACCTGACTGTGATAAAAGGTTGTTTCCACATTAAAAATACATGATGTAAGACATTTTCCGCATCAGATGTTCAGCATAGAAGTCAAAGTAATTGGGAATTGTTGTCTAGCCGGCTGTGCTGAGACATCATTCAAACAGTGTTACCTGTTTTAGTGCTGTGTTTATAACAGGTTCTTGGGTCTGATGCAGACCTTGTCATAACCAATATTTCAAGCAAAAAATGAAGGAGCCTAAAAGATCCTAAAAAAATCTATAAATAAAGAGACTTTTTACTGCAGAATATTATAATCAACGGTTTATTAGATATTGGATTAAAACGGAAATATTTTTAACATTGAAGCCTATGGGATTCGCCTGAATAAATCTGTCGAATGAAACCACCGAACAGCAGGGCATTTCAGCAACTTTTCTCTGCTGGCTTTTGGCAAAATGTCACCTATTTATTTTAAAATTCAATTTAAGACTCCTCATATTTATCTGAAAATTTGGGCCACCTGGATTGGATGTCCCACATTGCCCTGAGCGACAGGACCGTGGAGCAGGCTCCCTTTACCGGAGGCAGATAATTCTTTTATCCCCTACCCCCGTCTCCTCCCTTTCCTTTTCTTCTTTTTTTTTTTCTTTTCCATTTTTTATTATTATTAATTTTAATTTAATTTTCCTCTCTCTTTATCAGTATAAGGCTAGGGTCAGACGAACGCATTTTTCACGTTGTCCGTGAAAAAGTGCGTTCGAACGAATGGACGTATTTTTTCACGGAATACGCGATAGCGGTCATACGATGCGCATTTTCGTCGGTGATTTTGTACGGATCATCAATAAAACACTTTTTGCGTCTGGACGTTATGTTGGCCGGACATTAGCAGCGTCTGACGTCTCCTAATCACGCACACACGCCTCTAGCGGACGCAGCGCACTCTGTACGTCAGTACTAGCGGTTTGACGTTCGATAAAATGCGTTCGTTTGCCACTTGCGTTGCGCGGCCGCACTTTCGTGCGGCCGCTCTTCGTATGCTACCAGGCATTGGACGTCATTTGCTACTAGCACGGCCGTGATTAAGTGCGGCTAAACGCACGTTAATACTGCGCTCGTCTGACCCTAGCCTAAAGCACCTGTGCTTCACTTGAACAAAGCATCGTATCTTTTGTAATGTCTTATTATAAAATTTAATAGAATTAAAAAAAATAAAAAAATTTAAGTATCATGGAGCCACTAACAAAACAATATTGGAGCAAACCCACGATCCTTTGCAGCTTTCTATTTCCCTCTCTGTTCCAAAGCAGCTACTGTATTAGCAGCTTGAGTCAGGATATTTGAGAGTGACACACGACCAATCATGAGCTCTGCACTAGCTCGTGTGTGCGGGATTGTGCCAGAGCAGCAGACAAGCTCCCAGTATTTTTCTGCTTGTGGGCAGAGGAAGGGGTCGATTGAGCCACCCCACTGCACAATGCGACAAAGAGCAAGTATATATATTTTTAACTTATTTCTTTTTCAGTGTTAAGTGATTTTACAAAACCAGAATATTACCTGGGGCTGAGAACAGAGACCTACCATGGAACAGATCGCTATTCAGTTGCAGATACATTATTAATGTCTTCAATACAAGGTAGAGAAGACATTATTGCACAGTAAAGGGACTTTTTCTTAAGTGCTAGGCTCATCCACCTCACCTCTCTCGCACCTCGCCCTTTTGTCAATCTCTACACTGGCTTCCTGTAGAATCCAATTGAAAATACTGGTGCTCACTTACAAAGCTCTCCATAATCGCACTCCTGCCTACATCTCCTGCCTCATTAACAGGTACATCATGTCCTCCTGACCACTTCGCTCGGCCAATGATCTGATGCTATCAGTTCCTCGTACCTGCACCCCCAACTCCCGCCTTAAAGACTTCTCCCGAGCTGCCCCCTTTCTATGGAACTCCCTACCCGGCAACACCAGACTCTCCCCATCTATCCAGTCCTTCAAGAAGTCTCTGAGAACACATTACTTTAGAGAAGCCTTTCGGCTCTCTCCATGATTCCTCCGCTGTACATTCTTGTGCCATCTTCCTACCCAGCCCACAGGAGCCCCGCTACTTCAGGTTCTCTATTTACCCTCACCTAGTGTGTCACTCCTCGCCTCTTAGATTGTAAGCTCTCAAGCAGGGTTCTCTCTTCTACTGTTCTGTGTATTTAACTTGTATGTATATTTGTTATTCTGTCACTCCCATTGTACAGCGCTACAGAACTTGTTAGCAATTTATAAAAACTTGTAACTGTAAGGCTAGGGTCAGACTAACGCATTTTTCACGTTGTCCGTGAAAATGTGCGTTCGAAGAATGGACGTATTTTTTCACGGAATACGCAATAGCGGTCATACGATGCGCAGTTTCAGCCGTGATTTTGTACGGATCATCAATAAAACACTTCTTGCATCTGGACGTTATGTTGGCCGGACATTAGCAGCGTCTGACGTCTCCAATTCACTCACACACGCCGCTAGCAGACGCAGCGCACTCTGTACGTCAGTAGTAGCGGTTTAACGTTCTCGAAAAAATGCGTTCATTTTCCACTTGCGTTGCGCGGCCGGACTTTTGTGCGACCGTACTTCGTATATTGGCCGTCATTGCCCGTCATTTGCTGCTAGTGCGGCCGTGATTAAGTGCGCCAGAACGCGCGTTCGCACTGCCTCAGTCTGACCCTAGCCTAAGTGTATTTGATGAATAAAATGTGTTGAGGAGTATTCTCTGTTCTCACTTCCATGAGCACGAACTAAACATTGATCCTCTGCACTGACGTATTTCCGGCAGACAGAAGGTGTTCCCTGGCCAGTGCGGACACATAAGACTGTATTTATCCAGCTTGCCTTTCAGGGTGGTTTTATCTTCAAATGTGACAAATGTGCTTTGTCAGTGACAGGGACCGATACTACATAACAATCAAAACAATAAGTCTAATATAAAATAATATAGAAGCAATATAAAAACATAAGAATCAACAGACGCATTTTGCCCCCAACAATCCAGACCTCATCAGTGGTTAAAGGTACAATACAGGTCTATCTTTGTGCAGCCGCACTTTATACTGTCCTTATTAATCAAAATCCTGGCTACCTTTGAATCGTATCCTTCACCCAACCTTTGCATCAAAAAATATTTGAATACAAAAATATTTGAGTGAAATGCATTGAGGGGTGTTCTCTGTACTCACTTCCATGAACACAAACTAGACAGTGATCCTCTGCACTGGCGTATTGCCAGCAGACAGAAGGCATTCCCTGACCAGCGTGGAGACACACAACTGCATTTATCCAGCTTGATTTTCAGCGTGGTGTTATCTACCAATGTGGCAAATGCATTTTAACCCCTTCACTATCATCAATTGTACTCGCTCAATAAAGCACCTGCTGGTGCTCTGATATCAAGTGGGGTCAACATGGTGTTCTATTGAAGCAATGCCAAGGAAATATTTTTCTGCAAAAAAATTATTTTGCACTTGGGCGCCAGAACATGCACCTAACGTTTTAGCACCGTGGGCAATACCCAAGGTCCTAACACTCTAAAACCAGGTGAGAATGTGAATCTAAGACACTTATAGGTAGAGGAAGGGAGTATATTTAAAAGGAAACAAAATAGCAAAACAAGAGGACATAGTCTTAGATAAGAGGGACAAAGGTTTAAAAGTAACATCAGGAAGCATTATTTTACTGAGAGGGTGGTGGATACATGGAACAGTCTTCCAGTAGAAGTGGTAGAGGCCAAAACAGTAATTGAATTTAAGCAGGCATGGGATAGGCATAAGGCTATCCTAAACAAAAGATAAATCCAGGTAAAGTATCCATGTAATTGGGCAGACTAGATGGGCCGAAAGGTTCTTATCTGCCGACATTTTCTATGTTTCTATGTACCCAGTTGTTCCAGCATGAAGCCTAGTACTGCAGTAGCTCCTTTTGGCCAGCTGGTGGCAACATCTGTCAGTCAATTAGGTTGATATGATAAGAATTACATTGAGGATATTTCCAAATATTTCTTACAGTATAATTTATGAAATTATTTTCTAAAAAATCTATAACAAAACACTAGTCCCTGACAGTGGTTTTCTAGAAAATCCAGTAGTAGTGATGGGGTAAAGTATCTTGTAAATGTCTCTTATGTTATGATCTATTCATAAATTAAAGCTGTGCACCATCTTTAGTTTATTAAAGTTCGGTGTTCAGGTGTAGTAATGTGGATAAAGACCTGAGGAGTCTTATCTACTAAACAGCTTTTATGGAAATCACAATAAATAAGTGACCTGTTGGGTGATTCCGGGAAGGACTCTGAGTTTGGTGATGCAATTATTATTATTATTGTCATCATTTATATAGCGCCAACAGTTTCCGCAGCACTTTACAATAACCACAGGGAACGAGATACATATAAACTGACATATGATGGAAACAAGAGGTGTAGAGGGCCCTGCTCATAGGAGCTTACAGTCTAGAGGGAATGGGGTTGAGAAAGAAGAGGGGAATTTTACTGGATGTCAGGATCATTAGTGCCAGTGGTTCAGGAATGGTGGGGCCATAGAAGCAGCTTCAATTAAGTGTGAGTAGGTGAGCAAGGGGATGAGTTGCATCAATGATGTGGTACGCTAATCTGAAGAGATGGGTTTTGAGGGATTTCTTGAAGGCTTGAAGATTATGGGAGGGTTTGATAGGGCGAGGCAAGTCATTTCACAGGATCGGAGCTGCCCTTGAGAAGTCTTGGAGGCGAGAGTTGGCCGTGCACTTGTAGACAGATGAAAGGTGGAGATCACCTGCCGACTGGAGTTGTTTAGATGGGACGTGCTTGTGGAGTAACGAAGACTTTGTATTGTTATACAATGTTTTTTAATATATGCTTATGCTGGCTATTGAATACGGAGATGTAGTGTAAGCAGCTGACCCGCAAACGCACCTTCATAAACTTACTACATTGTATAACTCATTCTGCCGCTTTGTGCTACAATTTAACTACATAACCTACAACATGTTAAAACTAGAGAGCTAAACTGGCCGTCTCTGGAATCCAGACGCACCCTTCACCTTTCCAACCTGATGTTTTTATGCGGTTTTCTGGGAAGCTACCACCCTACCTGAATAGACTGCTTCCCCTAGCAGTTCCCTCATCCTATAACCTCCGATCCAGGACCACCACCTTACTTGCAGTACCACAATATAAAAAGAAAGTGGCTCGATCCTCATTTTCCTACAGAGCACCGCAATTATGGAATAATCTCACAGACACAATCAAATCTTGCCCCAGTCTAAAGTCACTCAAGAGATCTCTATTAACCCCTTAACGCCGCAGGACGTACAATTACGTCCTGCATTAGGTGGGCTTTAACGCCGCAGGACGTAATTGTACGTCCTCGGCGTTTACAGCCCCCCTCTGGCAATACTCACCTCCTCCGGTCGCTCCCACGCTGCTCTGACTCCCGCGGAGTTAGATCAGTGTGAGTCCCTCCTCCGGCGCACTGACCGGCGCGATGACGTCAGTTTCAGGCGTCCCCCCCGCCGGCGCAGGGGAAGTCCCTGAAGGGGAGGGGGATCCTTTGGATCCCTCTATCTCCCCATCACTGGGGACCAGGCATCTGTGGCCAGCATCGCTGGAAGGGTCACAGCCTGACCTTTCCAGCGATGTAGGGGGTTAACCCCTTAGTAAGGGGTTAACCCCCTAGCAAGACCGTCGCCTTTTTTCCGGTGGGGCCGCCATCTTGGATGGCAGCCCCCACCTCTGGGTCCCCCCCACGTCAACTGACTCATCGCGCCATGCGCGATGATGTCAGTTAACCGGGGAACCCCCTAGCTGCAAAGGGATTTCCTAGGGAAATCCCATAGAGGAGATAAAGGGTTTCAAAGAGCCCCCCTATCTCCTGATCGGTGGCAGCTAGGGGGTCATGTCTGATATTGCTGGAAAGGCCAGAGCATGGCCTGTCCAGTGATATCAAACCTGACCATGTTAAAAGTAAAATAAAAAAGAAGTTAAAAAAATTAAAATAAAAATAAAAAAATTAATTAATAAAAAAATAAAAAAGTTTTTTTTTTTTTTAATGCAGCACTATTGCTCACATTTCAATTATAATGTGAACAATGATGCTTCACTAATGATTTTTTTTTTGGGGGGGTTTAGCTAAGGCTAGGGTCAGACGAGCGTGATTTCTACGGACTGTACGTCCGTGCAGTACGGACATCGTCAGTACGGATGACGCAGTAGTGGTCACACAGTCCGTTTTTTCACTGAAGTTATTTTTTGACGGATGTAGGAGGGAAAAATAAATTACAATGAAAAAACATTCTGTCCGTCAAAAATGCTGGACGTATAAATGCAGTCCGTCTGACCACGTTCTATCACTCACACAGAAAGCTATGCGGGCGTTGTGGACGTGGCGCACTCCGCACGTCCGTTCTAGCAGTATTACGTTCTTGCCTAACCTGCGTCCGTTTGCAGCGTCCGTCATGCCTCCGCACTTCTGTGCGGACGTACTTCGTGTGTGGGACTCCATTTAACACAATTGTATGCTATCACGGACGTACTTATGTGCGGCAACACGGACGTTAACACTGCGTTCGTCTGACCCCAGCCTTAAATCACACAATTTCTCCCCAAAAAAAAAAATGGGTTCCCCGTTCTAATTTTTTTAACAATTCTACCCCATAGCATATGACCGCAAAGGCTCGGATAATAAATTTAAAAAAAAAAAAACACTATACACACTGTGGATGATTGAAATTTTATTGAAAATTCACATTTTTTAAAAATTATTTACATTTTTTGTTATAGCATTTTGGCAGGGCATGACATATACATTTAATAATGATATATTATTAATCTTCCGAGTCTGCCGGAAAGAACGATATATATTTTGTCTGGTTGGGATAATAATACGTGACTTAAAATTGCGTTTAAAAACGGTCAAAATGAGCTCAGCAAACTTCCACTTCGAAACAGCGCCGAAGTTGTAAAATTACTCCCGTCCTTAAGGGCTTAATATACCTGGGTACAGAATGCACTTGTAAACATGTAACATAATGACTTTATTTCCTACATATCTATTTCTGTGATAATCTGTATATTTGTGTTGTTTTTTTTACTTCGTATTTCTGTAACAACTGTAAAAATTCCAATGCTCTTGAACCCAGGACATACTTGAAAACGAGAGAAATCTCAATGTATCCTTCCTGGTAAAATATTTTGCAAATAAATAAATAATAAATAAATTTTGTGCAATATATTTTAATATTTTTGCATCGCTGGATATAATATATTAGCGCTGAGTGCTTTTATGGTTTGGACTTTTCCATAAAGTAAGTTTGTATCCAGCATTGGAATCTAACCATGGTCTCTGGCCAGTTAAATACTATGCGACCATAAATGACCAGAGATCTTTATATGTTTATTACAGAGAACCTTGTTAATACTGCTCTCAGAACAGATCTTAGTTAATCATGGTTAAACATGTCACTAATGCCATCAATTCCAAATATTATTGAGAGAAAACAACAACTCCGGTCTAATGATTTCTCCAAGTCCAATTATACATCTCCAATATCGCTGATTGAAAGGCAATTTGTTGGCAGGAGTGCCTGACATGTCTTTCTTATCTACAACCACATATGATACTTGAAAAAGCTTATTAACATTACAATCACTGATGATGTGAAATCCTGCCACAGTATTTTTTTTTCTCTCCTCCAGAGGTGCAGCAATTCAAGGCGAGATTTATAAGCTCTGTATTCAGAAGTCTATTTCAGGCAGGTAAATGAACCATTACATTTGCAGGCTAATTAAATAATGTCAGGCCAAAACTAATTACAGGAGAGGATGGTTCGTACCATAGAGGTTATCTAATGATATGGTTGCCATAGGCTTGAGGGGGCTATATTTTAGGTACTTGGTAGTAATTACAATGTAATAGTCAAATTTCTCAGACTGAAAGAACAGCAGAAGAGGCACGGCTGTAGTGCATTAGTTTCCCACTTTGCGCAGTATATATTTATAGATGTAGAAGCAAAAGTGGCTTCATCCTCTTGCATTTATTATTGAGCAAAACAAGGGGCACTATTACGATGATCACGGTAAAACGGGTACGCTAAGGAGAAAAACCTGCGCCTGCAGGTTTCTCCTTAGCATCCCCATTTTAGCGTGATATTACGGTGCAGGCGCTAATCCAGCAGCCTGCACCGTAACACGGCACTAAGCCTCGGGATGCTCGCGGCAGTGCTAAGCGTCGCCGCGAGCATCCCCTCCATGGAGTCCATAGAACTCCATTGAGGCTTCCGTTGCCAGTCACATGACCTGCAGGATCTCGCCTCGCGGTGTAGTGGTTCGCAGACAGACTGAGGGACTTTTTCTCCCAGTCTCTTTCTGCTCCCGGCGGCAAGAAGAGGCAGATGGAGCCACCATTCTTGCTGTGGGATGAGAGGTGAGTATGTGATTTTTTGGGGGGGGTTTAAGCTGGTGATGACTGATTCCACAGAAGAGGAATCCGTTACCCACAGCAAGGAGCTGGTGCTAACTTAAAAGTTAACCACAGCAGGACGGTAATTAGCGTTAGGACTTTGTAATCCTAATGCTAATTAACTCTTTGCGCTCTCCATGTTAAGCATAGGGAGCACAAACTACAGTAAGCTCACACTGGAAAGCGCAAGCTCCGAATCGCTGTTTTTTTTAACCCATTAGTGTTTGGATTGTAATATGGTCCACCCGCACTAGGGCAACCACAGCTATTGTCAACCCTCACACAGGTGAGCGCTAACATTAGCGTTAAGGATGTAATAGTGCCCAAGGATTGTGAGGGCCCCAAGAACAGCAACACAAAGGGCCATTTTCAAGGTTGTCATTAACAGGTCTATTCACTGAAGGGTGAAGTCAGGAGAATTGGCAGGAGAAGTGAAAAATCTAGGTCAAAATAGCCAAACCAGAAAAAGTCTCCCATTTATCTCACTCTCTAAATCGGCTATTTTGGACTTAGAATTTTCACTTCTGCTAATTCTCCAGACTTCACCCTTTAGTGAATAGACCTGTAAAAGTCAGACACGAATGGAAAAATCATGCTGCAGACATTACATCGTAGAATCTCACCTTTAACGTTTCTATCCCAACTAAGATGCATGTCAAGACGCTAAAGTCGGCCGGAGACGTTAAAATTTCTTAGCAAGACATTAAAAAGTATGTGGAGCATTGAAATAAATGGCTGGCACAACTGGATTTGGATGAGCGCAGCTAACGCTAATTAAACCCCGTGTCTGTATTTCAGCCCTGGTGTAAACCTAACCAGAGACTTAACAATGCCATAGTCTTCAGTAGTGATGAGCCGAACACCCTGTGTTCGGTTCGCATTCGAACTTGAACAATTTCAAAAGTTCGAGTTCGAACGCGAAAACACGAACCGAACTCAATGCAAGTCAATGGGACTCAAAAGTTCGATGTTTAGAGGGCTCGAAAGTTCGATATCCAAGAGGGCATATATGCAAGATATTTGCCATAAAAGGTGTATGGGGGTCCTGGTAGTGCCCTTGGGGACAAGGAAACAAGGACAAAAAGTTAAAAAAAAAAAACGTTTTTAAAGGAACAGTGAGTTTTCCATGAAATAAAGGTTAAGGATAAAAATGAAAAATTCCTTCAAATATCGTGCCTAGGAGGTCCCCATAACCTGCCCGTGAAGTGGCGGATTTGTAGGATGTATAGAAACATTTAAAAACAAAAAAATTACGTTTCAAATGATGGTAAACGGTTTTCCTTTAATCTATTCATAAACAATTGCTTGGGGCGGCAGCCTGTATGAAAAGAGGAGACCTTTTAGGACACGTGGAACAAGTTTAGTGATTTTGGGCTAAATTATGGTGAAACTTATGCAGGCTTTGGATATAAGTAACAATAGGTGCTTTAAAATTGGGCCTTTAGTGTCGCAACAGTGCCGTCACACCGTAACCCCTCTGTGGCTTTGTGGAAGAGTGCAGGGTTGGACCCTGCAGTCAAATATTAAAATGATATGAATCTGGTATAGGCGTCAGTGCACCCAAATATTTTTGCCTTTGGTGGCAGCAAGTGCCTTCACATCGTAAGTAATGTTTAGGCACTTGTACTGCGCTACTGTATACGGTGAGAATCTGCGCACGCCAGTAGCAACAGGAAGCAAACAGAACAGGCAGGGAATACACAGAGAGAATAGTCAAATGGCAGGCAAAGTCGGCAAGAGATCTGGTCCTCAGAACAAGCAGGGTCAGTAACAAGTATACAAACTGATTCGGTAAACTAGCGATGCGGGAATAAAGGCTGAGACACACTGAGCGTGTAGCGATGCACAGCTACGACACACAGCGTAGCAAAGCGAAAAGAAGCAAACATTTTGCAGGCTTGACTTCACTCCGCTCCGCCTCGCAGCGTGTCTACACTGCATTACATTTGCTTCTCACCGTACTGGAAAGGAATCCACTAACTAAATTAAAATGTACACACAAAACCATTTTATTTTCACAAAGCACATGTGTCACGCTCACCCACAATGGCGGTACCTGGCATGCGCCAAGTAGGGCCCAGGTAAGAGGAAAAGCCGCTATACGCAGAGATGCGTGACACAACAATCAGGATAAGGAAATAAACCACAGTAGACACTGGGGACCTCTGCACGGCTAATACCGAAGGAGCCCTATACTGATAGATCGGTCCTTAGAGTGGCCGAATCTGCACTAATGGAAAAAGGTTACCGTGTAGCCGTGCAGAGTCCTGGGAAAAACACAGACACCTAAAGGAGATATACTCAATAACTTGCAGGGAAGGACTTCAATATACTAAAGCCGTGGTCTAAGGGGATACACAACTTATAATACGATAAGCACAGAACAGCTAGGGATGTCCAAAAGAGTGGTCAATAAATAAGCCAGGGGTCAAAACCAAAACGTAATACCTTGAGCCAAAGCGGGGATATAGCACCAGAGAAAATCCGTCAGCCAGGCCAGAGGGTCAATACCAGGAAGTCAATCAGAAACCTAGAACTCAGACAAGGGGGAAACACTGAGAAAAAACTAGGATAGAATAACAGGGAGCTCTCAGGAACAAATCTGTAGCTGAAGTGAACCAGGATGCAAGAGCATGGTGATATGGGCCCATGGCTTTATATAGGGGAGTAATCAGCCCATACACCAGCAAGCTCAACGAGCAATGAACTTAACCCCTGAGCTGCAAGTCAGGGAAAGCAGCACAGGGAAACAAATGGAAACACAGACATAAGGAATACAGAGGGCTGGGAGACAGGTTTGGAACGTGGGAACGTGACAGTAGCCCCCTCCAAAAAAGGTGACCTCAGGGCACCTAAAACAACAAACATGACAGACAGACAGAATCAGGAAACCAGATCACGAACACCAATCACCAAAGTCCTTTGAGATCCCACTCAGAGTCGTCATCCTCCTCCACAAGACGCCCCGGTCTATGAGGGTTCCTTTGAATGGCAACCCAGTGGTCCTTCCTGAACACCAGTCCAAAGGGCGACTGCACATAGCCCTCAGGGACATGACGGGGGTAGGGGGATCTTGGCATCAGTTAGACTGGACATAGAATCAGTGGGACTAGGGTTAGACACCTTTTTCCCATCTTCTCCTTGAATGAGATCTAGAACTGGTGACCACCCCACACGACACGGCAACAGTGGGAGTAGGCTCGCCTACCTGCGCCTTACCATGAGGTTTGGAAACCTTGGACTCTGTGGGGCATGGGAACAGTGGTGTTGCAATGTAGCTCTGGTACTGCTGACACACAGCTTGACTGGGTTTCTGGAACCGCTGACACACAGCTTGGGACTGGCACCGCTGACACACAGCTTGACTGGGTTTCTGGCACTGCTGACACACAGCTTGGTACTGGCACACAGCTTGGGACTGGCACTGCTGACACACAGCTTGGTACTGGCACACAGCTTGGGACTGGCACACAGCTTGGGACTGGCACCACTGACACACAGCTTGACTGGGTTTCTGGCACCGCTGACACACAGCTTGGGACTGGCACACAGCTTGACTGGGTTTCTGGCACCGCTGACACACAGCTTGGGACTGGCACCGCTGACAAACAGCTTGGGACTGGCACCGCTGACAAACAGCTTGGGACTGGCACCGCTGACACACAGCTTGGGACTGGCTTAACTGGAAGCTTGCCAGCCACGGGCGTGACAACTTCACTGTCAGACAAAGGCAAAATGAAAGCAGTTCTCCCACCAAACTCCTTGGTTGTGACCCCATCGCCAGACCCCATAATTGCAGCCTTGCTACCTGGCACTATGAGTGCGGTGGGTGATGCAGATAAGCGTACAGCACCGCAGGTAATACAGCCTGTAACAATCTTACGCCCTGGACCACCATTAGGGTGTCTGGCCGTTTGGCGAGGCCACATACGAGAGGCATTAATGGGAATAACCTCCATGGCTTCATCCTTTGACTCCTTCTCGGCCAGGGAGTCAAACTCCATTTGTGCCTCGGGATCAGAAGGGGAATACTCGACTGGGTCTGTGATGTCAGTTTCCCCCTCCACAGACCTGGTTACCCATGGAAGGGCTCTCCTAGGCCTGGACGGTAAAGGGGGTCTGACCTTGGATAAATGGCAGGGTCTGATGCCATCTGACTCATTGTCAGAATATTCAGCAAGGTCAGTAACATCAGTTGCCCCCTCCACAGGTCTGGTTGCCCTAGGAAGGGCTCTCCTAAACCTGGATGGTATAAGGGGTCTGATTACTTTGGTTTTATAATAGGACCTGGCCTTGGTGACTCGACTGTGGGTCGCGGGCACCTTGCCAGTTTCGGCATGCACTGATGTCTTGCCCGTCCCAGTGCGCACTGGCTGCTTGCCAGCCTCGGCGCGCACTGGCTGCTTGCCAGCCTCGGCACGCACTGGCATCTTGCCAGCCTCGGCGCGCACTGGCATCTTGCCAGCCTCGGCGCGCACTGGCATCTTGCCAGCCTCGGCGCGCACTGGCATCTTGCCAGCCTCGGCGCGCACTGGCATCTTGCCAGCCTCGGCGCGCACTGGCTTGAGCGGGCACCATGAAATAAAATGCAATGAACTGGCACAATAGAAACAGAGCTTGTCAGTTCGCCTTCTATTCATTTCCTCAGGGGAAAGCAGACCACGTACCCTGCTTTCTAGAACAGCTGGATCATTAGAAGGGAGAAAAGCTGTGTCCATTAACCCCTTCCACTTAGACATGAAATCATCAAACAGGTGCAGCATGGATTCAAGCAATTTACGCAGCTCTGCGGGCTTTATGGTTGGC
Organism: Leptobrachium leishanense; assembly: GCA_009667805.1. Taxonomy (NCBI): domain Eukaryota; kingdom Metazoa; phylum Chordata; class Amphibia; order Anura; family Megophryidae; genus Leptobrachium; species Leptobrachium leishanense. The sequence goes on from CM019073.1 coordinate 117,964,066, forward strand.
TCTTGCATTATGTCACGCTCAGCCACAATGGCGGTACCTGGCATGCGCCAAGTATGGCCCAGGTAAGAGGAAAAGCCGCTATACGCAGAGATGCGTGACACAACAATCAGGATAAGGAAATAAACCACAGTAGAAACTGGGGACCTCTGCACGGCTAAAACCGAAGGAGCCCTATACTGATAGATCGGTCCTTAGAGTGGCCGAATCTGCACTAATGGAAAAAGGTTACTAGTGTAGCCATGCAGAGTCCTGGGAAAAACACAGACACCTAAAGGAGATATACTCAATAACTTGCAGGGAAGGACTTCAATATACTAAAGCCGTGGTCTACAGGGAAACACAACTTATAATACGATAAGCACAGAACAGCTTGGGATGTCCAAAAGAGTGGTCAATAAATAAGCCAGGGGTCAAAACCAAAACGTAATACCTTGAGCCAAAGCGGGGATATAGCACCAGAGAAAATCCGTCAGCCAGGCCAGAGGGTCAATACCAGGAAGTCAATCAGAAACCTAGAACTCAGACAAGGGGGAAACACTGAGAAAAAACTAGGATAGAATAACAGGGAGCTCTCAGGAACAAATCTGTAGCTGAAGTGAACCAGGATGCAAGAGCATGGTGATATGGGCCCATGGCTTTATATAGGGGAGTAATCAGCCCATATCACCAGCAGAAGCTCAACGAGCAATGAACTTAACCCCTGAGCTGCAAGTCAGGGAAAGCAGCACAGGGAAACACATGGAAACACAGACATAAGGAATACAGAGGGCAGGGAGACAGGGTTGGAACGTGGGAACGTGACAACATGTTATATAGGCAAAAAAGTTTGTACTGAATAAAATACATCAAAAATTACTGTTAATTTAATAGGAATAGTATAAAAATATAAAAAAAAGGTAACCCCTGATCATATATATTATAGGGACACAGAGCGCTGTGTATAGAGTAGGGATGCATTGATACCACCAGGGCCGGCACTAGTGTAACGCGGCACAGGCGGCCACCTTACTGTCCTGGCCTGCTGTCAGTGTCAGGGGCGGAAAAATTCTGTTTTTAAAATACCGGAAGCGGAGTTATGAATGATCTTCAGACATCAACCAGGGGCCCAGCCACGAACTCTCAAACCGATGCAGTGTGCCTGCCTCAGTCCCACATTCTAGACATGAGCAGACACACTGCATAATTTGGCACCGCCCTCCTCACGTGACATGCATAGCCAGGGCACGCAGCAGCAGAAAAGCCTGGAGGACAAACCCCAAAGCTTAGGGTGCGGCCCTACAGCAGAGTAAGCCTGCGTGCTTCCACTGTAGTGTGAAGGAGGACTGGGTAGAGAGGCCAAGAGAAGATTTTTAAAAGGTTTGAATAAAATGAGGGAGGGGAGGGTGTGTGTAATGTTCTGCTCGGGGGGTGTAATGTTCTGCTCGGGGGGTGTAATGTTCTGCTCGGGGGGTGTAATGTTATGCTGGGGGTGTAATGTTCTGCTGGGGGGTGTAATGTTCTGCTGGGGAGGTGTGTGTAATGTTCTGCTGGGGGTGTGTGTGATGTTCTGCTGGGGGTGTGTGTGTGTAATGTTCTGCTGGGGGTGTGTGTCTGTAATGTGCTGCTGGGGTGTGTGTGTGTGTGTGTGTGTGTGTAATGTTCTGCTGGGGGGTTTGAGTAAACTGATATCAGTACATTATTGTGAGGTTTATTGCTGTGGAGCTCTGTCATACGCTCATACACCCCGCACATTACTGTGAGTTTTATTGCTGTGGAGCTCTGTCATATGCTATATGAAATGAATTTAAGGGGGGAGGGGGTGAAAGTAATTAAAGGGGAAAAATGAATTAAAGGGGTAGTGAATTGAATTAGAGGACGAGGACCCTGCTGCCAGTCTGCTTCTGGAGACCTGGAGTCAGACAATGGACCACAGCAACAGAGTGAGAGTGGTAGGTAGCAGGATCACAGGAAAACAATTGGAGTGGCAGGCAGTTTGAAATATGTGGGTATATTGACACAGCAAGACCAGGGGGCACCACCAGGCCACATTGCAAATTTGTGCAGTGCCTGGTGCCTGTATGCCACATTGCCAAAGGAGGGGACCAAACACTCTGTAGATTGGCCCTGTGGCACAGGAGGGGCACCAGGCACAGCATAGATTGGCAATGCGTGAGGACACCAAACACTCCCGATTGGCATGGCACGGATTGGGTAGAGGGGGGCACCAAAACGCAAATTCGCCTGAGTAAACAAAAATGCTTGCACTGGCCCTGGATACCACACACAGACATATACGTATATATCAACACGCAGACCTATATATACGTGTATATCAACACGCAGATATATATATACACCCACCCACAGACCTCAGACCATATATACACGTACTCAGATGGGGGTGGCATGTGGACAATCACAACTAAATGCGAATATATATATTATTCTCTGCTCTATCGGGTTCAACATTTCTTCTGGGGGGATCAGCCAAATGGGGGGGTAATTAGTTGCCAAACTGTGTGTGTAATACAAGTCTGGATATATATATTTATAAGAATATAGATATATATCTTATCTATATATATATATATATATATATATCATACCTGCCCTTACCTTCCCCTATAAATTTGCTAAAAATATACACACAAAAAAAAAAAACAGTGCCTGAGACCCTGCGCAGCTCACATGCCATCCCCCTCTACCTGGCTGAATGTATCTAATATATATAATTAAATACATTCAGCCAGGTAGAGAAAGAAAACAAGTTTTATTTTATGTTCCCGGGACATTAAAAAATTCTCAGATTTAATTTTTTTTAGAAATGTGTCGCCTTACCTTAGCCTGGTGGTCAGTGGGGGCTTCCTGGATCCTGGTTGTGGGGGCTGGGGGGGTCTGCCGTGGCCGCAGGTGTAGTGGCTCCCTCCCTGCACTGCCTGTCTCTGCCACATGCACCCGGGCGGCTAGCCCGCACAGTCGCAGCTCTGTCATCCTGCGGCCGCATGCTCCTCAATGCTCCTCAAGGGGATCCTTGGGAGGCCCCTGCAGGCTGCCCTCTACAGTGCCTGATTAGAGGGCCGTGTCTGCGTGATGTTTTAGTAACAAGAATGTTTTATCCCATAGGCTTCAATGTTAAAAATATTCCCGTTTTAATTCAATATCTAATAAACCATTGCTTATAATATTCTGCAGGAAAGAGTCTCTTTATTTCTAGATTTTTTAGTATTTTTAAGCATTTTTTAAACTTTTTTTTCTTAACTCGAACTGAACACGCGGAAATGTTCGAAGTTTGTGAACTGTCGAACGGCCGATGTTCGATGCGAACTCCGAACATATCGAACCGAACAGCTCATCCCTAGTCTTCAGTTGCTTGGGTTAACACTAGGGTTTAGGTGCCCTTATGAGCTTAACACTAGCTTTTAGAAGGTGTTAAATTTCCCAGGTTTGCATCTTGATGTTAAGTTTAATCATGAATTTGGAATACGTCGTTATTTTTGCATTTCTTAATGACTTGCGCATCCCATTGTTAAGTATAGAAGACTGTAAGTAAATTATGCACAAGCAAATTGTAAGACACTAAGGTCAGAACGCCTTCTTTAATGGCAAGATTGGAATAGGACGTGAAGAAAGAAAGTTAATAATGTCTGCCGTTATGTTGTGTGTCTCGAATGCTAAGCATAATGACAACCTTGGATTAAGGCCCAAGGTTTATGAGGGTCCTGAGAGCAGGCAACTTGGTCCCCGCTTTAGCTTGCATTATACAAGATCTACATCGGTAAATAGCATCATTAGAAGATATGTTTTTTCTTGTGAAAAATGGGTGTAGTGGTCATGGACAATAAACCAAAAAAAGAGATGGCAATAGAAATGCATCCAGGTCTGAGTCGAAAGTGCCTTACAAAATTAATCAATCACTGTTTTTGCTGATAATCTCCATTTATATATAAATAACCCAAGCTATCTCACATATTACCTACAATTGGTACTTTTGGCAAGGTAATAGGGTTTTCTATTATTCCATAAGTCCAATGTGCTGCACTTGTGATCTTCCCATACTCGGAGCTTAATTTTCTTCAATGGATTACATTGGGAGAGTTTTACAGAGTTATTCAAAGAGAATCGAAAAGTCACTGCACATTCGGTGACTTTTCGTTCTCTTCAATTTGGCTTGATTCAGCGATCTCATTTCGGCGACCCTGCGGTGTATTCAGCAAGCACCACAGGGCCATCGTAGTGCAGGGAAAATCCACCGAAAACCTGCCGAACACTCACCACAAAACAAGGCAAATACACACTGAAACATGCAAAAACATCTGGATTAACCCCGCCGAAGACGCCGGAGAAACCCGAGCAGGAGCCGATCACAGCGCAGAGCAGCCGCCGGAAAAACCCAACACCGCAGACGAATGGAGTGAGAAAAAAAAAAAACAGTACGCTTGAATGTTTGAAAAGTGAAACACTGTTTGCAAACAAACTACTGAGTGAAAGTGTCTGAAATTTACTTATAAGATCCAATGAATGATAATAGAAAGGGCTGTTACAGCAAAAAGAAAAAACGATTTAAAAAAAAAAGGAAAAATGTTTTTGCAAAAAAATTCCAGAAAAATGCTTAAAAGATCCTAAAAAAATCTATAAATAAAGAGACTTTTTACTGCAGAATATTCTAATAAACGGTTTATTAGATATTGAATTAAAACGGGAATGTTTTTAACATTCAAGTCTATGGGATTCGCCTGAATAAACCTGGCGAATGAAGCAACCGAATGGCAGCGGATTTCGGCAACTTTTCACTGCTGGTTTTTGTTCTCTGAATAGATGAAGCTTTTGGATTTCACTGCCCTCGAACAGGCACCGAACAGGCACCGAACAGGCACCGTATGTGCAGGCAATTCGCCAACATTTGGCGAACTGCCTGCTCTCTGTATAGCCGAATGGCCAGGAAAGGTAACCGAACGCTGAATTTCAGTGTTCAGTTACCGTTCGCCAGCAATTCGGTGCTCTTTGAATAACCCTTATAGTCTTAAATATTTGAGTGTTCTTCTACCAAAACGTGTCTCTTCTCTCTGTAGTCTTTGGAAAAGCCGCAGATAAAAAGTAATGGGAAAAAAATAGCTAAAAAAGACACTCCAGTATAGACGTGGATGAATTTTGATGCTTAAGATTTCTTCACGTCCACATTGAATTCTCTAAACCAAAGCTAGGATTAGAAATTAGGGTTAGAAGGAATAGGGCTATAAATAAGCATTAGGGTTAGATATTTGGGTTACGAGGAAGGGTTAGGGCTAGAAATTAAGGTTAGAAATTTTTCCCTCTATATATCCTTGATATTACTGGAATTTTGCAGGAGGTGGAGAGGTTCCTGGTGAGGTGGAAGTGCTTAATCTTATCGATCTTCTCTACTCAAATTAATAATTTGGTCAAATTGCTGTATTTTATTCAGGTTCTACTGCTCCTATTACTATGATGGATGCTAAACGACTTTATAGATCAACTGTTTATTTCCTGTGGGGGACAAACCCCATGTAGCCAAACTGCAAGATTTTTCCTCATCCTCAACCTGTATAACAAAAGCACCTGCTTGGTGGCTTGTTACCAGCACGTTTTAGAATGTCTCGTCACCTCTAGACTTTTTTTTCACTGACATACCTTTGGAACAACAATTACTCCTTATTTGGAATTAGCTGTCTGAGATTAGAGAGATCCCTCTTCAATATTCCAAAAAAAATATTCTTTATTTCAAAAATAAAGCTTGCAAAATAGTGAGGATTAGACTTCGCCTCACCAATGATGCTACTCATTGTATGTCCTTTTATTTGCACCCTAAATTCCAGAGGTTTATGCTCCAGTTTTGGGGTTTCCTGGCATTCTACGGGTCTATTGGGATTAAGTGACTGTGTTGACACATTGACTATACAGTTATTTTTTTTCTATCTTTTAAATGATAAACTCTTGAACCCTTGAATGATCCCTTTATTTCCTACTTACAGTATATACACAGAGTTATGCTCCAACTATCATTCCTCCACCCTTCATGACCACTACATGCTCAACAACACTTCACTCAGTTACTCTAATAGTTTTTATACCAAAGAAAATGACAACTCACAGATCTCTCTACACCTCACTTCAGTGCTCATAAATGGTGTTTAAGGATTTTATTATTATTAGTATTCTTTATTTATATAGCGCCAACATTTTCCGCACCACTGAACACTGGACACAATATAGACAGGTTACAATACATTGAGACTGAACAACATTTTGAAAAATCGGTACAGCAGGAAACAAGGACCTTATTCCTGTGGGAACGTACACTCTAGAAGGGTTGGGGGTGGGAAACAGGAGGAGAAGACTGCATGGTGATAGTGATTGACTGGTGACTAGTGATACATTGGCCAGTGAGGTATATCAGTGAGTCAGGTGGTAGGCTTCCCTGAATAGAAAAATCTTAAGGGAGCATTTGAAGGAAGGGAAGCTAGGGGAAAGTCGGACAGTGCGAGGGAGAGCGTTCCAGGGGATGGGGGCTGCACATGAGAAATCCTGCCGTCTAGCATGGGAAGAGGCGATGCGGGGAGAAGCTAGGCACAGGTCACAGTTTGACTTAGGGAGCGGGCTGGGGTGTATTTGGTGATTAGTGAGGACAGGTAGCAGGGAGCAGAGTTAGTGAGGGCTTTGTAGGGCAGGGTGAGGATTTTGAATTTAATTCTGCAGTGGATGGGGAGCCAGTGAAGGGACTCGCAGAGAGGAGCAGCACAGACAGAGAACTTGCTCCCCGAGGACATGATATCATCCACTCTCAAACTTGGTATACTTCTCCCAGCAGGAACATACCAGGAGATGCATTTAACAATAGCACAACAGGCATATTTATCTGGGCTTCCATCCAACCAGTGATCATCAGCTGGGCTTCCGTCCAACCAGTGATTAGCCCAAGTGAGATGCTGTGGAGGCGGAACTGTTCGAATGTGATTTTTGGAGGTAGGGATATGTTTTTCTATGCTGTAATGAAGGTGCTTTTGGCTTTTTCCCTAGAATGAGCCTTATTTAGTTGCATCCTCTTCTCAACCTGTAAAAACCTAAATTAATTCAGGTGCTTTACACTGTTGCCAAAAAAAACATCACCAGTGGATTTCTAGAGCCAGTAATAGGAAGGCGCTAATGGTTAATGAGGCATGCTGTGGTTTCCCATCACTGGTTTCTTACTACCGGCTCTGCTGGACTAGGTCCCAATATTTATATGTCATATTGTGAAGACAGCTGTCAAGCCCTGTTAATTTGTTAGTAATACAAGTAGAGACACAGTAAAAATGAGCCAGCACTCGTTTTGGTCCAAGAATAGGACTTTTAATTTATGGAGTCAATGCCATCAACAGAAATGTTTCAGCCCACTGTGTTCTTATCAAAGGGTCCTGCCCTAGTTTTGTGAGTGCCAGTTTTTGTTCTTTTTGCAGTTATAAATTAATAATGCAAGTCATTACTCAATTTTATTATTACAATCATTTATACTGTATTTTGCCAACATATACAAATTGCTGTACAAGGGAATGACACAGTAGAACAGTCATAGCTTAACAAGGATGACACATTACGTTGAGTGACCCTGTTCCCAAGGGAACTTACAACATATAAGGGATATACAATATACTGTATATATATAAACACACACTGAATATCTGAATATTGTAAGGTAAGCGCATACATATCATTATGGGTCTTGCCCCAAGACACGCGCTGGTGAGATGTTTTGACCAAGATCCAATCTGCTTTTCCATGGTTGTAGCGCAGTGACATGGTGGTGAGGTGAACCTGCTTCTCCATGGTTATAAGGCAGCAACCTCTTTTCTTCGTGGTTGTGGAAGAGAGACGGGCTGGTTAGATGTTCAGATCGGGATTCAGCTGTGCTTTTCCGCAGTTGTAGAGCTGAGACGCTACCGCTTCACTACCCAGCCGAAACAATTGCATTGATGTCATTCATTTGATGAATGCAGCATTCAGAAATACATTATAGTTACATATCTGAAACCGCAGTGCACGCATCTAAGCTCTGCATTACAATTGTAGAGTGTATGGTAATGTTTTTACTCATGAACATATGAGGCTAGAGTGGAACAATGTGTAAATTTAAAATATAAAATTAGATATTTTCTTTTGAAGTTCTTTCATCTGCATAATTTGAAAATTCAAATGAGTGTATGTGGTCAGTAGGGGAAACAGTATCTGTGTTTGTCAACAGATTGATTAAATGCCTTTGGAATTTATGGATTTGCTTTTTAAAATATAAAACATTCTACACAAAAAAATCTGCTCTGATATTTTATCAAAAATCACTCCTTCACTGTCTGGTATTAATTCATTATTCTGTGAAAATGTGAAAACTGAGATTTTCGGTGGAAAATAATGATAAATAACCACAGGAAACCTACAATAAAACACTCAAAATACTGTCCAGTGGAGCTGTCACCATTATCATAACATTCTGTGAATACAAGTTTACCTCCGAATCTGCTAAAATTGCAATTGCAGTTAACCTTTTCACTTACAAAAAACGTGTAAACCAGATTTTGCTTTGTAATACAATGAAAAACATATTATCAGACAATACCACTTTTAATACCATTTAAGATTAGATTGCCCCGTGGAGAAACTACATTCTCTGTGAGATCTCGCTGATGTCATTCTGTATTACTGTATAGGAGTTAGAAAGAACAGCCCCAATCCTCACTGAAACAAAAGATTTGCAGACTCTTCTGCTGCATTTCAATAACCAAAGAGAGGGAAGGACAGAGGGAGAGCTCTGGGATCATTCATTAAATTCAATACAGATATAATGTGTTGCTGTAATTCGATATACTGTATATAGGCATTATGCCACTTACAAATGTTATTTTTATATTCTGTTGGTATTTTTGGAAGCTGCATGGCTAATAATCTCATAATGATCTCTTCAAACACCCATAAGCAGGAGATCTGACCATTTGTATTATTATTTTTTATCACATTTACTGTATTTGACATAAGGGCCATTTCTGCCTGTATGCTGATAACACAGACTCATGTATAAATGTATAATTTAAAAATGAGCAAATTTACATTGTTAATCTGAGATAGAGGACAGTTTAAACAATCTTCAAGAAAAATTGTTACTGTACCAATATTTAATTGCTATCAACACATCATAAATATCAAATAAATGCCATGATATTTTTTTTCAAGAAAATAAATTATGACAGCATTTCTTTGAAGTTGAACATTCGCAGAACAATGAAAGTCATGAGAAGAGGTGTATCTTTTGTCTCAGAAATACTCTACTACATACCGGTACTACTCTATGACACTTTACATAGAATACCATCTGTAAACAAATAATTTCCCCTTTCAGATACAATTCTTGAATTTTAAAATCATTATGTTTATTTTTACTAGCACATCCATTAAGTGATCCATCATTAGAAGTCTAGAAAATGTGCATTAAAGTCAAGTAAAAATCATATTGTTGTTGTCAGCATTTTTCCATCTTTGAAATCTAATAAACAGGGGGAGGAGCAACTTCATCATCAGCTTTCCTGAGTAATTTATGATCTTGCAAAAAATAAACATTTATTAAATTACCATTGTGCTGACAGCATTCCTTTTAAAAAACATGCACATATGGAATGTTAATTTAACCAAACACTTTGTGAGTATTGCAGACTTAAGCCTTCGTTAAGTATATTGTAAAAATAACCATCAGTCATAAGATCACGCTAATGTATATATATATACCATGACATATTTTAATTTACTTTTTAAATACCCAAACATTCCTCTTATAGTTTCAGTCGAACATTTGCAATAAGACGAATTTGTCTTGAGAAAATCTGTAAATCAGCCAAAAAGTCTCAGTTTCCTGAACATAAAGGGCTCTATTACATTCCTTGCGCAAACGTTAACGCGTGCGCAAAAACGCATTAACGCGAGGGGCAAAATCCTTTGCGCAGAACCTCGTACTACAATGTCCGCGCGAAAAATGCACGTTGAAGTCTACCGCGGGTGAACTTGCGCGAACCCTTTGCGAGCGTACCGTACTGCGCACGTCCTATACTTAACATTGTGAGCGCAAATGCATTTGTGCGCTGGTACGCAGATGGTATTACAATCTATGTGCAAAATTTAACGGACAACGTTTGAACGCATCATTTTAGCGTCTTTGAAAAGCTGGTGTTAATAGCAAATCTGATTTGTCCTGGCCAAAACCAAATACACCAGCCCAAAAAAAAAATACAGCAAAGTATAGTTACACATTCTACACATACCCAAACAATAACTTTGATCAGTTTCGGATGACAAAATGCGCTCGGATTGTAATACCAGCATTAATTTACGCGCGTTAACGTTTAACGGTTCATGCAAAAATTCACGCGTTTACCGTGCATTTTTGTGTGAAGAATGTAATAGAGCCCAAAATTGCCATTGTTTGGAGTGCCTGGACCCATTTTTTTGTCTACATGTATATTTTGAGTCCTGGCAAATTTTGATCTCCATGAGCATCCTTACCGAGGCTAAAGGTAAGTCCCTAAATGACACTGGTGCACCCATCATCATGCTTTCAGTGAAAATCCACAGATCTATACATACACTTTGGCTCAGGGCCCAAGGAGTCTTGTAAGACACCGATGAACCAGAGCAGATTGATACATTGAACGTGATCTTGTCACTGTAGCATGTGGTGAGAGAAATGTCGTGGTCGATCCACTCTCTTGGTGGCTGTTGCCCCAGACCGAGTACTTCATCTTGTAGGGAAATTGTATGTGGAAAAACCATATGGCGCATAAAAATGTATAAAGCAATGATAATTCAATACACATGTAACTGAAATAGTGACTTTACAAACCACATGCATGTGCAACACAATGTGACTGTGACAATTAAAAACCAAGATAGTACTTATACGCAATGATGAAATTAGAGGCGGATTCTCTCCTCTCTCGATACTCTCAAAAAAGAAAACCATCAAAAACAAGACCACAATGGTGCAGATCATAAAAGTATATACAATACAAACAGCTACAGTTAGGAGAAGCACTCACATCTTATAGAGCCATAATAAACCCCGGCTATCTTTGTTATTGCCTCCAGCCAAATAAAGAGTATCGTATCACTGCCCTTCTTTCCTTGGTCCTGATTACCTTAATAAAACATAAGTGCAGAGAGGCAGCACTGCCATAGCATAGCATAAATAGTGGTACAATCCCATAAAGTTATAATCATGGGCTAAACTCACTAACTGGGGAGCCTTCTGATGTTTAGGCTCATTTGATATGCTGGCAGCACGTATATCAGTTCAGTAATAGGGATGGGCTGCCGGTTCGAATCAGTTCGAAGTTCGATTCGAACATCGCCTGTTCGTGAATTTCGAACTTTTCGGGACATTCGCGGAAAGTTGGATAAAAAAGTTTGATAAAAAAATTCCAAAAAATGCTTAAAAAGATCATAAAAAATCTAAAAATAAAGAGACTCTTTACTGCAGAATATAATAATAAATGGTTTATTAGATATTGAATTAAAACGGGAATTTTTTAACATTGAAGCCTATGGGATTCATAAACATTTCCCACTCATTGTTGGTCAAACATTTCCCACTCATTGTTGGTCAAACATTTTCCACTCCTTGTTGGTCAAACATTTCCCGCTCATTGTTTGTCAAACATTTCCCACTCCTTGTTTGTCAAACATTTCCCACTCCTTGTTGGTCAAACATTTCCCACTCATTGTTGGTCAAACATTTCCCATGGCTTCAAATCGCGTTAAAAGCGGTAAAAAGAAGCTCAGCGCACACGGTGAAATGGCTAAAAAGGGTGAAAGGGTTAAAAATGTTTGTTTTTTTCATTGTTTCTTGTCCCCCAGGGCAGTACCGGACCTCCATACACCTTTTATGGCCAATATCTTGCATATATGCCCTGTTGGAGCTTAACTTAATGTTTGAATGTTCGAGCCCAATTGACTTGCATGGTGTTCGAATTGCGTACAAGTTCACGGTCAAACTTTTTTGGGTGTTAGCGTCCGAATGCGAACCGAACACGGGGGTGTTCGGCCAATCACTAGTCAGTAACCCGACCAAACAGGGTCCCAGGTCCTCCAATGAATATCAGGTCTCAAGTTAATGGAAAAAATGGACATGTCTAATAAACAGTTAAAAGTTTAAACACAAATTTATTAGCCAAAAAAGTAGTAAACATCCAGACACTTAATTCTTATTGGTCAGTATTACAATGTTGGTGCTAACTTAACCAGAGCTGTTGTAAACTTAAAGGGCCCTATTACGATAAACTGGGGGTGGTAGGGGGGAAAAACTGCACCTGCGGTATTCCCCCTACCGCCCCCGGTTTAACGGGGGATTACAATGCAGGCACAAGAAAATGCTGCCTGCATTGTAGCGCCCGTTAAAAATCAGGATGCTCGCGGCAGCGCTGATACAAACTTTTACAAATGTAGGGGAAAGGTTTGACAGGACTATATTTGAATGAATGTTCAGCAGTTAGAGTAAGACATGAAATGAAGTAAAAATGTAATTGTTGTTCTGATATTCCTTACACCTGTCAGAAACAACCCTCACGCACATACAATAAATCATACTAGTGTTGGGCATTTCTGCTCTACCATCCACACATGGATCTATGCACATGCAGATCAAAACAGGTGTACTAACCAAAACCCGAGACCACCAGAACTTGAGATATATAAAACATTGCAGGATTTGTCATCTGTCTCAGGGGATTCTCTAATGCCATGTAGTACATTATTGTGGTGCTGGGCTACCACCTGCTTGGCTTCACTGCTGTTGTACAGTACTGCTATATGGTGGCTTATTTTACCTTGAGGTCACTGAATTTTTATTTTCAGTTGTTTAATGTGCGCTGTGTGCCCTCCATTGAACTCATTTAGGTGACACTTGTCTTCCGAATGTCCACTTTCCAGTGGCTGAAAGTTCAGGCAGAAACCTTCACCATGCAATGCCCCAAGACGTTTCATGCCAATGATTCAATTTCTGCCTCTGTAACAGCTAGTCTACGATAAAAGCTAGTCTACGACCGCCTGTACCTGACAACTGTAAAGATAATTAAGGTCACACGTGCGTGTAACCAGCATCATCAATCACTGACATCTAAGTAAAACATTTACAGGAGGATATCAGAAGCTTTGCTCCTTCAACTGGAATGTTGATGGTGGATGTTATGTCATACACCGACACCACTGGCAACTTTTAGTTAATCACATGAACACAGTCCTATGGATAAATCATAAACTTTACAATTTCAAACATTTCAAAATGTTTATTCTCTTTATTTTGACACTGTAATATAAGCACCAAATGCTGTTGCAACCAATACTTTTTTCGATAAGGATGGACTAAATATATTCATCATACGTGTAAAATATGGCCTATTCTAAATGAGTGACATTGAAATTCCTGAGTTTATAAACTATTGCATAATTGTATGCGAGAACCAGAATATGTTTTTGGCAATGTGGGTTAAATAGTAAAATGAATTTGTCACAGCACATAATAAAGCTATGACTTTTCCATTGATCAGAATATAATATAAATTCATTAGAAAACCTATAAAATAACCCATATTAGCTAGACTACCTATATATTTCCATAATGCTGCGATAGGCATTAGGCATATTCAGAGTTTAGTATGTGAAGCGTGAAAATAGAGAGTGTATTATAATACAAAAAATGGATGTAAAATACCATCAAATATAAGAATACTTAATATATAGTAAAATAGCATCAAATAATTTTACATATCTTAAAAGTTGTATTTATCACATTACATAAAACATTGCATGATATTATTGTAAGAAAAAGTGCATTTATATGGTCTATATCTATTAAAGTGTTTGTATTTTATATGATAATGCACGGCTTTGAGAATATTCAGGCACTGAGTGAGCCATTTACAATATGATCAGCACATGCACACATACATATCTAATTTTTCAAGACATGACAATGGATTAATAGGAAATCGACAACACATCAGAAAAAGTGACATGCAAGAAAAATACATATCCCACAAATATGACAAATAAAGGCACACAAACCTCATCCACCTGAAGAGAATGGTGTCTGGTGGCAACAACGGCAGCCGAGACGACAATAGCAGTGTTAATGTCAGCACACACCACAAACTCTAACATTCCGAAGCAATTACAGAAAATGTATGCACGCCATGACATACCCACTCTTCAAAGCTAAATTGGGATATTTGGAATTGTGGATCACACAGTAAACAGCAAATAAATGAGCTAAATCACTATGTAGAATATGTAATAACTAATTAACAGCATGTCGCATATAGCATGTTAGATACATGGGTCTAGTCCTAAAATAATAGGTTCGGGAGCTCTCAAAGATTTCCGGTCCTCAATTAACCATTGACATGTTGCCCTTAATCCACCCCTATGTTTAAACATAAATATAAACTGGGTTTTAGGGAAGCCTTATGGAAATTGTAATAAATACCATGTACTACAGGTGACTTAGTAAGGAAATGATTGATTGAAACCTAATAGTGGCTTTTCATGGAACTCTGTTCCCTCTGAGAAAATAGGGGAGGAACTGCATTTCCCCATGTTCCCGCTCGACTTCACACCTGGTTAAATATACCCATAAATTCAATCATTATTTGATGCGCAGCATGGATTTTGATTTTCTACTGTATAAAAAGCCCCCTGGCCATCCTGGTTACCCAATGCTATTTCATTTACCATGGCAACTCTCATTTTGAAATGGTTTTGAGTATATTAGACAACATGATGTGGATGTCATCTAGTGTCTGCTACAAAGGGAAGTGGAGGGTGACCCTGACAACATCCAGTTCTATGTGTTCTCATAGCATGCTGCACACTTGTGGGCATAAGTGAGGCTTTAGTGATTAAGACATACTATTTATCTATTGAAGTCATTCACTCACTATGCCAGGTTTTGTTCCACACTTTGAGCCACACACCCTGAGGTCCATTGTCATTATTTTGCCATAAAAACCTTTCATGCCTTCCAGGCCTCAGTTGGGCATGAACATAGGCGCATATGTGTCAAAATTTAAACATATATCTGCATGACACTTTCACAGATGTATAAACAATGGATGATGGTTAATATATGGTGATTCTCTTCTGATGGTGATTCTCCTCAGATGGTTCCTGGAGAGGGGGATATAAGCCAGACAGGAAGAACACAATTGTGCAATATTTGGCAGTATATGCCCCTTTTGGTTCTCCCCTATGGGGTACTTACTAGAAGGGATGAGCTGTTCGGTTCGGACGGTTCAGAGTTTGGACTGAACTTAGCCTGTTCGTTCTGTTCGCGAACTCCGAACATTTCCAGGTGTTCGCCGCATGTTCGACCACAATGCACCACAATGGCCCACAATGCACTTTTACACTGGCCTGAAGCTTGTAATTGGCAACAGCCTTGCACCTGACCACAGGTCTGGTGCAAGACAGGTTCAACAGTATGCCAATCACGGCTCAGAGTCCTGATTGGGCAAATTTTGCCTAATCATGGGCTCACAGAGCTAAGTCCCGCAGCACACTATATAAGGTTTCTACGCAGCACTTCTGCACGCATTTGAGAGGAGATTTCATAGGAGATTGTTGTTGTGTGTTCTTACTGCCGGTCTGCCACGCTACTGGGGGGGTCTGGGGGGTCTTATTTCCACCAAATATCTGGGAATTGAGGTGATGTGTGTCTTGTCACTGCCAGCAAGTATTTTGGGGGTCACAAATTTGTACAAAACATTTGGGAATTGAGGTAATCTTCTGTGTCTTGTCACTGCCAGCAAGTATTTTGGGGGTCACAAATTTGTACAAAACATTTGGGAATTGAGGTAATCTTCTGTGTCTTGTCACTGCCAGCAAGTATTTTGGGGGTCACTAATTTTTACAAAACATTTGGGAATTGAGGTGATCTGTGTCTTGTCACTGCCAGCAAGTATTTTGGGGGTCACAAATTTCTACAAAACATTTGGGAATTGAGGTGATCTGTGTCTTGTCAGTGGCTGCCAGCAAGTATTTTGGGGGTCACAAATTTCTACAAAACATTTGGGAATTGAGGTGATCTTCCGTGTCTTGTCACTGCCAGCAAGTATTTTGGGGGTCATTAATTTCTACAAAACATTTGGAAATTGAGGTGATCTGTGTCTTGTCACTGCCTTCAAGTATTTTGGGGGTCACAAATTTCTACAAAACATTTGGGAATTGAGGTGATCTTCTGTGTCTTGTCACTGCCATAAAGTATTTTGGGGGTCACAAATTCCTACAAAACATTTGGGAATTGAGGTGATCTTCTGTGTCTTGTCACTGCCAGCAAGTAATTTGGGGGTCACTAATTTCTACAAAACATTTGGGAATTGAGGTGATCTGTGTCTTGTCACTGCCAGCAAGTATTTTGGGGGTCACAAATTTCTACAAAACATTTGGGAATTGAGGTGATCTTCTGTGTCTTGTCACTGCCAGCAAGTATTTTGGGGGTCACTAATTTCAACAAATTTTTGTTGTAATCTGTGGCTTCTCACTGCCACCCATCAAGGGGTCTCACTGATTTGTAGGAGGTTTCTGAGACTTGTAATCTGTGGCTTCTCACTGCCACCCATCAAGGGGTCTCACTGATTTATATGAGGTTTCTGAGACTTGTAATCTGTGGCTTCTCACTGCCACTCATCAAGGGGTCTCACTGATTTATAGGAGGTTTCTGAGATTTGTAATCTGTGGCTTCTCACTGCCACCCATCAGGGGGTCACACTGATTGATATGAGGTTTCTGAGATTTGTAATCTGTGGCTTCTCACTGCCACCCATCAAGGGGTCTCACTGATTTATAGAGAGTTTCTGAGATTTGTAATCTGTGGCTTCTCACTGCCACCCATCAAGGGGTCTCACTGATTTATAGGAGGTTTCTGAGACTTGTAATCTGTGGCTTCTCACTGCCACCCATCAGGGGGTCACACTGATTGATATGAGGTTTCTGAGATTTGTAATCTGTGGCTTCTCACTGCCACCCATCAAGGGGTCTCACTGATTTATAGGAGGTTTCTGAGACTTGTAATCTGTGGCTTCTCACTGCCACCCATCAAGGGGTCTCACTGATTTATAGGAGGTTTCTGAGACTTGTAATCTGTGGCTTCTCACTGCCACCCATCAGGGGGTCACACTGATTTATATGAGGTTTCTGAGACTTGTAATCTGTGGCTTCTCACTGCCACCCATCAGGGGGTCACACTGATTTATATGAGGTTTCTGAGACTTGTAATCTGTGGCTTCTCACTGCCACCCATCAAGGGGTCTCACTGATTTGTAGGAGGTTTCTGAGACTTGTAATCTGTGGCTTCTCACTGCCACCCATCAAGGGGTCTCACTGATTTGTAGGAGGTTTCTGAGACTTGTAATCTGTGGCTTCTCACTGCCACCCATCAAGGGGTCTCACTGATTTATAGGAGGTTTCTGAGACTTGTAATCTGTGGCTTCTCACTGCCACCCATCAGGGGGTCACACTGATTTATATGAGGTTTCTGAGACTTGTAATCTGTGGCTTCTCACTGCCACTCATCAAGGGGTCTCACTGATTTATAGGAGGTTTCTGAGACTTGTAATCTGTGGCTTCTCACTGCCACCCATCAGGGGGTCACACTGATTTATATGAGGTTTCTGAGATTTGTAATCTGAGGCTTCTCACTGCCACCCATCAAGGGGTCTCACTGATTTATAGGAGGTTTCTGAGATTTGTAATCTGTGGCTTCTCACTGCCACCCATCAAGGGGTCACACTGATTTATATGAGGTTTCTGAGACTTGTAATCTGTGACTTCTCACTGCCACCCATCAAGGGGTCTCACTGATTTATAGGAGGTTTCTGAGATTTGTAATCTGTGGCTTCTCACTGCCACCCATCAAGGGGTCTCACTGATTTATAGGAGGTTTCTGAGATTTGTAATCTGTGTCTTGTCACTGGCTGTCAGCTATCAGGGTGTCTCACTGAGTTATATGAGGTTTCTGAGATTTGTAATCTGAGGCTTCTCACTGCCACCCATCAAGGGGTCTCACTGATTTATAGGAGGTTTCTGAGATTTGTAATCTGTGGCTTCTCACTGCCACCCATCAAGGGGTCTCACTGATTTATAGGAGGTTTCTGAGATTTGTAATCTGTGGCTTCTCACTGCCACCCATCAGGGGGTCACACTGATTTATAGGAGGTTTCTGAGACTTGTAATCTGTGGCTTCTCACTGCCACCCATCAGGGGGTCACACTGATTTATATGAGGTTTCTGAGACTTGTAATCTGTGGCTTCTCACTGCCACCCATCAGGGGGTCACACTGATTGATATGAGGTTTCTGAGATTTGTAATCTGTGGCTTCTCACTGCCACCCATCAAGGGGTCTCACTGATTTATAGGAGGTTTCTGAGACTTGTAATCTGTGGCTTCTCACTGCCACCCATCAGGGGGTCACACTGATTGATATGAGGTTTCTGAGATTTGTAATCTGTGGCTTCTCACTGCCACCCATCAAGGGGTCTCACTGATTTATAGGAGGTTTCTGAGATTTGTAATCTGTGGCTTCTCACTGCCACCCATCAAGGGGTCTCACTGATTTATAGGAGGTTTCTGAGACTTGTAATCTGTGGCTTCTCACTGCCACCCATCAGGGGGTCACACTGATTGATATGAGGTTTCTGAGATTTGTAATCTGTGGCTTCTCACTGCCACCCATCAAGGGTCTCACTGATTTATAGGAGGTTTCTGAGACTTGTAATCTGTGGCTTCTCACTGCCACCCATCAAGGGGTCTCACTGATTTATAGGAGGTTTCTGAGACTTGTAATCTGTGGCTTCTCACTGCCACCATCAGGGGGTCACACTGATTTATATGAGGTTTCTGAGACTTGTAATCTGTGGCTCTCACTGCCACCCATCAGGGGGTCACACTGATTTATATGAGGTTTCTGAGACTTGTAATCTGTGGCTTCTCACTGCCACCCATCAAGGGGTCTCACTGATTTGTAGGAGGTTTCTGAGACTTGTAATCTGTGGCTTCTCACTGCCACCCATCAAGGGGTCTCACTGATTGTAGGAGGTTTCTGAGACTTGTAATCTGTGGCTTCTCACTGCCACCCATCAAGGGGTCTCACTGATTTATATGAGGTTTCTGAGACTTGTAATCTGTGGCTTCTCACTGCCACTCATCAAGGGGTCTCACTGATTTATAGGAGGTTTCTGAGACTTGTAATCTGTGGCTTCTCACTGCCACCCATCAAGGGGTCACACTGATTTATAGAGGTTTCTGAGATTTGTAATCTGAGGCTTCTCACTGCCACCCATCAAGGGGTCTCACTGATTTATAGGAGGTTTCTGAGATTTGTAATCTGTGGCTTCTCACTGCCACCCATCAAGGGGTCACACTGATTTATATGAGGTTTCTGAGACTTGTAATCTGTGACTTCTCACTGCCACCCATCAAGGGTCTCACTGATTTATAGGAGGTTTCTGAGATTTGTAATCTGTGGCTTCTCACTGCCACCCATCAAGGGGTCTCACTGATTTATAGGAGGTTTCTGAGATTTGTAATCTGTGTCTTCTCACTGGCTGTCAGCTATCAGGGGTCTCACTGAGTTATATGAGGTTTCTGAGATTTGTAATCTGAGGCTTCTCACTGCCACCCATCAAGGGGTCTCACTGATTTATAGGAGGTTTCTGAGACTTGTAATCTGTGGCTTCTCACTGCCACCCATCAAGGGGTCTCACTGATTTATAGGAGGTTTCTGAGATTTGTAATCTGTGGCTTCTCACTGCCACCCATCAGGGGGTCACACTGATTTATATGAGGTTTCTGAGACTTGTAATCTGTGGCTTCTCACTGCCACCCATCAAGGGGTCTCACTGATTTATAGAGGTTTCTGAGACTTGTAATCTGTGGCTTCTCACTGCCACCCATCAAGGGGTCTCACTCTGATTTATAGGAGGTTTCTGAGACTTGTAATCTGTGGCTTCTCACTGCCACCCATCAAGGGGTCACACTGATTTTAGGAGGTTTCTGAGACTTGTAATCTGTGGCTTCTCACTGCCACCCATCAAGGGGTCTCACTGATTTATATGAGGTTTCTGAGACTTGTAATCTGTGGCTTCTCACTGCCACTCATCAAGGGGTCTCACTGATTTATAGGAGGTTTCTGAGACTTGTAATCTGTGGCTTCTCACTGCCACCCATCAGGGGGTCACACTGATTTATATGAGGTTTCTGAGATTTGTAATCTGTGGCTTCTCACTGCCACCCATCAAGGGGTCTCACTGATTTATAGGAGGTTTCTGAGATTTGTAATCTGTGGCTTCTCACTGCCACCCATCAGGGGGTCACACTGATTTATATGAGGTTTCTGAGACTTGTAATCTGTGACTTCTCACTGCCACCCATCAAGGGGTCTCACTGATTTATAGGAGGTTTCTGAGATTTGTAATCTGTGGCTTCTCACTGCCACCCATCAAGGGGTCTCACTGATTTATAGGAGGTTTCTGAGATTTGTAATCTGTGTCTTGTCACTGCCAGCTATCAGGGGTCTCACTGAGTTATATGAGGTTTCTGAGATTTGTAATCTGTGGCTTCTCACTGCCACCCATCAAGGGGTCTCACTGATTTATAGGAGGTTTCTGAGATTTGTAATCTGTGGCTTCTCACTGCCACCCATCAAGGGGTCTCACTGATTTATAGGAGGTTTCTGAGATTTGTAATCTGTGGCTTCTCACTGCCACCCATCAGGGGGTCACACTGATTTATATGAGGTTTCTGAGACTTGTAATCTGTGACTTCTCACTGCCACCCATCAAGGGGTCACTGATTTATAGGAGGTTTCTGAGATTTGTAATCTGTGGCTTCTCACTGCCACCCATCAAGGGGTCTCACTGATTTATAGGAGGTTTCTGAGACTTGTAATCTGTGTCTTGTCACTGGCTGTCAGCTATCAGGGTGTCTCACTGAGTTATACCAGAGCTCTGTAAATCTTTAATCTTTATACCAGAGTTGAATCAGAGTTCTGTATATATTTAATCTATATATCACTCACCATGTCTGAAAGAACAAAAAGGACAGGCAGACACTCCCAGACACAGATAAGAGGGCAAGCAGCCCCTGTGTCGGGAGGCTGTGCCTCTGGTCGTGGTGGACGTGGTGCATCCTCTGCAGGGGCACGCTTGTCCTTTCTAACTGGTGCTGGCCGTCTTCTTAAGCAGCAGCAACATACAGAGGATTTGGTGGATTGGCTAACCAGGCCATCCTCATCCTCCGAGTCCTCTGCCAGCCAGGCTTGTAGTGCTCTACAGTCCACCTCAGCTGCCAAAGCATCTAATGCAGCCTCCATGTCCACAGCTACTCCTGCCGTAGCCTCTCTATCACACACTTAGGAGTCGGCTGAATTGTTTGACTACAATGACAGTGACATGCTGCTTGAGGATGCGCAGCAAGTACAGTGCTCTGATTCAATCTCTGAGGTTGAGGAAGGGAGTATAATCAACCTAGAGGAAGGGGGTGCCAGTGATGACACACAAATAACTGGCACTCATGTTGCCCCAGCAGCTGAAGCATACTGCCAAGTTGGCTCCAGTGACGAGGAGATAGGGGGTGAAGATGACATTGATGATGAGGTCACTGACTCCACCTGGGTGCCAGATTGAACAGAGGAATCAAGTGAGGAGGAGGGGGAGGAGGAGGAGGCACAGCAAACACGAGGCACAACATCCTCTATGACCAACCGTAGCACTAGCCAGTCCAAGGCATCAGATGTCAGAGCTGCTCCGGTGCAGAGCGCTGTTGTCTCAAAGCACACACGCAGGAACTCTGCTGTCTGGGAGTTCTTTAAGAAATGTGCAGCAGACCCCACCGTTGCTATTTGTAATCTATGTCAGATGAGGCTTAAGCGTGGGAAAGACACCGGACACTTGGGTACCACATGCTTGAGGCGACATATGACCTCCTGCCACACATCCCATTGGCGCAAAACTTTGCGTAGGTCCTCCTCCTAATCTGTCTCTACCCCCACTGTATGTCCTGACAGGGATGATGACAGGGATGATGCTACAGTAATGGATGTACCAGGTCCTTCCTCGCAATGTGACAGCATCCCATCAGCTGAAGATTTACGCAGTCAGATTACGTTGCCACAGCTGCTGCAGCGTAAGAAAAAATATAGTCCCAACCATCCCCAAGCACAGCGTCTAAATGCCAGCTTAGCAAAATTACTCGCATAGCAGCTGCTGCCTTTCCAGCTGGTGGACTCTGCTCCCTTCCGTGAATTTGCTGAATGTGCTGTACCACAGTGGCAGGTTCCAAAACGCCATTACTTTTCACGGAAGGCCATTCCAGCACTATACCAGCACGTGGAAGACAATGTTATCGAGTCATTGGGAAAGGCAGTCAGCAGCAAGGTGCTTGTGACTTTAGACACGTGGTGCAGCAAGCATGGACAGGGTCATTACATTTCCTTCACGGCACACTGGGTAACTCTGATTGCAGCTGGGAGGGATCCAAGACCGGGCTCTGTGCTGGAGCTTGTTCATCCACCACGCCTCCAGAAAGCTGCTTGTATGAGGTCTGTCTGCTCCACCACCACCACCTCTCCCTCTTCCTCCTCCACCTTCTCTGTCTCTGGCGAAGTGGCAGTTAAACTGACAGGGTCTACGCAATGGCTCCAGCAAAAAGAAGCCATACTGTGCTTGAGCTGGTTTGTTTAGGGGACAGGAGCTACACCGGGCCAGAAATTCTGTCAGCTCTGCAGGGCCAGGTGCAGAGATGGTTAACACCACGCCAGCTTCGGCTGGGAATTATCATCTGTGATAATGGCAGCAAACTTCTCTCCGCCCTACGCAAGGGTAAATTGACGCATGAACCATGCCTAGCACACGTCCTAAATCTAGTGGTACAGCGTTTCCTAACCAAGTACCCAAGGCTGCCAGAGCTTCTCAGCCAGGCCAGAAAAGTCTGAAGCCACTTCAGACGGTCATTCCCAGCAAGCGTTCGCCTGGCAGAAATTCAAAGAGAATTCCACCTTCCCACAAACCGTCTGATCTGTGACATGCCCACCAGGTGGAACCCGACATTAGCAATGCTGCAGCGTCTGCACAAGCAGCAGAGGGCCATCAACGAGTACCTGTGTGAGTATGGCACAAGGACAGGTTCAGGTCCACTTGGTTTCCCCCCCCCCTGCAGTGGCTGATGATCAAGGATGCATGCACTGTACTGTCACCATTTGAGGAGGCAACGAGGATGGTGAGCAGGGACAGTGCATGCATCAGTGACACAATTCCTTTAGTGTTCCTGCTGGAGCACACTCTGCGGGGAATTATAGATGTGGCTCTAGAGGCAGAGCAGTGGGAGGAAGAGGAGGCCTTCCCTGGCTCTGAAGGCCCAGTCTTTCCGCAGACAGCATTCCAGCGGGTCCTACTCAGATCAGACAGGCGGAGGATGAGGAGGAGGAGGAGGAATATTTAAGTAGTGGGGGCATTGAAGGTGGGGATTCCTCAAGGGAGGGTTTCGTGTGCCCAGAAACACAAGGGCTAGTGCGTGGCTGGGAGGTGGAAGTGCACGATGGGGTCATCCTCTCATTGGCCAGGAAGACTCGGAAGCTAATGCCACCTCCAACCTACGCTGCATGGGCTCCCTTATAATGCAAAGCCTGCTAAAGGACCCCAGGATTCGTGCTATCAAGGAAAGGGATCATTACTGGTTGGCAACCCTTCTTGATCCACGATACAAGGGTAAAGTTGCAGAGCTCATCCTGCCCGCACAGAGGGAGCACAGGATGAAAAAACTTGAGGACGCTCTAAAGCGACACTTGTGCAACACCTTTCCAGGCACTGGTAGGTTACCAAGTGACGTGCTTCTGAGGCTGCGGATGATCAGAGGAATAGTGGTGAAGGCCAGGGCCGCTTGACTGTTGCATTGTTTATTTTTTTAGTCCACGACGCCCAGGGACGTCAAATGTAGGCACCCATTGCCAGCGTCTTCACCATATGGTGCAGGACTACCTAGGGGCAACGGGAAGCCTGGATACCTTTCCAGCAGATGATCCACTGGCTTACTGGGTGTTGAGATTGGATCACTGGCCAGAATTTAGCCAATATGCTATGCAGCTACTAGGTTGCCCTTCATCCAGCGTGCTTTCTGAAAGGACGTTCAGTGCCGCTGGAGGTTTTGTCACAGACAAAAGAGTGCGTCTGTCCACCGACTCTGTAGACCGGCTGACATTTATAAAAATGAATCAGTCCTGGATCAGCAGTTATCAATCCCCTGATGCTGACGTAACGGAATAGATCGGGGATGTCTTCTGCATTCACAAAACCTCCAGCACTGAACTCTTCCACAATACCACAAAAGGGTTACGGTGTGAATGCACTTGCTGCCATGAAAGGCACAATATTTGGCTGCACTGATGCCTGTGCCACATCTATATCATTTTAATTTTTTGAACTGCAGGGTCCAGCCCTGCACTCTTCTACAATACCACAAAAGGGTTACGGTGTGAAGGCACTTGCTGCCATGAAAGGCACAATATTTGGCTGCAATGACGCCTGTGACACATCTATATCATTTTAATTTTTTGAACCACAGGGTCAAACCCTGCACTCTTCCACAATACCACAGAGGGATTACTGTATGAATGCACTTGCTGGCCTGGCACCAAAAGCACAATATCTGGGTGCACTGACGCCCATTACCAGATTCATATCTTTTTAATATAGGATCACATGGTCCACCCTTGCATTCTTCCACAATACTACAGAGGGGTTACTGTATGAATGCACTTACTGGCCTGGCACCAAAAGCACAATATCTGGGTGCACTGACGCCTTTAACAGATGCGTATCTTTTTAATATAGGACCGCAAGGTCCACCCCTGCATTCTTCCACAATACTACAGAGGGGTTACTGTATGATAGTACTTGCTGGCCTGGCAGTCTGGTACCAAAAGCACAATATCTGGGTGCACTGACGCCCATTACCATATTCATATCTTTTTAATATAGGAACACATGGTCCACCCCTGCATTCTTCCACAATACCACAGAGGGGTTACTGTATGAATGCACTTGCTGGCCTGGCACCAAAAGCACAATATCTGGGTGCACTGACGCCCATTACCAGATTCATATCTTTTTAATATAGGAACACATGGTCCACCCCTGCATTCTTGCACAATACCACAGAGGGGTTACTGTATGAATGCACTTGCTGGCCTGGCACCAAAAGCACAATATCTGGGTGCACTGACACCTGTAACAGATGCATATATTTTCAATATAGGACCGCAAGGTCCACCCCTGCATTCTTCCACAATACCACAGAGGGGTTACTGTATGAATGCACTTGCTGGCCTGGCACCAAAAGCACAATATCTGGGTGCACTGACACCTGTAACAGATGCATATATTTTCAATATAGGACCGTAAGGTCCACCCCTGCATTCTTCCACAATACTACAGAAGGGTTACTGTATGATAGTACTTGCAGGCCTGGCACCAAAAGCACAATATTTGGGTGCACTGCCACTGACGCCTGTATCAGATTCATATCCTCAGAGGGGTTACGGTGTGACGGCACTGTTGCCAACGCTAAAGGCCCAATTTTAAAGCACCTATTGTTACTTTCATCCAAAGCCTGCATAAGTTTCACAATAATTTAGCCAAAAAATCACTAAACTTTTTCTATGTGTCCGAAAATGTCTCCTCTTTTCATACAGACTGCCGCCCCAAGCAGTTGTTTATGGATAGATTAAAGGAAAAGCATTTACCGTCTTTTGAAACGTAATTTTTTTGTTTTTAAGTGTTTCTATACATCCTAGAAATCCGCCACTTCATGGGCAGGTTATGGGGACCTCCTAGGCATGATATTTGAAGGAATTTTTCGTTTTTATTTTTAACCCTTACTTCATGGAAAACTCACTGTCCCTTTAAAAATGTTTTTTTTTTAACTTTTTGTCCTTGTTTCCTGTCCCCCAGGGCACTACCCGGACCCCCATACACCTTTTATGGCAAATATCTAGCATATATGCCCTCTTGGAGGGCACTCTAAAAACCGAATTTTCAGCCCCATTGACTTGTATTGAGTTCGAGTTCGGGTTCGGGTACGGATTCGAAAATTTGGAAAGTTCGGTTTCGAATACGATCCGAACTCGGGTGTGTTCGGCTCATCCCTGCTTACTAGACCCAGAGCCTCTTCGCCCGGCTCTGGGAATGGATAGCCTGTGAGGTCCTGTAGGTAGCCTCCAACCTCCTTTGAACCGCAAGTGGTCTCCGAAATCCGTCTGGTGTGGTCAGGGGGAACGTACAAAAAAAGGACCCGGATCCAAAGACTTAAAAAAACGCCTTTTTATTTTAAAAAATTTTTTTTTTTTAATTTTATCGGCATAAAAACGTTTTTTAATCAAGGATAACAAATGGACTGACTGATGAAGCCTGGTGACGCTGGTGAAACGCGTTTCAGGTCCTTTTTAATTTGTTATCCTTGTTTAAAAAACATTTTTATCCCGATAATAATTTTAATTTAAAAAAAAAAAAGGCGTTTTTTAAGTCTTTGGATCCAGGGTCCTTTTTTTGTACGTTCCCCCTGACCACACCAGCCGGATTTCGGAGACCACTTTCAGTTCAAAGGAGGTTGGAGGCTACCTAAAGGACCTCACAGGCTATCCATTCCCAGAGCCGGGCGAAGAGGCTCTGGGTCTAGTAAGTACCCCATAGGGGAGAACCAAAAGGGGCATATACTGCCAAATATTGCACAATTATGTTCTTCCTGTCTGGCTTATATCCCCCTCTCCAGGAACCATCTGAGAAGACTCACCATCAGAAGAGAATCACCATATATTAACCATCATCCATTGTTTATACATCTGTGAAAGTGTCATGCAGATATATGTTTAAATTTTGACACATATGTGCCTAAGGGATTCTTTTATTTGTGTTTATCTGTATGTCTGCTGGGTGTCAGACCTATCCCTAGGGGCTTGCATTATATAAATTCCCTTCATACATTTCTCTATACCGCCCTAAGCACCTTTGATTATTACCCACCCCTTTTTTTGGCATGAACATAGGGTCTGTTAGAGCTCTATGTCATGTCTTTTGGATGTTTTTTCTGGTACACAGGAAGGAAATTTTCAGTTTTATTTTTTCCTCATGAGGGATGCAAGTAGTTGAAGACAGGATTCTGTTTTTTTATTGAGCTGCCAAACATTGATTGCAATCATGTTGGAATCTGTGCTCCTGTTTCAATGCAGAAGAGATGCATTAACCATAAGGTTTATAATTCCCAAAATGCCCAGTTAGTATGTGATAGCAGTGGTTCCTCACCTCCTTGCTTTTGACATATCCTGGTTACTGCCAAGATTCATATATTGTTCAGCAGTAAGGGATTTGTTCAAGACGGGTCTTATCAATCTATTTCACAATGAATCAGGACCATGGTTAACGCTGGCAGGCTTCGAAGTGGAACTGTCCATGGTCTGACACAATGTAATGTGTCCAATTGCTAAACGCACACAGACTGTAAGAAAATAATTCAGCTGCATGCGTTCAGCAAAGAAAAACAGACCTCATTATTACATTTAAAATAAGTTAGGAAACCTAAACTTTCACCCAAAAAGTCCCGAAAAATGCCCAAAACATCCTAAAAAATAAATAATATAAATGGCTTTCTGCTGCAATTGAAAATTATAAACGGTTTAAGAAATAGTTAACCTGCCTGACGGTGTTCCCGAGTGTGGAAAGCAGAAATGAACAGGACCTCTAGCAGAGTGAGTGCCAAAAGTTTATTCAGGGACAGCAGACTCCGTGAACAGTGATGTGATGTTTCGACCAACAGGTCTTAATCATATAGCTCTCCCGGCGGCATCCACAGCTTTCTTTTTTGCTTCGAGTGTGTCTCGGGGTTAAATTTCACCGCTGAGAACGGTAACCCCGAGACACACTCGGGCTGTATACATTACCTCTCCCTGCGCTCCCTCGATGATCACCGCAGTCTCGACCTCATACTTCTTGGATTCCTTCTCGCGAGGATGGAACCAGAAAGTATGAGGGTCGCGATCGCTGGAGGAGACTGCGGGGACATTGAGGGAGCTTAGGGAAAGGTGATGTATCCAGCGGCATTCCGAGTGTTGCTTGGGGTTACCGCTTCCAGCATAGGAGTTTAACCCCAAGCAACACTCGGGATGCCGCTAGGGCGGGCAAAAAATAAATAGAGCGCTTTTTGACATGAAAATGTCCAAAAAACAGACCGCCAGGGAGGTTAATAAACAGTTAAACACGGGGATTTTTTTTAACATTGAAAACTATGGTGGAAAATTCGAATTGATATCAACTATTGAATTGAATTTGATATCAACTATCGAACTGATCTTTACTTACAATACAAGTAATAGTCAGCAAAACGACTTTATGAAACAAATTAATTTCGTTTCACTGTGTAATTTGACTCAAATACTAAATCTGTGACACAGGTTAATATTTAACCCTAGCTTGTCTTTTAACAGTAACATTTTATTAATTGGGGTTTTATTTAATGATCCGAAATTCGAATTGATATCAGCTAGCGAATTGATATATTAACTATCGAATTGATATATCAATTTGAATCTATATGAAATTTTGAATCGATCCAAAACTAAACAAAATTAGCAACGAAATTCCAAAAACTAAATTATTTTAAAAAGAAAAGAAGCGAAATGAAATAAATTTTTCAGCCGTGCACATCTCTAATCGTCACACACCCGCTGCTAATATGTTTTTTAGACAGGATCTTGAGCACAATGTCCTGTCTTATGTGAGTGACTCTGCTCATGGAGAAGAGGTCTGTAGGGCTTGTCCCACGGAAAGGTCACAGAATTATTTTTTCTCATAAAATTTTTGCTTATAATTTAAATCTGTGACTATATGGAACTAATAAAGGCGTTCCGAAACCCTCAGTATTAAAACAAGTGGATTTATTCCAACACCAGAAAAAATTAAGACGTTTCGAACAGAACTGGTCTTTGTCAAGACTTGACAAAGACCAGTTCTGGTCTTAACATCGTCATTTTTTCTGGTGTTGGAATAAATCTACTTGATTACTTGATTTAATACTGTGGGTTTCTGGAGCCTTTATTGATTTTGCAGTAATTAGGGGCCATGGACCAAGGAGCCCCTTCCTATTACCCACTTATTTGGTACCCAAGCCTAACTTCTATGACTATATGGAACCAAGTTATTCCATTCCCTTAACTGAAAACAATGAAGTGTTAATAGAATAACTAATTAGAACATTTGTTTATTTATTAAAACTTAATTATTGTACATTTTTTGTTTCATTCATATTGTGTATGTTTTTGATTTTTGTTGCTTACGGTTGATGTACTTTTTTTGAGTATGGTTTGTGTTTAACATGGTGGTTAAGTGCATGTGGTTTGAATTTGGTGCAATTTATGTTGCAGTGAGTCATTGGTTTTTGTGTTTTATGTACGTATATTGCGGATTCCTAGTTTCATACAGGGTTATTCAAAGAGCTCCGAATTGCTTGAGACAGGTAACCGAACGCTGAAAATCAGCGTTCGGTTACGTTTCCTGGCCATTCGGCTATCCAGAGAGCAGGAAATTCACCAAATCCTAGCGAGTTGCCTGAACATACGGTGCCTGTTCGAGGGCAGTGAAAACCCCATGAAAAGCACTGCTTCGGCTATTCAGAGAACACAAACCAGCAGTGAAAGGTTCCCCTAATGCCCTGCCATTCGGTGGTTTCATGCGGCAAATTTATTCAGGAGAATCCCATAGGCTTCAATGTTAAAAATATTCCCGTTTTAATTCAATATCTAATAAACCGTTTATTTTAAAATTCTGCAGTAAAGAGTCTCTTTATTTATAGATTTTTTAGGATATTTCAAGCATTTTTCTGATTTTTTTTTTAAAAAGTCCGATTTTTTTTTTTTTAATAAGTTTACTTATTTTTTCTGTAACAGCCCTTTTTATTATCATTCCCTGGACCTCATATGCAAATTTTCAGACATTTTCGCTCAGTAGTTTCTTTGCAAACAGCGTTTCATTTTCAAACATTCACACAAACTGTTTTGCTAATTTATTCATTGCCTCGTCTGCGATCTCGGCTGCTTCGCTGCGTGTGATCGGCTTCTGCTCGGGTTAATCCAGATGTTTTTGGGTTTTTTGGCGTGCATTCGGTGGGTTTTGCGGTTCATTTTTGTCGGGTTTGCGGCAGCTTTTCCCTGCAATTCGGGGTCCCTGTAGTGCTTGCTGAATACACCGCAGGGTCACCGAAATGGGATCGGCAAAAGGAACCGAATTGAAGAGAACGAAAAGTCACCGAACGTGCGGTGACTTTTCGAATCTCTTTGAATTACCCTGATAGTTTCTAGTCCCTCGGATTCTGCAGGGAAGTCATAAAAAAAAATGTTCACAGCTGGCTTTATTTCATAGCAGTTACACTTATTGAAAGTTTGCTCCCAAGTTATGACAATGCGTTTCACATTATGGCAATGCATATTGCCTTCCAACCTACCAAACATTAGGGATGTCTCTCATTGCAACACTTATGACTGAAAAATATTTAAATCTATGTTAATTGAATAGAATGTGTATGTATAAAGAATAGTTTCACTTAATGATACATTTTAAAAAAATAACAAACCTTGATCCCAGTTAATGTAAGTGTTAGCAGCAATTAGATTCTTTAGACATGTGAGCGTAACTGCTGTACAGAATAGTAACTTTAATAAGGCTTCTTAGCATTAATACACTACAAACTACTATGTCCTTCATTGTAATAAAAAATGGATAATGTCCATAACGTTCATGCCTTTTCGATATTGTAACAAAAGATGCATTGGCCATATTTCTGGATGGAATATTCCATGGCAAAGACTAGCAAAAGGACACATGACAGCAGCAATGTGTTCTATATGATCTTCCCTTTTTATCTGCGGCTTTTCCATTCTCATGACCTTTCCAGTCCATTCGATTGACTCTGCTTATGACTTCGGGGCTGTGGAGTTTTCACAAACAGAGACAACTTTATACGTTTGGCTCTATGTTGTCACTATCCATCACATCATGATGAACTTTAACGCCATCAGTTTCGAAAAATTCGGTTGCCATGAAAGCGGACAAGCTTTAATTTTGTGTTTGTTCCTATTTTTAGCACCTACGTCGCCTTCATCCGTAAGAACATTTCCCTGGGTCATTTAAATTCTTCCTTTTAGTTTAATTCACTTGTATTCAAAGGTGCAGACATGTTTTTATATAATTTTCCCTTATTTTTGAAAACAAATGCACTGAACGCATATGAATAGTACTTTAATTTGGACAATAATAGTCTTGTGAACCCTTAAATCCAGATCCATATTAGTTAAAATATAATTTTAAATACGTTCCATATATACTGTATCTATAGTGATCTTCCATTTTTTTTCTTATTTCTGTTAACTACTCAAGTATATATTCTTGCTAGCTACAAAACAGTGGGGAAAGCTATAAAAAATACACAGGTCATTAGATCTTCACTCATTTAAGTTACAAATAATCGGACTATGTGACCCTAAGGCTGGTGTCAGACGAACGCATTTTGTACGGACTGTGCGTCCGTGCAGTACGGACGCACGTTCTGACGGGAGACTCGGTAGTGGCGATATGGTCCATTATTTTTGACTGATGTAGAGAAAAAGAGGGACCTATGGGAAATAATA
Source organism: Leptobrachium leishanense (assembly GCA_009667805.1). NCBI lineage: Eukaryota > Metazoa > Chordata > Amphibia > Anura > Megophryidae > Leptobrachium > Leptobrachium leishanense. Next base: position 117,995,787 of record CM019073.1, read on the forward strand.
TTAATATGAAAATTGATACAAATTGATACATGATATCAAAAACCATTTTGTCCGTCAAGGTGCTGGACGTCAAAAATGCAGACCGTCTGACTTCCTCCCATCACTCACACACAAAGCTATGCGGACGTGGCGCACTCTGTGTGTCTGTCCTAGCGGATTGACGTTCTTGCCTAACTTGCGTCCGTTTGCCGCGTCCGTTGTGCGTCCGCAGTTCGGTGTGGACGCACTTTGTGTGTTGTTCCCTATTGCTCAGAATTCTATGCTACCACGGACGTTAATATGTGCACAAAAATGGATGTGATCACTGCGTTCGTCTGACATGAGCCTTACACTAGTTACTCTCTGCTTACACTTTTCCCTCCCCACGTTAAGAATAGGAAATGCAAAGTACAGTAAGGTCTAACTAAAAAGCGCTAATACCGATTCGCTAACAGGTTTTTTCAGGTGTCACGTCCTGGGGAAAAAAGTGAGGGAACTCACCCACGAATTCCACAACCCCTATTACCTGAAGAAAATATATATATATTACGAGTATAGCAGTACGTGGTGATACCATTTTTATTGGGTTAGCATTACATTTAAAAGACAAGCTTTCAAAAGTGTAAACTGGAAACTATACTGATCAGTGAAAGGTATCACTACGTACAGGTATACTCGTGATTGTGGCAACTGGACTAACGCATTTTATATATATATATATATCTCCAGACACAGACCCCCCCCCCCGAATTATATACACAGCGCTGAATCCACAGAATAACATACACAGCACTGAGCCCCCAGGATAATATACACAGCACTGAGCCCCCAGAATAATATGCACAGCACTGAGCCCCAGAATAATATGCACAGCACTGAGCCCCCAGAATAATATGCACAGCACTGGTTATATGGATATATTTTCCCCAGTTCACATGGATATAATCGCCCCCGGGTCATATGGGTATATATTGCCCCCAGCTCGTATGGATAATGCCCCCAGCTCTCATGGATAATGCCCCCAGCTCTCATGGATAATGCCCCCAGGTCTCATGGATAATGCCCCCCCCCACTATCATGGATAATGCCCCCCAGCTCTCATGGATAATGCCCCCAGGTCTCATGGATAATGCCCCCCGCTCTTATGGATATTGCCCCGCCAGGTCTCATGGATATTGCCCCTCAGGTCTCATGGATATTGCCCCCCAGGTCTCATGGATATTGCCCACCCCCAGGTCTCATGGATAATGCCCCCCAGGTCTCATGGATATTGCCCCCCCAGGTCTCATGGATATTGCCCCCAGGTCTCATGGCTATTGCCCCCAGCTCTCATGGCTATTGCCCCCAGCTCTCATGCATATTTCCCCCAGGTCTCATGGCTATTGCCCCCAGGTCTCATGGCTATTGCCCCCAGGTCTCATGGAAATTGCCCCCCAGGTCTTATGGCAATTGCCCCCAGGTCTCATGGCTATTGCCCCCAGGTCTCATGGCTATTGCCCCCAGGACTCATGCATATTGCCCCAGGTCTCATGGATATTGCCCCCCAGGTCTCATGGATATTGCCCCCAGGTCTCATGGAAATTGCCCCCAGGTCTCATGCATATTGCCCCCAGGTGTTATGGAAATTGCCCCCAGGTCTCATTGATTGTGCCCCCAGGTCTCATGGAAATTGCCCCAGGTCTCATGCATATTGCCCCCAAGTGTCATGGAAATTGCCCCCAGGTGTCATGGAAATTGCCCCAGGTCTCATTGATTGTGCCCCCAGGTCTCATGGAAATTGCCCTCCAGGTCTCATGCATATTGCCCCCAGGTGTCATGTAAATTGCCCCCAGGTCTCATTGATTGTGCCCCCAGGTCTCATGGAAATTGCCCCAGGTCTCATGCATATTGCCCCAAGTCTCATGGATATTGCCCCCAGGTCTCATGGATATTGCCCCCAGGTCTCATGGAAATTGCCCCCAGGTCTCATGCATATTGCCCCCCAGGTATCATGGAAATTGCCCCCAGGTCTCATTGATTGTGCCCCCAGGTCTCATGGAAATTGTCCCAGGTCTCATGCATATTGCCCCAAGTCTCATGGATATTGCCCCCCAGGTCTCATGCATATTGCCCCCAGGTCTCATGGAAATTGCCCCCAGGTCTCATGGAAATTGCCCCCCAGGTCTCATGCATATTGCCCCCAGGTGTCATGGAAATTGCCCCCCAGCTCTCATTGATTGTGCCCCCAGGTCTCATGGAAATTGCCCCAGGTCTCATGCATATTGCCCCAAGTCTCATGGATATTGCCCCCCAGGTCTCATGCATATTGCCCCAGGTCTCATGGAAATTGCCCCCCAGGTCTCATGCATATTGCCTCCCAGGTCTCATGGATATTGCCCCCCAGGTCTCCTGGAAATTGCCCCCAGCTCTCATGCATATTGCCCCTAGGTCTCATGGATATTGCCCCCAGGTCTCATGGATATTGCCCCCCAGGTCTCATGGATATTGCCCCCAGGTCTCATGGAAATTGCCCCCCAGGTCACATGCATATTGCCCCCAGGTGTCATGGAAATTGCCCCAGGTCTCATTGATTGTGCCCCCAGGTCTCATGGAAATTGCCCCAGGTCTCATGCATATTGCCCCAAGTCTCATGGATATTGCCCCCCAGGTCTCATGGATATTGCCCCAGGTCTCATGGAAATTGCCCCCAGGTCTCATGCATATTGCCCCCAGGTGTCATGGAAATTGCCCCCTGGTCTCATTGACTGTGCCCCCAGGTCTCATGGAAATTGCCCCCAGGTCTCTTGCATATTGCCCCCCAGGTCTCATGGATATTGCCCCCCAGGTCTCATGGAAATTGCCCCCAGGTCTCATGGAAATTGCCCCCCAGGTTTCATGCATATTGCCCCCAGGTCTCATGGATATCGCCCCCCAGGTCTCATGGATATTGCCCCCCAGGTCTCATGGAAATTGCCCCCAGGTCTCATAGATATTGCCCCCCAGGTCTCATGGATATTGCCCCCCGTGTCATGGATATTGTCCCCCGTGTCATGGATATTGTCCACCCAGTGTCATGGATATTGTCCCCAGCTCACCTCTGCTTCTTCTGTGGCTGCTGCCGCTGCACATTGCAGGCAGCCGCGTGCTTCCTGCTTCAACGCCGCTGACAGGAAGTGAAGCCGAGCGGCTCCACTTCCGGTCAGCGGGCCGTGCTAACAGGATGCACGCGGCCGCCGGCAATGTGCGGCGGCGGCGGCGGCGTTCGGGCTCGGGCCACAGCGGGAACGCTGCGTTCCCGCTGTGGGAGAAGTGTGGGAACGCCGTTCCCGCGCGTTCCCGCTCGACTCGAGCCCTGGGTTTTTTAATCTGTTAGCAATTGGGAGGTGATGCGGGCGTAACGCTATCACCTCAAGTAACCTAATGCTAATGCTCATTTATGTGAACACTAGCGTTAGCTTTAAGGAGGTGGTAGAGTCCTTATAGCTTTATTTGCATTTCTTTTCTTTAATTAATGCAGAGATGATATCGTTGCAATGACGGTAAAATTCATTGGTCCTGAGAAGTGAATTCAAACAACGACAGGAGAGAATTCTTTGATGAAGCTTCTTCTGACACATTTTAAATTTCATTTCTGTGAAATACTGGCGTTTATCTTCGATGCAACAACGGAGAAGTTCGAGGTTATTCGATCTCATGGAAAATAAGGACATTTCTGAGTGATGCTTGTGTTATATTTAATTTGATTTATGTATTTACATCTTATAATGTATTACATCAATTGATTTCAAACATAAAATATGTGTTTTAAGCAGTAGCTATACTATATCTGGTCTGGTATAAAAACTACATGAAACTTTAATTTATAACATTAAGTCAAAACACTTTTGCAAAGAAAATTGGGGTACATACTAACTAAAAATGATTTCACTTTTATTTTATTTACTTCCTACTTTAACAACTCAAAAAGAAAAAGTTTTCATTAAATTAAAAATTAATTAAAAAAAATATTATCTTATCACGGTGTGCAAATATGCTGAATTGATAATTGTGGGTAATAAGTGTTGGCATGTGTTACTTATTTATTACATGTTAGCAAAGTCATTAAGTGTTAATATAGCTGAACATGATAACATTTTCAGTAAATTATTTATATGCAGGCAGTGAGGGAAATGTATGCTACAAATGTATTACTGTGAAGGAAACGAAATATATATCATTTTGCAATTACAGCTTTACCTGCCACAGGGATCATGGCAGATTTTTTTCACACTAAAAAAGCAAAGGCATATCTATTCAGGGGGAGACTAATCTAAAAACAAATGGTAAGAGTAATGCGTATTTTTATATGAATTATTTTATACAGGACACTTGAAAAATTATTTCAAGATCAGTGAGAGGATTATATGAAAAGCAGATTTCAGATATCACCCTTATAATTTGGGTTCAGAGATTAAGGACATTTCATAGTTTATACGTATGAAGTCTAGAAACTAGTGCGCAGTGAGCGGGGCAGCAGGGAAACAGAATGTAGGACATCCAACCAAAAAGAAGACCATTCAAGGGCATGGTCTAAAAATGAGCAAATACATCAGGACAGAAAGGACCACATTCGTGAGACGCTAATGAGTTATCTATCAGGTAGCATTAAATATCCACTGAACATTTTTCCTCAGTATAGGGCACTATGTCAATCAATTTTGAGGGAAAATGTGGGACCATGAAAACGGATTGTTTCCCTGTTACCACTATTATTCTGACTGAGCTGCTGTAGCAGCAGCTCAAGTCAGAAAAAGCTGTGAGCCGCAAACAGATACCAGCAGCAACGCCACCACTGGCATCAGCTCCTGAGGTAAATAGGAGTCCGTGGAGCCTACTGCAACTCTGAACGAGATCACGTCTGTAGGGTAAAACTGAAGCCGTGGAAGACACTGGGAACTATTAGCGCTCAGTATTTTGCTGCATGCGGCAAGGGAACTTGGGGCTCACGCCTCCCTCTATACCATGGAATCAGGGGTAAGTGTAGAATTTTTTTATTGATTTAATTTTCAGTGTTAACTGATTTTGCAGTAAATCATTTAACACTAGACTTGGAGAGCAAAACATCTTTGCAGAATACTGTCAGAAGCTAAGAACAGCGAGCAACCATGGAATAGTTTGCTGTCCTCTTGTTTAGCCATAATTAACAGCTCCACATCGCATAGGAACCTGTTAATGTACACTAAGCTGACTGGAATTTCAAGTCAGGATAGAGGCTCGAGCAATTAATTTAACAGATGGAAATCTTATGTATAATGCTTCCACAAGTTGGCAAGATTCCGATGTTAAACCAAAATTGAAGAGTTCCAGGTAAGGACGCAGGGTTGCCTTCAGGACAATCATCACTTCTCTTCCTGAAAAGTCGATGCTAGATTGACAAGGATAACCAAATTCCACAGAATTGACAAGAGTGACTGCCAAAGATGCAAGATAGAGCTAACAAAGAGCTATGTAACTACCTGACCAGAGCCGGTGCTACCTATATGTAACTGCCTGTCCAGCAGATGGTGCTATGACTTGCCTCCTCCTCACACAGCACCACCAGCACATGCCTGCAGCTGTGTGGAGAAGAGGAACCAGACCCAGCAGCAGCCTCCCTGACACCCTGCACATCCTGGCATGCCAGATCTGGAGAGAGGCAGGTAACAGGGGTAGACATCCCAACCTGCGAAAACTCAATTCAGGGAGGCCCCCCTGATGGTTTTTTATTTTCTTCAATTTCTGTATTTTCAAATAAAAATTAAAAATAATTAGAAACACTGAGGCATGCCTAGACCTGCCAGATCAGCCATATTTTAGAGGACACATATTATGGTTTCACACAGAGGGGTGTACAGGAAAAAGTGCTGCCCTTCAACATGTTTAATTCATATGCAACAGCAGGGGTGGGGAACGTCCGACCACGGGGCAGTATAAGGCCCGCTGAATTACATTGTCCGGCCCTCTGGGTGCCGCAGCGGGGAGGGAGTTTAAATTTCCTCTCCCGCAGCCCTTTTACCTGAACGCAGCGAGTGGTAAAATGAAGGGGCAGGGATTATTCTCGCCCTCACTCACTTTTGCACGGGCGGATCTTCCTTCACACTGCGCCCCTCATCTTCCGGGCACAGGTTGAAGGCGGATTTGGTGTGCTTCAGCGAGCAAGGGAAGCAGTGATAATCCCCGCCCCCTCATTCTACTAATCGCCGAGGTCAAGTGAAAGAGCCGAGTGGTGTGAAATTAATTAAAGGGGAAGATGAATTTAAGAGGGGGTGAAATTAATTTAAAGGGGTGGAATGAATAAAAGGGGAGTGAAATGAATAAAGGGGTGAATATAATTAAAGGGGAGTGAAATAAATAAAGGAAGAGTGAAATGAATAAAGATGGAGTGAAATGAATAAAGGAAGAGTAAAATGAATAAAAGTGAGTGAAATGAATTAAGGGTGTGTGTGAAATTAATTAAGGGGGAGCGAAATTAATTAACGGGGGGTGTAATTAACAAAGGGCGGGGAAATGAATTAAAGGCGGAGAGAAATGAATTAAGGGGGAGAGAAATGAATAAAGGAAGAGTGAAATGAATAAAGAGGGAGTGAAATAATTCATTTCACACCCCGTTAATTTAAGGGGTGAAATCAATTAGGGGGAGAGAAATTAATTAAGGGGGAGTGAAATTAATAAAGGAAGAGTGAAATGAATAAAGATGGAGTGAAATTAATTAAGGGTATGTGTGAAAGGAATTAAGGGGGTGAAATGAATCAAGGGGGTGAAATGAATTAGGGGGTGAGAGATGAATTAGGGGTGAAATTAATTAAAGGGGGAGTGAAATGAATTAACCCCTTAATGACGCAGGTCGTGCTATACCGTCCTGCAGCAAGTGGGCTTTAAAGCTTAGCACATCCCGTTTGATCCTCCCTCCTGCCGAAACTCACCTCTCTCTCTGGGGTCCCACACTGACTGACTTCCTTGAAGTCAGATCTGCATGTTTATACCCCTCCCGGCACACTGACGTCAGTTCAGTTTCAGGGGGAGTGCCTGAAGGGAAGGGGAGTCCTCTTTGGACCCCTCTATCTCCCCATCGCCAGGGGGTAGCGAGTCAAGATAGGCACTGCTGGAAAGGTCACAGTCTGACCTTTCCAGAGATGCCTTTCTTTAACTCCTTGCGCTCCAGGTCTCGAACTGGCACCAACCAGTGCAGCATTGTGTCCTATTTCCGGTGCGGGCTACCATCTTAGATGTCAGCCCCACCTCTGGGTCCCCCCTCGTCAACTGATGTCATCTCGTATATATGCACTACATATTTTTATATGCACCATTATACACATTATATACCCTTATTTGCACCCATGACCCTATAAACAGTATATTCTTAAATTCACAGATAGCCACCATACAGATAACCCTATGCAATCCATCTATTCCCCCACATCTTTCTAACCTTTTAAAACTAACCCCACAAGCCCAGTTTATTTATACACTGTACAAGGTGCTTATCACCTATTTATGAGAAACAAGAAAGAGGGTCCCTTTATCATCTCACAGAGTAACATCAGTCACACAATGTAACATAAAATGATAAAAATAAAACAAATCCTATTTACACGGAGGCGAAGAAACTTGGACATCCTTCTAGCAAGGTGTCACAAGCAAAAAATTCCTTCCTGACCCCGTGTGAAGGCAATCGGCTGCACAGTAAACCTATCTGTCCCTGGAGACATAAATAAAATGGAAAGAACCTTTTGGACAAGAAAAAAAAACCTCCAGCTCTTCATTATCCTCTTCATCCACCATGCTGGTCTTCAATCCCACGAGTTCAGTTGCTCACCACCCAAGGCTGGAGTCTTGTTGTGACCCCCTCCCAGTATCCATCACAGCATTTTGATGGATCTCTTGGGAGGACCACACTATGGAACGTGCATAATTTTTACGCATGTTACAGAAGGGGATTTTATCTCCCCATTGAAACGCTATGCCAGGTGTCAGACAGCAGAGCCAGCCCAAGCCGCTGTGCTGCCTTCAGCGATGGATGAAATGCTGCCGCCCAGCCAAAAAAACAAATACGTGAGTTTCACAGTGATCGTAATGTGTAGTATGCATGAGCGTATAACAGACATCCACATATCCTAGCCCACTGACACACACATCTAGGCACACACATATACATCCACGCACACACGCAAATCCTCATACTGTCACATACACATAAACTTACCCACACAGCTCTGGTGCAGGCCCGATCGAGATCTGCCTCAGGGCCGCTTCACGGCCCGTGCTCAGGAGCAGGACGGTAAAGAAAATGGTGCCCGGTCGAGGGCTGGTTGGGCTCCAGGCTTGGCGCCGACCTGCTAGACAGGTGAGTGCTGGTGTACTGGCACATGAGAGGCTCAAAATGGGCATCTGGCACCCTTCCGGTGGTGTTGCACACGCTCCCTCATGTGACTGATCGAGACTGGGTGCAGTCACTGTGCTGGGCTCCAAGAGATGCCGGCGCAGTGGTGCTGATAAAAAAAATAATGCAGGGGCAAGGGGCGTGGTGGCAAAAATACACCGGCCCCCAGAAAACGCTGCTCGGAACGGTTGCTCCAAACCCCCCCTGGTCGGGCCAGCCCTGTCATAAAGGACTAAGAAGCGCAAGACTCCATAGGAGACCCGCAATTTGAAGCGTTGTGAGCAAAAACATACAAACAGTGAGATAGTCACACGGCCTTCTCTGCAGAAAGAATGTTTGTTTACACTGACATTCTCTCCACAATCTTGTACGGCCATATGGCCGAGCTTTGGGCAGTGAGACTTACTTATTATCCGGTGCGTCTCGTGGGATCTGAGCTCAGAGGGTGCGAACCGCGTCTTCTACAATGACCTGCCCACTGTGACATCGCAATCACATGACTCTGCTGTGATTACATGAATGGTAAAGTGGGCATGGCTTTTTATCAACATGGCAATGGTGCAACACAATAACAACATAACTTGTGAAACACAGGCCTCACTGAGGGTTCCACTAATTAAAGGGACAATACCACCTACATAAGCTGTAACTAGATAACTTGTGCATTACAAACAAAACCACCTTATAAAACATATTATAAAACACGTTATAAAACACTTTTTTTTAAGTAATTGCGTGTAAAAAGAAAAAAAAATAGTTTTTTTTTTTCATCCCGTGTTTTCATTTTCTGGGTTTTCCTCATTGTGCAGCAATTATTAAATAAGAGCAAACGTTTAATTTTACTGCTGGTTATTTAATTTACAGTGGAATGTGGAAGGAGGCTTGCGCTTTGTAGAGCTGTACGCACAGGGAGGCGAACACACGGGCTCCCATGTAGAGAGAACATCCATTCTCATGCATGTTATTTACGCTCACTAACGGGTTAAGAACTCTATTAGCAAATTGGTATTAGCGCTTTTTAGCAGGAGCTTACTGTACTTTGGCCTGGAATAATTTTTCATCTTACAATTCATGATAGGTGACTGGCTAGCTTTTCTTCAATAGAAGGCACCCCGGGGGTACAATCAATACAGCTTCTTACGCACCATCCACTTTAAGCTGATCCCCATGACCAGCGTGTATTTACTATTACCTTAAAAATTGTTGCTTATTACAAGTGTCAATGTAACTTTAACACAGTGTGTTGTTTGAGCTACGCTTCCAACTAAAAACATGTATTAGTGAAAACCAGAGTCAAATTAACCCTTTTCCTGCGGAGGACGTGTGGGGAACGTCCTCATTAACTTCCGCTATATGCGGAGGACGTTCCCCACATGTCACCCGCAAGCGGGAGCCCCCTCAGAGATACTCACCTCTCTGTCCGGGGTCCCGCGGCGTTCTGACTTCAGCAAAGTCAGACGCTGAATTTAAACCCCTCCCGACGTCAATGACGTCATCGCGCCATGCGCAATGACGTCGTTTCCAGGCGACCCCCGGCAATGATCGCCTGAAAGGGAGGGGGGTCCATTCAGATCCCTCTCCCTCCCGATCGGGAGGGAATAGCGCCACAAGCCAGGCACGGCTTAAAAGGGGAGAGACTCCCCTTTTAAGAGGTGCCTGACTTTAACCCCTAAGACACCGGGTCGCGATTCGGTGCCATGGGCCATGATTCCTGAGGCAATTCCCTGGTGGGGATAGGGGTTCACAGTCTTATTGCTCTATGATATGCTCATACACAACGCACATTACTGTGAATTTTATTGCTGTGGAGCTCTGATACACTCATACACACTGCACATTACTGTGAGTTTAATTGCTGTGGAGCTCTGTGATATGCAGTGTGTCGGCAATGTACAGTATCTGTTAAAGTAATCGCAGTTTCCAACATTTCTCACATGGACATTCTGTGGCGTGGCTCTGCCTTAGCTGCAGTGTGTTGGTGATGGCGGCTGCAGCAGAACGGTGGCCATCTGTAAGTCTGAAGGGGGCACAATGGATTCCCCAATTCACTGCTGAGTCCAAATAGATTTTCGTCACACAATTTTCTAAAAGATTATTTTAATGAGTTAAGAAATAAATTGTTTAGCACAACAAGGTACATGTGGGCGTGGCATTGTAGGGGGTGGGGTTTTGTATTGGTGTGGCCTCTTTGTATGTGTTTGTTAAATTAGCATAAAATTATTTCAAGAAAATTATTTAAAACACCAAAAATTATACAAACATAAAGTGCTTAAGTGCAATCTTTTTTATCACAAGTAGTGTGTCTCCATCATTTGTAAAGAAAACTTTGGGTGTCCACTTCAGTGCTGCATGGTTGCATCAAAAGAAAGAAACAAAATAATCTATCTCACGTAACGTCCTTTTGTGTTCCATCGCATCTTGCTTAGGAGCTCCTCACGTACTTGTAGCAGTATATGGGGTTACAGTGGTCCAGCGTGTTTGGTAGTAGTGACGTATTGCTGACACGTTTCATCCCGCCCCCGGGACTTCGGAACGTATGTCACAGTAGCTCACGTGGCTTTAAATATCCTCATATTGGAAAAGCCACTTGTTTAAATTAACTCTATCCAGTCTTTGATATAGAGTTCATCCTTATTAAAAACCAACAATTATATCCACAAGGCAACAACCTCTTGTGAACCCATAATAATACATGTGCTTCTCAGTTTGTCTCTTGAAAGCTGGTGTCCCCCTGCCATGTCCCTCATCCCCTTGACCTCATGACGCACACACAGACCTTAGATAAAGACACTGGGGCAGCTTACAGAGTGCTCCAGGACCTTGCAAGATTGCAGCTGGTGGTTCCCAACGAGTGGCTGGGCTACAACCTTTGCCGGCGGCCGCTCGAAGGAGCAAGGCCACCTGGAAGGGCCAGGCAAAGTGCCGTTAGAGAACTCTGCTAGCTGCCTCTGCCCTCAGACACCGGCCAGCAAGTCAGCCCAGCGCTGGCTTCCGGTATTGGTTGAGGTATCTGGGGCATCTGCTCGAGTACCAAGTACTCCTGCAGATCCCAGTATCGGCACCGTTACCGATACTAGTATCGGTGCATCCCTAGTTAATATAGTCATGGAGAAAATGCAAAATATAGTAGAAGGAGCTATCAAAAGGTATCATTATGTTATAATGTAGCTATAAAATAACTATATGATATTAATACGTATTTGACATTGTGAGGGAGAGGGCAAAGAGAATGCCAACTTACAGCAGTTTGATCTGTTTTGGGCTCAAATTCACAAAATGCAATTCTATTTTGAAATGATTATGCCTGCTTTAGTAAGGGTGCAAGTATCCAGTTAAAACAGCTTCTCTATCTCTCCCAAGAACAAGTTGTAAGTTGTGTTTAGAGTGTTTTTTCCTAGGAACCCTACAATTCCAATAATATCTATGGTCGATTGGAGATTCAGCTAATTTAGTGCAGCGATTCACAACTGCAAGTCTGCAAGTCCCACTAACAGGTCAGATTTTAAGTTTTACCTTGGGGAAATGGAAAGTGAATCCTGCAATCACCGAGCAGGAAATCGTATCACCTGTGCTGTAGAGATGTGCAATTCGTTTCATTCCAAATCCAAATTCAGACTAAAATCACCATTTCCATAGTTCGGGAGCATTTCCGAAAACAAAATATCAGCCAGCCATCTGAAGATTCCAATCGATCCGAAATCTCGGTGTGAATCAATTCGGTGATTCGGATCAGTTAGATTTTTTTTATTATTAGTTATTTTGTTTTTTATTGCTTATTTAAGAATGGGAAGTAGATTACTACCAAAAGAATGAAAGTTTCTTTACTTATTTTTTATTTAGGATTTTTTTAGGCAATTTTTAGGTGAAATTTTAGGTTTCTACGTTTTTTTTAAAGAAACAAGGCTTTTTAACCCATAGGTTTCAATGCACATATGAATCCACACACTGCTGGGAAGCGCCTCTCTGCAGTATAATTAATGCAGCATATGAATCCGCACACTGCAGGGCAGCACCTCTCTGCAGATTGATTCAGTGATTCGGATCAATTCATTTTTCGGATTAGTTAGTTTTTTGTTTTTTATGAGTTATAATTAATGCAGCATATGAATCCACACACTGCTGGGAATATCCCAACAGTGTGTGGATTCATATGCTGCATTAATTATACTGCAGAGAGGCGCTTCCCAGCAGTGTGCGGATTCAAATGCTTCATTAATTATACTGCAGAGAGGCGCTTCCCAGCAGTGTGTGGATTCACATGCTGCATTAATTATACTGCAGAGAGGCGCTTCCCAGCAGTGTGTGGATTCATTGAAACCTATGGGTTAAAAAGCCTTGTTTCTTTAAAAAGAAGTTAGGAAACCTAAAATTTAACCCAAAAAATGCCTAAAAAATCCCTAAAAAAAATAAATAAGTAAAGAAACTTTCATTCTATTGGTAGTAATCTACTTCCCATTCTTAAATAAGCAATAAAAAACGAAGTAACTCATTAAAAACCAAAAACTAACTGATCCGAATCGCCAAATCGATCCGCACCAAACAAAACAAAAACTGTCCGAAATGACCCAGAACGAGAAAAAGAAGAACCGGAAAAAAAAAACGGAATCGAAACGAAAAAAAAAAAGTCATGCACATCCCTACTGTGCTATCAAAGCTGGCCTGTAAAACCTGAGGACCAGGGTTTGGAACAACTGGTTTAGTGGATCAGTTTGTGTGTGTGCTCAGTAACAATTATCACGTAACAGCTTCTACCAGTTAAAATCTGGTGGATTTCCCTCCCCTGGTACTTTGTTGATAACTCCTTAGTACGGTGCCAGGAGAATTTTTTTTCATGTTCATATTTAATTTCCATATTTCATATAATTCCTACAATATTTATTTTATTCAGGTCAACCTATTTACAGTTCTGAAAAACAACCTACATGATGCACAGGTTTATTTGTAAACTCACTTTCTCAAATGCTTTACATTCTGGAAAAAAATATCAAAATCCGACATGCAAAAGTAACACCTCAAGAACATTTGAGTGACAGCATGATGAATATCAAACAACAAACAGAACAGAAAAGCAATTCACACATAGAATGATAATCTAGGCAACTTTTAAACACTGATTTGCATCTGATTTGACTAATCGTCGACTAGCAAAGTAATTAATGCATATCACATTGTAACCATTAAAATAACAGAAGTGGTTAATTAAGCAACTGTGCAACTGTTGAATCTGTCCAACCCAATAACTGCAGGTTTAATGCTCACCAGAATCAACCAATGAACTAATTTTACTGAGCTCTTACCTTCCTTTTACTTACTAATTTTAGTTTAAAAAGCTTAAATCTAAAGAAAGGAGAGTATAATGAGTAATCTGATTAATCCTTCTGTATTAATCCTTCTCCTATCTGGGCCTCAGATCATTATGTGGAACAGCGATCAGAAACCTTGGCCTTCTAGGGGCTCTATTATATTCCTTGCGCAAAAAAGCTTACGAGCATAAAATAACGCTGGTATTAAAATCCGCGCGCATTTTTTCATCCGTCAAAAAATAACGAGCGTAATAAAGACGCGCGCATTAACGTTGCACGCAGAAATCGGTGTGCGGACAGTTTTTTCACGCGATTCAGCCAATCATGATTAAGTACCACAATTGTCTCCCGTTAAGTTTTTGCGCCTGCCAAACTCAATCTGAGTATATATGCTGCAGCAATAATAAAAACACGCAAAACTTCTCCATTTTTTTGTTTGGGTATTCGTAGAAAGTGTAACTATACGTTGCTGTATTTTTTTTTTTGTGCTGGTGTATTTGGGTTCGGTCAGGACGTTCAGATTTGCCGTTAAATTTTGCGCATATTGTAATACCATCCGCGCACCAGCGCACACACGCATTTGCGCTCACAATGTTACGTATAGGACGCGCAACGTACATTTCGCTCGCAAAGGGTTCGTGCAGGTTCACCCGCGGTAGACGTTAACGCTCATTTTTTGCGCGGACATTGTAATAAGACGTTCTGCGCAAAGGGTTTTGCCCCTCGCATTAATGCGTTTTTGCGCACGTGTTAACGTTTGCGCAAGGAATGTAATAGAGCCCTAGATGTTTTGGAATACATTTCATGTGATGCTCAGAAATAGGGATGAGCTGTTCGGGTTCGGACGGTTCGGAGTTCGACCCGAACTTTGGCAGTTCGAAAGTTCGCGAATTTCGAACTTTTTGGGTGTGTTCGGTTCGAGTTAAAAAAAAAAAAGAAATTTTGAAAAAAGTATAGAAAATGCTTAAAAAAATACAAAAAAATCTAGAAATAAAGAGACTCTTTACTGCAGAATATTATAAGCAATGGTTTATTAGATATTGAATTAAAAACTAATGTGTACGTGGAAAGATTATCAACTCTAAATGACCTCTGTTCACAAACGGGCATTACACCAGGTGTTTTTAGTCTGGTAATCAATTTGATACATTGAACACCATACTGAGGGTGAGGTGGTGTCTGCTTCTGATTGAGATTTGAGAATTAATTTCCCTAAAACATACTAATATGCTGCATTTAACTGGTGTTTGAAAAAAAATCAAAATAACATCTAAGGCTAGGGTCAGATGAGCGCTATTTGTACGGACTGTGCGTCCGTGCAGTACGGACGTACTTACTGACTGACAACAAGGTAGTGGCCAAACAGTCCGTTTTTTTCACTGACGTATTTTTTAACTGATGTAGCAGGAAAAATAAATTAAAATGAAAAAACATTCTGTCCATCAAAAATGCTGGACGTATAAATGCAGTCCATCTGACCTCGTTTCATCACTCACATTCAAAGCTACACGGACGTTGCGGACGTGGCGCACTCCGCACGTCCGGTCTAGCAGTATTACGTTCTTGCCTAACCTGCGTCCATTTGCTGCGTCCACCATGCATCCACACTTCCGTGCGGACGTACTTCGTGTGTGGGGCTCCATTGGTCAGAATGCTATGCTGCCACGGACTTACAAATGTGCAGCAACACGGACGTGATAACTGCGCTCGTCTGACCCCAGCCTTAAGCAATGTTATTTTTCACCTCGGGATTAAACATTCACAGGGTTATTCAGAGAGCGGTGAAAAGCAGGAGAATAACTGGAGAAGTGAAAATTCTAGGTCAAAATAGCCAAACCAGAAAAATTCTCCCATTTAACTCACTTTCCAAATTGGCTATTTGGTCTAGATTGTTCTCTTCTCCTGCCAGTTCTCCTGGCTTTCACCTCTCTCTCAGGGTTGTTCAGAGAAAGGTGAAAACCAGGAGAATGGCAGGAAAAGAGAACAATCTGGACCAAATAGCCGATTTGGAAAGTGAGATAAGGCTAGGGTCAGACTAACGCATTTTTCAGAGCGACCGAAAGTGCGTCCGAACGCATTGCCGTATTTTTTCACGGAATGCGCGAAAACGGTCATACGATGCGCATTTTTGTGCGTGATTTTTTACAGGTCCAAACCAGGAAACTTTGGGTGTCTGGACGTTATGTTGGCCGGACATGAGCAGGGTCTGACGTCTCCAAATCACGCACACACGCCGCTAGTGGACGCAGCGCACTCTGTACGTCCGTACTAGCGGTTCTGCGTTCTCGAAAAAATGCGTTCATTTTCCACTTGCGTTGCGCAGCTGGACTTTCGTGCGACCGTACTTCGGATATTGTAGAAAAATGTGGAGAACAGACACTCAGAGCAAAATGAAACGTGAACCCCGTCGCCCAGAGCACCAAAAGTGCAGTCCCAAACCACACCAAATACAACAAAAAAGACAGAGAACCGGTGCTCGGCGCTCTCGCGTTCACGGTATAAAGGGAATCTCTTCCGTATAGAGAAAAAGATATACGTTATAACATAGGGTAAATATTTTACTGTCTTGGACAATTCATAGTTCGTCTGAGTATTCACTTTCCAGAGCCTCGTTAGGCTCGATCACCTCGCCTGCGGGTGTTTCACACGGCTCACCCGATAGCCCTCAGTGGTTGGCTCGTCTTGTAGTCTTGGTATCCCTTCAGGATCCTAGGTAGTCCACAGGTCCTCCAATGGTTGAGTACCAATGGCCCTCAGTGGTTAGCTTATCTTAAGGCCTTCGTATCCCTTCAGAGTCCTGGGTAGTCAAAAAGTCTTCCACTGGTAGAAGTCTGCAATACTCAATAATGTAGAAAGGATTCTATCCTTTCACCTTGTAGCTCTCTCAGAAGGCTTTCTAAGTTCCATATTCGTATATTCATATATTGGCCGTCATTGCCCGTCATTTGCTGCTAGTGCGGCCGTGATTAAGTGCGCCTAAACGCACGTTAAAAATTCGCTAGTCTGACCCTAGCCTAAATGGGAGAATTTTTCTGGTTTGGCTATTTTGACCTAGAATTTTCCATTCTCCAGTCATTCTCCTGCTCTTCACCGATCTCTGAATAACCCTGACAGGGTTATTCAGAGAAAGGTGAAACTCAGGAAAATGACTGAAGAGAAAATTCTAGGTCAAAATACCAAACCAGAAAAATTCTCCCATTTTTCTCACTTTCCAAATCGGCTATTTGGTCTAGAATTTTCCATTCTCCAGTCATTCTCCTGCTTTTCACCGCCAAAAAAATCAGTAAACTTTTTCTGCGTGTCCGAAAATGTCTCCTCTTTTCATACAGACTGCCGCCCCAAGCAGTTGTTTATGGATAGATTAAAGGAAAAGCATTTACCGTCATTTGAAATGTCATTTTTTGGTTTTTACATATTTCTATACATCCTAGAGATCGGCCACTTCGCGGGCAGTTTATGGGGACCTCCTAGGCATGATATTTGAAGGAATTTTTCGTTTTTATTTTTAACCCTTATTTCATGGAAAACTCACTGTCCCTTTAAAAACGTTTTTTTTAAAACTTTTTGTCCTTGTTTCCTGTCCCCCAGGGCACTACCCAGACCCCCATACACTTTTTATGGCAAATATCTAGCATATATGCCCTCTTGGAGGGCACTCTAAAAACCGAATTTTCAGCCCCATTGACTTGTATGGAGTTCGAGTTCGGGTTCGGGTTCGGATCCGAACATTTGGAAAGTTCGGGTTCGGCTTCGAACCGAACTCGGGGAGTGTTCGGCTCATCCCTACTCAGAAACTCATGATCTTGGCTGAGCTACATGAAAAAAGTAATTCCAAAACATCTGGAGGTTGCTGACCCATGATCTTCAAATAAAGTTGTTGAAGCATATATTGTCCCATTAGCCACTAACTAGTTCTTGAATTCAACTTCCAACACATAGAACAGGGCTGTCAAACTCATGGTACCCCAGATGTTGATGGCTACAATTCCTAGAATTCTTTCAATGCTATAGATGGCCAGGGTATCACAGGAGATGTAGTTCAGAAACATCTGGGGACAGGAGTTTGACAGCCCCAACATAGAAAGTGGTTTGACAGCCCTGTCATAGGAAGTATGTGGTTGGCACATTCTAATTGCATAATATGACAATTTCAGATTGTGATGTCTATCAATTAATAATTTCATATCACACAGATCTAGACAGAACCAAACTACTGAGTAAACAATCCGTCTGTTGTGAAGAATTCACAGGAACAATATATTACCTCCCCGATCATTCCATTCCATACACCTTCAATCTTCTTTCCATGCTTTCCATTGGTCACGAGATACAGATCATAAGTAAATCCAATGGTTTTTGCGAGACGCTTAAGGATGTCAATGCAAAAACCCTTACAGCACTGTTTCACGAAAATGATGGGATCAGTCAAATGGCTACAGGAAGAAAAAGAAATACACATTATTGGCCGTGACAACTTTAATATTGTCCCAATCCAAAATTTGTTTCAGTTTTGTACATTTTAAAGTACATATTTAACTACTATAAATTGATATACTTTAAAATCATCAAGGTGGAAAAAAAAACAACTTATGAGTTAACAGTATGGTGACCTTGTAAAGTCTTGGGGGTAGCATAAACAGCACCATAGATCCCCCGCATCCTTGTTTAAACATTAATTTCCCCACTGCCTCTTTAACCCTTTCGCTGCTGAGCCATTTCACCACTGTGTGCTGAGCTAATTTTTGCCAGTTTCGCTCATCATGTTTAAACGCTATTTGAAGTCACGTTTTATTATACAACCCAGACAAATTATATTTCGTTCTTTCCGGCAGACTCGGCAAATTCATAATATATCATTATTATATGTATACGTCATATCCTGCCTGAATATTATAACAAAAAATGCAATAAAAGTAGAATCTTCAATCATCTACAGTGTGTAAAGTGTTTTTTTTTCACATTTTATCATGCGAGCCTTTGCGGTTATATTTTCAATGGGGTGCGCTCGTTAAAAAAAGTTAGAAATGTGGACTTTGTTACATTTTTTTTGGGAGGAAATTACGTGGTTTTTAGCAAACGCCCACCATAGAAAAAAATCGTTAATGCAGCATCATTGTTCACATTATAATTGAAATGGGAACAATATTGCTGCATTAATAAAACAAAACAAAAAAAACTGCATTTAAAAAAAAATATAGATTTTATTTTTATTTGTAATTTTTTTTTACATTTAACATGGGCATGTTTGGTACCATTGGAAAGGCCATGCTCTGGCAGTTCCAATGATACCAAACATTAACCCCTTCATTATTATTATTATTATTATTCTTTATTTATAAAGCGCCAGCATATTCCGCAGCGCTGTACAATAAGCACAGTATAGACAGGGTTACAATACATTGAACAACATTTGACAAACAGTACAGGAGGAGATGAGGGCCCTATTCCCGTAGGAACTCACAATCTAGGAGGGTTGGGGTTGGAAACAGGAGGAGAGGACTGTAAGGTGAGAGTGATTGATGGTTGTGTCAGTGAGTTGGGTGGTAGGCTTCTCTAAACAGGAATGTTTTAAGGGAGCGTTTGAAGGAAGAGAAGTTATGGGAAAGTCTGACAGTACGAGGGAGAGCGTTCCAGAGAGTGGGGGCAGCGCGCGAGAAATCCTGCAGTCTATCATGGGAAGAGGTGATGCGGGGAGAAGCTAGGCGCAGGTCACTGTTTGACCTTAGGGAGCGGGCTGGGGTGTATTTGGTGATTAGTGAGGACCCTCACTCATGCCACGGATCGGGAGATAGGGGGTTTATTGGAACCCACTATCTCCACCTTAGGTGGCAGCTAGGGTTTAACTCCCGAACTGACGTCAACGCGGTATGCGCGATGATGCCAGTAGGCAGGGGGAGATCCCGGAAGCTTGGCCAACATCCAAGATGTCAGCCAGCTCTGGGAGGGGACCGCTATTCAATTTGCTTTTTCAGAAAAAGATCGCACAGTGCCTGCCAACTGATCAGCAATTGTAAACGAAAAGAATTGTAGCGGCACTCCGGGACTGTTTTCAGACACTTTCTTGGAGGGGGTGAGTACACTCTATATGTTATAAAATGTGTTTTGTACTGAATATTAAATGTATGCTGTTCTGAGGAAAGCTCCGGTAAGAAGCTGAAACATTGACACTCAGAACAATATAGAAAGTGTCTGAAAACAGACCTGGAGTGCAGCTACAATTCTTTGAATTTCGTTTATATATATTGACTAAACTTCAGGATCCATTTATTTTATTCACTGTAAAAGGAAAGTCTAAGGAAATGCATATAAACCCCTGCATAGTAAGGGTTAATTGTACATGGATTTGAGTTATAGAAAGGAGTTGCATGCATCAAAGAAAGCTGCTACCTAATTTGAAAGCAGCATTTGAGAACGGAACTAGAGATTGTATTCATTCACAGTATTAACTATGCATTCTTTGCTAAGTAAACAACAATATTTTGAGCAAACTGAGAAAGGAAACATCTCAGAAACTCAGCATCTGACCATTCTATGGTTTCCTGTTCTGGTATCAGAGACGTTTAGTTCACTTTTGTCATTACAATGGAAATATATTCCATTTGCATAGTCGTCTGATCCTGCCCATTGGTACATTCTTGATCCAAAAGCCTGGAACATTCAGGCAGGTCTCTCCTGCATAAGAGATAATACTGGGTACTTGTTTAAACCTTCTTTACGCCTTACTGGGAGGTGCAAAATGAAAATTGTACGCTCCTCGGGATTACCCTTTAGCCCAAGGACACTGTAATTGTGTGTGAGTTGTTTTTCTAACTTTCCTGCCTTGTGTTTCACAACTAATACATGAGACGCTATTGGTAAAATAGTAATTTCTGAACAGTTTTCTCCTAGATATTCTATAGTAAATATGATTGTGAAATGTTAACATTCAGATTGATGCGCACCAAGCCAAAGGTCACGAAAGAAATGCAAAAAGGCCCATGCCCAAGCTGGTGCCACCGAGACCTGAACCTTGGCCAGTATGTTTTCTACCCTTTGTTACTCAGTCCTTGTTTTCCCTCCTACCCAGCCTGATAGAAGCCTCAGCTATTTTATAGTGCACCCCTGTTTGCCAAAGGACTTCCTTGTGTACCTGGACAGGTGTAAAGAAATGGCATGCTTCATACCGATGTCTTTTTGCTCTTTATTTTGTCACTCTCTTTTAGCTGACACCGTGAAAACTACAAGAAATTAAACCAAATAATATTCAAATCATGTACATAAAGTCTCTCATGCAAGTCTCTCATGCAAAATGAAAATATCTTTACAGAAATATGATATATCCAGTTACTTAATTAACAGATCACATTGTCTATGTAAAGCAGGGCTTTTTTTCAGGGGGTACTCGCCAGTACTCAGTACCGGCACCTCACCACCAGCCTGAACTAACAGGAGAGAGCATGATGCTCCTCCCTCCTCCTGCAGTGGCGGGCAGAGAAGCGGAAGCATTCGACAGCTCAAATTGCTCCTGAACGCTTCCGATTGTCACGAGTGTATGTAGGGACCGATAACCCCTCTCTTCTCCCAGTAAGTGACCAGGGAGGGCTGGTTAAATAAAATCTCCCCTCTGTTTCTTCAGTGCCCCAGCTCTGGCAGATGTGTGTAAACATCCTGCACCCCCTCTCTCTGCAGCCGCTGAAACTTTGAACAGCATGGGGGTGCAGCATATTTACACACCATCCAGAGCTTCAGATTGTCAGGCAAGCAGTGTGATCAGAGGAGCTGGCACTGTAAGGCGGTACAGGTGGACACCTAAGAGCGCAAGACCAGGAGGGGTGCAAAATTTTTTTGAATCCCTGGTCACTTGCCTTGACAGGGATCCAAATTTTTAAACTATCTGCCTGGTGCTGTGACCCTGCTGCTCCTCCTCTATCTGCCTGGTGCCCAACGAGCTGCATTGTATCTGCCAGGACAGAGAGAAGGCTCTCCTGCGGTGCTGGATACGGAAGCCTGCGCTCTCTCTCTCCTCCTGGTCCCTTCCTCCTTGCTAGTGCCTGGCCTCTGATGATGTCAAGAGGAGGGCATGCCAAAAGAAGTCTACACTGTCACCTTACCCCCAGCCTCCCCTGCAGTTCCAGACAGTGTGTGGTGCACCTTGAAAGTTCGGAAGATGGAAATTTAAGTCCTGACTGCATTGCTCTGCAGGGACTCAGTGGCAGGCAGGCCTCAGAACAAAGAAAATAACTGCTGCTGCTTCCAAATACACTTCAAAACAGCATTTAAAATATCAGCTCTGGCAACACAGGTATGTTCACCTGGTCCTGCTGTTAATACCATGTGGGGGTGCTCTCAAGGTCAAACACCCTCTCATTGGATTCCCTCAATATTATTCAAACAGTATTTGGTGGATAGTGGACTTTTATTGCTGTGGAGCTCATACACACTGTGCATTACTGTGAATTTCATTGCTGTGGAGCTCATACACACTGCACTTTACTGTGAGTTTCATTGCTGTGGAGCTCATACACACAGGGCCGGCCCGTCCATGGAGCAGGGTGGAGCAGCGGCTCCAGGCGGCCCTTTGTCCAGGGCGGCATTTTGCCACCCTGTCAAAGGCACTGGCATAGAGTGCCCTCCCTGGAAAGGCACGGCCTTGCTGCTCTTTGAGAAACCAGGCTGCGCCCACCCCTTCACTGTGGGACGGCGGCTGCCCCCTTCACTGCGGGATGGCACCCGCCCCTTCACTGCAGGACGGTCCCTTCATTATGGCTCACCCAGCGTGTACGTGCCAGGAGGCTTTCAAGCATGTTGGTGCCGTTCAAGCCCTCCAGCAGCGTTCAAGCCCTCCAGCTGACCAGGCCCGAGGCCAGACCATGGCCATCGCCGATGCCCTGACCCGGCCTTCGCAGATGCCCGGACCCGGCCATCCCAGATGCCTGGACCCGGCCAGCCCAGACCCGGCCAGCGCAGATGGCAAGTCCGCCCTTTTCAGCACGTCGGTGACTGGTGGCTTTCAAGTCATCCAGAGGGCCGACGAGGCCTCGACCGGGCCTCTGATTAGGCCCAAAGCCAGGCCATTGGAGCCTGACCTCGACCAGGCCTCTGACTAGGCCCGAAGCCAGGCCTCTGTAGCCTGACCTCGACCAGTCCTCTGACTAGGCCTGAGGCCAGGCCTCTGGAGCCTGACCTCGACCAGGCCTCTGACTAGGCCCAAAGCCAGGCCTCTGGAGCCTTACCTCAACCAGGCCTGGCGGCGTCCAACAAGCCCTCCAGCAGGCTGGTGACCAGGGTGGGTAAGTGTATGTGTGTTTGACTTATGTGTGTGTGACTGAGGATATGTGTGTGTGTGTGACTGTATGCGTGTGTGTGTGACTGTATGCGGGTGTGTGTGTGTGACTGTAAGCTGGTGTGTGTGTGTGACTGTATGCAGGTGTGTGTGTCTGTGACTGTGGATGTGTGTGTGACTGTATGCGGGTGTGTGTGTGACTGTATGCGGGTGTGTGTTTGACTGTATGCGGGTGTGTGTGTGACTAGATGTGTGTGACTGGACGTGGATGTGTGTGACAGGATGTGTGTGACTGTGGATGTGTCTGTCACTTGATGTGTATGTCACTGGATGTGGATGTGTGTGACTGTGGATGTGTGTGTCACTGGATGTGTGTGTCACTGGATGTGTGTGACTGTGGATGTGTGTGACAGTGGATGTGTGTGACTGGATGTGTGTCCCTGGATCTGGATATGTGTGTCACTGGATGTGTGTGTCACTGGATGTGTGTGTGACTGTAGGTGGATGTTTGTGTGACGGTGGGTTCAGGACACGTGGCTCAATGATACGCTCATACACTGTGAGTACTATGAGTTTTATTGCTGTGGAGCTCTGTGATACGCTCATACACACTGCACATTACTGTGTTTTAATGCTGTGGAGCTCTGGGATATGCTTTTACATGCCACGTGTTTTTTTCCTTTTGGGGGGGCAGCATTTCATTGGTCGCTCCAGGCAGCACAGTGGCTTGGGCCGGCCCTGCATACACACTGCGCATTACTGTGAGTTTCATTGCTGTGGAGCTCATACATACTCAGCAAAACTGTGAGTTTCATTGTTGTGGTGCTCACAAATGCTAGGGGATTACCCACTCAGTGCCAGCGTTGCAAAAAAACCAAAAACTGCTAACTGTACTGCAATGCAGACTTTTCTTGCAACAGAGGCACTTAGTGGATAACCCCATAGGGTTACACCAATAGTTGTAGTTCATTTAAAGGAACACAGTATTAAAAAATATGGTTCCCTTTTATAGTG
This sequence comes from Leptobrachium leishanense, assembly GCA_009667805.1. Taxonomy (NCBI): domain Eukaryota; kingdom Metazoa; phylum Chordata; class Amphibia; order Anura; family Megophryidae; genus Leptobrachium; species Leptobrachium leishanense. The sequence continues at coordinate 118,019,722 of CM019073.1, forward strand.
TCATCCTTTAAGTGAGCTACAACTATTGTTTATTAGGACATGAAAATAGTCATAATAATCAGTTTTTCCCCGGACGTGAGAGTACCCCACCTATTTTTCCAGAAAAAAGCACTGATGTAAAGTAATGTAATACAACATTATTAACAATATATAGCAAATATAGAGGTAAATTACCATGTGCGCCTCTCAGACCATGCATATGTAGATAAGTTCTTTTGAGGGGTAATGCAACACACTGAACTCTCTCTCTCCTCTATGCAGCATAAGCAGCTTACTAACAGTAAGCTAGTGGACACTCCTGCCTACTGTCTCTGGTGTATACAGCTCTTGAAACCAAGAAATGCTGGCTCTCACACCTCCAAACATGCAAGAGACAACACATTTCCAAAAAAAAACATTTCCCTTGACAGTTACACCTTGTGTCTGAACCAAAACCTGCTGTTTGTCCCCTGCCTGCAGCCTGGAACCATGAGCATGACACAGACATGTGCTTTCATTTTTAGAAATGAGATACATCCGATTTTGGTAGATCCATCCCTTCACCCAAAACATGAATCTAGAAAAAGGCACTTAGAAGAATCAACTTAAAATAGTAACGACCATGAGCAAATATAGTTTTTTTTAGTAATTTCCTGTGAATTGTGTTAGGAAAATTTGGGAATTGCAGTAACCCCTTCAGGACCAAGGGTCTATAAAGTTTAAGACACAATAGTTAGGTCATTAGTCCTTAAGGGGTTAATATAATATCAGAGTTGGAGGACTACATGACAGCCCCATATCTCTAACCATATACCCCCTTAACCACCTCTAGCGGGTAACCAGAGAAAGTGGTCTCTCTCCAACTTTGATTTAACACCTCAACTGCTAGTGTTTGACTGGGAGTTCATGGAGAACATCAGCCCCTTATAACTAAAAGTGGGTCATTGCGCTGGAGTTCTCTTAATTACCTCATCGCCTGGCGCCAGTGGGTGAGAGTATAATTATATAATTCATTTGTTGTGAGGTAACAATCACCCAGCAACGAGCCACATTACATTCATAACGCAAAAATCGTAGCGCAAAGTGAAAATCTTTGCGCCAAGCGTTAAAGGTTTGCGCGCGCAAATCACTGTTGGAATTACAATCCTTGTGCTTTTTTTCATCCCCGATCAATTGCGTGCGCAAACAGGACGCGCCCAAATGCACGAGCAGTACCGTCTCACGCAAAAATCTTTGCACGAGCAGTCGTTTTTTGAGATTCAGCCAATCAGAATTAAGAACCACACCTGTCTCACGTTAACAAATTGCGTCTGCCACTGTCAATACGAACATATATGCTGCAGCAATAATACATGCGCACACAACTTTATCCATTGTATTGGTTTGGTATGATTTGAATGGGCTACTGTGCTTTGGTGCGTTATTTTTTCTGGGCTTGGATATTTGGGGTTCGCCAGGTTGTTCAGATTTGCCTTTAGCACCAGCTTTTAGGAGTTGCAAAAATTCTGCGCGCAAAGACTATGCGGTAATTACCGCAAAATAGATTGTAATACCATACTCGTACCAGCGCACATTTGCATTTGCGCTCACAATGTTAAGTATAGGATGCGCGAAGTACAGTAAGCTCGCGCAGGGTTTGCGCAGGTTCACCCGCGGTAGACGATTGCGAACGGTTGTTGCGCTGACTATGTAATACGGGATTCGGTGCAAATGGCTTTACCCCACGCGTTAATGATTATTTGCGCCGGCGCAAACGTTTGCGTGAAGATTGTAATTTAGCCCAACATATTTTATGCATCTGTGAATTGTTTATTTCCTTCAGACTGTATTAAATCCACATTTAAAGAACAACCAATTTTTTTTTTTCAAAAGTCAATGTTAGAAGCTTAATGCGTGCCCATGCAATCATCAAAAAATAGCATAATTTTATAGTTTTACAATAATTAGGATTGATTATAATCCACGATGTTTCACACCCTAGTGTTTATTCTTCTTTATACACAGCAGGATGGAGAGATCTCATGGGAAATTGCAACACGTTATTAAAAAGTACCACAGATTAAGAAAATAGTTATGTAACACTATAACTAACGTTCGATGGCGCTTTGAAGATAACCTCAAAAGAATTACTACTGCAACAAAAATAAGTTCACTTGTTATATCATTAAAGAAAAACATTAATTACTTCTTGTTTCTACCTGCATCATTAGGCATGCCTTAATTTTATTGTATTTTATTATTATTATTATTATTATTCTTTATTTATAAAGCGCCAGCATATTCCGCAGCGCTGTACAATAAGCACAGTATAGACAGGGTTACAATACATTGTAGGTTGGAGAATTGATGGGGGTCCACAGCATGTAGATTTCTGCGAGTGTGTGTGCGGGGTGGGGGAGCAGGGTGTTTAGGAAGTCCAGATAGGTTGAAAGAGAGAAGGTGGTGGTCAGAGATGGGGAAAGGGCGACAGTTGAACTCAGAAATGGAGCAGAGGTTGGAAAAGACCAGGTCAATAACATGACCATCGCGGTGGGTAGGGAGGAGGGAGGATTGTGTGAGTCCAAGGGAGGACGTGAGTGAAAGAAGTTTGGAGGCAGCAGGGGCGGAAGGATCGTCAATGGGAATGTTGAAGTCCCCGAGAATTAGGCATGGAAGATTAGAAGACAGGAAGTGAGAAAGCCAGGTAGCAAAGTGGTCAAAGAACTGGGAGGTTGGTCCCGGTGGGCGGTAGATGACTGCCACCCTGAGGGCCAGAGGAGAGAACAGGCAGATGCAGTGTGTCTCGAAGGAGGAGAAGGAGAGGGATGGGGGTGGAGGGAGATGCTGGTAGGTGCAGGTGGGAGAGAGCAGGAGTCCGACCCCGCCACCATTTCTCTATGGTTTATTAATGTATTGAGCTTCTGAATATATTTTTCTATACATGAAAGAGGAACAGTAAATCTTGTGTTGATCAGACTATAAAGGACTCTGGGATCTTCCTTCAGTCTTAAATCAAAAGACAGTAGGGGTTATTCAGAGAGCCGATCTGGCCCTGAAGTGTAACCCGGTGCTGAAATTCACCGAACGGTGACATTTCGTGGCCATTTGGATATTCAGAGAGCAGCCAGTTCACCAAATTTTGGAGAACCCCCTGCAAGTACCGTGCCTGTTCGAAGGTAGTGAAATCCCCCTTAGAGAAGCAATGGTTAATCTATTCAGAGAACATCGAACAGCAGTGAAAAGTTGCCGAAGTGCCCTGCTGTTCGGTGTTTTCATTTGGCAGGTTTATTCAGACGAACCCTATAGGCTTCAATGTTAAAAATATTCCTGTTTTAAGTCAATATCTAATAAACTGTTTATTAGTTTATTCTGCAGTAAAAAGTTTCTTTATTTCTAGATTTTTTTTAGGATCTTTTCGACACTTTTCGGGATTTTTTTGACAAAATTCTTTTTCCGTTTTTTCATCGTTTTTTCATTTTTTCTGTAACAGACCTTTTTATTATCATTCATAGGATCTTATATGTAAATTTCAGGCATTTTCATTCTGTAGTTTTTTTGCAAACAGTGTTTCAATTTTGAAACTTTCAAGCGTACTGTTTATTTTTTTACACTGTTCGTCAGCTTGACGGGCTTTTTCTGGCGGCTGCTCTGCACTGTGATCGGCGGCTTTTTCCAGGGTTGTTTTTCCGGCAGGTTTTCAGTGGGTTTTCCGTGGGTTTTCCCTGCACTCTGGGGACCCTGCGGTGAACTTTGATTCCCCGAAGTGCAGGGAACTGTGGGGAACGAGAGAGCACCGAAATGTAGGCGACATTTCGGTACTCTCTGAATCACCCCTAGTGGATTGTTCCAGCCTTATGAATGAATAGGTAGATCAGTGATTTCCAAACCTGTCGTCAGGACTCAGGACCTGCTGACAGGCCAGGTTTGCCAGATATCTGAAGCACAGCACAGGGGATATGATTTGCTGCTCAGTGATTGCAGGATTCAGTCTGCGTTTCCCCATGGTGATCTGCAAAATCTGGCCTTTGACAGGGTCCTGACTGAGCACAGATTTGGGAAACACTGTTACAGATGCATATAATGCAAGTCATTGTCCTTTAAGGTCCCGTTTCCCTTTAAGAGACGTACGAGACACACACTGCAATTGTTAGCATGGATAAGGTTCAGCCATAAATTTATGCAAAGAGTTCTGACAAATGCACAGTGCTCTGTGAAACACTTTAAGAGTGTACGGTATGGCCGCTGCTGTGGAAAAGATTGATTGATGCAATAGATTTATACTGCAGGTTCATCACACTACAGTAGTTCTTGGAAATACACACATCAATGATCCCAAACTACTGCAATAAAAGTGAACTGAAGAAGAAAGGGAGAATAATTTTAGGATTAAGTACATAATCAATGAGGGAGAATAGGTGGGTTAGCTATATAAATAAACCAGGCTCACTTGCAGATGTCTTCTACTTTTTCCCAATCTCGTAACAGTATACATTAACACCTGATAGACCAGTAACAAACTATTTTTGCTTTTTTTGTAACTGGTTTTAAAGCATTTTTTAAAATAAAATATTAAGCGCATTAGACGTGGGAAGAATTTTCAGACAGTGTGACACGAGCTTATATTCACTAATCATCAACACGTGGATCTAGAATCAAGAAAAAATGTCACCTCGGGGAAATTAAAAATATACAAGTCTGTCCTAGTCTTGATTGACAGACGCCTGTTCAAGCCGGCCACTGCACTTCTGTGGGCCCACGGCTTTCGCTACAAGTGGGGGATGCTGTGTACTGTACTGATTTTCCATGGCAATGGGCACACCGTCTCAACGACTACTGTGGAGGACACGATCGCTCATCTTCGGGCTCTGGGCCAGGCTACCGAGGCCCCGGCTAGTGTTGGAAGTGAGTCGATGGTGGGTTCTCCCTCCCCTTCCTGGGAACCGGACAGAGAGGACGAACTCTTTTCCCTGCTCACAGTTTTTCTTTTCTTTTTGCTCTGCTGGATTGACTTATTGGACACTTCTGTGTATATGGAGTTACCCCTCCCCCCCTTTATTCTTTTCTTTTTCGGAACAAGGGATCTACCTCGGGGGCGCCATCGGGCTGCCACCTAGGCTCTAGCTGCCCTCCTGGCCCTGTAGTTGCCTTTGCCCTGTGCCTTCCTCTCTGGCCCTCTGTACCTCTGCAGAGGTTTGGGGGTGCACTGGCGAGCACCACTATCTTTCAGTAGGGTGTTCCGTTATCCCCCCTTTTTTATTTTTCCCCTTTTTTTCTCTTTTACTCTCCATTTAGCATATGTTGTTCCATCTCAGAGTTACGTTTTTCTGTGCTAGTCTTGCGTGACTACTGCTATTTGCCACTTGTCCTGCGTGTCATTCTATCTCTCTTCATAAATAAAGAATTAAAAAAATATATATACAAGTCTGACAATAAAAGATGCAACCTTTGATATCATAAGTAGGAGTGCTCAGGTGTCCACACATTTGTATTCATGGTTACCTTATGTTCAAATGTTTGGCTTTTGTGATATTGTTAAATGCTTGTTATGCCATTGGCTGGTTCAACCTTTTCAAATGTTCAAAAATGAATAATCAGCAGAAGATTTTTTTTTTATTTAAAAATGTTATTACATTCCAATAATGTTGGGGCGGTGGGATAGAATGGGTTTGGTGCTGAATTTAAAAATAGAATCTGCTTGCAGTCATAAGGCTATACAGAATGCACAGTAACAACTTTTATCGGGACCGAGCAGGAAGTTTCCACCCCTATAACAATCTTAGGGCCCTATTGGTGGATACATGGAACAGTCTTCCAGTTGAAGTGGTAGAGGCCAAAACAGTAATTGAATTTAAACAAGCATGGGATAGGCATAAGGCTATCCTAAACAAAAGATAAATCCAGGTAAAGTATCCATGTAATTGGGCAGACTAGATGGGCCGAAAGGTTCTTATCTGCCGACATCTTTCTATGTTTCTAAACAACTATCTTTCTATGCAAAAAAGTGCACGTGCGCACAAACGCATTAACGGGAGGGGCAAAACCCTTTGCGCTGAACATTGTATTACGACGTTAGGGCAAACGATGGACCTGCACGAGCGTGATGAACTGTGCGCGTCCTATACTTAACATTGTTAGTGCAAATGCGTACGTGCGCTGGTATGTGGATGGTATTACAGTCAATGCACAACGTTTTCCGAACGACGTTTGCGCGCATTATTTTAACATCTTTGAAAAGTTGGTGGTAACGGCAATTCTGAACGTTCTTGCTGAAACCAAATACACCAGAAAAAAAAATACAGCACAGTATAGTTACACATTCTACACATACTCAAACAATAACGGAGATGTTGTGTGTGCATTTATTATTGCTGCAGCACATATACTCATATTGACTTTGACAGGCGCCAAAACCTAACCTGAAATTATTGGCTGAATCGCGTGACAAAACAGTCTGCATGCTCTCTCACTTCCTGGCGAACATGGCGGACGTTCAGGCTGCAGCTGTCAGATCAGAGGGAATGTAGCAATACAAAGCTCTGCAAGCAGCAATATGTTTGCACAAGGCTCTGCACGGAGGGATGGGGCAACACAAAGCTCTGCAGGGAATAAGAGAGGTGGAGACCCACAGATTTGCAGGTCGAGGTGCTGTTTGCTCATGGCTTTGGCAGATAAGGAGGCAACACAATGCTCTGCATGGCTTTCGCACAAAGCTCTGCAGGGAATGAGTGGGCAACATAAAGCTCTGCAGGTGTCAGTAATGTTTGCATAGAGCCAGGAAATAGTCTGAGCTCTGCAGGAGCCAGAAAGGCTGGAACCAGTGATGTGCTCCGCAGAGAACGTCGATGCGCACGTTCTTTTTTTTACTTTATCCATCAAAAATGCCTTGTCTTCCATCAGAATGTATGTTTTTGTGCGCAGTCCGCACAACAAATGCGTTCGTCTGACGGACTTGCGTTAAACATCTTTGCTGATTTCTACGCGCAACGGTACTTTGCTCGCATTCTTGCGCGTCGCTTTTACGAACGTTATTATTTGACGGATGAAAAAAATGCATTCGAATCATAATACCATCATTAATTTTTGCTCGATAACGCTTGACTCTGCGCGAAAAAAAGTTGCGCTGCGCATACGAATTTGCGCTGAGAATGTAATAGAGCCCTTATTCTAGTACAGCAGTGAATGACAGCAGAGCTCTCCTGCAGTTGTGTTCTCTATCTGGCCGTTATGACAGAGCAATACATTTTGTACAAGTTTTTCCTTTATGGCAAGAATGGGGTCAAGCACTTATAGCTTCTTTACAGTAATAAAGAGTGACAGGAGTGAGATGTATGCAAATTTTATTTCTCCTCAGGGAGAGCATGAATCATATTTAAAAAAATCTGTAAATTGGGTTGTACAGGCTACATTGAAAATCAACACGCTTTTCAATGAAAATACCTGTATACAAATGGGGCCAAATTACATACTTGGTGCTAACATTAGTGCTCACCTGCATGAGCGTTAACGTTAGCTCAAGTAGTTACCGCAAATTACAATCCAAATGCTAACGGGTTAAGTAACCCGTTTGCGTTTGGTACCTTGCGCTTTTCAGCGCGAGGTTACTGTACTGTGCGCTCCCTATACTTAACATGGGGAGTGCAAAGTGTTAATCTGCGCTGGATTACAAAGTCCTATTGCTGATTAACGTCCGGACGCAGTTAACAAAAAGTTAACCAGAGCCAGGACTTGGTGCTAACAGATTCCGCTGGTGCAGAATCCATTAACACCAGCCAAAAAACAAAAAAAATTATTTGTATATTCACCTCCTGTCCCTCGGCGAGGACCGAGGCTCTGTCTGCCTCCTCAGTCCGGCGGGAGCAGGGAAAAACTGGGGGAAAAAGTCCTCCCAGTCTCCCCATGCGTAAAACTATGCTGACCGGCCGTATCTTGAGAGGTGAGATCCGGCAGGTCATGTGACCACTGGCATCTGGTTCAATGGAGTCCTATGGACTTCATTGAAAGGATGCTCGTGGTGGCGCTCAGCGGCGCTGCGCGCATCCCGGGGCTTAGCGCGCGGTAACAATGCAGGCAGTTTTTTTAGCACCTGTGTTGTAATCTAGCGGTAAAACGGGTGCGCTAGGGGGAAAACTGCGAGAGCAGTTTTTCCTCCCTAGCGCCCCCATTTTACCGCTAGAATCGTAATTTGGCCCATGTTTGGTAGTGAAAGGTTTACAATTGACAAACATAGGAGAGAGGTATAATACTGCTAGAGCCGGGTGAGGCTCTCTTTAGCGTGAGTGAGAGCTGTTATATCTCCTAAAATTATCTATGTACACCAGCAATATTGCACTATGTTTGTCTTCTTCTTGAGCTATTGATCCTCCATCAAATTGAAGACGCCTGTTATTCTGTACTTGGGTAACTAATATTCATTACCCTTTTTTCTACACACTGGGAAGCGCCGCACCTCTTTTTCTTTTATAGGAGAGAGGTATGTTTTAGAAAAAGATGATATAAATTATTATGTACTGATACTTGGGGGGACTGTTGTGGGAATAGAGAGAGAGAGAACGAGAGAGAGAGAGAGAGAGTGAGAGAGAGAACGAGCGTGAGAGAGAGAACGAGACACAGCTAAACACTTGAACTCAATAGATCTAGGGCCATATTACAATCCTAATGCTAACATTAGCGCTAACATTAACGTTAGCTTTCTGGTTGCCCTAGTGCAGGCGCACCGTATTACAAACCGAACACTAACAGGTTAAAAAAAACATTAGCAATTCGGATCTTGTGCTTTTTTGCACGAGCTTACTGTACTTTGCACTCCCTATGTGTAAGATGGGGAGCGCAAAGTGTTAATTAGCGTTAGGATTACAAAGTCCTAACGCTAATTACCATCCTGCTGCAGTTAACTCGAAAGTTACTCACAGCTAGAAGCCAGTGCTAACGGATTCCGCTTCTGCCGAATCCATCAGCACCAGCAGAAACCCCCCAAAAATCGAATACTCACCCCCGATCCCATGGCGAGAAAAGTGTCTCCATCCGCTCCTTCTTACCACAGGGAGCAGAGAGAGACTGGGGGAAAAGTCCCCAGTCTCTCTCTGCGAATCATTATGCCGACCTGCCAGATCCCGCGAGGCGAGATCCTGCAAGTCATGTGACCGGCAGCGTTAGCCTCAATGGAGTCCTATTGACCGCCATGGAGGGGATGCTCGCGGCGGCCCGAGGCTTGGCGTTGGGTTACGGTGTAGGCTGCTGGATTACTGCCTGCCCCGTAATATCACACTAAAATGGGGACGTCACAGAGAAACCTGCAGGCGCAGGTTTTTCTCAATAGCGTCCCCATTTTAAAGTGATGTTTTTAATATGGCCCTAGTCAATATCTCCTTTCATAAGTCTAATATACAGAAAGCATTGACCAGTCATTGTGTCTACGACAGGACGCCACAAAGGCAGCCACTGCTTTCCAAAAGTAACATCGCTGTATGCCTGATGTTTGCCAAGATCACCTATCAGCTTGTCCCGGTTTTTATTTTGTTGTTTTTTTTTCTTTCCTGATTCCCTTTTACTCGCAGTGTTGGAAAATGGCCCAAACTTCCTCACACTCTGCATTCAACAGTCTCCAAAAAAGGCATCATGTCTCAGTACCGTTAGGTTCCAAACCTCTACTGCTTCAATATCGCCTGTCTACTTAGACATGCCATATGGTAGCTAATATAAACATTCACCTCATTAGATTCTGCAGGAATAACAAAATTCTATGTTCATCTCTTGAGTTTGGATGCCATCATGCCAGGCCAAGCAGGTGCCACCACAATCCATGAAGCAACCACATCCGAGTTATCCACAGAATGAAAGAAGAAGTGGACTGAGCACCGGCCTCCTTATTTATACAGATTTATAAGAAAACACAAGTAAAGCAAAGCAACGTTTTGGCAAAAGTCCTTTGTCAGGCTGCGTTTTTAGCTGTACGAGCAATTCTGCAGTTACTCATTATTCACATTTGCCACCACAAACAAAACAAAACATGTGCTAAATGCATGTGTTCAGTGATTTTATGACCTCTAGTCTCCCAGTGAAGATTGAGATGCAATCCTCTACCTCTAACTGCAAATCTGTCACGCGGGCCTTTGGCAGATGCCCCTGAAGGCCCTTTATAATGTTCAAATTTAAGCCCTTGAGGCAGGTTTGCGGTTTGTTGCACTATGCCAGATTCAGCACACATACAGCTATACTCAGAAACAAGAGAGTGCAGTAGACAGACACAAGGGGGAGCCCTGTACTGGGCATGATTTCTGAACTAAAGCAGGTTACAGGGCTGAGGGTAAGCACAAGAACTGACATGAATATGCAAATAAACAGAAGATATAGAATAAATGCACAGCAACCAGAATTCCTAAGCCCTGAACTGAGATCCTTTCTAGTTGGCCTCTACAACTACCATACTTACTGCTGGGTAAATATAACATAAACCAGAACATAAGACATACACAGGTATACACAAATACAGAGTCCAGGGAACAGACAGGAGAATATCTAGAGTGAAGCCAAAGTCAAACACGGGTGGTTGCAGAAATACAGATACAGAGGACAGACAAATTAGTAACCTGAAACAGAACCAAATCCATACACAGGGAATTTCAGAAATACAGATGCAGGGAACAGACAAGAGAATAACCTGAAACAGAACTAAATCATACACAGGGAATTGCAGAAATACAGACTCATGGTACAGACAAGAGAATAATCCAGGAAGCCAAGCCAGGTCATACACAATATATTCAAAAGCACGGTACGGGGTACAGACAGGAGAATAAACAGGAAGCAAAGCCAGGTCATACACGATAAGTCAAAAGTATGGTACAGGGAACAGACAGGAGAATAAACAGGAAGCAAAGCCAGGTCATACACAATATCAGATACAGGAAACAGAATTACAATCCTAGGTGCAGGTTCTCAATAGGTCTATTCTGACCCAAGGAGCAAGTGCAGTGCTGGCTCTATATTTAGGGCTGAGCAGGTCATGTGACCGCAAACTATCAACCCATGTGAGATGGTCTGCAGACTTAACCCAAAAATCTACCAAGCTGATGAGCTCCGCTTTCACCAGCAGGGGGCACAGCAGCAATGTGACAAATTCGAAGGATACAGAGAACAAGTAGTTCTTAGATGTTCTTGTCCAAGGTCTTTCGTTTGCAGATCTGTCTCATAAGCAATGTCCTGTCAAATCTTAAATAAAAACAAACATCATGATTGTCTTTAATCTTTGAAAATATTTTAACCTTTTTAGTTACCTTCTGCCTCTGTAAAACAATCCCCTCCCTTACCCTCCTTTAAAACTGAAAAAAGTGGCAAAAATCTCCACCTTCCTGCTATGAAGAAGAAAAATACGGATCTCGGCTGACGGTTTCACAGTTGAAGAAATAAGATCAACTCCTGTAGGCAGAAAATAAATAATTTCAATTGCTGAAATGATTTTTTTCTCATTAAGACTTTCTTAAAAAAAAAAAAACTACTAAAAAGCCTCTTTAAAGAGAAAAATGTGCATATAAACGATAATTTAAGGGGTTTAGGTTTATAGAAAATATCAAATGTAAACGAGTAACATCCATTATAAATTTAAGAGTTCATATTCAAGGAATTAATGGTGTTTTGCTTGCAAAAGTTATCGCTTTGAAAAGGTGTATGAATCAAAATTATATTTTTGGAGTTCACAGAACCATAAACACAAAGCTTGACTCAACACTTCATTTAATGAGAGATTGAGAAACAAATAGATCAAGACAGTGACATATTCAACATTCCAGTTTATCAATGACAAAATATAGGAGTCTGGATTTAGAAAGAGTAGTGTTTAACTCAGTTACTTAGTATAAAACTATGCTTTGCATATATCCATACAAAGCAAGAGCTGATTGATGACTTTATGTAAATAAACAGAAAGATAAGGTAACATTTCACCATATTCCTGGCTGACTCTGAAATTCTAAATGTATTTCCCTAACTACAATGTGAATACAGCATGTCAAGGTCATATGGCACACGTTAAATATAAAGGGAGCTTGCCGTAATGTCTAGTTGAGTACAATTACAATTTTAAAAATTATCTTTTCTATCACAATTTCCTGAAGAGGATAAATTCAAATGTGACTTATGGTGTGTAGAAATAACAGGCTAAATTACATAGTGCAAGCATATAAAAATGTGACCAGCTGTAATACCCCACTGAAGTCCAAAGTTGAGGGCACCTTGAAGCCCTTAAAAAAAAATTAGCACAAAACAGTTACAATGGTGCATACAGTGCATTAAATTCCAATATTTTTACCAATTGTGAACCCCCAGATACAGTTAGGGGATCACAGAAGTATCTTCTTCTAATTTCAGATCTTCTGAAATAAAACACAAATGGAAATTCACCATAGTGTAATATTGTATTGAATCAACACATTTATTTAAAAGACATAAAACCACTCACAATATAAAAAGCACATAACAAAATGTGCATATACTCAAGTGCCGCAGTGGCTCAGACCTCCCGAAAGAACTAAACTCCTGAGGAAGTGAGGTTATACTCACGAAACGCGTCGAGCTTGTTCATACTGGCAGACCTAATGGTGAGCAGTGATCGGAGGACTAGAATCTGGACGGTGTAAGAGCCTTTGGAGGACTATATCTGGCAGATATCGGGAGGTCTGAGCCACTGCGGCACTTGAGTATATGCACATTTTGTTATGTGCTTTTTATATTGTGAGTGGTTTTATGTCTTTTAAATAAATGTGTTGATTCAATACAATATTACACTATGGTGGATTTCCATTTGTGTTTTATTTCAGAAGATCTGAAATTAGAAGAGGATACTTCTGTGATCCCCTAACTGTATCTGGGGGTTCACAATTGGTAAAAATATTGGAATTGAATGCACTGTATGCGCCATTGTAACTGTTTTGTGCTAAATTACATAGTGAACACTTACTGTAGCGTTTAGATACTGTATGTAAGCGTTAACGCTAGGATAAGTGAATTTAACGGATGCCACCCTTATAAAATTGATAATGCTAATCGGTGATTGTGCTAGCTTCCGTGAGCTTACTGTACTTTGCGCATCCTATACTAAACATGGGGAGTGCAACCATTAATTAGCAATAGAATAAGTAAGGTGTTACAAAGGGGCCTAGTGCTAATTACCGCACCGAAGGGCTAAACAAAATTATAGCTACTCCTAAAAGCTGGTCCTAACTGATTCTGCATTTGTGAAATCATATAGCACCCCCTAAACTCCCCCAATATAGTTGATACTCCTAAGGGCTGACGAAACGCGTCGGATGTATAGTCTGGATTAAACTACTTTTAAAACCAAATTCCTGACTCCTGGAAAATCCTTTTCTAAGGGAAATCCTTCTCTGAATGGTGTTGTGGCATTCATCCCAGAAGCAGTGGCGTTTACCTGAGGTCTGGTGGAGGCATTTTCCCACATCCTGGGCTATTAAAACAACAAAGCACCCGAAGGAGGGGTAACATTATGTGCACGATTAAATCTTAAATCCTGTGAGTGCGATTCTAGCGGGGGCTGTGTGTTTTTAACACTGTTCTACAGTATTACACTATTATCTTTATTGTTTACGCTTCTTGTAGATCTCAATTCCTTTTTTGCATTATCTCTGTACGTCACTTGGAGGGGACGATTTCGAGATCTACAAGGTTAATATACCATCATATGTTTTCCTTCTTGGGAAAGAGCACAATCTTTGTTTGCTGTGAGCAGAGTAAGACTAGGAACAATTAGTCTCCAGTCTCCCTCCGCGATCAACCAAAAACAAGAAAAGAGCACCTATGCATTCAAAATGATGCTCACAAGAGTAAAGGATCTATGTTCCCGGTGCATACATGATTGTACACCTTTATTAAATAATACATACAAATCGACAAGTATATAAAGTAAACCACATAAATAATGTATATTGAGTAGTCAGAGTACCTGATTCATATCCTCATGGCAGACGGAACAATGCCACACCTGTGGGGTGTATGAATTTGATGAGTTAAAACCAACATCATGGGTGTATGTATCCCATAACAGTTGCAATACATTTGCCTAAAGGTAAATATAAATGAGTTAAGAGGCATTTCCATCCCATATCAGGTATCTAGGAATAGTTTCAGGGGTATTTTACAATCTTCGTGCAAAAACCTTTGCGCAAAGCGAATTTTTTTGCGGCAAGCGGTAAAGTTTGCACGTGCAAATCACCGCAAGAATTGCAATCCTCGCGCGTATTTTCATCCACCGATCAGTACGGCGTGCAAACAGGACACGGCCAAATGCTCGCGCAGTACCGTCTCATGCAAAAAACAGTTTGCGAACACTTTTTTCTCGCAATTCAGCCAATCAGAATTAAGAGCCACAATTATCTCACGTTAAGAAATTGCGACTGCTGAGAACAAGTTTAGTGGGGGGGCGGAGCCAACTGCCGACAGGATCGGACACATCTCGAGGAGCTCCTCTGCTGACCTCTCTACTTCACCCGCTTTCTGGTGTTTCCTCGCCGCTCCTGGGACCTTCTGTGCGAGATTTCACGCCCTGGTGGTGGGAGTGGATGCTGCGAGGTGAGGCTGCTGACTTTGGGCTTTATTTGCACCCGGACTGTGCTCTAGACCCCTGCTTGCGGCCTACTCTCAACGCCCAATTTTGAGCCCTGCGGAGTTGCTCCGGACTTCCTGGATTTAAGTCCTAGGCCCCTGTTCTGGATCCGCTGGTGTGGAGTGCGACCCTGGGCTTCCTTGATTCCACAGCCTTTTTACAATCTGTGATGGGGAAGAGGTCTGTTAAAAAAGCCCCTCTGCAGGGGGACCTCGGCCAGCAAGACATCCGTACGTCCCTTGGTGGTTTGTCGTATGTGGACAGCGCTACTTCGCTGAACTTACCAGCTGGGACACCAGAAGTGTTGAATGAGGGCTCAGATGTGTCTGCTGGTGCATCCTCCCCTGCGTCCCTGCATGGGTCTCTGGTCTATACCTCGCCCTCCCTGCTCTACTCTGTACCTCAAGGAGATGACCACCAACTGGCCACTAAAGGTGACTTGAAGGCCTTTTTCGCGGACCTACGCGCACAATGGCGCATGGATCTCGGAGGGGTACAGAAGGATGTGGCGGTCCTGCAGACTCAGATGGCTGCTACTGGTGCATAGGTGGCTGGGCTTATGGAGTCCCACTCCCTTCAGACGGCTGACGTGGTGGCCTTACAATCACAGGTAGACACGCTTTCTCGGGCTGTGGAGACGCTGGAAGCGCGTCACCGCCGCAGAAACATCCGTATCCGTGGGATACCGGAGGAGATACCTACCATCTCACTTCTTCCCTTTGTTAATAGGCTGGCTACTCATTTGATGAGTTTCTCTCTGGAAGTGGGGGATGTTTTTGTTGCTACAATGTGGATTCGCAAGGCTGCAGCTGCCCCAGAGACTGCCCCTCGTGACATTATCGCCATTGCTGCTGATGTGCAGTTGAAGGCCAAAATGATGGCGTCGGTCCCGCTCAACACGGCTATTTCTTTTGAGGGGGCTTCCCTCCTGTTATTTCATGATGTGCCTTTTGTGACCCTTATGTCCCGCCGCAAGTTTCGAGCTGTTGCTACTCTCCCCTGAGAGCATTGCCAGAGATATCGCTGGGGGGTGGGAGGCTCGCTGCTGATTGCCAAGGGAAATGTTGTCCACTCGATCAGCCACGTCGAGGTGGCCTGGCCCCTTCTGGAGTCGTTTGGGATCCCGGTTCCGCTGGCTGCAGGAGTGATATCTGTCGATGGAATGATGGGTGACCCTGGATGAGTATTCTGCACTACCCTATCTTCTGTGCAGGTCCTCCCATCTCGAGACACGGGCTGGGAACAACCAACTGCACTGCCTCTTTTTTGAGTTCGGACCTGACTTCTCTAAGACGTGTCCTACCCATGCTGTTTTTATTTCTCTTTCTACTGACTCCTCTGATGACCTTTATATTTAACTTCTATTTTTTGCTGAGACCCCCCATTCAGGGAAGGCTTTGAAGACGTCTCTCGGTTATATACTGTAGTGTGTTTTTTGAGTGGCTCTTAGTTAAGTGTGATATTTTGTTGTCCTCAACTTTCACGCCCCTGTTTTTTCTCCCCTTCCACTTTATTTTTTACACACCAGCTTGTGCTGCAGACCCCTCTCCCCGTTATTTTTTTTTTTTTATTATTATTATTTTTTTTTTTTTCTTGGCGTTTGGGGCCTATTCGGGGAGTGCCTGCCACACCTGGCCCTCGAATGCCCCAGCCTTGTGACCTGCTCATTTCCATGGCCTCCTACGGTCCTTGGATCTTCAGGAGTGAGCCAGGGAAGTCACATATATGGCCTTGCCACCCTTTTTATTTATTTTTTTATTGTTATTCATTTTTTCTGGGTCCTGGAACACTTTTTGGTGTGCTTCCCCTTCCCCGCCTGCCTTTTTTGGATACACCCTGCCGCACTATGTTTCTTGCATTCATGCATTTGGTTTTGCAGTGTGTTTTTGTTATTATTTTTCTTTTTTTTTTTTTTAAATTCAAAATTTTTTATTTTGGAAAAAGTCAGCTTAACAATCATGCTAGAAAGGGCCACGCAGGGCCAAGAATTGTCTTCATAAAGAACACATCAGTGTAAAGCATATAAAGAAGTCTTCTATTGACATACATAAAACAGCAATAAACATCCCCTAATAGGGGGGTCTCATCTGCGCATAAGCGAGTCTGCAAACATAACGCTTGTAAGAGAAATAAAAAAACGAATGAGGGGGAGATAACATAAAAATAAAGTGTAACTCAGGGGAAGGGGACCTGCGTTAAGACTGCTCGAAAATAAAAATATAACCAGAAAGCCTCATCTATGTCCCCATCCGGGGAATGTCAGCAGGAGAAACGAGAAAAAATAAAGCTTTAAGCGTCTCTGAATTAAATGGGGGGGGGGAGAGAACAACTCAGAAAAAGTGTCTAATAGAAATGTCCTCAATAAGGGTCTCAGAAAAACATCCAGAACATAAGCGGGAGGTCATCAGTCAGTATAGAGATCAAACGGGGGAGTCCGCAGGTATACTCTTCAGAATAAGATAGGTCAAAAACATCCCTGATTGGGGGGTCTCATCGAAAAAAAAAGTTCAACAGTCCAGCAAAAACGATGTCTCAGAATATCAGGAGTAAGCACACAAAGATCCAGGTCACCACAGGAAACAGGCAGTCAGGGAAGAAGGAAAAAGCAGACTCAGCCAGTGTCTCGGAACGGCAGCAAGCAACCCGCAGGCAGAGCGACCCAAGGCAGGCCAGGCCAGCGGGGGAGGCACAAGTCTAGGCGATAATCCGTTTCAGGCGGTGTCGGAGCGGGGAACGGCAGGTGGAGACCAAGCGTCGCCATCCTCTCAGCCATGAGGGGGATCTTCACGTTTACCAGGCTCCGATCGGTTTCAGCGGGCGCCCCCAGCGCACCCACCGACTCCGCCCGGACCAACTCCCCACGGCAGAGAGGTACCTCCAAATCGCGCCACGTGGACTGTCTGTCCCGCGGCACCTCAGACAGCTGCAGCACGCCATCCGCCACTCCAGCCCCATCTCGTTGAGACATGGCAGCCCTCTCCATCCCCAGCCCCCACAGCCGGAGGGATCCTTCTGAGGCAAGCTGTCTCCAGGATCACTGTTGCACGGCGTCTTAGCATCTCGGCCCGTCCGCAGCACGGCCATGATGCGGCGCATGTCGCCTCGCGTCACCGGCTGATCATCGTCCCCAGCAGCAGCAGCAGGGCATCCAGCAAGGCCGGGAAACGGGGGCCCTCCGTCTCCACAGCCCTCAACATAGCACTCAGCAGGGTCAGGGCACCCAAAACAGCCGCGCAGGGGAGCGACGAAAGTCAGTAAGTAGGCCTCAAAATGGCCGCCGGGGCCAAACTCCGATCAAGAACGGCAGGGAGCAGGCGAGTCTCTAGACCAGAGGGGGGGAGAAACGGACTCCGGTCTGCACATTCCGATGGCCAGCCGCTAAGGAGCCACAGGAAAGGTTTCTCAGCGGCAAAAAAAAACATCAAAAGTCCCCAGAACCAAGTCTTCATCACGGAGCTCTAGTAGTATGCGACTGCTCCCTCCAGCGGCCGGCCACGCCCCCCCTCGTTATTATTTTTCTAATGCTGTGTTCTCCTAGCTGACATTGTGCGGTCCTGCGAGGCCCTTTGTAATATTTGATTGCCTGATGACATGTTACAAAATAAAAATTGTGAAAAAATAAAAATTGCGCCTGCCAAAGTCAATCTGAGCATATATGCTGCAGCAATAATACATGCACACACAACTTCTCCATTTTATTGGTTTGGTATGTGTTGAAGGGGCAACTATACTTTGCCGCATATTTTTACAGGGCTGGTGTATTTGGTTTTGGGCAGGTCGGTCAGATTTGCCGTTAGCCCCAGCTTTTTGCAGTTGTTAAAATTATGCGCGCAAAGGCTATGCAGTAATTACCGCGAATAGATTGTAATACCATCCGTGTACTAGCATACATTCGCATTTGTGCTCACAATGTTAAGTATAGGACTCGCGCAGTACAGTAAACTCGCGCAGGGTTCGTGCAGGTTCACCCGTGGCAGACGTTTGCACGCGGTTGTGGCGCTCACTATGTAATACGGGATTAGGTGTAATAGGAGCAAATAGTTTTACCCCTCGCGTTAATGTTTTTTTGCGCCGGCGCAAACGTTTGCAGGAAGATTGTAATTTAGCCCTCAATGTTTTGAAGAGGGTAAGCAATCAGTTGCCAATACTGTATATCCCTCGCAGAATCCTCTGCCCAGTATTACTAATCCTCATATCCCTAGAATGTCAGGGAAAATAAAACTGTCTACAAAGACCGCATAAAATAGGTCACAATTCACAATTCCTGGTGATTAGCCAGACTCAACTGCATTTCAATAGAAACACCCACTGGCAACACAGCCAATCCAACCGTGCCAATCCAACCATGCCAATCCAAGTATCTCTCTCAAAAAATCATGTTAAAAATTAGGGATAAGCCGAACACCCCCGAGTTCGGTTTGCATTCAAACTCAAACTTTTCAAAAGTTCGAACTCGAACACAAACTCAATACAAGTCAATGGAACGCAAAGTTCGATTTTTAGAGTGCCCTCCAAGAGGGCATATATGCTAGATATTTGCCATAAAAAGTGTATGGGGGTCCGGGTAGTGCCCTGGGGGACAGGAAACAAGGACAATAAGTTAAAAAAAAAACGTTTTTAAAGGGACAGTGAGTTTTCCATGAAATAAGGGTTAAAAATAAAAACCAAAAATTCCTTCAAATATCGTGCCTAGGAGGTCCCCATAACCTGCCCGTGAAGTGGCGGATTTCTAGGATGTATAGAAACATTTAAAAGCAAAAACATGACGTTTCAAATGATGTTAAACGCTTTTTCCTTTAATCTATTCATAAACAACGGCTTGGGGCAGCAGCCTGTATGAAAAGACATTTTAGGATGCGCAGAAAAAGTTTAGTGATTTTTTGGCTAAATTATGGTGAAACTTAGGTAGGCTTTGGATGAAAGTAACAATAGGTGCTTTAAAATTGTGCCTTTAGAGTCATCAACAGTGCCGTCACACCGTAACCCCTCTGTGGTATTGTGGAAGAGTGCAGGGGTGGACCATGCGGTCCTATATTGAAAAGATAGGAATCTGGTAAGGCATCAGTGCACTCAAATATTGTGCCTTTGGTGCCAGGCCTGCAAGTGCCTTCATGCAGTAACCCCTCTGTGGTATTGTGGAAGAGTGCAGGGGTGGACCATGCGGTCCTATATTAAAAAGATATGAATCTGGTAAAGACGTCAGTGCACCCAAATATTGTGCCTTTGGTGGCAGCAAGTGCCTTCACACGTAACCCTTTTGTGGTATTGTGGAAGAGTGCAGGGTTGGACCCTGCGGTTCAAAAAATGTAAATGATATAAATGTGGTACAGGCGTCAGTGCAGCCAAATATTGTGCCTTTCATGGCAGCAAGTGCCTTCACACCATAACCCTTTTGTGGTATTGTGGAAGAGTTCAGTGCTGGAGGTTTTGTGAATGTAGAAGACATCCCCGATCTATTCCGTTACATCAGCATCAGGGGATTGATAGCTGCTGATCCAGGACTGATTCATTTTTATAAATGTCAGCCGGTCTACAGAGTCTGTGGACAGACGCACTCTTTTGTCTGTGACAAAACATCCAGCGGCACTGAATGAAGGGCAACCTAGTAGCTGCATAGCATATTGGCTAAGTTCTGGCCAGTGATCCAATCTCAACACCCAGTAAGCCAGTGAATCACCTGCTGGAAAGGTATCCAGGTCTGCCCTTGCCCCAGGTAGTCCTGCACCATATGGTAAAGACGCTGGCAATGGGTGCATACATTTGACGTCTCTGGGCGTCGTGGACTAAAAAAATTCAAAAAGGCATCAGTCAAGCAGCCCTGGCCTTCACCACTATTCCTCTGAACATCCGCAGCCTCAGAAGCACATGTGTCATCACTTGGTAAACTACCAGTGCCTGGAAAGGTGTTACAAAGTGTCGATTTAGAGCGTCCTCAAGTTTTTTCAACCTGTGCTCACTCTGTGTGGGCAGGATGAGCTCTGCAACTTTACCCTTGTATCGTGGATCAAGAAGGGTTGCCAACCAGTAATGATCCCTCTCCTTGATAGCACGAATCCTGGGGTCCTTTAGCAGGCTTTGCAGGATAAGGGAGCCCATGCAGCGTAGGTTGGAGGTAGCATTAGCTTCCGAGTCTTCCTGGTCAATGAGAGGATGACCCCATCGTGCACTTCCTCCTCCCAGCCACGTACTAGTCCTTGTGTTTCTGGGCACACAAAACCCTCACTTGAGGAATCCCCACCTTCAATGCCCCCACTACTTAAATATTCCTCCTCCTCCTCCTCCTGTCTGATCTGAAGAGGACCCGCTGGAATGCTGTCTGCGGAAAGACTGGGGCCTTCAGAGCTAGGGAAGGCCTCCTCTTCCTCCCGCTGCTCTGCTTCTAGAGCCACATCTATAATTCCCCGCAGAGTGTGCTCCAGCAGGAACACTAAAGGAATTGTGTCACTGATGCCTGCACTGTCCCTGCTCACCATCCTTGTTGCCTTCTCAAATGGTGACAGTATAGTGCATGCATCCTTGATCATCAGCCACTGCGGGGGGGAAACAAGTTGACCTGAACCTGTCCTTGTGCCATACTCACACAGGTACTCGTTGATGGCCCTCTGCTGCTTGTGCAGACGCTGCAGAATTGCTAATGTCGAGTTCCACCTGGTGGGCATGTCACAGACCAGACGGTTTGTGGGAAGGTGGAATTCTCTTTCAATTTCTGCCAGGCGAACACTTGCTGGGAATGACCGTCTGAAGTGGCTGCAGACTTTTCTGGCCTGGCTGAGAAGCAATGCCAGCCCTGGGTACCTGGTTAGGAAACGCTGTACCACCAGATTTAGGATGTGTGCTAGGCATGGTACATGTGTCAACTTACCCTGGCGTAGGTCGGAGAGAAGGTTGCTGCCATTATCACAGACGACCATTCCCAGCTGAAGCTGGTGTGGTGTTAACCATCTCTGCACCTGCCCCTGCAGAGCTGACAGAATTTCTGGCCCGGTGTGGCTCCTGTCCCCTAAACAAACCAGCTCAAGCACAGTATGGCATCTTTTTGCTTGAGCCATTGCGTAGCCCCTGTCAGGCGTCAATTTTAACTGCCACTTCACCAGAGACACAGAAGGAGGAGGCGGAGGAGGAGGAAGAGGGAGAGGTGGTGGTGGAGCAGACAGACCTCATACAAGCAGCTTTCTGGAGGCGTGGTGGATGAACAAGCTCCAGCACAGAGCCCCGTCTTGGATCCCTCCCAGCTGCAATCAGAGTTACCCAGTGTGCCTTGAAGGAAATGTAACGACCCTGTTAAATGCTTGCTGGACAACGTGTCTAAAGTCAAATGCACCTTGCTGCTGACTGCCTTTCCCAATGACACGATAACATTGTCTTCCACGTGCTGGTATAGTGGTGGAATGGCCTTCCGTGAAAAGTAATGGCGTTTTGAACATGCCACTGTGGTACAGCACATTCAGCAAATTCACGGAAGGGAGCAGAGTCCACCAGCTGGAAAGGCAGCAGCTGCAATGCGAGTAATTTTGCTAAGCTGGCATTTAGACGCTCTGCTTGGGGATGGTTGGGACTATATTTTTTCTTACGCTGCAGCAGCTGGGGCAACGTAATCTGACTGCGTAAATCTTCAGCTGATGGGATGCTGTCACATTGTGAGGAAGGACCTGTTACATCCATTACTGTAGCATCATCCTTAACCTCGTCAGTGGAGGTTGTAGGCAATGACATGGCAGGACATACAATGGTGGTAGAGACAGATGAGGAGGAGGAGGACCTACGCAAAATTTTGCTCCAACGGGATGCGTGGCAGGTGGTCATATGTCGCCTCAAGCACGTGGTACCCAAGCGTCCGGTGTCTTTCCCACGCTTGAGCCTCATCTGACATAGATTACAAATGGCAATGGTGGGGTCTGCTGCACATTTCTTAAAACACTCCAAGACAGCAGAGTTCCTGGATGTGTGTTTTGAGACAACAGCGCTCTGCACCTGAGCAGCTCTGACATCTGATGCCTTGGACTGGCTAGTGCTATGGTTGGTCATAGAGGATGTTGTGCCTTGTGTTTGTTGTGCCTCCTCCTCCTCCTCCTCACTTGACTCCTCTGTTCGATCAGGCACCCAGGTGGAGTCAGTGACCTCATCATCATTGTCATCACCCCCTATCTCCTCATCACTGGAGCCAACTTGGCAGAATGCTGCAGCTGCTGGGACAACATGAGTGCCAGTTATCTGTGTTTCATCACTGGCACCCCTTTCCTCTAGGTTGATTATACTCCCTTCCTCAACCTCAGAAATTGAAACAGAGCACTGTAGTTGCTGTGCATCCTCAAGCAGCATGTCACTCTCATTGTAGTCAAACAATTCAGCTAACTCCTCGTGTGATAGTGAGGCTACGGCAGGAGTAGCTGTGGACATGGCGGCTGCATTAGATGCTTTGGCAGCGGAGGTGGACTGTAAAGCACTACAAGCCTGGCTGGCAGAGGACTCGGAGGACTCGGATGGCCTGGTTAGCCAATCCACCAAATCCTCTGTATGTTGCTGCTGCTTAAGACGGCCAGCACCAGTTAGAAAGGACAAGCATGCCCCTGAAGAGGATGCACCACGTCCACCACGACCAAAGGCACAGCCTCCCGACACAGAGGCTGCTTGCCCTCTTATCTGTGTCTGGGAGCGTCTGCCTGTACTTTTTGGTCTTTCTGACATGGTGAGTGATATATAGATTAAATATAAACAGAACTCTGATTCAACTCTGGTATAAAGATTAAAGATTTCCAGAATTCTGGTATAACTCAGTGAGACACCCTGATAGCTGGCAGCCAGTGACAAGACACCGATTACAATTCCCAGAAACCTCCTATAAATCAGTGAGAAACCCTGATGGGTGCCAGTGACAAGACACAGATTACAATTCCCAGAAATCTGCTAGAAGAATGTGGGACCCCCTGATGGCTGGCAGTGAGAAGACACAGATTACAAGTACCAGAAACCTCCTATAAATCAGTGAGACCCCCTGATGGGTGGCAGTGAGAAGACACAGATTAGAAAAACTCCCAGATATTTTGTATAAATGACTGACCCCCCCCAAAATTCTGGGTGGCAGTGACAAGACACAGATTACCTCAATTCCCAAATATTTTGTAGAAATTACTGACCCCCCCAGAATAGTTGCTGGTGGCAGTGACAAGACACAGATTACCTCAATTCCCAAATATTTTGTAGAAATTACTGACCCCCAAAATAGTTGCTGGTGGCAGTGACAAGACACAAATTACCTCAATTCCCAAATATTTTGTAGAAATTACTGACCCCCCAAAATAGTTGCTGGTGGCAGTGACAAAACACAGATTACCTCAATTCCCAAATATTTTGTAGAAATTACTGACCCCCCAAAATAGTTGCTGGTGGCAGTGACAAGACACAGATTATCTCAATTCCCAAATATTTTGCAGAAATTACTGACCCCCCAAAATAGTTGCAGGTGGCAGTGAGAACACACAGATTACCACAATTCCCAGATATTTTGGAGAAGTTACTGACCCCTAAAATAGTTGCTGGTGGCAGTGACAAGACACAGATTACCTCAATTCCCAAATATTTTGTAGAAATTACTGAACCTCCAAAATAGTTGCTGGTAGTGACAAGACACAGATTACCTCAATTCCCAAATATTTTGTAGAAATTACTGACCCCCAAAATAGTTGCTGGTGGCAATGACAAGACACAGATTACCTCAATTCCCAAACATTTTGTAGAAATTACTGACTCCCAAAATAGTTGCTGGTGGCAGTGACAAGACACAGATTACCTCAATTCCCAAATATTTTGTAGAAATTACTGACCCCCCCAAAATAGTTGCTGGTGGCAGTGACAAGACACAGATTACCTCAATTCCCAAATATTTTGTAGAAATTACTGACCCCCAAAATAGTTGCTGGTGGCAGTGACAAGACACAGATTACCTCAATTCCCAAATATTTTGTAGAAATTAATGACCTCCAAAATAGTTGCTGGTGGCAGTGACAAGACACAGATTACCTCAATTCCCAAATATTTTGTAGAAATTACTGACCCCCAAAAATTCTGGATGGCAGTGAGTGACAAGACACAGATTACCTCAATTCCCAAATATTTTGTAGAAATTACTGACCCACAAAATAGTTGGTGGCAGTGACAAGACACAGATTACCTCAAATCCCAAATATTTTGTAGAAATTACTGACCCCAAAATACTGGGTGGCAGTGACAAGACACAGGTTACCTCAATTCTCAAATATTTTGTAGAAATTACTGACCCCCCCAAAATACTGGGTGGCAGCCAGTGAGAACACACGGATTATAAAAATTCCCAAATATTTTGTAGAAATTACTAACCCCCAAAATAGTTGCTGGGAGTGAGAACACACAGATTAGAACAATTCCCAGATGTTTTGTAGAAATTACTGACCCCCCAAAATACTTGTAGTAGTTGGTGGCAGACTGGCAGTGAGAACACACACTAACACAATAACAATCTCCTCTCAAATCTCCTCTCAAACGCGTGCTGAAGCGCTGTGTGAAACTTTATATAGTGTGCTGCGGGATTTAGCTCTGTGAGCCCATGATTGGGCAAAATTTGCCCAATCAGGACTCTGAGCCGTGATTGGCATAGTCTTGAACCTGTCTTGCACCTGACCTGTGGTCAGGTGCAAGGCTATAGCCAATTACAAGTTTCAGGCCAGTGGAAAAGTGCATTGTGGTCCATTGTGGTGCATTGTGGGCGAACATGCAGCAAACATGCGGAACTGTTCATAGTTCGCAAACATGCGAACAGGCAATGTCCGAATCGAACTCCGAACCGATCGAACCGAACAGCTCATCCCTATTAAAAATCAAACTGTTAAAATATAAACATTCAACTAGTTTCGCCTGTCTAGCAGGCACTGCATGATCTAGCGGCCTGGCAACAACCCTCAATGGAGTCCTATGGACTACCCCGGGTCTCATTGAGGGTAGCACTGCATTCGGGGGCAAAGTGTTGAAGAAGCGCCTGCCTTGGAATTCAACGCTAAAATGGGGACGCTACGGGGAAACCTGCAGGTTTAGACCACCGACATTTGTTTGTTTGACTGACCACCCTTCCCTTCATTCTTTCTGTAATCCTTACCTTTTCCACTGCCTGGATAAAAATAATTTTCAAGTTAAAAAAAAGCATAATTACTAAGCAATATGTATTTTAAGCATTGGAACTGTGATAGAAGAATAAATGATCAGTAGATGTGTATATGGAGGAATTTCCTTTAATATAAAAAGCTAATTATACCTACATTATGCTTCTATAAACCTATCCACACTCTGCTGTTTAGCAAACAATTCTACTTTATGAAACTAAAATGTGTGCCTGCCAAGAGAAATCACTGTGAATAAAATGTTCAACTTTCTTGTTTATGTCTGTGAATATCCCATTAAAACACTGGCATGACTATACACTTCTTTCTGCATCAATATACAGATGATATTGCTACTTAAATCATTCTCTGTCGTATTCGCTGAAGAATGTGTACATGTACGGCTCCTTCATAAATTTTAAATATTGCATATTTAATGTCTTCTCTGCTTAATGATCCTACCGTGGAACGGGCTCCTCTAGCAGAAAGGAAAACAAAAAAAATCTACAAGAAATTAAGACCGAAGTCTAGAAGCCAGTGTTTATAATTAAGGCACTTGAAGCCTTTAGAAAAAAATGGTCTGTGTTGGACATGATCTGTTTTTAACCATAGTGTACTGCGCATATTAGAAAATGTTGCTCAATTGTTTCCTATCCTAGGGTGACCCTAGTTATACAGTAGTAAACTAGCCTTTAAGCATCAAACTATGCCATGTTCATTGACAGTGTAAAAGGCTGGACTGTATATAAATTGTAATAACGTAAAATAGGATAATGTATATGTTTACTATGCTTTTATTTTTTCAATATAGTATGGGGACATGATAACAAGGGCAAGACAAAACAAAGGCCTTGGTTCTAAGAAGCCAATAGTGGGCTCTATTACAATCCTAGCGCTAAAACGCGGGCGCAAGGGAGGAAAAAGTGCGCCCGCATCCACTCACTGGAGTCCATAGGACTCCATTAAGTTCCCCCCTGCCAGTCACAAGACCAGCCGGCCAGCCGGCGAGATCCGGCCAGTCGGAGCAGTGATACGTAGGGAGAGACTGGGGGGACTTTTCCCCCCCGTTTTTCCCTGCGCCGGAGGAAGCAGTTCGAGTCGCAGTCCTCACCGCGGGACAGAGGGTGAGTATTAGATGCTTTTTTTATTTATTTTTATTTTTAAGGCTGGTGTTAACGGATTCTGCAGAAGGTGCAGATCCTTTAACCCTTTCGCTGCTGAGGCTTTTCCCGCCCCTATGCTGAGGTCATTTTTACCTGTTTTGCGCATCATGTTTAAACGTGTTTTGAAGGCTTATTTTAGTATATGACCCAGACATATTATATATCGTTCTTTCCGTCAGACTCGGTAGATTCATAATATGTCATTATTATATGTATACGTTATGTCATGTCTGTATATTATAACAAAAAATGCAATAAAATATGTATTTTCAATAATTTACAATGTGTAAAGTGTTTTTTTCCACATTTTAACATGCGAGCAATTGCGGTTATATTTTGTATGGGGTGCGCTTGTTAAAATAATTAGAGATGGGGTCTCGTTACATTTTTTTTTGGGGAAAATGACACTATTTTTAACAAACGCACCGCATACAAAAATCGTTAGTGCAGCATCATTGTTCACATTATAATTGAAATGGGAACAATATTGCTGCATTAACAAACCAAAAAAAAATAAAAAAAAGTGTTTATTTTTTTTTTTTTAATTTTTTTTTTAATTTTTTTTTATTTTTATTTTTAATTTTTTTTTTTTTTACAAAATTTTTCACTTTCATGTTTGGTATCGTTGGAACGGCCATGCTCTGGCCGATCCAACCATACCAAAATTTAACCCCTAGCTGCCACGGATCGGGAGATAGGGAGTTCATTGGAACTCCCTATCTCCACAGTTGGTGGCAGTTAGGGGTTAACTCTAGGACTGGCGTCATCGTGCTATGCACGATGACGCCAGTCCTCTGGGGGAGTTCCCGGAGGCTTGGCCGACATCCAAGATGTCGGCCAGCTCCGGGAAAGGATCGCGAACCGGCGCTTTTCAGCGCCGATTCGCGATACAGCTCCCCAGGGGTTAATGCCAGGCATCATTTGGAAGGGCAGGCTGTGCCCTTCCAAATGATGCCTGGGTTAACCCTGCAACACCGCCGATCGGGAGGGAGAGAGGTCCGAAGGACCTCCCCCCTCCCTTTCAGGCGCCTCCTCCGCACATGCGGGGGGGCGCCTGAATTAGGTGTCATCGCGCCCCCGCGATGACACCTAATTCTGGCGGCTGCTGGTCCGGATGCCGGGCTGACATCCAGGATGTCAGCCCGCACCGGAGGGGCCAGCGATCGGCGGAACCCGGCCGAACGCTGACCCCAATGGGAGGACGCGCTCAGCGCGTCCTCAGCACACCAGCGGACTGCTGAGGACGCGCTGAGCGCGTCCTCAGCAGCGAAGTGGTTAACACCAAGTCCTGGCTCTGGTTAACTTTTTGCTAACCAGAGCCAGGCATTAATCAGCGTTGGGACTTTGTAATCCAGCGTTGATTAACACTTTGCGCTCCCCATGTTAAGCATAGGGAGCGCAAAGTACAGTAACCTCGCGCAGAGGAGCGCAAGTTACCAAACGCAAATTTTTTTTAACCCGTTTGCATTTGGATTGTAATATGTGGTAAACACCGCTGCAAACGTTAATGCTCACGCAAGTGAGCGTTAACGTTTCCGTGAAGAATGTAATAGGGCCCAGTGTTTGTTAACACCTTTACTATCAAAGGATTTTTCCAAAAAAAAAAACTGTCAGGAATCAGTGGTTTTTGAAAAATAATTTTTAATTAAATGTACAGCAAGACATATTTGGGAATATTCTCAATGTATTCCTTACTGTAATAACCTATTTGACAGGCAGAGGTCTTCATCTGCTGGCTAAAACGAGTTACTGCAGTTCTGTCAGGTTCGTGCCAGGAAGGAGCCATGGCACGGCCTCAGTGTGATGTTATATTCCCAAACGCTGGGGGTGAGCAGGCAGAAAGACACTGGAGACAGTATATGCACAACAAAGCTTATATTGTGGGATGGTTCACAGCAAACAGTCCAGCACAGAACAGATAGTAACACAGGCAAGTGGATGGTGGGCCACGTAGTCTCTCTCTAGATCCTCTTGAGGGGAAGCAGGAGCCTTTGGTAACAGTACCTGATAGAAGGTCTACCTCCAGGAGAGAGCTTGAAGGCTGGAAGCCAATTGAGAGTCTCTGGACCACCTGGATAGTGGGCCACGCAGTGGATCGTCCAGCAAGCAGGAACCAGGTAATGAAGACACAGCAAGGATGGAATAACTGGTGTACACAGCAGAGCAGATAATACAGGAAACATACAATAACAAGAGGGAGCTCTCAGGACCTCTGACAACAGGAAGGGAAAACACAAAATGGAAGAGCGACTTTGGGAGGGCGTAATCAGGTATTTATACAGAACACACAGTCTCTTGAACAGGAGTTAACCCTTAGGTGGATACATACAAGTATGGAGAGCTAGTGACCCAGGCTGGCCACAGCAGTCTCTCAGGGCTAAGGCATGTCAAGTTCTGGGCTCTGTGCAGGATCAGCTGGAGAAATGTCTGGTAGGCACATTCCCAGTCGATTTTAAAAAGTGTTAGCACCTTGGGCATCATGCCTATGGTGGTAAAACTTTATAGGAATGTTCTGGAGCCAAAATGGAAACAAATTTTGTTTCCAATAAATGAAATTACTTTGCATTGTTGTTGTGGAACATAATATCGTCTATAGTCGATATGAGGCTCCAGGAGGTACCATGCAGATTGAGTATAGTCAATCTTAGTAGAGAAGTGGCTTGTGGCGAATGACTAGTTGTGACTCCTTTTGCAAACATTAATAGCACACTTGTTATTCCACTTTAGATTTTCTGTGTACATTTATAGATGTTATCCTACAAGTACAGGACATATTAAAGTACTGTGAGACAACGAGCAAAAAATATAATCAACCTATATATCTCATCACAATGAGAAGTGAATAGCGTTACCCAATGCTTTTTCACACCAATTCTGGTCACAGAGGACAAATAGATCTTTGGTGTGCTTGCACTGGTTCTGCACACAACTCCTTGTAGTCCTATGGACTCTTGGGGCACTACTGTGTGTCCTGAGTTAAAACCGGGATGATAAGGGGAAACCTTTCGCATCACAGTTTCCCCAGCAGATTGCAGGGCAGGCACCAAGTCCGTCAGCCAGCCCCTTAGTGATCGCTAAGCTTGCGGATGCTGGGGGCAGCGCTACAGCACCGTCCCCAGCAACCCCCCCATGGACTTTATTCTCCCAGTCTCACTCTGCTTCTGGCGGTCAGGAGCAGTGGATCAGGTTCCCGTTCTCGCTGTGGGATGAGAGATGAGTAGGGCCGGATTAACATAGGGGCTGATGGAGCAGCAGCTCCAGGCCCATGCCCCAGAATAGGCCCAGAGAAAGGATAACTATGTCTGCATTGATGGGCATTTGGACCCCTGTATCTCCAACTGTATAGCAGCTACAGCGTCAGGTATCACTGGAAAGGCCAGAGCACGGCCTTTCCAATAATACCAAACATGACCAGGTTTTATGTAACAGTAAAAATAAAATAATAAATATCTGTTTATTTTTTTTATTTAACAAGCAACATTTTTCACTTTTTAATTACAAAGTGAACAATGATGCTGCACTATCTCGCCATCACATTTCTCATGTCACCAACAAGTGTGGAGGTGATGGCACAAGCCGTTGTTACGAACTGTTACATCAAAAACCTAAACCGCCGCACTGCAGCGAAGAGCACTGGGTGGGGACTTTGGAGCCCTGCGTCACTAATCTTTACACCACACAAGGTCAAGTGAGGCATCATTGGACAGGACAGAGTCTGGCCTTTGCAGTAATACCAAACATGACCAATGTAAAATCAAAATGAAAAAAAAAAAGTATCTTTTTTTATTTATTTACTTTAAGTTCTAAAGCGATGGTATTTGCAACGTATAAAATGAGCAATACCACTGCCATTAGTCACCTTTTAATTTCCCACACTGGGAGCAAGATCAATGTTTTATACATAGTCATGTTATTCATAAGATACCATCCTCCGAAACACAAGGAAAATATTTCATTTTTTTTCTTCATTTTTTGGTATAAATTGTATATTTTCTCAGAAAAATGCAGTAACAGGTTCCCATTTCACTTTTATTTTAACAAGAATTCCCTATAGAATATATAACCACAAAGGTTTGGATGATAAAATGTGAAAAAATAATTTTACACTCTTTAAATGATTGAAATCTGAATGTAAATTTCCTCACACAGTATCTGCCTGGTTAGTTATACCTGTATGTGCACTATTAAATAACCTAAAATATGTTTTCATTTCACTAAATTCCAAAATAAGCCCACCAAAATATTCAGCTCCCGGCCCATAGAGATCTTAATCCGGCACCGGAGGTGAGTATGTGATTCTTGGGGTGTTTTGAGCTGCAGGTAACGGATTCTGCAGCAGTGCAATCCGTTACCTACAGCTCTGAGCTGGTGTTAACTTTTCGGTTACCGCCAGCTCTTAGTAACTAGCGTTAGGACCAAGTGATCCTAACGCTAGTTAATCTGTGCTTTCGCTTTGTGCTCCCCATGTTAGGTATAGGGAGGGTGGAGTACAGTAAACTCGTGCTACGAATCGCAAATTAACGAGCACTAATGATTTTTTTTAACCTGTTAGCAATTCGAAGGCGATCTGGGTGCAGTGCTATGACCTCCTTTAAGCTAGCGCTAACGCTGACGCTAGATTAGTTTGAAGGAGGTAATAGAGCCCTTGAGTATGGACCAGCAGTGAACATTAAACATTTTGGGCCCTATTACATAGTTAATGCCAATGTTAGCGCTCAGCTGTGTGAGCGTTAACGCTAGCTTAGGTGGCCCTAGCGCGGGCCAACCATATTACATTCTGAGCGCTAATGGGTTAAAAAACCCATTAGCGATTCGGAGCGATCACTGTTGAGTTTACTTTACTCTGGCATCCCTATGCTTAACAGGGGAGCGAAAAAAGTTAATTAGCGTTAGGATCACAAAATCGTAATGGTATTTACGCCTCACTGTGGTTAACTGAAAAGTTAACCACAGCTTGGAGCTGGTGCTGATTCCACTTCTGCAGAATCAGTTATGACCAACTACAAATCCCCCCCCAAAAATCAGATATCACGATTATCCTCGGTACAGTATTACACATTCTCTGCATTTTGGGGTCCGGCGCCATACCCTCCAGTTTCCCCACCATGACACTGGCATTCCATTGGATTGATTCAAGATTCTGAAGAGGAATTCCCATGTTATTCCCATGTGTATTTATTGTATAGTCTCTTGTTGGGTATTTTGCGTACAGTCCCTCAATTATCTAACCCTTCTCTGTATAGTGTAGATCTCTGTATTAGTACCTGCTCTCTCTATTGTGTAGTTCTCTCTATAAGAAATTCCTTTCTTTTACCTGCCTTCTCCCTCCCCCTTCTCCTCCTAGGAAATCCCATTGTCCATTGTTTGAAGGTCCTGTGCAGCTATCTGCCTGATTGTATGCAAATTGGGTTGGTGATTGACTGTATCTGTGATGTTATCTGTTGGGTGTAAGTACGAAGGGGGTTGTTCTTGCCTGTATATCTCTGTCACTGTGTAATAAACAGTCAGTTCTATTCTGACCAAGCTTGAAGTCACGGCTCATGATTTGGGATACCAGGAAACTTCTGCCCGCTGTGCCAAGGAAAGGCTCCAGGTCTACAGCTTCGACTTATTTCTGGGGGTGCTAGCCAGGCTCTCTAAATGCACCGTGTCTTAAGCTGTGGCTAATTACTAGAGAAGGGTGTGAGAGTCACGAGGAAAACCTGGGTGTCCAGTGAGGAATCGCATTTAACAGATGTGACCCGTCCGGGCACAGAGATCTGTTACAGTATCCATTTACAATGCATTGTAAGTCTCACAAGCAGCAATCACCGCAGGGTCCTGAAGTGCAGGGAACAAGTCACTGAACGCATCCGGAAAACCGCCACAAAACCGCTGAATCAATTGGAAAAACCTCCCCAAAACTGCAAAAAGCCAACAAACCGACGAACGGGTAAAAAAAAACACACACACACACAGCAACTTTTAAAAGCTGTTTGCAAAAGAAAATACTGCACAAAAATGCCTGGAAATAACATATTAATAATAATAAAAAGGTCTGTTACAGAGAAAACCGCCATTTTTAAAAAATCCGAAAAAAACATTTTGCTGAACAAATCCTGAAAAATGGCTAAAAAATCCTAAGAAATAAATAAATAAAGAGACTTTTTTGTTGCAAGTGAAAAGAATAAACAGTTGAATCAATATTTATTAAAAACTGGTGAATATTTTTTACATAGAAACCTATGCGATTCGCCTGATAAAACCTGTTGAATAAAACCACCGAAAATCAGGGCATTTCATTGACATTTCGCTGCTGCTTGTCGTGCTCTGAATAGATTAACCATTACTTCTATATGGGGAGTTCAGTGCCGTCAAAGATCAACGTAGTTTGAATAGCCACAAAATTGCACCGTATGGGGAAAATCACCATTCGGTGCAATTTCGAAGCTAATTCGGCTCGCTTTGAATAACCCCTATAGAGTTATATTGCTGTTAAACATTAAAAACACATAAATCTAAAAGTTTAAATTTGAACCAAATACTACAGAATGTCAATTCTCAAAGTCCACTGTCAATACAACAAGAATTATCAACTGCAAATTTACTGAGTGAGATAAATAATATAAAAATAAATACAAGATAGATACTTTACTTGTCAGTCTTGTTAAGTTGTTTACGGCAAGGCACAGAGTCTCGGATGCACGTTCCGGTCGCTGGATCAACACTTTCAACAATAACAAAAGGGCGTTCTTCAAGCGTAGCCACGGTCAGATGCTGATCATCATCTACAGGCTGCAAAAACTTCCCATAGCGAGACCATACTGGATACTTCATCCTCAGGTCTCCATGCTCCCAGATTCCAACCTAGACACAGAAATACAAATCCTGCAAGTTAATTTAGTATATAATATCATTGCTTAGAAACGTATGTAATTGACTGCCATAAATTGCTTATGAACCGATCAAACCACGCATTAGTTATTTAAGCCTCCATAAATATGTTTCTAAATGTTCATATTTAGCACACAAAATGCAAACTGTCCATACCTCTCTCCCCGAAAATACGTCATGCTTGTGTGTAATGTCAGTGAACAGTATGCAACGCATTTTACACAATGTCACCCTTAACATGTACAGTGGCAAGAAAAAGTATGTGAACCCTTTGGGATTACGTGGAGTTCTGCATAAATTGGTCATAAAACGTGCTCTGATCTTCATCTAAGTCACAACAATTTGAAAAACACAGTCTGCTTAAAATAATACAACACAAACATTATTTGTTTTCATGTTTTTATTGAACAGAACATGTAAACATTCACAGTGCAGGGTGGAAAAAGTATGTGAACCCCTAGCCTAATGACTTCTCCAAGAGCTAATTGGAGCCAGGAGTGAGCCAACCTTGAGTCCAATCAGTGTGATATTATTGGATGTGTTGCTGAAAGCTGTCCTGCCCTTTAAAAACACACACCAGTTTTGGGTTTACTGGTTTCAAGAAGCACTGCCTGATGTGAACCATGCCTAGCAGAAAAGAGCTCTCAGAAGACCTACGATCAAGAATTGTTGACTTGCATGAAGCTGGAAAGGGTTACAAAAGTATTTCCAAAAGCCTTGATGTTCATGTGTCCACGGTAAGACAGACCGTCTACAAATGGAGAAAGTTCAGCACTGTTGCTACTTTCCCTAGGCGTGGTCATCCTGTAAAGATGACTGCAAGAGAACAGCTCAGAATGCTTAATGAGGTAAAGAAGAATCCTAGAGTGTCAGCTTAAGACTTACAGAAATCTCTGGCACATGCTAACATTTTTGTTGACACATCTACAATAAGGAAAACATTAAACAAGAATGGAGTACATGTGAGGACACCAAAGAGGAAGCCATTGCTGTCCAAAAAGAATATTGCAGCAGGTTTGAAGTTTGCAAAAGAGCACCTGGATGTTCCACAGCACTACTGGCAAAATATTATGTGGACAGATGAAACCAAAATCGAGTTGTTTGGAAAAAAAACACAACACTATGTGTGGAGAAAAAAAGGCACAGCACACCAACATCAAAACCTCATCCCCACTGTAAAACATGGCAGAGGGAGCATCATGGTTTGGGGCTGCTTTGCTGCCTCAGGGCCGGGACGGATTGTTGTCATTGATGGAAAAATGAATTCCAGAGTTTATCAAGACATTTTGCAGGAAAACGTAAGACCATCTGTCCACCAACTGAAGCTCCGCAGAGGATGGGTGATGCAACAGGACAATGACCCAAAGCATACAAGTAATTCAACAAAAGAATGGCTTCAACAAAACAACATACGCCTTCTGGAGTGGCCTGAGTCCTGACCTCAACCCGATTGAAATGCTGTGGCATGACCTTAAGAGAGCGATTCACACCAGACATCCCAAGAATATTGCTACACTGAAACAGTTTTGTGAAGAGGAATGGTCCAAAATTACTCCAGATCGTTGTGCAGGTCTGATCTGCAACTACAGGAAACGTTTGGTTGAGGTTATTGCTGCCAAAGGAGGGTCAACCAGTTATTAACTCCAAAGGTTCACATACTTTTTCCACCCTGCATTGTGAATGTTTACATGTTCTGTTCAATAAAAACATGAAAACATATAATGTTTGTGTTGTTTTATTTTAAGCAGACTGTGTTTTTCAAATTGTTGTGACTTAGATGAAGATCAGAGAACATTTTATGACCAATTCATGCAAAACTCCACGTAATCCCAAAGGGTTCACGTACTTTTTCTTGCCACTGTACATTCATGAAACACGACATACTTGAAAACGAGAGAAATCTCAATGTATCCTTCCTGGTAAAATACTTTATACATAAATAAATAAAATAAATAAATGTGGTAACATATTAAAATTTTGGCTTAGTTTGCTCATAGAATATTCTGCCAAGTGCAAGTATCCAGTATGCATTATATGTATGTGACAGAACGGCCGTCACTTATAGTTAAATACAGTTAGATTGTTGTTTATTTAGTTTATCTCATGTTATATTTTGTTTCCCCAATTTATGTTTGTGTGTCCCCTATATTTATTGTTGTTCCCTGATGTACCCTGCTCGCCGGGGAACTGTGTTTTTCCTGCCTGGCACACCCACTCCGTCACCGCTGCTTCCGAGACCAAGCCCTGCCGACATATCTTGCCACTCGAGCCCTTTAGCCCAGTGGCCTCCACTAGAGAACTTTTTAGGCAGGGGGTCCCTACAAACAGGAGCCTGCTGTGGGGTGAGTCCTGAGGGGGGGCGCTAACGGGAACACCACCAACCAACCCGGTCTCGCCCTCATGCATGGAGCGTGGCCACCCACAGAGACTCCTACCTAGGTACAGGACACCAGCCACCGGACTTCCACCGGTCACCGCTCAGCCCCCCATGGACAGATTAGGGTGTTTTTTTGCAAGGAGTAGCCCGCAGACCAGAGCTATGCGGCAGTACCCTGGTTGTGGCTCTGCTCCACCAGGGTCACCCCCAAGTCACTCTAAGAACAGAGGTCAGGCTTACAGGCTGCATAAGGGACGCTGAGCCGGAGCCTCCAAGGAACACAGCAGAAAGTGGGCTCCCTCTAGGGGCAGTGGCACATTCCTGAGACTGGGAATGTCCAAAGGCGGGCCAGACAGTGTGGCACCAAAAACGGGGTTATGGCTCGAGGCAGTGGCCACACATTTTAACTATAGAAAAAGGGCTAGAGGCCGAGGCAGTGGCAAAACTGGCACCGGGATGTATGAGGGCGTGCAGGGGAAAGAACAATGGGAACCATTCCATATAAATGTACCCAATATGTTCGTCAAATA
This sequence comes from Leptobrachium leishanense, assembly GCA_009667805.1. Lineage (NCBI taxonomy): Eukaryota > Metazoa > Chordata > Amphibia > Anura > Megophryidae > Leptobrachium > Leptobrachium leishanense. The sequence goes on from CM019073.1 coordinate 118,056,363, forward strand.
AATCTTCCTCCTGCTTAACCTACACTATGTCTCGACCAGTATTTGGGAGAGAAATCTATACTATTGGGATGAATTTCCAGGACTTCACTACCGCTGACTGCTATGCTCACTAAGGGAACCTGAAGCCGGCTCGTTACCGCAGCTCACTCACACTGCTAACTCAGCCCCTAAAGCAGATCTACTCCCTCCGAGTAGCGGCTTCCGTCACAACATATACCTTGAGGACATGTGAAGAACAAAGAAAAAGACAAAAATATTCATCACAATGTACATAGACAACTAGGATAGCTGATCAATGTAATAAAATAAAACATAACTTTAATTAACATAAAATTGACAGACTACGCTTGTACCACAAACACTCAATCAAATAATAAACCATGTGAACGAGTGTGCCAGAGTCAATAAACTGGTGTAAATAATAACAATGGGGAAAAAGAAAAATTATTTATTAAATTATTTGTAAAAAAAATGTAAAACAAAAAAGACATTACTATTTATCATATTATTTTAATGCCAGCTTGTAAAAAAAATAAACATATTTCATGCCTGAAGTGTCCCTGTGTTTAGAAGACTAATGTGCAAAACATATTTTTATGAAATTGTATTGATCGTTATGCTATGTGTCTGTAAAGTGGCCTACAGCGAGCTATCGTCACCAATGGCTAAAATAATCTGCATTTCAGACACTCCTGGTGAGGTGCGATCAGGTGCAGAGTATTATCTCCTTCCTCTTTCGTCCTGTAACGATCATCTTACTCACGTTACCCCGGAGTAATGGGGACATTTCAGTTATTTCTGCATGTAGTTTTTTAAATGCACATCTAATTACAGAGGTTTAATTAGAGCATCTGACTGGCGTACAGCAGTTATAAAAAGGCCAGTTGACTCAGTAGAAGACAGCGTGATATTTCCATCTCCTCTTCTCAGCAGAACTTCAACATTTTGCACTGATGCATAGCCTGCTATGTGTTTGTGAACTACATTTACCACAATGCTCAGCCACCTTCAGACATGGTAATTTAGATGGTATAATGGTAGCATTCTCATTTCATGAGCAAAAAAAGTAAAGGCTATTTAAAGTGTCATTGTCGTGGGCAAAATGACTTCTGCCCATTTGACAGGACTTTCTTCCTTTTATAAAGATCAGTGTTTTTTTTGCTGTGAATAACAGAGATATTCTGTTTTAAAGATTCTCCTCCTCCCCATGTGACTGTGGCATGCCGCAGTGAGGAGAGTGGCTGTTAGCAGAGAGCTGTCCCACAGGACCACCCACTCCCCACTCTGTGTGCTGCACGATCTGAGTGACAGGCAGCCCATCACGTTGATCATGCAGTGGGCTCTCCTGTAGGACGACTCTCTGCATGCTGTACTCCCTCTCTCCAGCAACATTGTGCTAGGGAGAAGGGGAAAACTTTGAAATGAAAATATCTTCATCTTTTCCATAAGTCAGTGAAAACACGCTGACCTATATAAAGGGGGGAGGTGCCCTGCTCAATAGGCAATAAATTATTTTGCCCAAGGCAGGTGCATGTTAAATAAGTCTGTACATTCAGAATTTTTAAAAAATAATGAAATTGTATGCTACGCAGTAGCTGCCTAGTAACACAAGATCACTTTATATCAGATTAAAGCCCAGAAGCCAGGCTGAAATATATCATATTAAAACCATAAATAAATAATTGGTCATAAAAATGATGAACTGTACAAATAGGTGAATAAATATAACATAAGAATAAATATGAAACAGGTAACGGAAATAAATGCAGGGTTAAATATAATGTATATGATATGAATGGATAAGATCCCCAGTGTTAAGCAGAGTCTCCAAATATAGTAAACACTAGTGTCTACTGGATACTCACATACCATAGGAGACGCAGCCTAACATGCATGTAGACAGAGAGGGTTATTCAGAAGACACTGACATTTCAATGACATTTCAGTGCTTTCTCGTTCGGTGCACTTCAGGGATTCCAGCAGTGATTTGCGGTGAGGTCAGTGGCTAGTGAGGCACTGGCTAGTATCAGATATACACAGGTTACGTTGGTTCAGTTTCAGTGCTCCCCAGGGTCTGACTGCTCTCAGTGCTCCCCAGGATCTGGCTGTTCTCAGTGCACCCCAAGAACTGTATTTTCAGTGCTCCCCAGGAACTGGCTGCTGTCAGTGCTCCCCAGAATCTGGCTGCTCTCAGGGCTCTGCTCAGGGCTCCACTTTTGCAGAATAGGTTCAACCCTCCATGGAGTCCTATGTACTCCAGGAAGTGATACTCGCGGTGGTGCAGAATCGCCAGCGCGAGTATCATGGAGGGCACAGGTTTTCCCTGTTAGCATCCCCATTTTAGTGGAAGCAGGAAATAGTGTCCTATAATGGTACAGGAGGGGTGGGGTCGCGCCTATTCCCCAATGGGGTGGATGCAACCACCAAATGTATCCAGCCCAGCAACATGTATAAAACATAACAAGGAGAAAAAATGTCATCTGAGCTTATTCCCATTATACCATGTGAAACAAATTCTAATTGCGTTTTGTTTCACACGGTATAATGGGAATAAGCGCAGATGACATTTTTTTCTCCAGTGTCCTATAATGGGTCTGGTAAGTTTACAACAGCTCTGGTTAAGTTAACACCAACCTTGGAATAGGGCCCCAGGTATAAACCATAACCAGAGCAGTTGTGAACTCACCAGGGCCATTGCTGTCTATGGAGTTGGAATCTTGCCTTATAAATAGTGACTACTGAGAAACACGTTATGCACTAATGCACTAAATGTATTTATTTTGTTCTAAATCAAAATTCGATTACAAATTATGCTTTGAAACACGTGCCATGTTGAATGTTTTCAGTTTTAAGGTCTAGCCAATAAAATAATCAAAGGTTGATGTAACCAAAGCTCCCTCTACCTTTTGCCCTCACCCTCCTTGGCACTCTTGCCCACACTATAAATGGGTTCTGTGCCTGTTGGAGAAGTGTGGATGCTGGCCTCCTGCCAAGGGACCGTGGACCAATCTGGCAAAGCCAATTCTCAAGGACAATGAGCATAAGTGAGCACCTAAGGGTTAATGTCTTTCTATCTTGAAACGGTTTGTATTTTAGGAGTTGATTTGTGTTAGTGATAAAATGTAGACTTAATGTTCTTGCTGTCTGTGTTACTGTTTGACCCTAGATTGATCTGACTTTGTCTGTTTGCTAATCTTGACTAGTGAGTGCTGTTTCTCTGTCTCATGAAGGACTTCACATCCCCCTCTTGCAGACATTCAGGGTTATTCAAAAAGATTCGAAAAGTCACTGCACGTTCGGTAACTTTTCGTTCTCTTCAATACGGTTCCTTTTGCCGATCCCAATTCGGTGACCCTGCGGTGTATTCAGCAAGCACACAGGGTCCCCGAATTGCAGGGAAAAGTCACCGCAAACCTGACGAAAACTAAACGCAAAACCCACCGAATGCACGCCGAAAACAAGCAAAAACATCTGGATTAACCTTCGAAAAACCCGAGCAGGAGCCGATCACATGCAGTGAAGCAGCCGAACAGGAGCCGAATCACACAGAGCCGAAGCAGCTGAGAAGCAGAGGAGGCAGTGAATAAATTAGCAAAACCGTTTGTATGAATCTGTGAAAATGAGACGCTGTTTGCAAAGAAACTACTGAGCGAAAATGTCTGAAATTTACACAGGAGGTCCAGGGAATGATAATAAAGAGGGCTGTTACAGAAAAAATAAGTAAACTTAAAAAAAAAAAAAAATCGGACTTTTAAAAAAAAAAAAAATCTGAAAAATGCTTAAAGTATCCTAAAAAATCTATAAATAAAGAGACTTTTTGCTGCAGAATTTTATAATGAATGGTTTATTAGATATTGAATTAAAACGGGAATATTTTTAACACTGAAGTCTATGGGATTCTCCTGAATAAATTTGCCGAATTAAACCACCGAATGACAGGGCATTAGGGGAACCTTTCACTGCTGGTTTGTGTTCTCTGAATAGCCAAAGCAGTGCTTTTTTATGGGGTTTTCACTGCCCTCGAACAGGCACCGAACAGGCACCGTATGTGCAGGCAATTGGCCAGGATTTGGCGAATTGCCTGCTCTCTGGATAGCCGAATGGCCAGGAAAGGTAACCGAACGCTGATTTTCAGCGTTCGGTTACCTTTCTCAAGCAATTCGGATCTCTTTGGATAACCCTGATTATATTCTATTGATTATGTAATTCCCCCCTCCCTGTTTCAAATATAGCTGGCCCCCATTTCCAATTAAATATCATTCAACTTCCCTGCACTAAGCTGTGTCTGGTGTTTGGGGAGGGATACTTAGAATTATACAACACTCCAAGTTCTGGCTGAGGGCTTTGAGAGAAGGATAGCTGCTGTGGATCAGCTTGACTGGAGAGAAAAGATGGACGCTGTATCAGGTTCGGGTCTGGTCCACAAGCCGGAGACCATTACTGTTACAGTTGATTTTAAACTATTTAAGGGAGTTGCCAACTACATTATATAAAGTGTTAGGCATTGACCTTAATTTAAAGACCTAAACCCTAAGGGCACAATCACGTACCTGTAGCTAAAACGGGGACCCTAAGGGGAGAAATTAGCATTTGCTAAACTCCCCTTAGCATCCCCGTTTTCCCAGTGGATTATGGGGCAGGCATTGAGTCCAACAGCCTACACCGTAGCAGCCTCTAGACTCTTGTATGCTCGGGGCTGCGCTAAAGTGCCGTGTCGAGCATCCTCTCCATGGAGTCCATAGGGATCCATGGAGGCTTTTCCTACCGGGTCACATGACTAGAAGGATCTCACCTCTCCCGACATCCTGCAGGTCGGCGGAGTGATCGCGGAGGGAGACTGGGAACTTTTTTCCTTTTTTCTCACGGCGACCAGAAGTGGCAAATCGGGCTGCTGCTCTCGTGGCGGGATGAGAAGTGAGTATTTTTTTGGGGGGGTTTACAGCTGCAACTAATTGATTCCGCAGCACCGTAATCAGTTAGATACAGCTCTAAACTGATGCTAATGTTTTCAGTTAGCGACAGCTGTTTGTAATTAGCGTTAGGACTTTGTGATCCGAACTCTAATTGCTCTCTGCTTACACTTTGCACCCATGTTAAGTATAGGGAGCACAAAGTACAGTAAGCTTGCTCTAAAAAGCGCTAAATACCGATTCGCTAATGTTTTTTATAACCCGTTAGTGATCGGGAGGTGATCTGGGCGGTACGCTATCACCTCTTTAAGCCTAGCGCTAACGCTCATTTATGTGAGCGCTAGCACTAGCATTAAGAAGGTGATAGAGCCCTAAGACATGGGTCAGCAACCATGGCCTTCCAGATGTTTTGGAACTACATCACTGTTGGTGCACAAAACTCATTAGGTTGACTGAGACTCATGGGAAATGTAGGTCCAAAACATCTGGAGGGCCAAGGTTGCTGATGTCTTCCCTAAGCTATACTTTTTTTTCTCTCTCTCTCTCCCTTGTCTCAAAGATAGGACACTGGAAGGAAGATGTGGGACTTCCCAAATCTGGCCTGTCCTCTGGAAACGCGAACATGGAAAGTATATTTTAGATACCTGTCTATTGCTGTTTGAGCTCAGTGGGAGTTCTCTTACAATGCCTGCTGTAGGGCAATTTTCTCCTGGCTCTGAAATGGCTGTAAAGCTATATATGAAAATCAGCGCTGCGTCTTTTTATATACTGTATATATCTTTAAGCTTACTGATCCAAATTTTGTTCTGTTTCATGTTGCACCCTCTTGTCAAGTGCCTGAGGGAAGCAGGTATTAGAAACCTTTATTCTGTTTTAAACACTTCTATTTTAAACTCATGCTCTTCATGCTAAAATAACCACAAAAGAACACGTGAGCCTCAAAATAACAATTCACAGCGAGGAAAAACGCATGTGTTTCAATAGCCTTTCCTTAATTAATAACATATTAAGTGACGCAAGGACTCTGTCGTGCAGTTCAAAATGCCTCTGTTTGAATGTCAACACGGCAGCCTGGCATTACATCCATTTGTACCAGAAATAATAATCCGGAGAAGCGGACAGAAGGTTGCAGCTACACTTTAGTATTATCACCTTTGCTGCGTATTTAGAAAAGGTTTTCTGTAAATAGAGCAGTAGCTTGAACACTGAACTCAATCAAAATTGGGTTAATCGGAGTCTCTATTATACTATTAAATACCGCGCAAATTCATATTTTGATTTCTATGCCAGAACTTTACCGGTAAAAAAAATAAAAAAAATGACATACTATTCTAAAATAAATGGAGCATAAAATGAAATATTATTAAAGATTATATATTTATATATATCCAAGCATCCACTGCAACTGGTCATCATACCTAGCACCTAGCTGATGAGGGTCCAATAAACCGGAAACAGCGCTGTCCTAGGAGTGGCTTTGACCAGTTGCATAAACCTTATCTCTGCTAAAAAAAAAGCTATAGTATGGCATGGCATTGATTAAAGGGTTCTGTTTAAAAACAGACCCAGGATGCATAAAAGTGAGACAGATGCCATTTGCATGTCCTACCCAGAGTTCCTTGCCGCATATGGGGAATGTAGCACAGGAGCTCTGGGATGCAGTTCTTTGAATTGCTGTGATGTGCAAATGGCTTCTGCAATAATAAGCTATATACAGTGGCAAGAAAAGTATGTGAACCCTTTGGGATTACGTGGAGTTTTGCATGAATTGGTCATAAAATGTGCTCTGATCTTCATCTAAGTCACAACAATTTGAAAAGCACAGAATGCTTAAAATAATACAACACAAACATTATAGGTTTTCATGTGTTTATTGAACATAACATGTAAACATTCACAGTGCAGGGTGGAAAAAGTATGTGAACCCCTAGCCTAATGACTTCTCCAAGAGCTAATTGCAGCCAGGAGTGAGCCAACCTTGAGTCTAATCAGTGTGATATTATTGGATGTGTTGCAGAAAGCTGTCCTGCCCTTTAAAAACACACACCAGTTTTTGGTTTAATGGTTTCAAGAAGCACTGCCTGATGTGAACCATGCCTCGCAGAAAAGAGCTCTCAGAAGACCTACGATCAAGAATTGTTGACTTGCATGAAGCTGGAAAGGGTTACAAAAGTATCTCCAAAAGCCTTGATGTTCATGTGTCCACGGTAAGACAGACTGTCTACAAATGGAGAAAGTTCAGCACTGTTGCTACTCTCCCTAGGCGTGGTCATTCTGTAAAGATGACTGCAAGAGCACAGCGCAGACTGCTTAATGAGGTAAAGAAGAATCCTAGAGTGTCAGCTAAAGACTTACAGAAATCTCTGGCACATGCTAACATTTTTGTTGACACATCTACAATAAGGAAAACATTAAACAAGAATGGAGTACATGGGAGGACACCACAGAGGAAGCCCTTGCTGTCCAAAAAGAATATTGCAGCACGTTTGGAGTTTGCAAAAGAGCACCTGGATGTTCCACAGCACTACTGTCAAAATATTCTGTGGACAGATGAAACCAAAATTGAGTTGTTTGGAAAAAACACACAACACTATGTGTGGAGAAAAAAAGGCACAGCACACCAACATCAAAACCTCATCCCCACTGTAAAACATGGCAGAGGGAACATCATGGTTTGGGGCTGCTTTGCTACCTCAGGGCCTGGACGGATTGTTGTCATTGATGGAAAAATGAATTCCAGAGTTTATCAAGATATTTTGCAGGAAAACGTAAGACCATCTGTCCACCAACTGAAGCTCCGCAGAGGATGGGTGATGCAACAGGACAATGACCCAAAGCATACAAGTAATTCAACAAAAGAATGGCTTCAACAAAACAAAATACGCCTTCTGGAGTGGCCCAGTAAGAGTCCTGACCTCAACCCGATTGAAATGCTGTGGCTTGACCTTAAGAGAGCGATTCACACCAGACATCCCAAGAATATTGCTACACTGAAACAGTTTTGTGAAGAGGAGTGGTCCAAAATTACTCCAGATCGTTGTGCAGGTCTGATCTGCAACTACAGGAAACGTTTGGTTAAGGTTATTGCTGCCAAAGGAGGGTCAACCAGTTATTAACTCCAAAGGTTCACATACTTTTTCCACCCTGCATTGTGAATGTTTACATGTTCCGTTCAATAAAAACATGAAAACATATAATGTTTGTGTTGTATTATTTTAAGCAGACTGTGTTTTTCAAATTGTTGTGACTTAGATGAAGATCAGAGCACATTTTATGACCAATTCATGCAAAACTCCACGTAATCCCAAAGGGTTCACATACTTTTTCTTGCCACTGTATATATATATATATATATATATATATATATATATATATATATATATATATAAATATTATGCTGGATGAAAGCAGTTCCTTCCAATAAATACAAAAATTCAGAACCTATGCAAAGTATGGTGCAAGGCCAGAGAAAATATACAAAAATCCAAAGAGTGGCCATACTCAAAAATATAAAAATGCAAACATTATTTTTGTCAAGAATTAAAATAGTTACTGACGTTTCGGCTCTCTTAAGAGACATTTTCAAGGTTGAACCTTGAAAATGACTCATAAGAGAGCCGAAATGTCGGTAACTATTTTTAATTCTTGACAATAATAAATTTTGTATTTTTTTATATTTGAGTGCGGCCACTCATTGGATTTTTATATATATATATATAAAATATATATTATATATATATAATCTATATACTGTATATAAATGCGAAAGTCCTGACTGAGTGACTGAATGACTCATCAAAGCCCAGCTGAAACTGTTTAACCTAGGAACGTGAAATTTTGAAGGTGCACTGTTTTTATGACGTAGGCACCCACTAAGGAAGGATTTTTGGAAACTCCGCCCCTAAGGAGGTGAAAAAGGGGGTTGAATATTTTAAACAGGATACCTATAGCTCAAAAACAGAAGCGGTTACAGACGTGAAAATCGGTATTTAGATTCGTCTTGAAAAATAAAAAACACATATTTTACCGTTTTTCAAAAATCCAAGTGGGGGGGGGGGCGAGAAAAGGGGGTTGAATATTTTAAATATTTTAAACAGGATACCTATATCTCCAAAACAGAAGATGTTACATGCCTGAAAATTGGTATTTAGATTCGTCTTGAAAATTAAAACAACACGTATTTTACCATGTTCTGAAAATTCCTTGGGGGGGCAAAAAGGGGGTTGAATACCTTTATCACTATACCTATATTTCAAAAACCAATGATGTTACAGGTGTGAAATTCGATATTTACAATCTTCGTGCAAAAAAAACAAACGTTTTTTACCATTTTCCAAAAATCCAGTTGAGGGCGGTGGGGGAAAGGGATGTGAATACTTTTATCAGTATACCTATATTTCAAAAACCAAAGATGTTACAGATGTAAAATTTGGCACTTACAATCTTCTTGAAAATAAAAAAAGGTGTTTCACCATTTTCCAAAAATCACAAGTGGGGGAGGGGGGAGGGGGTTCTAACAAAAAAAACAAATGTTTCTTTTAAAAACAATTTTAACAAATCCTAAAATCCACGCAAGTGAAGCCGTGGGCAAAAGCTAGTATAATATATATATAAAACGGTTTTGATATTTTGGATTTGGATATCTATCCTTATCTTACACAATGACAATGAATTTAGTAGGAATTAAGGCCGGCGTCAGACGAACGCAGTGATCACGTCCGTGTTGCCGCACAGTTTAAAGTCTGTTGTAGCATAGAATCATGAGCAACAGAGACCCACACACGAAGTACCTGCGTACCGAACTGCACACGCACAACGCACGTGGCAAACGGACGCAAGTTAGGCAAGAACGTAAAACCGCTAGATGGACGCGCAAAGTGCGCCACGTCCGCGTAGCGTTCTGTTTGAGTGATGAGGAGATGTCAGACACAGCGCATTCGCGACGTCCTGCACCTTGACGCACAAAATGGCTTTTAATATCCTTTTCAAATTTTTATCATTTTTCATATTAATTTTGTTTCCCATAATTCCCTTTTTTTTTCTACGTCCATCAAGAAAAATGGACCGTGTGGTGTCTACAGTATCTTCCATCAGTACGTACGTCTGTTGTGCACGCACACAGAGTGCACTCAGACTGCGTTCGTCTGACATTAGCCTTAGTAATTTATTATGAAACTGGAATCTGCTGAAAAAAATAAAATACATAATTCAGTTTAACCCCTTGCTTGAAATTTGTCTCCTCGGCTCTGTAGGTATTCTCACTTGACAAATTGTTAGGTTTACAGAAATCAGAGTCTTATCACTTTGCAACCTTAAGGGTTTTAATCAGTAGCCATCATTTTTTTCATAGTAAGAATGATTGATTAAGTTTGGTGAACTTATGGAATAAATTATAGGGAAGATCCAACGGAGAATCCAATAAGAGCCGAACTTGCCACCGAATTGCAACAAACGGAGAAATTTTACCATACGGTGCAATTTCGTGGCGGTTCGGCTACTCATAGAGTTGTCAATTAGACAAATACTGGTGAATTGCCAGCAAAATACGGTGCAGTTCGCCTCAGTTGCTGCATTTCGGCAACCTTTTGCAGCAGTGAAATTGTCCCATTGAGCAGAAATTTTAATGATATTCAGAGAACACCGAACAGCCCCGAAATGATGGCAAAATGCCCAGATTTTGATGGTTCAGTTCAACAAGTTTAAACAGGCGAATCCCATAGGATTCAATGTAAAGAAAGATTATAATTTTTATTATTTAGCTATTCAACCATTTATTCTTTTCTTCTGCAGAAAAAATACTTTATTTATTAAATATTTTTTTTCATTTTCACCAATGTGCTTGTGGCAAGAGTGGAATAGCAATTGCCATCATTAACCCTTTCCCGCCACAGAGCGTACCATGCCATCCCTGTGGCGGGTGGGCTTAAAAGATGCGGGGCGTACTAGTACACCTCACTGGCGTTAATCCCACCATGACGGGCACCACCCGCCTGTCGTTAAGGGGTTTAGATAATTACAAGAGACATTAACAATGCCCAATGTCAAACAGCAGCCGCCAAGGCCAGTAAGGTATTGGCATGCATTAAAAGGGGAATTCACTCTCGGGATGAAAACATAATTTTGCCTCTGTATAAATCAATGGTAAGACGCATCTTGAATACTCTGTGCAATTTTGGGCACCTGTCTTTAAAAAGGATATTATGGCGCTAGAAAAAGTGCAGAGACGGGCGACTAAATTAATAAGTGGAATGGAAGGGTTTATTTTATTTATTTATTTTTTATTTTATAAAGGATTTTACCAGGAAGGATACATTGAGATTTCTCTCGTTTTCAAGTATGTCCTGGGTTCAAGGGTTAAGTTATGAGGAAAGACTAACAAGCTTAAACCTGTTTAGTTTAGAGAAACGGCGCCTTAGAGGGGATCTGATAACCTTATAGAAATATATACAGGGTCATTATAAACCATTGTCTGGAAACCCATTCATTAACAGGATTATACACAGGACACGAGGTCACCCATTTAGACTGGACAAAAGGAAATTCAGCCTAAAGCATAGGAAGGGTTATTTTACAGTGAGAACAATAAAGCTGTGGAATTCTCTGCCTGTTGAGGTGGTTGGGTCAGAGATTGTACAGACTTTAAAAAAAGGACTGGATGACTTCCTGCAAAAACAGAATATTAAGGGTCATAATATTTAACATGTGGGTAAGCTTCTTGATCCAAGGAGGAATCTGATGGCATTCAGGGGTCAAGAAGGAATTTTTTCCCCAGTATGTTGCATATTGTCGAGCGCTTCAGACTAGGGTTTTTGCCTTCTTTTGGATCAACAGCAGTAGGTGATGTTTGAAAAGCTGAACCTTATGGAGGCATGACTTTTTTCAGCCTATGAAACTATGTAATTATGTATAATGTGTCCAGTAGTTATCTTAACAAAAACGGTGGAATAGGGCCTCGTATTGGTATAAATTTAGCCAGTGATCCGGAAAGCTTTCCAACTGCACAGATTTTTAATAGCTTTGGCTAAGTTTACAACTGACTCAGCCTTGGATTTACATCTAGCCTTAGATATTCAGTGAAAACAACCACTAATTCTCATTAGTACTAATGAGAATACCTGATTATAGCACTGAAACCAACAGGATATGATGCACGTTAGATGGTTCAGCTGCTTCTTGGTTGAAGTGCATGTCACAGAAAATAAAGATTGACCAGTGGAATAGGCATCATCCGATGCAATAATTATTATTTCTAAGTATTACATGTTTTATATAAACCAGGACGTACTTGAAAATGAGAGAAATCTCAATGTATCCTTCCTGGTAAAATACTTTATAAATAAATAATAATATAAATTATAAAAATTACGTATTGCAAAATGGATAGTGAAATCCCAGCGCCTCTGGTTTTAGAAGAAGTACATAACATCTTGAATCTCAATAGCACGGCAGGTCAATAAGCATCTCGTATTTAATCATCCCCTCTGCCCATTATTGCGATTCTCAAATAAAGACATAAGCAAGCAGAACAGAAACGGCTGTTTATATACAAAGCTTTGTGCTTTACACTCAGAATCATAAAAAGAGAGCAATGAATGACAATAAAACCACTTGGCAGGCTGGTTCTTTATATCTCAGAAATCTAAAAGCTCTGTGGAAATGCTACATATCAATTTTATGAGTCAATTACAATGATACTTATTTAACTCCACTAGTATCGATAAGTCATCCTGGAAAAGATGTGAACTTGTATTATTTAGATCAAGTGTATAGACACTGGGCTCCAGAAAAAAAAAACTGTCTAGCTATGGATACAGATTTAGTAATAAATGTTTTAATATATAAAGCAGCGTGGTTTAAATTTATTGCATTTTGGCATAAAGTTCAGACATACCATATGTTCGGTGTGGTTTGTGCAGGAGGTGCTTGCATATTGCGTGTAAACATTTACCAGTTTCCATGTACAGATATGTACAGTATATTAATTTTAACCCTTTTGCTGCCAAGGAGCAATATTCCAAAATTGGTGCAAACTTAACCAGAGCTGTTATAAACTTAACAACTACATAGACTGTAGGCACGATTATGAGGGTAGCACTAATATGGGGACGCTAACAGGGAACACACCGCCGCCCCCGGTCATCTGTTCACGTGTTCAAATCAGACCAACAGGATTATTCAAAGAGCACTGAAATTCCACCGGTATTTCGGTGCTCTTTCGTTCCCTGTACTTCGGGGAGTCAGTTTGCCGGCCCTGCAGTGAATTCAGTATTCACTGCAGGGTGTCTGAAATGCAGGGAAAAGCCGCCGAACGTATCCAAAAAACAGCTGAATCGAACGGAAAAACTGCTGGAAAAGCGCTGAAAAAACATCGGAATCGATCTGATAAACCAGCGAAAAAACGCCGAATGCACCCACTGACCTGCCGCAAAACCGCCAAACACATCCACAAAACAGCTGAAGATCCACCGATCAGAGCACCGACCAGCCACTGGAAAGAGCTGACAAGCAGACAAAAAATAAAGAAACCGCTGCACCTTTTAACCCTTTCGCTGCTGAGGCATTTCCCACCTCTGTGCTGAGGTAATTTTTACCGGTTTTGCTCATCATGTTTAAACGTGTTTTGAAGGCTTATTGTAGTATATGACCCAGACATATTATATATCGTTCTTTCTGTTAGACTCGGCAGATTCATAATATGTCATTATTATATGCATACGTCATGTCCTGTCTGTATATTATAACAAAAAATGCAATAAAATATGAATTTTCAATAATTTACAACGTGTAAAGTGGTTTTTTTCACATTTTAACATGCGAGCAATTGCAGTTATATTTTGTATGGGGTGCGCTTGTTAAAAAAATTAGAGATGGGGTCTCGTTACATTTTTTTTGGGGAAAATTACGCGATTTTTAACAAACGCACCGCATACAAAAATCGTTAGTGCAGCATCATTGTTCACATTATAATTGAAATGGGAACAATATTGCTGCATTAAAGAACCAAAAAAAAAAAACTTGTTTATTTTTTTTTTTGAATTTTTTTTTTTAAATATTTTTTTAGTTTTATTTTTTTTATGTTTTTAAAAACTTTTTTTATACTCATGTTTGGTATTGTTGGAACGGCCATGCTCTGGCCAATCCAACAATACCAAACATTAACCCCTAACTGCACGGATCGGGAGATAGGGGGTTCACTGGAACCCCCTATCTCCACCATTGGTGGCAGTTAGGGGTTAACTCCAAGACTGGCGTCATCGTGCTATGCACGATGACGCCAGTCCTCAGGGGGCATTCCTGGAAGCTTGGCCGACATCCAAGATGTCGGCCAGCTCCGGGAAAGGATCATTAACCGGCGCTTTTCGGCGCCGATTCGTGATCCGGCACCCATGGGGTTAATGCCAGGTACCATTTGGAAGGGCAGGCTGTGCCCTTCCAAATGGTGCCTGGATTAACCCCCTCAATGCCGCCGATCGGGAGGGAGAGAGGTCCGAAGGACCTCCCCCCTCCATTTCAGGCGCCTCCTCCGCACATGCGGGGGAGCGCCTGAATTAGATGTCATCGCGTCGCCGCGATGACATCTAATGTCCCCACCGGACTCCCGAGTGCTGGGCTGACATCCAAGATGTCAGCCCGCATGGGGGGGTGCAGCAATCCGCCAGAATCCGGCGGATTGCTGCCTCCTGTGCTCGGACGCGCTGAGCGCGTCCGTAGCACAGGAGAACCACTTGGCTGGAAGCGCTGAGCGCGTCCATAGCAGCCAAGTGGTTAAAATCTGCTTGCAGAATAACTACTGCACAAACATGCCTAAAAATGACATATAAGGTGCTATGAATAATAATAAAAAAGGTCTGTTGCCGTAAAAGGTCAACTACTACTAAAAAAAAAAAATATTGGAAAAAGTTTGTTGAAAAAATCCTGACATAAATCCTGAAAAATGCCTAAAAAATCCTAAAAAATAAATAAATAAAGAGACTTTTTGATGCAAATTAAAAGAATAAACGGTTTAATAAATATTTAATAACAACGGGGAATATTTTTAACATTGAAAACTATGGGATTCACCTGATTAAACCTGCCAAATGGGCATTTCACTGACATTTCGGTGCTGTTCAGTGTCTCTGAATAGATACATTGCTTCTCTATGGGGATTTCACTGCTGTCAAATTGCACCGTATTTCGCTGGCAATTTGCCATTATTTGAAACAACTGGTGGTTGCAGCCGCCTCATCGGGGAATAGGCGCGACCCCACCTCTCCTGTACTATGTATGTTTCAATGTACTTCCAGCCAGGTCATCTCTGCAGCAAGATCCCGCTCCGTGTCTTTGTTTTCGATCCCAAAGTGGATTTTGTTTCTGGGGGAGCATAAATAAAGGCCCACCAGTCTACCTCATGTCTGACAAGCAGCATGAGCAGGTATGGTTTGCTATACAGCAGCCTGTGGTTTCATGTTTGGATAGGACTCGCCCTCATAGAGGTGCCTTGATGCTGGCGGGCGAGCTTAGTCTTATAATGGCCATTGATAAGAAACCAAACCTCTAATTGTGTTTAGTTTCACACGGTATAATGGGAATAAGCGCAGATGAAATTTTTTTCTTTGTAATGTTTCACACATGTTGTTGGGCTGGATGCATTTGGTGGTTGCAGCCGCCCCATCGGGGAATAGGCGCGACCCCACCCCTCCTGTACTATATTATTCGACAAACTGCCTGCTTTTTGAATAGCCGAATGTCCACAAAATCGCACCGTACAGGGAAATACACCGTTCAGTGCAATTTCTGAGCCAATTCAGCTCTCTTTGAATAACCCCTAATGTGTATAAAATTTCTTATAATAGGAACATAAAATAACATACAGGGTTATACAAAGAGATCCGAATGGCTGCAGAAATGTAACCGAACGCTGAAAATCAGCGTTCGGTTACCTTTCTTGGCCATTCGGCTATTCAGAGAGCAGGCAATACGCCAAATCCTGGCGAATTGCCTGCACATTAGGTGCTTGTTCGGTGCCTGTTCGAGGGCAGTGAAATCCCCATAAAAAAGCACTGCTTCAGCTATTCAGAGAACACCAAACAGCAGTGAAAGGTTCCTGAACTGCCCTGCCATTCGGTGGTTTCATTCGACAGGTTTATTCAGGAGAATCCCATAGGCTTCAATGTTAAAAATATTCCCGTTTTCATTCAATATCTAACAAACCATTCATTATAAAATTCTGCAGTAAAGAGTCTCTTTAGTTATAGATTTTTTAGGATATTTTAAGCATTTTTTATTTTATTTTTTAAAAGTCCTTTTTTTTTTTTAAACTTTACTTATTTTTTCTGTAACAGCCCTTTTTATTATCATTCCCTGGATCTCATATGTAAATTTCAGACATTTTCGCTCAGTAGTTTCTTTGCAAACAGCGTTTCAC
Source organism: Leptobrachium leishanense (assembly GCA_009667805.1). Lineage (NCBI taxonomy): Eukaryota > Metazoa > Chordata > Amphibia > Anura > Megophryidae > Leptobrachium > Leptobrachium leishanense. The sequence continues at coordinate 118,072,680 of CM019073.1, forward strand.
TTTTCAATCATTCATGCAAACTGTTTTCCTAATTTATTCACTCCATTCTTCTGCGGTGTCTGCTTTTTCTGGAGGCTTCGCTGCGTGTGATCGGCTCCTGCTCGGGTTTTTCCGGCGTCTTCGACGGGTTAATCCAGATGTTTTTGCAGGTTTTCGGTGTGCATTCGCCGGGTTTTCGGTGGGTTTTCGGTAGCTTTTCCCTGCACTTCGACAGCCCTGTGGTGCTTGCAGAATACACCGCAGGGTCGCCGAAATGGGAAAGCCGAATTGCACCGAGTTGAAGAGAACGAAAAGTCACCAAACGTGCGGTGACTTTTCGAATCTCTTTGACTAACCCTGATAGTTGGATCAGTGGTGTATTTAGGTTTTGTGCTGCTCTAGGCCTGACTAAACTCGTGCACCCCCTAATTTAAATTTGACGCACCCCTTCCTGTCAAGGGCACACCTCTTCCTGGTTATTCCCCACCCTTCCTCTTTAAGCTCCACCTTTTCCTCTTAGAGCTCCGCCTTTTCCTCTCTTTATATTAAAAGTGGATACCAAGTGCCTACTTGTATATTTTGTATACCATTTCAAATGTATCTATTGAGATAAAGAAAATTATGAAATGTTTAAATTCAAGCCTTTTTACAAAGAACAGCCACGCATGTCAAGTAAACGAGATCACAGCCGCTCTAATTGGTTGAACAATAAAATCCACAGAAACGTGCACTGCATATGAGCGTATCACAGAGCTGCACAGCAATAAAACCCACAGAAATGGCACTGTGTATGAGCATATCAGAGCTGCACAGCAATAAAACCCACAGAAATGTGCAGTGTGTATGAGCATATCACAGAACTGCACAGCAATAAAACTCACAGTAATGTGCAGTGTGTATGAGCATATCCCAGAGCTCCAGGGCAATAAAACTCACAGTAATATGTAGTGTGTATCACAGAATCCACAGCAATAAAACTCCCAGCAATGCAATGTTTGGTGTGTGTCAGCGTATCAGAATCCACAGCAATAAAACTCCCAGCAATGCAATGTGTGGTGTGTATGAGTGCATCAGAATTCACAGCAATAAAACTCACAGCAATGCAATGTGTGGTGTGTCAGCGTATCAGAATCCACAGCAATAAAACTCCCAGCAATGCAATGTGCGGTGTGTATGAGTGCATCAGAATCCACTGCAGTAAAACTCCCAGCAAACCGAGTGTATATGAGCACACAGCAATTATGCTGTGGAGCCATCTTGTCAGCAGTGGGGTCCCACTGCCAGAGGGTGCACTGGAGCTTTGATTCCCTTCCCGGTGGGTGTTCAGTCCAGAATAGAGTCTGTGTTAACGAAAGGGCGGGCAGCTGCGCGCGTGCGTTTCACGTGGTTCAGCCAGTCATGTGGTACTGAGACTCAGAGAAATGGCAGTGAAAAGCCCTGATGTTCGGTGGTTTCAATCAGCAGGTTTATTCAGGCGAACCCCATAGGTTTCAATGTTAAAAATATTCCCGTTTTTATGCAATATCTAATAAATCATTTATTATTTTAATCTGCAGTAAAAAGTCTTTACTTATTGATTTTTCTTTAGTACCTTTTAGTCATTTTTCAGATTTTTTTGGGCAAAATTCCCCCCCTTTTTTTAATAGCGGTTTTTCTTTTTTCTGTAACAGAACTTTTTATTATCAATCATAGGATCTTATATGTAAATTCCAGACATTTTCGTTCAGTAGTTCTTTTGAAAACAGCAGGCCACGGGTTTGCGGTGGCAGCATTCAGCGGCCGACTCCATGCACTTTGGGGACCCTGCGGTGAATGGTGAATTCACTGCAGGGTGGGGAAATTTTATTCTCCTAAGTGCAGAGAACTACAGAACACCAAAAAGTTGGCGTCATTTCGGTGCTCTGTGAGTAACCCATTTAGTGGTGAGGTTTTTTGCTGCCCCCTGGAAAGTGAAATTGAAAGTGTAAATTAGTGAAATCTCAATGTATCCTTCCTGGTAAAATACTTTGCAAAAGTAAAAAGGGGTGGGGCCACCCAGTGTGGGCCGCCGCCCCCTGGGAAGTGCCGCCCTAGGTCTGGGCCTAGTCGGCCTAGGCCAAAATACACCAGTGAGTTGGATTCAGAGAAATAACAAAAATGTTTTTTGTTGTTGAGAAAAAAAGAATCACTGGATTTAGAAAATACATTTTAAAAACATATAACTCATTTAAAATAACAGAATATTCATTCTAGACATGAAAGAAGAGATCTAAAGGGATACTCTAGTCGCCAAGACCAGTAGGGATCAACATGGATTAATTGGACTAAAATCTTCTATATTTGTGGCTTTTATTTTCTTTCTTTCACAGAGTATTTCATCGAGTCCCTGTTTAATTTGAAGAACTATTCTTGGTGTTTAGGTACCTCTGTGTAACAGAGTTATTATACATTCTGAACATTAACAAACAAAAAAGAAATAAAATAACAGTCCCATAGTTTGGAGTTTTAAGTTGGACCAATGAGAACTGTAGGTACTTACAACTTCCCAGCTCCTCTCCTTGTTGAGAGCAATCACCACAAGTGCAGGATTGATGAGGTAGCCATCTTCATTAAATGAGAAGTCCTTTCCTCCCCAGGAGATGTTCATGAAATATCTGTCAAGAGAGGATGCCAGTCTAAGTAAATGACAGAAGCAAGTAAATGCATTTAGTATTCTGTTCTGGAGTCCTTATGACTGATTAAATCATCTACAAAAATCACAGTAAAAATTGCAATCTGCATCCATGTCTGAAAAAAGTCATTAATCTGCTCATATCCAACACGCTGACTAAATCTTATCTAACGAAGTCTCTGAAAGCACGCAAAAACAACAGAACGAACGGAAACTGTTTTTTAAAAAAGTACGCTTGTGGCCAAAATTGTAGATACACCTTCTGATTTTGTCAGTTTTGGTTCCTCTGCTTCCCTGGCCTGGAAATAGCCCTAACTTGAATCCCATCGAAAATCTGTGGTCAAGATTGAAACGCATGGTCTCGAGCAAGAATCCAAGCAACAAGCGAGGACTCATTGAGGCTATAATCAACTCCCGGCATCATTTGATCACAGTCAAAGATGAGGAGGTCAAAAGATTTGTAGTGCCAATGCCTAGAAGGTGTCAGGCCGTAGTTAAGGCCAAAGGCTATCCAACACGTTATTGAAAAACCACATTGTGACAAACTTGAAATGATAATTTTTATGCTATATAATAGCCAAGGTGCATTATGGGACATTTCCAGCCAAAATTGAACTTAAATATTTTTTTGTCGTTAAGGCATTCATTTACTATATTAACTTTTACTTGTGCCGTGACATTTTTAGAGACTTTTATATAAAAAGTACTTTAAACTGTAAAAATGTACGGTGTATCCACAATTTTGGCCACCAGTGTATATAGTTTACAGCAGTGATTCCACATTTCCTTTGCTAGCATGCTTTATTTGTAACAATTATGTTCACTTATTAACTGTTATGTTAAGACAACTTTTTGTTCCATCGTGTACCCAAAATGAATAGCGAGAAGCGGTCATATCATCTCGTGTTCCATCACAACTTCGAAAAAACACAAATGCAAACTGTACAGTGACAGAGAAATGTAATGCACCGGATTATAGAAAATAATGTATGTTGATAGACTAAGGTCAGCAACCTTTGCACTCCTGATTTTTTGGAAATGCATATCTGTTGATGTTCAACCATTCATTATATTGGCTGAGTCTCATTACAAATGTAGTTCCAAAATATCTAGGTCCCTCTCCCTTCCTAACACTAAAATGAGGACGCTAATGGGGAAAACCTATGTTTCTAGCGTTCCCATTTTAGTATGATATTCCGGGGCAGGCACTGTCTCAGCAACTTGGCCCAGGACGCAGCGCTACCCACAGTGATATTCGCAGTAGCATCTCTGCTGTAAATTATTGACGTAAAAGAAGCGCCAAACCACACCTATCACTGTTTATAGAACTTCTATATTTGCCTTGGTCAGCTCAAGCTGATTTTAATAAAATCAAACCACTTTATGCAGTTTTACAGAGCAGTGTGAGAATCAGATTCCCTCCTCCGACCTTTCTGACGTAATTGGCAGATGTTCTGATAGATTAATGCCACTGGAGATCATTGCGGTCTAAATCCTTATTAATAAAGACGTTTTGACTATTTTCCATGAGTTGACCTATTGCCCAACACTTGTACAACCATGGCAGAATAGCCAGTTTTAGAGGAAGGTTATCATTCATTATCTTATCTTCCCTAAGTATTTTTCTTTCATTTAATAAATCATATTTGTTCACTTAATACATTGCTGACGGTCAGTACAGGTTCAAAATATTCTATCAGGGTTATCCAAAGAGATCCGAATGGCTGGAGAAAGGTAACCGAACGCTGAAAATCAGCGTTCGGTTACCTTTCTTGGCCATTCGGCTATCCAGAGAGCAGGCAATTCGCAAAATCCTGGCGAATTGCCTGCACATACGGTGCCTGTTCGGTGCCTGTTCGAGGGCAGTGAAATCCCCATAAAAAAGCACTGCTTCAGCTATTCAGAGAGCACAAACCAGGAGTGAAAGGTTCCCGAAATGCCCTGCCATTCAGTGATTTCATGCGGCAGATTTTTTCAGGCGAATCCCATAGACTTCAATGTTAAAAATATTCTGGTTTCAATTCAATATCTAATAAATCGTTCATTATAAAATTCTGCAGTAAAGAGTCTCTTTATTTATAGATTTTTTTGGATATTTTAAGCATTTTTCTGGATTTAATTCTTTTAGTTTAATAAGTCCAATTTTTTTTTTCTTTTAAAGTTTACTTATTTTTTCTGTAACAGCCCTTTTTATTATCATTCCCTGGACCTCATATGTAAATTTCAGACATTTTCGCTCAGTAGTTTCTTTGCAAACAGCGTTTCACTTTTCAAAAATCCATGCAAACTGTTTTGCTAATTTATTCACTTCACTCGTCTGCAGTGTCGGCTTTTTCCGGCAGCTTAGTTGCGTGTGATCGGCTCCTGCTCGGGTTTTTTTGTGGTTTTCGGCAGGTTAATCCAGATGTTTTTGCAGGTTTTCAGCGTGCATTCGCCAGGTTTTGCGGTTAGTTTCCGTCGGGTTTGCGGCGGGGTTTCCCTGCATTACGGGGACCCTGTGGTGCTTGCTGAATACACCGCAGGGTCGCCGAAATGGGATCGGCAAAACAAACCGAATTGAAGAGAACGAAAAGTCACCGAACGTGCGGTGACTTTTCAATTCTCTTTGAATTACCCTGTATGAGTATAGTCTGAATACTGCCACATTGAAAAAAGTCCTAAAATTAAGGTTTTTCTTACCAGGAACTCAAAGACAGATGAATCAGTGTGTTCTACTTAATGTTATTTATTTGTAACATTGTATGAGTCACAAAAGAAATACAGATTTTAAACAGTCCCACCGGGAGGTTAACCTCAAGGACACAACAAGAAGACAGCATTATGCTAGGGGTTTTATTTGCTGTTAGTAACACCAGACGTATCTATATATACTGTATGAGGCTAAACAGACACCAGAAGTATCTATATATACAGTATATGAGATAGATATTTAAATCTTTTTGAAAGGCTAACCAGAATCAACCACACAAGAACAAGCCAATACAATCACAAACTAATTACTGTGCATGTAAACATGATTGCATATGGAGCGATTTATTTTGTAATAGTATTGATTGACAGAGCTCCCCAAACAAAAAGTACAGTATATGATGTTATATGCAATACTTTCCTAATTGTTAATTTCTGAATTGTGCTTCACAAGTCACAGACTAAAATATAGATTGAAAGTTATTTTAGCTTGCATGAAAGGATGTACATCTAGGAAAATTAAATAAGGCCTGAAGCACCTAAGGCGTAGGGCCCTTAAGTTGCCTCTGATGCCAGGACGCAGGGAGGATTTTTCTAGAAGGTTTTGTAGCGCGTGAGGAGATTGAGCGGGAGTGGTGTGGGAGGAGTCGCCAGGAGGGTACTTAAGGCGCGTGTGGAGAGGCTGTTCCCGCCTTTTTTCTCCTGAGGTAGAGCGGTGAAAATCCCCACCCTCCCTCCCTGTTTTATTTAATTTCAGGTTGGGTTGGTTTTTTCGTTAGGACAGTATTTTGTTGGGCTCCTTTGTCACGGCGGGGGCTTGTAGGCAGTGCTGGCTAGGGGTTCCTTTTTAGTTAGGATTACTTTGGTCAGATGGTTGGAAGTTGGGAAGTTTTTTGGTGGTTGGTTGGTTTGGAGGTGTGTGGTGGTTGTGGGGAGTCCTCTTTCAGCACTGGGTTATTGTTTTAATTTTGTTATGGGAATGGTTATGTCATGGTGGTGGGTTATTGTGTGGAGTTTTTTGCTGTGGCCTATATATAATAAATATATATTATTCCACAGTTATGTGTTTGCGTATTTTTTGTGTATTTTTGTCTCCCTGCGTACGACTCGGTCATCAGTAGGCGACTTAAATTATTCTTAAATAATAATCTAGTTTGAGCTGCCAATTATTAATAGTAAACTAATTGTAAACTAATTGCTGTTTTCTCCTAAAAATATATTTTATTTAATCTAGAATACATACCAATCTACAGATATACAGGGTTATTCGGAGAGAGTCGAACTGGCCCCAAAATTGCACCGAACAGTGAATTTCCTCGTACGGTGAAATTTTGTGGCCATTCAGCTATTCAAAATCTGGCAAATTGCGAAATATTGGCAAATTGCCAGAGAAATACGTGCTATCTTCGGCAGCAGTGAAATCCTCCATAGAGAAGCAGTGGTTAATCTATTCAGAGAACACCGAACAGCAGAGCAATGTCAGTGAAATGCTCTGCCGTTCAGAGGTTTCATTTGGCAGGTTTAATCAGGCGAATCCCATAGGCTTCAATTTAAAAAATATTCCCATTTTTATTCAATATCTACTAGACTGTTTATTCTTTTAATTTGCAGTAAAAGACACTTTATTTATTTATTGCTTTAGGATTTTCTTAGGCATTTTTGGGGATTCTTTCGTCAAAATTGCTATTCAGATTTTTTTTAAATAGCGCTGTTTTTTTTTTACTATTATTCATAGGACCTTATATGTTAATTCCAGATATTTTCATCCAGTAGTTTTTTGCAAACAGTGTTTAAAATTTTAAAAGTTGCAGTCGTTTTGTTTTTTACCCCAACGTTGCGCGCAGTAATCGGTGTGCGGACTGTTTTATCACGCAATTCAGCCAATCAGAATTAAGAACCACAATCGTCTTCCGTTAAGTTTTTGCACCTGTCAAAGTCAATCTGTGCATATGTGCTGCATCAATAAAAAAAACATGCACAACTTCTCATTTTTATTGTTTGGGTATGCGTAGAATGTGTAACTATACTGTGCTTTTTTTTTTTCGTGGTGGTGTATTTGTATTCGGCCAGGACGTTCAGATTTGCCGCTACCACCAGCTTTTCAAAGACGTTAAAATTATGCGTGCAAACGCTGTGCGTTAAATTTTGCACATACATTGTAACACCATCCGCCTACCAGCGCACAAACGCATTTGCGCTTACAATGTTAAGTATAGGATGCGTGCCGTACATTGTGTTCTCGCAGGTTCACCCGCGGTAGACATTAACGCGCATTCTTTGTGTGGACATTGTAATACTGCGTTCAGCGAAAAGGGTTTTGAACCTCGCGTTAATGCATTTTTGCGCATGCGTTAACTTTTGCGCGAAGAATGTAATAGAGCCCTAAGTATTTGTTTAAATCACGATAAAGTTTCACATTCACGCATTCACTCATTTTTCGTCAGCAACTAAAGCTTCTGGCTGTCTACAATGTTGCATACATAGTTCAGATATAACCTCTCAATTTTGTTATAACTGGTTCTCAGTTTTTTAAATAGTTACATTTTTTTTTATATCTTAGCTTGGCCCAAAACGAAAATTTATAAAGTCATTTTGTCATGTTTCTTTTCTGTGCCTACAGGCTCCTGAGATGCAAATCCGGCCCTGCAAAGAGGGGGAGCTGGAAAAGGCTAAAATGGCCCACCCAGTTAACCTATCAGCAGATAGTAAGAGATATACAATAACATTATTCATGCATGACACAGATTACACAAACACCCTTCACCCTACAGGCACAGGGTGACTTCAACATAGAAGAGGGCAGGGAAATAATGTAGAACAACAGGCTTGCACCTCCCAAATACATCTCTATGCCCATGTACGCCAAGTTCAAAGTGACACACGTCACACATACTATTGCAAATGGTGCCACTTTTATATTTTACTTATTATACAAATTAAAGCATGTACATTTGACTTTAAATGACACGCTCAATTTAATCTGTCATTTCAAAGACAAAAACAACAACAGTGCAATAACTACCGTAATCGAAATGCGAAACTAACTTTTGTACAACTTGCCAATTATTGTCATTGTTGATAGCAAGATAAATTCTATTGAAATTAGGGTACTTTGCAACAGTGGTGAACACAACATTGTTATCAAATACCCATGTCATACGCTGTATTGAGGTGTGTATAATCTTTGAAAAAGTTTGCTTTCTATCAGAGCTGATTACTTCTTGTGCATAGTATTATCGACGTTGTCAATATAATCCCATCACTCTGCTAACAAGTGAAGGCATATATTCAAAGTGCAGTGGGCGTTTGTATTGACGATCACCGAGCCATGAGAGATGAGACACGATTTGTCAATGTACATAACATGTCAACTAAAACACAATATTAATGGCAATAAATTAGGATAATTATTACAATTATTGCCAGTAGTTGACATATATGAAGTATGATCTCCTGTTGAAGGGTAACTTTGAAATACTCAATTATCAAAGTCTTCCGGTAATGAGTAGCAAAAGATCCTAAAAGGGCATGGAGGAAAAAATGACAGAGTTTGCATTTGGATTAATACTACTCTAATTTATCAGGTCATTTCATGTTTGCCACATGGTATTAATGAATCTCATAGAATAATTGCAGTACTATTGATCTGTTCCCAGAATGCTTAACCCAGGTGATCATATATCACTCCATTTAGCATTGACAACCTCAAACTAAAGGAGCTCCAGGCCACCCCAAGAGTCCGGCCCCATGTCAAAATTAAAGCCACATTGTCTTTTAGCTGGCAAAAATAATTTAGAGTACCTGCTGATTTACATTGATTTGGGACTATAATATAATGTCACCACCAAGAGCGTAACCAGACTTCAATGAGCCCCAAGGCAAATTCTTTGCTAAGGGCACTCCCCAAAACAGCCAATGAGTTAAAAGTCAGGTAGCTTTAATTACCCACCAATCATATTCCTTCTCTATTCATCTGTTTGTCCCTCAATAGACATCTAAGGCTGGGGTCAGACGAGCATTTTGAGGAGCGGAAGGAACGTCCGTGAGAGTGGACGTTCCTCCACTCGACGCCCGTCTGATGACCGTCTGGTCGCCTCGCTGAGCGCAGTTAGTGCACTCAGCCTATGGAGGATCGCACTGTGCAGCCCCGTCAAATGCATGTCATAGCGCTTTGATGGGGAGGCTTGTTGCATGGACACAGAACGGCCACTGTTGCGCACGCAATTCGTGCACGTGCAACAGCGTGTGGCCGGCCCTGACGCAGCATCACAACGCTGCACCGGACGCCGGTAGGCAGGTCATTACGGGTGCACCTAGTGCGCTCATCTGACACCAGATACTGTGAGACACCAGAGACATACTGTGGTCCTCGTTTTCCCTCATCCTAAGACACCAACAAAACGTGTTAAATAGGCGACACAACCTCTTTTTTATGTACTAGCAGACGAAAACTTTGGTTTTCCAATTTTTATTTTTATTTTCAAAAAATAAATAAATACATTTTATAATTTGATTGAAAGTAATAATTTTGTAATATGTTATTTTGTAATAATGGCTCCATTGTTGATGTCACAATAATTATTAGTTTTCATGAAGTGTGACACATGGAGAAAGAGGATACTGATGCAACATTGCCACTGGTTGTTCTTGTATCAGTTACATAAAGGTTTATAAACAAAGCACAGCGTGCAACACAGGAAGAAAATCCCTTGGAAATAGTCTTTATTAGAGCAAATTCAGCAGAAAAAAATTTGACTTTTGGCCCCAAATGGCCTTAATCATGTATATACTGTAGAGGTCGGCAGGGCTGGGTCCTGGATGGACAATATGTTTCGCCCCTATTTGGGTTGTGGTCCCTTTAAAGGCAACCACAGGGTTAATATTCCTGTCCAGGAAGAAGTTTAAAAGCCAGCAACTCCCAGACAGGATTGTGGGAGTTAAGGAGAAAAGAAAGTAATCAGTGGAAGCTGGGTGTGTGTTCCAAAAGCAGGAGGCGTGCTGTACCTTGCTGGCGAGGCTTCTACACCGAGGCCAGGATAACGGACCGGTTTTACTGGCTGGGGATCGGTTCCGCGGTTAAGAGGTACTGTTCATCCTGCCCCGTTTGCCAGTTAACTGCCCCAGCACCCCATTATAGGAGCCCCTTGGTGCCTCTGCCGATAATTGAGCGCATCGCTATGATTATAGTGGGTCCCTTAGAGAAGTCTGCTCGGGGACACTGATATATCTTGGTGGTTCTTGATTATGCCACAAGGTATCCAGAGGCGGTTCCTTTAAGAAACCCTACATCAAAGGACATTGCGCGGGAACTGTTTTTTTTTGTTTTTGAGAACTGGCCTGCCAAGGGAAATTTTGATGGACCAGGGGACCCCATTTATGTCCCGGGTGATGGCAGATGTGTGCAAGTTGTTCCAAATCAAGCAGTTGCGAACATCTGTTTATCACCCTCAGACAGATGGTCTGGTAGAAAGATTCAACAAAACTCTGAAAATGATGCTTAAAAGGGTTGTGCAGAGAGATGGAAGAGACTGGGATCATTTGCTTCCCGCACTGTTGTTTGCTATACGAGAGGTTCCTCAGGCCTCCACAGGGTTCTCACCTTTTGAGCTGGTGTATGGTCGCAGACCCCGGGGATTGCTAGATTTGGTGAAGGAGACATGGGAAAGTGAGTCCTCTACACACAAATCGCTCATTGAACATATCTCTCAGATGAGAGAGAGAATTTCTAAAGTGATGCCTTTGGTACAGGAACATTTGCAGAAAGCTCAGGAGGCCCAGAAAAGGGTGTACAACCGGTCAGCCAAGCTGCGGCAATTTCAGGTTGGGGACTGGGTAGCAGTACTTATACCCACGGTGGAAAGTCGGTTCCTAGCCAAGTGGCAGGGACCATATGAGGTGGTTGAAAAAGTAGGGGAAGTAAACTACCGAGTGCATCAGCCTGGGAAAAGAAAACCATACCAGATCTACCACATAAATTTGTTAAAACCCTGGAGAGACCGAGAGGAGGTGTCCGCCATGGTTGGGGTGGGTATAGAGTCTGATGGTGTTGACGCAGTACACATTGCTGCCACCCTGTCCAAACCCCAAACCCAAGAAGTTAAGGAGTTTCTGCAAAGAAATAAAGGCATGTTTTTACGACTACCGGGACACGCGTCCGGGATTAAACATGATATTGTGACGGAACCCCATGTAAAGGTTCGGGTAAAGCCGTACCGCATCCCAGAAGCCCATAGAAAGGCTGTTTCTGAAGAGGTTAAAAAAATGCTTCAGCTTGATGTCATTGAGGAGTCACAGAGTGAATGGTCGAGCCCCATCGTGTTAGTACCAAAGCCCAATGGCACTCTGCGGTTCTGCAATGACTTCAGGAAACTTAACGAGGTATCAAAATTTGACGCGTATCCCATGCCAAGGGTGGATGAATTAATAGAGAAATTGGGTCTGGCCAATTATATCACCACCCTGGACCTTACTAAGAGATACTGGTAGATACCCCTGACTAAGGAAGCCAGGGAAAAGACTGCCTTTTCCACTCCAGAGGGTCATTTTCATTATAAGCGGATGCCTTTTGGGTTACAATCAGCCCCGACCACCTTCCAACGAGCGATGGATAGGGTGCTCCGCCCCTACCTGAGATATTCCTCAGTCTACCTGGACGACATTGTCATCTTCAGTCCAGATTGGGAGTCCCATCTTCCCCGGGTTCAGATGGTTTTGGACGGTTTGAGGAAGGCGGGCTTTACTGTTAACCCTGAGAAAAGTGCGGTAGGGATGGAGGAAGCTAAGTACCTGGGATATGTCGTAGGCAGGGGTCTGGTAAAGCCACAATTTAACAAAGTAGAGGCTATCCAGAACTGGCCACGCTCCCTCACGAAAAAGCAGGTTCGTGCTTTTCTGGGTATAGTGGGGTATTACCGGCGGTTTGTCCCCAATTTTGCCTCTATTGCTGCACCACTGACTGACCTGATGAAAGGTAGGAAGTCAGTGATGATTCAATCGAATGCCAATGCTGAAGAAGCCTTTGAGAAGCTTAAAAATGCGTTGTGTCAGCACCCAGTGCTGGTATTCCCTGATTTCATGAGGGAGTTCATTGTACAGACGGATGCCTCAAGTGAGGGTTTGGGGGCTGTGCTATCCCAAGAAGTCAATGGGGAAGAGCACCCCGTAGTTTTTCTTAGAAGGAAACTGACGGCAGCGGAGAAAAACTATGCTGTGGTGGAAAGAGAGGGCTTGGCCATAAAGTGGGCCCCTGATTCTTTGAGATACTTCCTGTTGGGCAGGACGTTCCGTTTAGTGTCTGACCATGCCCCATTGACCTGGATGAGGCAGCACCGCCATGCTAATGCCAGGGTAACCAGGTGGTTCCTGTCTCTCCAGGAGTTTAACTTTGTGGTGGAACACAGGCCTGAGAAACAGCACCAAAATGCTGATGCCCTGTCCAGGATGCATTGTGGGCTATCTACTGTTGCATCAAACACCTCTGCATTGAGACAGAGGGGGGGGATATGTAGAGGTCGGCAGGGCTGGGTCCTGGATGGACAATATGTTTCGCCCCTATTTGGTTTGTGGTCCCTTTAAAGGCAACCACAGGGTTAATCTTCCTGTCCAGGAAGAAGTTTAAAAGCCAGCAACTCCCAGACAGAATTGTGGGAGTTAAGGAGAAAAGAAAGTAATCAGTGGAAGCTGGGTGTGTGTTTCAAAAGCAGGAGACGTGCTGTGCCTTGCTGGAGAGGCTTCTATATTTTTAGGGAAAGGATTCCCCAGGTTTGGGACTCTTTAAAGCTTTGGTGAGCCACCATTATTTTTCTGTTTATTTGTGCTGATGTGCTGAAGATCAGGGCTTTGCTTTAATTTCGCTGAACCCAAGCGTGTACTTATTATGTTGCCTTTTTGCCTGCCCTGAAAGGGTGAATAAAGCTGTTCTGTTTGTGAAAGACATTGTGCACGTGCTCTGTGGGCCCCCAAACGTCACAATACATACACGATAACATCTCTAATACATATACTAGCCATCCCAATCCATCTAGAAATTGGGGATGGGGACCATCTCATTGACCAGTTAACTCTTTGGTAATCTGATATAGACACAACATTATTAACCCCATAGTATATATCAGTAGCATCACATATCATATAAAGCTTAAAAACACCAACCGTGAAAGAAACCTGAGAAAAGGAGAAAAAAAAAACAGAAAAATTAATGTGAAGGAACGCCGTGCGTTTTGTTTTTTTTCTGCGTCATCACACCGCGCCCTGCCCCCTGATCACTCACAGCTGCGCCGGGTGCCGCCGGAGCTCCTGGCATTCGGCCAGCTGGCGGCACCATGTTTCCGGGCCCCCCCCCCCGATCGCCACCCGGGGCCCTGGATGTCACAATATTACAATCCAAACGCAAACGGGTAAAGTAACCAAATTTGTAAGCAGAATAATTAATGCAGCATATGAATCCTCACACTGCTGTGCAGCACCTCAAGACCCGGTTCACACCTAAGCGTTTTACAGTGCGGTCCTGCACGCTGTAAAATGCATAAACAGGGAAATCCCATTATTTGCTATGGGACCCGTTTATACCTGGGCATGTTACAACGCGCAGGAACGCGTTGTAAAACGTCCTACGCCCAAAGAAGTACAGGAGTTTCTTTGGGGCATATTGCAGCGCATTCACTCTGCAGTCTATGGTCGTGAACGCGCTGCAATGCGCGTAAGCATGTTTTTTACGTTTGCGTGATACGTGCATTAAAAAACGCAGGTATTGCGCGCTTAAAAAAAACGCAGGTGTGAACCCAACCGTACAGTATAATAAATGCAGCATATGATTCCGCACACTGCCGGGCAGCACCTCTACAGTTTGTGGATTCAGGAAACAGGTGAGTATTAAAAAAAAAAAGTTTTATTTTATGTTGCTGGGGACATTTAAAAATGGCCTCGGATTTTATTTTTTTTAAAAATGTGTCGCATTAGCTTAGCCTGGTGGTCAGTGGGGGCTCCCTGGATGCTGGTTCTGGGGAAGGGGGGTCTGCCGTGGAGTCCCTGTGCCACCTCTCTGCCACATGCACCCGGCTGGCCGGCCCGCACAGTCGCAGCTCTGTAATCTTGCGGCCGCATGCTCCTCAAGGGGTCCTTGGGAGGGAGGCTCCGGCGGGCTGCCCTCTACAATGCCTGATTAGAGGGCCTCGTCTGCCTGATGTTTTAGCAACAAGAATGTTTTATCCCATAGGCTTCAATGTTAAAAATATTCCCGTTTTAATTCAATATCTAATAAACCATTGCTTATAATATTCTGCAGTAAAGAGTCTCTTTATTTTTAGATTTTTTTAAAGCATTTTTTTAAAAAAAAAAATCTATTTTTTTTCCAACTTTTGGCGAACATTCCAAAAAGTTCAAAGTTCGCGAACTTTCGAACGGTCAATGTTCAAATCGAACTCCGAACCGAACAGCTCATCCCTAATTATTAGTAGTTGTGAGATAATAATTAGCAATTCTCTTGAATGTGAGAGAGAGATTTAAGGATATATATACAACAGATAATCTCATAATCTGCTTTATTTTATATCTTTATTTTAATATAGAAGGTGGAGATGGAGATCTTTTCTCAGAGATTTTTCGGGCACTTTAAGATATGCATAAATGTTGGAAATTGAGACAATCTAGGCGATCAGAATATAACCGTGACATGCAACATATAGTATAAATTACTACAACAGTGTAGAGTAAATTAAAGTTTTTAACTAGAGCCCCAAAGGAAAAACTGTATTTATTTAAATACTACCCATATTCTAAGACAGTGATGTTACAAAAACTGGGGCTAGGTCCAAACACAGATCACGTCATGAAAGCAGAGGAATATATTATATGTTTATTACAATGCTTGTCTTTCCAGATGGTGAACTGGGACATTCAAATGCAGTAAAGAGCAAGAAAAAAACAATGTAATATGCATAGAAAAGAATGCATGGGATGATACTTGCATGTTAATTACCATGAACTGCTCAGAGAGTCACATCATCTGATTCTAAACTTAAATTGCATGAAAATTGCAATCTGTATAGTAAGTCATTCCCTATGTATCTGCTCTTCATTCACAATTATGTGATTAACGATGACACAAATGTGGCAAATGCGATTTTAACTTTGCTGCAAATCACCATTCTGTGACTAAACCCTGAAAAGTTTTAATTGCAACTTAAAAAAGTTAATAAAACCACTCAGCCTGTTCAATTGACATGTTTTAAGAAAGTCAGTTGAATAAAGTAATTTGAAGGTGGTTCAAGGTAACAATGCATTGAAATATGTATCCATAAATAAGTTCAGACTGCTGAAACCCTTTATAAAAACCAGAGAGCAAAAGATAAAAAGGTCTGCACAGACCAATATCTGTGGCTCAAATGAATTATTCAAGAGAAGTGTTAGTGCTTGGACAGTGCAGACACTCTCTATTACTCATTCCTCAGTGACTGTATAGTTTTCTGATGCATGGTGCATTAGTAGAGCATTAATTAATAATGCAGGATTTACAAGGTATCAATTTATAGTTTAGATATTTGGTAAACAGTTTCCTTGAGAAAGTCCCTGGAGGACTGAAACATTGATGCATTAAATGCAGGGTATATATTCTTCACTATCATGTCTTTGTTATGCGATTCTTTCTTTATCTTCTCTATGATTCACACTGTATCCAGTCCTGGAGTAAGTATACCTAGGGGACCAGCAGTGCTGAGACTATATATATATATATATATATATATATGGTCCAAGCATCCACTGCAACTGGTCATGCCTACCTCCTAGCTGATGAGGATTCAACAAACCCGAAACAGCGCTGTCCTAGGAGTGGCTTTGACCAGTTGCATAACCTTATCTCTGCTAGAAAGCCACAGTGTGGCATAGCATTGATTTTAGAGTTCTGTGTAATAACAGATCCAGGATGCATAAAAGTGAGACAGATGTCCTTTGCATATCCTACCCAGAATTCCTTGCTGCAAATGGGGAATGTGGCACATGAGCTCTGGGCTGCAATTCTTTGAATTGCTATGATGTGCAGGTGGCTTCTGCAATACTAAACACTATATATATATATATATATATATATATATCTCAAAACAGCAAAGGGAAGGACTGAGTATAAAAATAAAAAAATATTGGATATGCATTAAAAAGTCGAACGTTTCGGCTCCTAAGAGCCTTTATCAAGGAATGTTAGGATCCAAAACGTCTGACTTTTTAATGCATATCCAATATTTTTTTTATTTTTATACTCAGTCCTTCCCTTTGCTGTTTTGAGATTATATATATATATAGTGTGTTTAATATTGCAGAAGCCACCTGCACATCATAGCAATTCAAAGAATTGCATCCCAGAGCTCCTGTGCCACATTCCCCATATGCAGCAAGGAATTCTGGGTAGGATATGCAAATGACCTCTGTCTCACTTTTATGCATCCTGGATCTGTTATTACACAGAACCCGAAAATCAATTCTATGCCACACTGTGGCTTTGCAGCAAAGATAATGTTATGCAACTGGTCAAAGCCACTCCCAGGGCAGCGCTGTTTCAGGTTTGTTGAACCTTCATCAGCTAGGAGGCAGGCATGACCAGTTGCAGTGGATGCTTGGACCATAGGTAAGTAAGTGTCTATAATGGTTGTGGTGAAGGACTAAAAGCGACAGTGTGATTAGGGGTAGTGTAGTAGACCATATGTTTATCAGCTGGTGGATTGAGGACCTCCTTTTTCTCTGAATGGGTTAAATAAACAGCTGAGGTCTAATTAAGATTGCTCTGCCCTTTAAAGAATGTGTGTGTGGTTCCCTCAGTGTGCAGTCTTGTGGGCAGGGTGCAGAGGGAGGAAAGCCTAATCCTGAGCCCAGTAGAAAGGTAAACAATATTTTTACTTTATAGGTTGGTAAATGGCTTAGCCGTCCACCTGGCTAGTCAGGTATGTTACAATGTTAAGCTAGTCTCCGCATCCAGGACCAGGTGTTTATTTTGTATTTATTTTATTTTGTATTTGTGAATTTGTACTCTGCAATGGCTGCAAAATAAAGCAAAAATCTGAAGCAGTGATATATTCGTGTCCAGTGATTATATCACAATATATATATATACCGTGCCCATTTATAGGAGGGTTGTGGTACTCACCATGAAGAATCATAAAGCGCCAGGCAGCGAGCAGTCAATGAAAAGATGGTGCAAACCCACATGCAACCAATGAATAGAGGGTGCACGCAGGCATGCAGCCAATGAATAGAGCTAGTGTCGGGCCAAAACCTTGTGTTAAATAAGTCCAAGAATGGAATGCTGCCACCCTCCTCAAATTATTCTTGCAAAAACACACCCATGCTTATTACAGAGCTCCACAGCAATAAGACTCTCAGTAATGTGTGCCGTGTATGAGCGTGTCACAGAGCTCCACAGCAAAAAAACTCACAGTACTGTGCGCTATATATGAACGTATCACAGAGCTCCACAGCATTAAAACTTCCAGCAATGTGCGCTGTGTATGAGTGTATCACAGAGTTCCACAGCAATAAAACTCACAGCAATGTGCACTGTGTATGAGTGTATCACAGAGTTCCACAGCAATAAAGCTCACAGCAATGTGCGCTGTGTATGAGTGTATCACAGAGTTCCACAGCAATAAAACTCACAGCAATGTGCGCTGTGTGTGAGTGTATCACAGAATTCCCCAGCAATAAAATCTGCAGTAATGTGCACTGGGTAGAGTATATCATACCCCTGAGTTAATAAACTTTGCAGTGTAATTGCAAAAGGTGGAATCGTTAACATTAATATGCCACTCGTCAACACTAAAAGCCGGCTTGAAATAAATACGATAGATTCAACACGTGTTGACTCAGGTGTTTAGAACATTTGCCATTTTCCTATCCCTGTACTTTTTAAAATGAGATTTTGTATAATAAAAGTATTTTGTGCCATTACTGTGTTAGGTGTGTTTTTTTTTTTGAGTAAATCAAATGGTAAAGTTTCCATAAATAATGTTTATGTTGAAGATTGTAACTAACCAGGGTAAATGCTTTTGCATTTAACATATCCAGACCTGCCTACTTTTTAGTAGGTCTAGGATCGGGTGAGAGGGGGCATGGTCACCAAGTGAGTGTAGCCATGACACGATTCAAGTCATCACCCCTAACCCCAAAAGGGGTGTGTAATGCCAGTGTATGAGCAACTGAGGCCCGTTCAATACCTCAGCAGCTGCTGAATTGCTGCAGCGCAGCAATTCAGTTTGCTGCAGCAGTGTCATTGAACGCTTTGGATGCGAATTTTGAATCCAAAATGGCTGATTTTTTAATTAAATATTCAGATTGTTCTTCGTATCACTCGGACAAAATATGATAAAGAAAAGCAGTCAGCACAATTCCGTTTTGTATGCACACACCACAAATGATAGTTTTTATTGAATAAACGTTATGTTTACTTCTGAAACAAAATATAAATTGAACTGTAATAGATGTCTATGTGCAGGGGTAAATAATAAATAAATATTTTGTGCTTTGGTGAACAAAAACCTCAAAATTAACATTGCTGTACGGAATTGTTACTTGCTTCATGGCGTTGGCCATCTTGCTGTACGGAATTGTTACTTGCTCCATGGCGGCGGCCATCTTTAATACGTCACACTCAGCTACTCGCAGCATCTCCTCGGGTCGCTGCAAGTGCTAAGTTAGCAGTGCTGAGCGCTGAGTGGCTGAACGGCGTTCAATGGCAAGTTGCTAACTTAGCACTTGCAGCGGTTGAGGTATTGAAAGCGCCTCAGGTGTATGGGCTTCAAAAGCCCTGATTTTAACCATATTAGCAATGCAAGCGCCAATAAAAAGGTACATGAGGTGCATTTTCCCTCAGGCCTTCTGAAAACCTGGTGGCAGCCTAGGGCTGCCAGGTGATTGGGAGGTCTGAGGAAAAATATTTTTTCACATGTCCAGACCATGTTACTTAACAGGTCTTCTTCATATCTGCAATAGGCATGTAAACTATAGGCATAGTATATTAGACGTTGAGAGTGTATTGGCAGACACAGAAGAGAGGGTCGGGAAATGCAAGAAGTGGTTCATATATAGTTGGATAGCAGGAAAAAGGTTAAATTCTGTATAAGGAGTGTGTAGTAATGTCTTTGTATTGAGGTACAGTATATTTTCATTAAATAAATCCCTGAAATAAATCATTGCCCGTGGAATACAGATTATCTTGTGTTACAGACAGATTAATTTTCAAACCGTTCTGCTCACTACAATGAAATGCCAAACGTGAGCAAAACACAATGATGTGATATAGGACATGGTATTCAGCAGCTGTGACAAGAGCAGGGTGAATGTAATTTGTTTTACCTCACCTACTGCAGGAATATACATTTGCTGCTGCTTAAAGGAAAAAAAAAACAGATTTGAGGTGTTTTTTTATACATACTGCAGATATTGTTTTTAATAATAGAAAAATAGATCTCCTTTGGAGAAAAGTGGCTGGTGGATTTAACTCAAACCGAACAAATGGCTTCTACTAAACAAGTTATGCAAAGATAATAAAAAGTTGCATCACATAATCTAAAATAATAACAAAATAACCATAAACTGAAACCATAATAAAGCACGAATGGATCGTGTTGAGGTTGGCCGGTGAGACTCTAATTTAGCTTTCATTACAATGATACACATGAATGCTGTCATTGTGATTTGAATATTTATTGAATGTAGGTGACTTATATATATATATATTTGAGTATAATGTAGATTAGATAGGCCGTGTTTGTCCAG
Organism: Leptobrachium leishanense; assembly: GCA_009667805.1. Lineage (NCBI taxonomy): Eukaryota > Metazoa > Chordata > Amphibia > Anura > Megophryidae > Leptobrachium > Leptobrachium leishanense. The sequence continues at coordinate 118,092,757 of CM019073.1, forward strand.
ATGCCAAAATCACTACGATATATAAGTGTGTGGTGATACCTTTTTTTATTGGACTAATATTACATTTAAAAAACAAGCTTTTGAGAGTGTAACCTCTCTTCTTCTGGTCTGTATAAGAGTAGATAGATAGATAGATAGATAGATAGATAGATAGATAGTATATTTATTAGACCGACTATATATATAACAAAGCAAGAAGAGAGCACACCAACTCATACATTCAAAGAATTTAACAGAAGCTCATACATTTAAAGATTTTCACAAATTGGCGGTCTTTAGGTGACAAGGATCGGACCTGTTGCAATTGGGATACATTGGCGCTGTGACAGGCTTAAGCAGTTTATGGCCATATATTGTGAACTAAACACCCATCATTTTTTTTAAAGAGCTTATGGTTAAAAACCTTGTAAAAAATCTTTAATGGTTTAGAAAGTGTTGAAATCTTGAAAGTGTTAGGTGTTGTTAAAATCTTTAAAGGGTTAAAATTTGATAAAATCTTTAAATGTATGAGCTTCTGTTAAAGACTTTGAATGTATGAGTTGGTGTGCTCTCCACCTGATTTGTTGTATTTTTTTTGTCTTGAGAAGCACCTGCCCACTTTAGCTTAGTAAAGTTTGAGTGCTGCCCTCCTGGTGTATTGTATATACAGGTGTGTGTATATTTATATATATATATATATATATATATAATGTTTTGCCGCTACCCAACCATTGTGGGTGTTTGAGGGAAGGGCTGAATACTTACATGTTTTTTTCTAAACTTGTAAAAAAACCTAAGTCAACTGATTTGCTGTATGGCTACAATTTAGGCAGATATACTGACTTTGGTAACTGGTGAATCCATTCTTCGGTTAGTCTACAAATGGTATAACGTACAACTCACTCACCATCAGCTATGCCCATGAAATAATTCAAAACCAGATGCACCTCATGTTTGTTAACCATTGTCTGGCTTTCTTCTTAGATAGACCAACCCTATGATCGTTTTAGACCGTTATGTTCCAATTGCAGATATTAACCACATCAATACCAAGAATGAGCATACTCTGTCTGCAAAACATCTGCTGGTGCCCCAACATCGAGTGTACTCAATGTGGGCTAATACTGAAGCATTACAAAGGAGTTTATTTTATTGCAAAAGACATTATTTTGCAAATAGGCTCCAGATTGAGCCCACAATGTTTTAGTACCCTATGCATGATAACCGAGGTATATAGTTACATAGTTTGAGAAAATACGTGCGTCCATCGGGTTCAGTCTTTCACACATTACCTACTGCTGTTGATCCAAAAGAAGGCAAAGAACCCAGTCTGAAGCTCTCCCCAATATGCAACATACTGGGAAAAAATTCCTTCTTGACCCCAGAATGGCGTCAGATTTCTCCCTGGATCAAGAAGCTTTTACCCACATATTAAATATCATAACTCTTAATATTCTGTGTCTGCAGGAAGTCATCCAGTCATTGCTTAAAAGTCTGTACAGTCTCTGACCCAACCACCTCAACAGGCAAAGAATTCCAAAGCTTTATTGTTCACACCGTAAAATAACCCTTCCTATGCTTTAGGCTGAATTTCTATTCCTCCAGTCTAAATGGATGACATTGTGTCCTTTGTATAGTCCTATTAATAAATAGGTTTCCAGACAATGGTTTAAAATGGTATATATTTACTTAACGTTAGCAGATCCCCTCTAAGGTGCTGTTTGTCTAAACTAAACAGGTGTAAACTTGTTAACCTTTCCTCATAACTTAAATCTTCCATTCCCCTTATTAATTTAGTTGCCCATCTCTGCACTTTTTCTAGCACCATAATATACTTTCATAAGACAGGTGCATAGAATTGCACGGTATATTCAAGGTGCGGTCTTAACATACCAAGGTGTGCTATGGGAATGTAGTATTACTATTTGGCCAGCAAATGGTGCCATCTGCATGTCAAATAATGCATACATATGAAATTGTGCTTTTGATATTTGACGCTATATTTGAAGCACAGTTTCAGTTTATGTATAATGCAAATTTGTTCTCCACAAATCCACTGGGCCCCGACAGTAGATTTATGGAAAATACTTGGTAGTTGAGGGGTTAAAGTCTTAAGGTAGCTCAGATGTTTCAGGGACACTGCTGAATGTCTCTAAAACCAGCCTATAGGTAAGTAGCTATTAGTCATGGTTATGTATCTTACGTGCCTGGTATTTTCCTCGCAAATCTTGGCCAATGCAGTTACTTGGTTGATCTATGTAATGTATTGCTTGGTGAATATAGTCGATAATGTGATTACCTGAACAAAGGGTATTTATTCTATTTTCTGTTACCTCAAGTGTCCAGCAGCTTCCTTCAAAATGTGTAACATTTATAGGGAATTAAATTCCACAGACCAATGAGTCAAATAATGTGAGCGTTACCTGCACAACACAACTGTCACAAGCATTTAATAGGAATGCCATTCTAGCTTCAAAACCTCAGTTAAGCTTGAGAAGCTTTGGGATTCCTGCAAAATTAGGATGTTTTTTACTTAATCCTAGCAATGCATGGTCGTTCAGCGAGACAAATTCCTGTGTATCTTTCTGGAAATTTCATATGGGGCTACTTTCAATTAAATCAATCTTAGTTGTTAAGGTTTTTTTTAACCCTTTCCCCTTTCACTGCTGAGGCATTTCATGCCTGTGTGCTGAGCTCGTTTTTACCGGTTTCGCTCATCATGTTTAATCGCGTTTTGAAGCCTTATTTTATAATGTGACCCAGACATGTTATATATCGTTCTTTCCGGCAGACTCGGAGGATTCATAATATATCATTATTATATGTATACGTCGTGTCCTGTCTGTATATTATAACAAAATATGCAATAAAATTATACATTGTAAATTATTGAAAATTCTAAAGTGTTTTTTTTCCTCACATTTTAACATGCGAGCATTTTCGGTTATATTTTATATGGGTTGCGCTTCTTAAAAAAATTAGAAATTGCGTCTCGTTACTTTTTGTGGGGGGAAAATTACACAATTTTTAACAAACGCACCCCATACAAAAATCGTTAGTGCAGCATCATTGTTCACATTAAAAATTGAAATGGGAACAATATTGTTGCATTAACAAAACAAAAACAAAAAAAAACTTGTTTATTTATTTTTTTATAATTTTTTAAAATATTTGTTTTATTTTTTTTATTAACTTTTACATGGTCATGTTTGGTATCGTTGGAAAGGCCATGCTGTGGCTGATCCAACAATACCAATCATTAACCCCCTCCCTTTCAGGCACCTCCTCCGCACTCAGGGGGGCACCTGAAATAGATGTCATCGCGCCAGCGCGATGACATCTATCTTCCCCCTGGGGTCCCGGAGTGCCGGGCTGACATCCAAGATATCAGCCCGCACTGGGGGGCCAGCAACCGGCCGATTGCTGCCTCCTGTGCTAGGACGTGCTCATCGCGTCCATAGCACAGGAGGTGCACTTGGCAAGATGCGCTGAGCGTGCCCTTAGCAGCCAAGTGGTTAATATTTAAAAGTAAACATACATTATATAGTATAGCTCAGTGTTTTCCAAACCTGTCCTTGTATATCACTAAGCCGCGGTCAGACGAGTTCACTTCACAGTGGAAGGAACGTCCATGAGATTAGACGTTCCTTCCACTCTGACGCCCGTGTGGCAGTTAGTGAGCTAAGCGCTGCAAAGCGCGATCCTCCTGTGGAGGGTCGCACTTTGCAGCCCCGTCGAACACGCGTCTTAGCTCTGCAATGGGGAGGGATTTAGCACGTTCGCTGTATAGCGCGCAATCTGTGCACACGCTACAACATGTGGCCGGCTCCGTCTAAATCTCACAACTCTGCGATGGACATCAAGAGGCGCGGCAGTATGTGTGCACGTTGTGTGCTCGTCTGACCCCAGCCTAACAGGTCAGATTTTCAGATGATTTTCATTCAGAGTGGAACTGTAATCACTGTGCAGCAACCATATCACCTGTTTTATTCATCAAATATCTGGCTTCAGCATGTTATTGAAGAAAACCAAAACTTGTACTCCTCAATCCCAGCTAATCCCTTATTTCCATAAATTTGAATAGAGTATACTTTAAATGTCAGAGAAGTGTATTCTGTATTAAATAAATTTAACGATGCCCTTACAAGATGTTCAGCATTTTAATAATGTTGATATTTTTAATTATTATTATTATTTATGTTTTTTGCACTCAGTAATTCCAGTCTTAACAAAAAATTAAACCTGGAAAAAATTGTGAACTGTGCCGATATCAATCAGTAAATCAGATATTCATCAGACGGTGTTCAAATGCTAGTGCACTTTTTCATAAATTATTCATATCTGGGAATAGATGCTTGGAAATTGATTTTCTTGTAAGAGGACGTATTGCCTTATTGAAGTCCATTAGTCCTCGCTTACGGCTTGTGTAAGATATTTTGTGTACACAGTAACAGATATAATTTATGGTTTGCATTGTAACAGGTGATGTCTGTTATATCCCTCTTGCAAGACAACAGCATCAATACATTAAATATAAGACTACTCATTATGCACTTCATCAGGCTTGCCAACCATTTGGGATACATCTAAAGTGGATTGTCCATCTTTATGGCTTTATCTAATCTTCTGAAATACAGTCTGGTTATACTTTGCTGCACTATTAGATACAATACTATAATTATTAATACTCAGCAAAAAAATTGTCTTCTCCATTTCACCTGCATTTATTTCCTGCAAACTTAACCCCTTCACTACCAAGTGATTTTCCAAAAAAATATTGCCATGAACCAGTGTTTTTTTGAAGAATTTTTTAATTAATTACACAGTATGAAACAGTTGGGCATATTCCCAATGTTTTTTTCCATCTATTGTCAAATTGAGTTATAGCCGTTGCAGGGAACCACGGGCTCCAACTGTATCGGCTGCTGAATGTCCAATGTCAAGACATTCAGGTAGCTGATTTTGCACAGTTTTAACTCTTTGGGCATTAAGCCCACAGGGTTAAAACTTTGGGGGTACCTTCTGCAGCCCAAAAGCAAACAAATTTAATTTGCTTTTGGACTGCAGAGCTGCAGATCGAGATATCTTGATATCAGGCACTGGATGGTGCCTTTGAAGCCTGAGATATCTCGATCTCGGCAGTGAAGAGGTTAATTTATCTAAATGTTTGTATGAGCATAAAAGATTCACGACCTGAGCCAAAAACTGAACAAAATGGAGGTTTTGGGCTTTTTGGTGTAACTCTGTCATTTGTTGCTGCGAGTCCTGCCCTCTGGGTGGGCGAACAAGGCACACACCCATGCCCCATGCCACTGCAGATACTCGCCATGTAAATGCGCAAGGCCAATGTCCAGCATGGAACTCCACCAGTCTCCAGAACAGCTTGACTCTGAAAGCCAGTTAGCAACAACATGGGGTGTTAGTGTGTCTTTTTAGAGGGGAGAGGGTGTCTAAGGGAGAGGGGTTGTCTATCTGTGCCATGATGGGTCAGGTATGTCTTTTTTGAAGGGAAGGGTGTCTATTTGTGAATATGATATGTATGCCTAGTGACTCACCATAGGAATCACGGGCTTTGCAAACTGCAATGGTATCTTGAATGCTTAGATACACAGAAGAAATGTTAATTTTGACAGCAACTTTTAATTCAGTTTTAGTTATAGTCTTCTGCCTAAAATGCCATTAGTTTTAGTCATATTTTAGTCATCTGAATTGTTTTAGTTTTAATCGAGTTTTAAACAACTAAGTCTAGAGTAGATTTATTCAACTAGAATCTAATGGGTTTAAAGTATAATATGCATTATTTAAGCATTTCTGTAGAATTTTCAAACTAATTTATAATCCTGGAGAAAACATGTTATCTGAATATAGAAAACCAGTTCTCTGTTACTTGAGATGAGTTCTGATTGGATCTCTTCCAAAATAGTCCCTCCCTAACATTGTAGTCTAGTTTTTATTAGTCAACTAAAATGTCAATGGGTTTTGACATAGTTTTAGTCATCACAATTTAGAAACATAGAAACATAGAAAAATGTCAGCAGATAAGAACCTTTCAGCCCATCTAGTCTGCCCAATTACATGGATACTTTACCTGGATTTATCTTATGTTTAGGATAGCCTTATGCCTATCCCATGCCTGCTTAAATTCAGTTACTGTTTTGGCATCTACCACTTCAACTGGAAGGCTGTTCCATGTATCCACCACCCTCTCAGTAAAATAATGCTTCCTGATTTTACTTTTAAACCTTTGCCCCTCTAATCTAAGACTATGTCCTCTTGTTTTGCTACTTTGTTTCCATTTAAATATACTCCCTTCCTCTACCTTGTGGATTCCCTTTACGTATTTAAATGTTTCTATCATATCTCCTCTGTCTCGTCTTTTTTCCAAGCTGTACATGTTATGATCATTAAGCCTTTCCTGGTAACTTTTCTCCTTCAAGCCATACACCATTTTAGTAGCCCTTCTCTGAACTCTCTCTAAGATGTCTATATCCTTCTGGAGATACTGTCTCCAGTTCTGCACACAGTACTCCAAGTGAGGTCTCACCAGTGCTCTGTACAGTGGCATGAGCACTTCCCTTTTCCTACTGATAATACCTCTCCCTACACAACCAACCATTCTGCTAGCATTTCCTGCTGCTCTATTACATTGACTACTTACCCTTAGATCCTCTGACATAATAACCCCTAAATCCCTTTCCTCAGATGTTGAGGTTAGGACTGTATCAAATATTCTATATTCAGCCCTTGGGTTTTTATGTCCCAGGTGCATTATCTTGCACTTATCCACATTAAAACTCAATTGCCACAGCTCCGACCATTTTTTTAGTTTACCTAAATCATTTGTCATTTGGCTGATCCCTCCAGGAACGTCAACCCTGTTGCAAATCTTTGTGTCATCAGCAAAAATACATACTTTACCATTAATACCTTCTGCAATATCACTAATAAAAATATTAAAGAGAATGGGTCCAAATACTGACCCCTGAGGTACCCCACTGGTAACAAGACCTTGCGCCGAATAAACTCCATTTACCACAACCCTCTGTTGCCTGTCACTCAGCCACTGCCTAATCCATTCAACAATATTGGAATCCAAGCTCAAAGATTGCAATTTATTGATAAGCCTTCTATGCGGAACAGTATCAAAAGCCTTACTGAAATCTAAATAAGCAATGTCTACTGCACCACCTGTGTCTATTATTTTTGTTACCCAATCAAAAAAATCAATAAGATTAGTTTGGCATGATCTCCCTGAGGTAAACCCATGTTGTTTCTGATCCTGTAATCTATGTGTTTTTAATGTTCAACAATCCTTTCCTTTAACATGGCTTCCATTAATTTCCCCACTACTGATGTAAGACTAACTGGCCTATAGTTCCCCGATTCCTCCCTACTACCCTTCTTGTAAATGGGCACAACATTTGCTAATTTCCAGTCTTCTGGGACGACTCCCGTTAACAAGGATTGGTTAAATAAATCTGTTAACGGTTTTGCTATTACACCACTGAGCTCTTTTAATAATTTAGGGTGGATCCCATCAGGCCCCATTGACTTATTTGTCTTTACTTTAGACAGCTGCTGTAGAACCTCCTCCTCTGTAAACTCATATGTAAATGTCTCGTTAGTGTTTCCTCCTAACTGAGGTCCCTTTCCTTCCTTTTCTTCTGCAAAGACTAAAAAAAATATTCATTGAGGCAGTCAGCGACACTTTTATCCTCTTCTACATACCTTCCTTCCTTTGTTTTTAATCTAACTAATCCTTGTTTTACTTTTCTTTTCTCGTTTATGTATCTAAAAAATGTTTTGTCCCCATTTTTTACTGACTGAGCTATTTTCTCTTCTGCGTGTGCTTTGGAAGCTCTTATAAATTGCTTTGCCTCTTTCTGCCTAATCTTATAGGTTTGCCTATCTTCTTCACTCTGAGTTTTTTTTATAATTATTGAATGCTATCTTTTTGTTCTTCACTATTTTGGCCACTTCTGCAGAGTACCACAGTGGTTTCTTCCCTTTTTTGTTTTTGCTAACAAGCCGAATGCAATTGCCTGTGGCCTTCAATAATGCCTCCTTTAAATAATCCCATTTCTCCTGGACTCCCTTTAAACTCCTCCAGTCTGATAATGACTCATTCACACAAAATTTCATTTTAGAAAAATCAGTTTTTTTAAAGTCTAAAACTTTTGTTTTTGTGTGGTGCGGCTCCATCCCTGTTCTTATATTAAATCACACTGACTGGTGATCACTAGACCCCAAATTTTAACCTACAACAACGTCTGATACCAAACCTCCAATTGTGAGTATTAAATCCAATATGGCTTCTTTACGGGTCGGCTCCTCAACTACTTGTGTTAGAGATAATCCCAGTAGGGAGTTTAGAATATTTGTACTCCTGGTGCACCCAGCTGTTTTGGTTTTCCAGTTCACATCAGGAAGATTAAAGTCCCCCATGATAATAACTTCCCCTTCATTGCCATTTTGGCTATTTCCTCAAACAACATATTATCTAGCTCTTCTGCTTGTCCACGGGGTCTATAGATCACACCTACATGAGCTACTGTATGATTGCCAAATGATAGCGTAACCCAAACTGACTCTATGTTCACCTCGCTCACTTTTATTTGGTTCGTTTTTATGTTGTTTTTCACATACAGGGAGGAGTTCTTCCTTTCCTACCTTCTCTGTCTTTTCTACATAAAGAGTACCCCGGTATTGTTATGTCCCAGTTATTTTTCTCACTGAACCATGTCTCAGTAACCGCCACGAAATCTACTTTTTCAGCTGCCATCATTGCCTCCAGTTCATTGATTCTATTGACTAAACTGCGAGCATTTATAGACATGACTCTGAGCTTGTCATTTTTTACCCCGCATGTTGCTTGCACCCTCCGATTTAGTTTTGGGGGACAATCGGGCAGATTGTTTTTCACCCTTTTGTCCCCCCTCCTAGTTTACATATTCCTTTGTGAAACCTTTGAACTTCTCACTGAGAACATATGTTCCCCTATGAGTAAGATGCAAACCATCTTTTTTATGCAGTTCCTTTCTGCTCCAATTAGAGCTATCATGAGACACAAAGCCAAATCCTTGCTCCCGACACCATTCCCGAAGCCACAAATTAAATTCCCTATTGCACATCTGCCTATCCTGAATGTTATGCACATGCAGAACTTCAGAGAATGACACAGTGGACGCAATCTGTTTGATTTCACCTCTAAGAACACAAAAATCTTCCTTAATCTCAGAAACCTCATTGCTAGCCAAGTCATTTGTCCCTAGATGGACTAGAACGTCCACTTCCCCTTGCTGCTTTGCTTGTTTGACAATATTGAGAATACGTGTCTTGTCTCTACGAGCAGTAGCCCCAGGAAAACATCTCACCAAACCACTACTCTCCAGCTCAACACCTCTTATGATAGAATCACCCAGCAACAATTGCCTTCTATCAAGTCCCACCTTTTCCTTTTTGTCCTTGGTTGCAGTCCTGCATACCTTAGGCATAGGGGCTGGTGGTTCCTCAACTATGGTGTCTGAGCCTACGTCCGTCTTACCACTACACTCTGAAACTGCCTCAAAAGAATTAAGAAGAGCCACAGACTGTGGGACATGCCTTCTATCCACAACTCTATCTGCCGCTCCTAGGAGGCCTCTGTGGCAGTGGCTTTGTAACAGTCATAGCCTGAGTTTGTCTAACAGATAATTTACAAATCTCAGACTTCAAACAGGCAATTGCCTGCTGCAATAAAGAGAACTGCCTACATATCAGGCACACTCCAAACCTCCAAAAATTGGATCTAAAAACAAATGCATGACAGCTCTTACACTGGACCAAGCCTGCCATTATAAAAGAATGGATTTAAAACCAGCAAATCTTACCTTTTTGTAGGTTTTCTACCTCTGGTCTAACCTCAGACTACCTCCAGAGTATCTCCAGAATATCTCTAAGTGCTCACTTGGAAGGCTTGCACTTAGAAGGCTTCACAAGCTCAGGTTTCAATTAGTTTTAGTCACTAAAATTTAGGATTATTCAAAGAGAACTGCAATGTGCAATTTCGGGGCCATTCTGCTATTCAAAAAGCTGTCCGTTCAAAAAATATTGGTGAATTGCCAGCGAAATACGGCGATCTTCATTGGCTGTGAAATCCCCATAGAGAAGTAATGGTTAATCTATCGAGAGAACATCAAACAGCAGATATTTTCGGTGGTTCATTAGACAGATTTAAACAGGTGAATCCCACAGGATTCAATTTTAAAAATTCCCTGTTTTTATTAAATTCAACCGTTTATTCTTTTCATTTGCAGCAAAAAGTCTCTTTATTTATTTTTTAGGATTTTTAGGCATTTTTTGGGATGTTTTCTCACAATTTTTCCCCCCTATTTTTTTAAATGATGTTTTTGTTTAGGTTTTTTTTCTATAAAAGACCTTTTTATTATTATTCATAGGACCGTATAAATTATTCCAGGCATTTTCTTGCAGTACTTTTTTTTGCGAATGCCTTTTAAATATTGCATTTGTTTTTTTACCCCCTTCGGGGGCTGGTCAGCATTTTCCCGTGGCTGTTCGGCAGGTTGTCGGCTTTTTTCTGAACAATTTTACGGTTTTGCAGCAGATTGTCGAATGTTTTGGTGTTTTTTTGTATCCATTTGGCTTTTTTTTGCAGTTTGATGGATCGATCCGGTGATTTTTCGGTTGTTTTTCAGATTGATTTGTTGGTTTTGTGGTTATTTCGAGTTGTTCTACAGGTCAATTTGCCGCACTTTGGGATCCCAGGGGTGAGTGCTGAATTAACTGCAGGGTCAGTAAATCGAACTAGCCGAAGTGTGGCGAACGAGAAAGCACCGAAATGTCGGTGACATTTCGGTGCTCTCTGAATAACCCTGATAGACTTTGAGGAAAATTAATAGTCAACGAAATTAACAAAGCATAGAATAATTTTATTTTATTTTTCATTAGAAACTTGTTTGTTTTATCGTCTTGCTGCTTTGTGTTTTATGTGTAATTACACAAAGTGAGTAGATATAGATTTGAGGATCCTAAAACTTTTTTGTCAAGAATAATTGTGCTGATCATCTTCTAAATACAATATAAAGCCAAGGAGTAATGCTAACAGAATAAAAAACAAAATGCAAGAAGATGGAAACAAAAGTTGCAGGGCTCAGCCCTGATTAAATGAGCTTTTCTCTGTGGGTACAGTTTAAACTTGAAAAGAATTAAGCTGCTGTATCGCACAATCCAGAAGTCTTACAGCAATGTCATGAAATATTCAGTGGTATTATTGAATTTCCGTAGGATATGTAAATTACAACTTTAATTTTGTAAAGTTATAATAGTGTCCTCTAAAAAAAAGAAATCAAATTTTTTTGGCTTATGATCATGTCAACTTTTTAATTCGGGTATAAAAGAAGACAAAAATAGGTATAACTTTGCATAACTTCAATAATGTACGTACGTTTGTCACAGATGCTTAGTAGCATGTAGGACTTTTTTGAAGGCCTGAAGCACCTAAGGCATAGGGCCCTTAAGTTGTCTCTGATGCCAGGACGCAGGGAGGATTTTTCTAGAAGTGTTACAGCGCGTGTGGAGGTTTGTGCGGGAGTGGTATGGGAGGAGTCACCAGGAGGGTACTTAAGGCGCGTGTGGAGACGCTCTGCGTGCCTTTTTCTCTTGAGGTAGAGCTGGAAAAATCCCCACCCTCCCACCCTGTTTTATTTAGTTACGGGTTGGGTTGGTTTTTTAGTTAGAGTATTAGTTTTGTTGGGCTCCTTTTGTCACGGCGGGGGCTTGTAGGCAGTGCTGGGTAGGGGTTCCCTTTATTTAGGCTAATTTTGGTCAGGTGGTTGGGAGTTGGGAGGTTTTTGTGGTTGGTTGGTTTGGAGGTGTGTGGTGGTTGTGGGGGAGTCCTCTTTCAGCACTGGGTTATTGTATTATTTTGTTATGGGAATTTTTATGTCATGATGATGGGTTTATTGTGTGGAGTTTTTAGCAGTGGCCTGTACATATAATAAATATATATATTATTCCACAGTTATGTGTTGTGTATTTTTGAGTATTTACTGTCTCTCTGCATATGACTCGGTCATCAGTAGGTGACTTATTAACCTTTTCACTAAAAAGTTGTTTTCCATAAATTCACTGCCGTAACCCAGTAGCTTTATGGAAAACAGATTTGCATAATACATACATTGAAACTGTGATTGAAAATAACAAAAGCAGATTTTAAACTGCATGCTTTACTGGACAGGCAGATGACGCTATCTATGCAAAAATAATAAATGTGGTCCGGCGCTTCTTTTTAACAGTATATTATACCTCCAATGCCGCTCTCACTAATAGGGAGTGGTATACAACACCTTCCTTACACATATCAAAGATAAAAGAAAATAGTGGAGCGCATAAACTCTCAACCCAGTTAGTGGCTAAATAGAGTTTTTTTTTTAAATTCAATAGATTTTTATTAAGGGAGAATAAACAATACAGAAAAGAGGAAATACAGTAGAGTCTCGTGTCAGATACGTTGCATACGCGAGACCCGTCATCAAATTATGTATAACAGCGAACATTTCAAACTACTCCCTCAATTATTCTTTAGTTTAAAGAGCAATGCGCCGACGAGACTGCAACATCTAATGTTGAAAGATAAAGACCGTGAGAGAAGCATCAAAAAAATAATAATAAAGAGAAACATCCGTTGCTTGGCGTACTGTCATTAAGGAAGGAAAAACCTCACATAGATGCCACAAAGAGGTACTAAAGGGAAAAGAAGAAGAAAAGGAAGGAGGAAAGGAAAACAGGGGAGGGGAGAGGGGGTAAGACCGCGGGCCCAACCTCGCCGGACCTTCGTCTAACCTGAGAAAGCAATGCGAGCAGAGGCTAGGGAGACAAACGCCACCAGCCATGGTGACCAAACCGTCTCAAAGTGGGCCATTCTGTCGAGAACCACTGCCGTCAGGCGTTCCATCGTAATCATGTGCCAAATTTTGGCCTCTATCAGCTGGCGCGGGGGAGGGGGGCCTTTCCAGGTCTTAGCCAAACAGATGCGTACCGCAGCACACACCCTAGAGACCAGAGAATGCTCGCCGCGTGTAAGGCGTGCCTCGGAGTGCGGACGGTTAAGGAGTGCTGTCCAGGGGTCCGGACATAAGTGTATCCCTAGTGCCCTGCTCAAATCACCAAACACCTCCATCCAAATAGTCCTGACCATGCCACAGTCCCACCATGCATGCAGATATGTCCCCTCTTTGCCTCATCCCCGGAAGCAAGTCGACGGCATCCCCGGGTACATCTTTGCGAGGCGCCGCGGGTAGATATACCACCTCACCATGACCTTGTAACAGTTCTCACGAACCGCGGTGCAGATTGTGACCCGGGAGGTCCTGTCAATAATGTCTGCCCACTCATCGCCCTCCAGAGAGCTCCCTAGATCATCTTCCCACCGTGTAACGTAAGGCGCCTCCTGCGGAAAGGTCGCATCAAGAATGTGAGAATAAAGCGAGGATATCAAGCCGCGCCCTCTATTCTTCCGACGACAGCAGGTCTCGTAGAGGGTCAGTCTGCGGTCCGTCATCTCTCTAAGAGTTCCCCTGACTAAATGTAGTAGTTGAAGGGCTCTAAATGTCTCCGAGGGGGGTAGCGCTTTCGACTCCCTTAGATAGCCAAGGGTGACCGGGCGACCCTGCAAAGTCAGATCGCGCAGCTCTGTGATATCAGATCTGAGCCACCAACTGAACACCCTAGGAGGGTTACCCTCTGGGAACTTCAGATTGTAGAATAAAGATTGGAGGCTCGAACCCGGAGGGGACAGACCATCTCCATCTCTATAGAGGTTCCAAAGGCGCAGTGAATGCTGCAGCGTGGGGCTATTGTGGAGTGTCCGGTGAGTGGCTTTAGGGGCCCATTGAAGCGTGCGCAATAGTTGTGGTCCCCCCTAAATAGAGGTTTTTAAACATGCAGCGCTTCACCTCAAACCCGTGAAGAAACAAACAGAAACACCTCTAATAATACTTATCTCAGTATTAGTTCCTTTCACTGCTTCTTATTCTATACCTTGAAAAAATAGGAACATAACACTCCTCATTGCGTAATATATCAGTAAATAAATTTCCCACTTGTAATTCCCCCCCTTTAATTCCGAACTCACTCTTTCCAGAGCACAATTAGATATATAGGGATAGCTCTGTGAGTTTCGCCTTGCCCGCTTTTCATTCAGGATGGGGCCCTCCTTCTTCCAATTTGGAACAATTCTCCCAGACCATGTATGGAAGATAAATTACACAGTGCAGAACATCCTTCCTTTTTTGAACACACTCCAAATTTATTTATTTATATATTACGCAATGAGGAGTGTTTTGTTCCTATTTTTTCAAGGTATAGAATAAGAATCAGTGAAAGGAACTAATACTGAGATAAGTATTATTAGAGGTGTTTCTGTTTCTTCACGGGTTTGAGGTGAAGCACTGCATGTTTAAAAACCTCTATTTAGCCATTAAGTGGGTTGAGAGTTTATGCGCTCCACTATTTTCTTTTATGTTTGAGATGGCGCCATCTGCTGGCCAAATACCACTACTATATCTCCACAGACTGGGAACAGCTTTGGCTCATTTTGCAATTTAGGAAGCTATTGAACATTCTTCAAGTGTAATAGTATTTGGGAACAATGGAATTAGAGCGTCTTTCAGAAGCAATAACATTTTAGGGTTAAAGTCACTTTTAGGGTTAGAGTTACATTTAGGATTGGGGTTAGCATTACGGTTAGTATTAGGATAAGGGTTTGTAATAAGACATAGGTTACTATTTGTGCTTGTTTTAGAGTCAGGTTTATAATAACCTTTGGGTTACTGTTGGTATTGAGTTTTGTATTTATGCTTATAAGCATAATATGCTTATGGCGACATTTAGGCTAATGTCAGACAAACGCAGTCTGAGCGCACTTTGCGTGTGTGCATAACGGACAGACGTATTGAAGGAAGATATTGTAGACACCACACAGTCTGTGTTTTTTTGACGGACGTAGAAAAAAAAGGGAACTATGGGAAATAAAATTAATATGAAAAATGATAAAAATTTGAAAAGGATATGAAAAGCCATTTTGTGCGTCAAGGTACTGGACGTCGCAAATGCGCTATGTCTGACACTCCTCATCACTCACGCAGAACGCTACGCGGACGTGGCGCACTCTGCGCATCCGTCTAGCGGTTTTACGTTCTTGCCTAACTTGCGTCCATTTGCCACGTGCGTTGTGCGTGCGTAGTTCGGTGCGCACGTACATTGTGTGTGGGTCTCTATTGCTCATGATCTAGGCTACGACAGACATTAAACTGCGGGGCAACAAGGACGTGATGACTGCGTTCGTCTGACATTAGCCTTAGAGTCATCTTCAATAGTTTTAGAAAAACTCTAATTTGCTTGCTGCTGAAAATTAACGATTGCGGCAAAAAAAGGAAAATACTCTGAAAGTGTCTGGATTGGATTGTCTTTATTTCGGTGATTAACCCCTTTACTACTGAGATTGAGATATCTCAGGCTTCAAAGGCACCATCTGGTGCCCCGATATTGAGATATATTGATCTGCTGATCTGCAGCCCAAAAGCAAATAAAATTTGTTTGCTGCAAACAAACTTTGTTTTGGTTTTGGGCTGCAGGAGGTGCCCCCAAAGTTTTAGCCCTGTGGGCATAATGCCCAAAGAGCTAAAACTGTAAAATCAGCTGCTGATGCCGTGAAATATTGGGCTTTTAGCAGCTGATGCAGGGGGAAAAAATAGACCTGCTGCTCAAACCTCTGTAACTCAATTTGGCAGTAGGTGATGCCATCTACTGGCCATGTAGGTTATTTACAGTAATAGCTATTTATTTTACAAAAACCACTGGTTTCTGAATGTCATATTGGAAAATCACTTGGTAGGGGTTAAATCATCATGCCATTATTTTCTGAATTCCCTAGGTGGCATTCGGCGCATTCGGCTGATATTAAACTGGTAGTAACCTGCTTTTAGCAATGATATATCTGGGACACAAATAAGACAGATGTATTAGTATAATTCAGATGTGCACAATATATTCAAGTATTTTTATTAATGGGGCATGGGGTTGCTATATAAAAATATTATATTTATTTTTCAGGAATTTAATCAATTTTCCCCTAAATCTTGTGACAAACTCCCACTCTACTCTGCAAGGTATATCACGTGTGCTGGAATGAAATGACACAAATGAAGGAATGCCTTTAAAACAAATGGAGGTTGATGATTTAGCACAAAGTAATAACGCAGTATTGATCCCACGCATTAACATTCATCCTTTGTCATTTCATAAAATGCAGTCGTATTCATGTTTCCTCCTAGAAAGCAGATAGCCCATCCCAGGAAAGATAAAACCATTAAAGGAATCCAATCCTTATTGTTCTCAGGCAGTTTTCAAAACTGTGGATGGCTATAGCTGAAAAACCACACTATAGGGTTATTCACAAAGTTCCGAACTTGCCCCAAAAATGCACCGAACAGTGTATTTCCCTGTTACAGTGCAATTTTGTGGCCATTTGGCTATTCACAAAGCAGGCAGTTTGCCACATTTTGTCGAATTGCCAGCAAATTACAGTGCCTGTTCGATGGTAGTGAAATCCACATAGAGAAGCAATTGTTAATCTATTCAGAGACACTGAACAGCAGTGAAATGTCAATGAAATGCGCTGATGATGTTCGGTGGTTTCATTCGGCAGGTTTAATCAGGCAAATCCCATAGGTTTCAATGCTAAAAATACTCCTGTTTTTATTCAGTATCTATTAAACCGTTTATTCTTTTAATTTGCAGCAAAAAGTCTCTTTATTTATTTTTTTAAAGATTGTTCTGGCATTTTTGGGGATTTTTTCACCAAAATGTTTTCTTCCGATTTTTAAATAGCGGTATTTTTTTTCCTATAACAGACTTTTTTATTATTATTCATAGGACCTTATATGTTGATTCCAGACATTTTTGTCCAGTAGTTTTTTTTGCAAACACCGTTTCAAAATTGACACTTTCAATCGTTTTGTGTTTTTGTTTTTTTTACACGGCAGATCGTCGGCATTTGAGGACGCGTTCGATGGGTTTGCAGGGTCAGGGAATGAATTCCGGTGGAATTTCAGAGCTCTGTGAATAACCCTGTATGTCAAATTAGTAAAATAAATAAACAATAGTTTCTTTCAGAAAACATTAAAAAAAATCATTAATAAACATATATGTTGCATTTGTCTTATCTCGCTTTAAAAATTCAAATTTTCCCTTCTGATCACAACCATAATCAGGCTTACTAAAACTAAATTGCCTAGTAAAGCATCTCCAAAAATGAAGATCAAAGTTCAACTCTGCAAGTTATCACGTGTGCTGGAATGAAATGACACAAATGAAGGAATGCCTTTAAAACAGATGGAGGTTGATGATTTAGCACAAAGTAATAACGTAGTATTGATCCCACGCATTAACATTCATCCTTTGTCATTTCACAATACAATATGGGCTCTATTACGCTCTTTGCGTAAAACGTGGGCGCAAGGGAGGAAAAACTGCGACCGCATTTTTTTTTTTATATTTGAAGGTATCCCACAACCAAACGTTGTTGTGGTGAGGGGTCATTGTTTCTAGCAGCTTTATTGGTGTTTTTATTAGCGATGTGCGTTTCGGGTTTCGGAATTTTGGAAATTTCACGAAATTTCCCGATTCGTGTTTTCGAATGCGGCCGATTTTCAGAAAATTTTTAGATCCGAAAACGGCAGATCCGAAAAGTTTTCCGAGCCGAAACGAAATATTTTCGGAATTTTCGAATGGACTTGAAATGTGTCAAATCGAAATTTATTGCTTTGAAACGAGGAAAATAGACGTTCCGAAAAAAACGAAAATTTCCGAAATCACGAAAAGTCGATACAAAAAACGAACTAAGTGACACGAAAATACGAAAAATGGTCGATATTCCGGAAACATCTACAATTCCGAAAAACGAAAATTTCCGAAATCACGAAAAGTCGATACAAAAAACGAGCTAAGTGACACGAAAATACAAAAAATGGTCGATATTCCGAAAAAAAAATGTACACGAAAAGCGAGTCGAGCCGAACCGAATCGAAACAGAAATCGGTCGAAACGAGCCGAATCGAAAAGTTTGAAAATCCGAAAAATCGAATCGAATCGCACCGAAAAAAAAATCGGTGCACAAGCCTAGTTTTTATGGTCCAGCTTGTGATATCCTGGTCCTGATGCCTTCAATTTATTTTTTTCTTATATTCTTGAGGCTAGCAAGGTTTTTCATTTATTTCAGTACCTGTCTAGTATTAAATTATTTATTCAGAACACAGATACCAGGGTTATTTTAGGGATAGACAAGAAATCAATGAGGAGCAGGAGATACAATAGGGCATTTGGCTGGCTCCCTTCCTCAGTATGTCTGATTCTTGATCCTTCTTCAACCCCTACCTCTGGTTCATTGGTCTCTACAGACAGGCCCTGGCACTTTTCCCCTGCCCTATGAATCCTTCCTGGTAAAATACTTTATAAATAAATAAATAGCTTGTTCACTAATTGATTGCACTATGCATATATGGACTATGGGGGTTCTCTTTTTCCTTGCCAAGCTTCAGTGACTAAATATTTGAAGGTATCCCACTGTCACAGGCAGGTACCGGGGTGGCACCGGGATGGCAAGATTCTGATCCCAGGATGCTTCGAGGCACCACTCCAGGGATATAAGCGAGCGGTGAGTTGCAGGAACACAAATGGTGGTTTGGAGCAGAGGGGCAGGACACGTAGAGTGATTGAAAATGGAGAAACAGGAAAGATGGGAAATTGGATATACTGGATACTGCGGGGAAGGACTGTAAAAACGGTAAGTTTCAGGATTCAAGGTTTTCAGGCTAATACAGGGGAGCCCCAACATACACATCCTCTCTCTCTGGACATAGATTAGACAATACTGGAACAATATGGAGAGGGGGGCAATGCCCTTTATTTTGGAAGGTCAGGTGGGGTAGTGTTTCACTATCAGGGTTATTCAGAGAAATCCAAATGGCTGCTGAAAGGTAACCGAACGCTGAAAATCAGTGTTCGGTTACCTTTCTTGGCTATTCAGACAGCAGGCAATTCGCCAAATGTTGGCGAATTGCCTGCACATACGGTGGCTGTTCGGTGCCTGTAAGAGGGCAGTGAATCCCCATAGAGAAGCAATGCTTCAGCTATTCAGAGAGCAAAACCCAGCAGTGAAAAGTTGTCGAATTGCCCTGTCATTCGGTGGTTTCATTCGGCAGGTTTATTCAGGCAAATCCCATAGGCTTCACTGTTAAAAATATTCCCGTTTTAATTCAATATCTAATAAACCATTCATTATAAAATTCTGCAGTAAAAAGTCTCTTTATTAGATTTTTTAGGCATTTTTTTGCAATTTTTTTTCCGTTTTCTTTTTTAAATCGTTTTTTCTCTTTTCTGTAACAGCCCTTTTTATTATCATTCATTGGATCTTATGTGTAAATTTCAGACATTTTCGCTCAGTAGTTTATTTGCAAACAGCGTTTCACTTTTCAAACATTCAAGCGTACCGGGTTTTTTTTTCTTCACCTCCTTCGTCTGCGGTGTCAGCTTTTTCTGGCGGCTGCTCTGCACTGTGATCGACTCCTGCTCGGGTTTCTCCGGCTGGTTAATCCAGATGTTTTTGCATGTTTCTGTGTGCATTTGCCTTCGTTTTGCGGTGAGTTTTCTGCAGGTTTGCAGCGACCTTTCCTGCATTACGGTGGCCCTGTGGTTCTTGCTGAATACACCGCAGGGTCGCCAAATGGGATCGCCAAATCGTACCGAATTGAAGAGAACGAAAAGTCAACGAACGTGCGGTGGCTTTTCGATTCTCTTAGAATAACCCTGTATGTGTTTCACTTTTAACCATTTGTGTGCAGGAATCTCAGTGCTGGTTCTGAGATGAGCAAGGCTTGAAGGGGGCTGCCAACGTACAGTTCAGGCACTTGACACCCACAACCATTGTTGTTCATTATGTTATGTGTGTCTTTTTGTATTTAATATTTTTTTTCTGTATTTTTATACCTAACCCAGCTCAGTTTGTTGGATTTTTGTCCAAGTGAGTCCCTTTCACTCTTTGTTCAATTTTTCAACTTTTAATGGAGTTTTGTGTGGTTAATGTAGTTTCTAATCTGTTTGCTACTCTCATGGAGGCGGCCATGTATTTTGCTTCCTCTCTTTCATGGGAGGGATTAAACACTTTAGCTGTGTGATTGAATGACAACTCAGCCTGGGATGACTCAGAGGGAGGGGGTGTAAAACTATCAGGGATGCTTGTAATATTAACTCTGAAGGGCTGAAAAGGTTCCCTCCCTCCATCATCCCACTGTTTAGCTGCAGTGCAAAACATTCATGCACAGATAAAACATGTATGTTTATATACACCCTTTCCCCCAAAAAACTATACTAGCTGACACCTGCAGGGGGGGTTCACAGGACTGTAGGGAATGAAAACAGTTGAAACTTACCAAACACCCATGCATCTCTATCTGTTCAGAGGATTTTGAGTCATTTACAAATGCTCTGAGTCTGTACAGATTTTTAGTTCAGCTCTAGGAGTGGAGTATTCTTCTGTTGTGCATGCCATAAATCACAGGGAAACACAACATGCGGCATGCCGCAGCACTGCGAGCAAGCAGGAAGTTCAGGGACATTTCTTTTCAATCTCTTTTTGAAAAAACTATCCATTTATTTTATTGGCATGGCTGGATCTGGTGATCGAAATTGAAAATAAGATTCCATTTCTTTAAAAAAATATTGTAAATTTAAAAATAATAACTTACAGCATCTATTCGATTGTATAAATCAATGATAGTTAATCTTGGCACCTCAGATTTTTTTAAACTAATACCATGATGCTTAGTCACCTATTAGGCTGACTGAGCATCATGGGACAAGTAGTTCAGAAACATCTGGGGTTCCAAGGCTCACTATCACTGATTTATACAATCGAATTACACTATCAAAATGTAAAACCCAAGAATGGAGATGATTATTGCAAGAAGTATGTAACAAAGATATACAGGGTTATTCAAAGAGCTCAAAATTGCTGGCGAAAGGTAACCGAACGCTGAAATTCAGCGTTCGGTTACCTTTCCTGGCCATTCGGCTATTCAGAGAGCAGGCAGTTCGCCAAATGTTGGCGAATTGCCTGCACATACGATGCCTGTTCGGTGCCTGTTCGAGGGCAGTGAAATCCCCATAGAGAAGCAATGCTTCGGCTATTCAGAGAACAGAAACCAGCAGTGAAAAGTTGCCGAAATGCCCTGCCATTCGGTGGCTTCATTTGACAGGTTTATTCAGGCGATTCCCATAGGCTTCAATGTTAAAAATATTCCCGTTTTAATCCAATATCTAATAAACCGTTGATTATAATATTCTGCAGTAAAAAGTCTCTTTATTTATAGATTTTTTAGGATCTTTTAAGCATTTTTGGTTTTTCTTTTGCAAACATATTTTTTCCGTTTTCTTTTTAAATTTTTTTTCTTTTTTCTGTAACAGCTCTTTTTATTATCATTCATTGGATCTTATATGTAATTTTCAGACATTTTCGTTCTGTAGTTTCTTTGCAAACAGCATTTCACTTTTCAAACATTCAAGCGCACTGTTTTTTTCACTCCAGTCATCTGTGGTGTCGGGTTTTTCCGGTGGCTGCTCTGCGCTGTGATCGGCTCCTGCTCGGTTTTCTCCGGCGTGTTTGGCGTGGTTAATCCAGATGTTTTTGCCGGTTTCGGTGTGCATTCGCCTGGGTTTTGCCGTGAGTGTTTGGCAGGTTTGCGGCGGCTTTTCCCTGCACTACGACGGCTCTGTGGTGCTTGCTGAATACACTGCAGGATCGCCGAAATGGGATCGCCAAATCGTACCGAATTGAAGAGAACGAAAAGTCATCGAACGTGCGGTGGCTTTTCGATTCTCTTTGAATAACCCTGATAGTTAACAATGCTACAAAAATGGAATAATACGTTATAAATGAAACCAGAGGAGAGACATGGAATTAGAATCATATTCTTTTAGCTTTTGTATTATGAAACCAGATAAACATATTTGGAGAAAGCTGTGAATTCCGTGAAATGGTGTTTAAATCCTAAAAGAAGTATAATTAGTTTTCTGAAAAAAAATAATATTTTGTTCTACGTGAAGAGGTTTATCACGGATACCAGTGGGTAATTGTTAAGGAATAATTAAGTCTTTGGAAAATTATATGTATTCATTAATTGTAGACATGGGAAGGAGACTGTATTAATTTATGTTAAGCACAAAGCGGATTAATAGCAAAAAATGTTTATTATGAGTATATATTACAGTGCTCCAAGGGTGTAAATGGATAATTGGGCTATTTTAAGAAATTAGAACTCTAATGTGTTACAGTCATCCTAAAGACAATCAGGGCACTGTGCTCTTAAATATCCTTAAATACCCCTACCAGACTGTAAACTTAGCAACATGAATATTAATATGCTAATGCGCTTATAATCAGTCATCCTGCTAAAACACATTAACTGTAGACAAGTGCAGGGTATGCCTGGAAAAGCTTTATTATATTGTAATTATTTTAACAAGGCACTTTAATAATCCTACTTATTTTAGATAATGTCCACTCTTTAAAAAAGAAATGTCAAAGTGGAACTAAAATAGACCCGTGCTATATAAAGTAAAAAAAAAAAAAAAAATGGCGTTACAAAACAAACCAGGATATTTAAAGTCCCAAACAAATTATACATTATATATCAAATTACTTTTAAAGTATGATTTGAAGTCTTAGGTTGAAATTCACTAAAGATCTTCTGAGCAGGTAGAGGCGAGGGTGGCCACTGGCCATCCACTCAGGGCATCTCAGGAGCCTGTAGGCACAGAAATGTGGAGCACCCCTACCCCCTCCAAACACTAAATAAGGAACATGCCAAAATGACTTTTTACATTTCCGTTTTGCAGCAAACTAAATATATATATATATTTAAAAAAAATTTAAAAAAAAAAACATTTTAAAAAACTGAACCAGTTTTCTCTGCACTCAAATTAAAAGAAGGGTCAGAATCTGTTGTCCTAGTTGAGTTAGTGCAGCAGCATAGTTTGTTTTATATGTAATAGCATATATTGCCTCTGCCGTAGAACAGAATTTTTATTTTTTATTTTTCCACATTACATGGTCGTGTTTGGTATCATTGTAAAGTCCAGACTCTGACCTTTCCATTGACACCTCTCTTAACCAGGTACAGTGTACAATTCAGAGATGAAGGGTTTCAAAGTCCCCCTGTCTCTCTGCAGTGCCATGGTCTAGGTCAGGGGTGGGAAATTACGGCCCTCCAGATGTTTTAAAATTACATTTCCTAACCTAATGAGCAGCCGAGCATCACAGGAAATGTAGTTTCAAAACATCTGGAGGGCCGTAATTGCCCACCCCTGGTCTAGGTTGTTGATGAAACACTACTTTGCATCATCAGCTCCACACTTGGTAAGTCACTGTTGACTTTATAATTGTAAACGGAATTATAGTGCTGTGTTAGAAAAAAAAGAAAAGAATATTATTTCATTTGTTCTTTTATTTTTACATTAATCTAGCCTGGTTATATTTGGAATCACTGGAAAGGTCATAATCGTCCCTCTAGCCCTTAGTGCTCTAGAAACACAATGGTCTAAAAACCTGCAAAAAAAATATTTTCATTGTTTTTACAAAGCAAGGTGCCCCCTTGTGGCAGGCACATGCCTACTCTGCGTAGTTATAAATACGGCCCTGCATCCACTTCGGTAGATTGGAAAAGTTCCATGACGAGTGGAGGTCATGAATGCCATACAAACCTGGGGCTCTATTCTAACCCTGGTGTAAACTTAAGCAACGCTATGGTAAACTTCCCAGAGTCTTTAAAGTCTATGTATTTTCTAGGTTTACCACAGCTCTGAGGTTTGCACCAGGGTTGGAATATAGTCCATGATGCATATGTCCGACCTTGTACAGTATCATGCCCCATGTCTGCAACATCCTCTTTTGAACCCGTGGCAGCACTTTTCCAGTACTGCCCCTCTTCTGAACCACCATTGGTGACCATAACACAAACAGTTAACCACTACCACATGACATTCACTTACTTGAATGAAGGGCTACTGTCTACTGTCACGTTCCACGCTGGACTTACCCGGCGCCTGGCAGCATTATCTTCGCTGCTCGCTGGCCGGGTGCCAAATATAGAGAATTGCGACGGTCACATGGGACGCCAGGGGCGGAGCCCGGCACAATGATGCAACACCGCCGGGTCTAAAACCACTAGCAATCTATCTTCTCATTGCCCTGATGTTGTTTCTCATCTCCTCTCAGTGTTGCATTACTGTATACATATTTCCTGACATACTCTCTGGTGATACTGACCCCTGGCAAATGGCTGACATAATCTCTGGTGATACTGACCCCTGGCAAACGGCTGACATACTCTCTGGTAATACTGACCCCTGGCTTACAATTGAAATATTCTCTGAATCCCTTTTTATATCATTGGGTACTCGGTTAATGTATACAAGCATAGGGTATAGTACGCTTACCGACCATTCTAAGGATCGGAGGATTAGGATAGACGTGCTGCGTATAAGGATTGGATCCCTAGTTCTTGGAGGAAACGTGCCAGCTACGCCCCCAGATCTCCAACGCTTCATCATTGTTGCTAAAACCCTCAGAGTGAAGTTTTGTTTACTGCTGCTCTGATACCCCAGCCTGATCATATACCATATTCCACCTACCCGTTCCTGCATATCACCAGTATACTCCCAGCAAGCACTCACCATACCTTCTGATTCCTGCACCAGCAACCACCTTTCCCATTATCTGAAATATCCAGCCTAGTCAGTCTCTATCTACTTACTCTCCTCCACCCATACCTATCTGTGAGTGCAGACCACTGCACCCTGGGCTCATATTCCCCTCACCCCGGTAACATCCCTGTCACATTGACTGTGGTTGTTCTCTTTGTATTTATTCACCGGGCCTCCACCCATGCCTGTCACTTATATTGTCATGTCACTGTTTGTTATTCTCCTCCTTCCTGCCCCCACCATTTGTAACCACCCCTTTTTTTCCCCACATTCCATCCTACTACGATAAGATTATGATGTTCGTGGTCCCTGGTTTTCTTGTATTCTTTCTATAGCCTGATGTTGTTACAATGTTTTTAAGTCTCTCATGGTTGGTTTATTTCCAAATTGCAAACTAAAATAAAGAAATATAAAAAAGAGTGAGGCAGTGAGACCTAATGTCCATTAGAACAATGAAATAGGGGAGTCGTATGCAAATTTAAAACACTCAAGTACTAGAGCATTTTCTGTTTTGACTGAAAGAATCCTTCAGTAAAGTGTAAGGCTGGGGTCAGACGAGCGTAGTGTTCACGTCCGTGATTGCGCCTAAAAGTACGTCCGTGATAGCATGACAGAAAGCCCATTGGAGCCTGACACATGAAGTACGTCCACACTGAACTGCGGACGCACAACAACCGCGGCCCACGGACGCAAGGCAGGCAAGAACGTACATCCCCTAGAACGGCCGCACAAAGTGCGCTGCGTCCGCAACGTCTGCATAGCTTTGTGTGTGAGTGATGGAACTTGGTCAGACGGACTGCATTTATACGTCCAGCATTTTTCACGGACAAAATGGTTTTGCTTTTTAATTTATTTTCCCTCCTACATCCGTCAAAATATACGTCAGTGAATAAACGGACTGTGTGGCCACTACTGTGTCTTCCGTACTGACGTACGTCCGTGTGCACGGACGTACAGTCCGTAGAAATCACGCTCGTCTGACCCTAGCCTTATATTTAGTAAGAATCTCTATGGCAGTGGTTCCCAAACGCGGTCCTCAAGTACCCCTAACAGGTCAGATTTTCCAGATAGCTCAAGCACAGCACAGGTGATATGATTTGCTGCTCAGTGATTGCAGGATTCAGTCTGCATTTCCCCAAGGAAATCCTTAAAATCTGACCTACTAGGGGTACTTGAGGACCGCAGTTGGGAATGGGAACCACTGCTCTATGGCAATCCAAGATGCCTCATCTACCTGGAAGGGTGTAGCATCTCCTAATTTGTGAGACTTCTGAGTTGTTGTTGTTGGGGGGGTTGCATCTCTTGATTTTTGAATATTTATATATTTGTATCAATTATTTTAAGACTGTTTGTTGTGGTTCAACTCCATTCTACCATTTAGCTGGGTCTGTATCACACCAGAGATCAAACCATCACACGTGTTCATGAAGTCTATAGTTATATAGGGAGAAAGCTTGCAAACCGAACTCAGTGCTGGGAATCTTAATGAATCTCACATTTCGTAACCCTAGAGATTCTCCTGAGAATTTACAGCTCAATCCTAGATCTAGCAGTAAGCTTTAGTGAAGCTTTTGATATAGAATATGAGCCTAAGTATAATATTTTTAGTAGGCACATAATTCTTTACCTTATTTAAGGAATTAAAAAGTCAAAAGGGTATAAGCTAAGAAAGATCTTTGTATTTTCAGCAAATCATCTTAAAGCAGGAGCTGATATCTAATTCTTCCCATCCGCTGCTTGGTACCCATCATTTAAATAGATATGTTTCTTATGCACCACATTTTGTAACTGCTATAGTTAAAATCTAATTTCCGTTTCTAAAAGTTGAATCAACTACTTTTAGCTTGACAAAGAGAACAAGAATGTCCCTGGGTGCACTCAATAAACATTTCTTTTTTTCTGTTTGGTTTTCAGGCAGTTGGAAATGTCCCATATTTGCTTTTCATTTTGTGTGCTATGTCGCCCATTTGGTTGTCAAAAGGACAGTACTGATGGTTCAAAAATGAGGCAAAAAAACATTAATGTAATAAAATACTACACAATCAAATTCAGAAAAAATCTGATAAACATATCACTGCAGAAGAAATGTTAAAGTGATACTACAGGGTTAAATAGGAGGAGAATGGAAATAGGTGTTAAACATTAGCACCTCCCATTTAAATCATTTAGGTGAAAAACATACCAATTATCCAACACCGATATCTCTCTAAGCTACTCTGGATGTAACATGATCACAGGTAGTAAGGGGCTAGAAGTTTGAGCTAACATCCTGTCAATCCAATAACTCCCAATGGTGTAAGACCATTGATGGGACTTGGTTTCCAAAAGTCTCAAAGCCCTGGAACCAGACCATAGGACTCAGGTTGTTGACAGGACTAGGTCTGTGCAGCTGGAGGGCTGAATCAGCTTTTCAAGAGTCCCCTTGCAGGCAGAGGGGTGACTAGAAACCTCAGGGACCAGGTGAGGGAATCCACCAAGGGACCCACACTCTACCTAGGCTAAAACATAATTTATTTATTTTTGACCCATTTATAACCACAATATCGACTCTAGACAATCAGTGTCCCATATTTTTCCAGGTTCACTATGACCACTTTACTGTGACCAGTCTATCCCATTTTTAATTTAATGTGAACTATGTATGTCTCACAGAGCACATGTGTGTGAGCATATCACAAAGCTCTACAGCAACAAAACCCACAATATGTGCATATGAACATATTACAGAGCTCCACAGAAATAAAACTCACAGTACTGTGCCATGCATACGATCGTATCACAGAGTTCCACAGCAATAAAACCCATAGTACGTGCATATGAACATATCACAGACCTCCACAGCAATAACACTAACATGCAGTGCGTATGAGGGTATCACAGAGCTCCCCAGCAATATAACTCACAGTAATGTGCGGTGCATACTAGTATATCATAGCACTCCACAGCAATAAAACTCAGAGTAATTTGCAATGTGTATGAGCGTATCACAGAGACCAAAAGTAAAACTCACAAATAAGCATAAAATAAAATATTATTATATAATTAAGATAAGTCTAAAAATGATTATATTAACATAATTTACATTAAAAAATATATATACTTGTTGCCTTTCCTAACTTTTTTTGCAGAGATAGGACTGAATTCCTCTTCATCCAATGGCCGTGTGGCCCAGGCGAGGTCCCAGCCCCAGGCCCAGACGAGACCCTGTGCGGCCCAGGCGAGGCTGATTGTGGGCCCCCCCAGACTCCAGGGCTCCGGTGCAGTGGCCCTGCAGTGGTGCAGTGTATTATTGCCTCTGCTTGGAGGAGTAAAAGGTGCAAGGTAGTTCCATGCAGTGTGGCGACTCAAACAAGTTTGTGTGGAGTGTTTAAGAACAAGTCATTTTCAAGAAAATGTTCCTCCTAGACATTTGGTAAAGAAGAGTGTTTGCCTTTATGGTAGCACTCAACTCTTGCATGATATTGTACCAAACAATGAAACTAACTGAGGTTATCCACAAAACGGAGGAGAAGTGCCAAAGAAATTCCAAATTTTAAGTCTAAAGCTTTTCTAGCTTTTTAGTGATTTAGACCAAACATTTGCAATTCCTGTGTGTCTTCTACAAAAGAAAATGTGGTTTCAACAAGCTTTGGAAAAGTACCTTGTGAATCTTTTGGAAACTGTATAAATATTTAATTACCTGTGCAAGTTCTCATTTATATGGGTGAGGTTCGGCGCCCTGCAGTCATTGTTGAATTCTGGAATGAACCCATAGTCTTTGTACAAAGCCTCCGCTCCTTTAGCTATTATTGCAACTCCATTTTGAACTCTTCTGTGAAGATTATCTTTCCATCCAGCAGTCAATACTGTGAAAAGTCCAACGGGTAAATGCTCCGGCATATAATCAGTGCCCCCTAAATTGGTTCCCACCATAAACCAAATATAGCCTGGACCAGTTAGACCAGCTTCACGGGCAGCTTTGAAAACACCATCAGCTTCTTCCCTTGAACAATAGAGTAGTCTGACTTGAACGGTTATTTCTCTCAACTGTCTTTTAAGTCTGGCACCATTGGGGTCGTCTGTAAGATTTAGGCTCAGGACGCCTCTGTTCTCCCAGCCAATAAAACTGCTGTCTGTTAGCAATTCAATGTAATCCACAAAATCCTCATAGCCAGGGAAATATGTTGTGATCACTGCAAATGCGGTCCAATCATATTCCTCTAAGACTTCAAAAATGACTTGTAGTTGTTGCTCAGTTGAGGCACCAAGCTGAAGAAAGGTGGAACCTTTTTCCTGTAAAGAAACAACAAAATGAAATCCTGAATATATATATATATTAAAATATAATATTTTACGTTTAGCATTAATGCAAGAATGTGTCAGTTTAATCATAGACATTTTTCACAATACAACAAGCTAATGTATTTAACCACTCATTTGAAGTACATTTCTTGCATACTGTCTGTTTAGTTTTGCTCCGTGTTAACCTAAGCTACTTGGATTCTGATTCCTTCCATTTCCCTGGACCTTGGCTTCATTTATGGCCAATCTTTTTGTATCCCTTGACCTTGTTTTTTTTTTACTTATTCTACTCTGTTGTGCTCAACCTAGGCCTGTTTGGACTCAACTCTTCTGTTTAGGAAATTAACCCAGCCATTATAAGGACTGTATACTTCTAGGTTCTATTGCAGGGTATTCTGCCATATTCCTAACACAAAGGCCCCTATTACATTCCTCGCGCATTTGGTTTTGCGTGCGCAAATGTGCATTTGCGCGAGGGGCAAAACTCTTTGCGCTGAATGTCGTATTACAATATTTGTGCAAACAATGCGCGTTATCGTTTAACGCGGATGGACCTTCGCGAGCGTGATGAACTGTGCTCGTCCTATACTTAACATTGTGAGCGCAAATTCGTTCGTGCGCTGGAACGCGGATGGTATTACAATCGATGTGCATCTTTTTCCGAACGACGTTTGCGCGCATAATTTTAACGTCTTTGAACAGTTGGTGGTAACTGCAAATCGGAACGTTCTGGCCAAAACGAAAAACACCAGCACGAAACAAAAAATACAGCACAGTACAGTTACACATTCTACACATACCCAAATAATAAAATTGCAAATTTGTGCGTGTTTTTTTTATTGCTGCAGCATGTATACTCAGATTTACTTTGACAGGCGCAAAAACTTATGTGAGTCAATTAAGGTAAATTGATGTCAATTAAGGTTCTTCATTCTAATTGGCTGAATCCAGCGAAAAAAACCAGTCCACACACAGATTTACATGCGCTACGTTACTGTGCGCGTATTACTCTTCGTTTTTTGTGCGTCGTTTTTACG
Organism: Leptobrachium leishanense; assembly: GCA_009667805.1. Lineage (NCBI taxonomy): Eukaryota > Metazoa > Chordata > Amphibia > Anura > Megophryidae > Leptobrachium > Leptobrachium leishanense. The sequence continues at coordinate 118,122,870 of CM019073.1, forward strand.
AATGTTATTTTCGGACGGATGAGAAAATGCGTTCAGATTAGAATACCACCGTTAATTTACGCTCGATAACGTCGGAGGATGCGCGCAAATAAATTTGCGCTGCGTAAACGAAATTGCGCGAAGAATGTAATAGGAGCCAAAGTCTATAATAGCATTAGGTAACACTATGAAAGGAGACAAATGGTTAATTTCCATTAACGTTTATATGCATTATTATTATTAGTAGTATTCTTTATTTATATAGCGCAACATATTTCGCAACGCTGAACAATGGGCACAATATAGACAGGGTTACAATATATTATATAGTTCTAGTATATCATTTGGTTTTTTTATGAATTGTACGGTCCACTATATTGTAGTTTTGATCTGTTCTCTTCTAAATTTACAATATACATTGGGGGTTCTTTTAGAGATCCGATGCACCCGGTAATTCTTGACCAACACTCTTTTCTTAAAATATATTTTCTCAGTATGGGCCATAGATTAAATCTGTAAAAAACAAACACTCATTTTAACCCCTTCACTACCAAGTGATTTAACAAAAAATCATTGTCAGAAACCAGTGTTTTTTTGGAAAATCATTTTTGATTAATTGTACAGTAGCAAATAGTTCTTACTGTAAATAGCCTATTTGGCCAGTAGATGGTGCCATCTACTGCCAAATTGATCTACAGCCGTTTGAGCTGCAGGTCTATCTTCTTTTTTTTTTCCCCTGCATTGACTGCTGAATGCACGATGTCAGAGCAGTCATCAGTTGATTTTACACAGTTTTAGCTCTTTGGGCATTATGCCCACAGGGCTAAAACTTTGGAGACACCATCTGCAGCCCAAAAGCAAATGAAATTTGTTCGCTGCAGTTTGAGATATGTTGATATCAGGCACCGGATGGTGTCTTTGAAGACCGAGATATCTCAATCTCAGTAGCGCAGGGGTTAAAAACCCAATTGGACAAAAACCGTTTATATTTCCATTACTATTTCGTCTCATTTTGTAAAGGTGGAGAGATACCATGGGTACAACGCCTCCAAATTTGAAAAATAGCTAATGTAAGATTAGTCTGCGTTTATTTATTTTGCTCTTTACCACAGACAAATCCTAATCAACTTACCAGGAACTCTTAATTACGTGTTTCTTATGCTAATATTGTATTATTTCCTGCCAGTGACTAGCTGACTTTTTTGTTTAATCCAAAATTGAATCTAATAACATTTTGGTCAAATAGATTTTGGTCGATGACTATTAACATGCTGAAACGGGAAACAGTGTAAAATGAAACAATTTTCTCTATATCAGAAGCAAAAAAGTCATTATTTAAGAGAGAAATTTCCCATTTCAGACATTTCTATGGCTTTTTTTTTAATCCGTGGTAGTTGTTGAGGAATTAAATAGAATAAATTAAGCATTGCTGGAAGAGGAAATGTCTAACTGCTAAGTATACAGTATGTGTACAATGTCCATGGATGAGACCAACCTCTCTGATAAATATATATTATTGTAAAATGATTGTATGTGGGCAATCTCAGCCTGCCATGGCCATATGGTAGCTTCTAGTTGCCATGTGGCGCATCAAAGACGTTTCTGATGCCGGAGGATAAGTTATAAATCAGACGGAACTTTGATTGTGGAGGGAGGGAGATAACCACCTATTGCTGGCTCCTGTGGGTGCCAATAGTGAAATTACTCTCTGCTTTAGCATAAATTTACATATTATTTTGATATACGGAGAAACAAATGCTGGAAAGGTCTGAATGCAAAAATAAAGCTGGTGTGTAAGAGAATTGTTCACAAGTAAAGGCGACATCCCAAGGATATATCCTCCAGTCTAGGAATCATAAGTCACGTCAAGCAGCAAAATAGGTTCCTAGAAGTAACTGGTCCAGAGGCTCTTGTATATCTAGCAATGCATGAAATTAGCTTCAGTGATCTTCAGTATCATCTGACGATTAAATATTCAAAGGATAATGAGTCCAAACCAAAATCTTAGAATGCTGATGGGCTTTAATTTGGCAACACTTCTTGTTTGCGTGATTGTATGTATATAGATAAACCCTTCCTGGATTGCACTTATTTGAGTGGTTCCTATGTTGGGCACTTTGTGAAGACAGCATGTATGCGAGGAGGTTTTTGGAAGGTTGTGCCAGGCACCAAAATAACCTCTGAGTATATACACCAGGGTCAGGTTAGCTACCCAACAGAGGGGGAGTATGATTTGATGATTATCTTTCCCTTTAAATTGTATTGAAGATATTACACCGTGGAGGCTGTCTCTCTCTCTCCCCTTTGACGTCCGGAGGCCCGAGTTTCAGGAGGGAAGAGGCATTGGGTAAGCCTGTGAACTACCTGGAAGCGACAATACAAGAGCTTCTTGGCTCCAGACTGTGCGAGTGTGGTTTCATGGTCACTTTGGACGATTGCCTATTTTCATACGTATTGCCTATATATTACTTATCCTGTGTGCCACAAGACTTTTTTGATACATATATATACATATATTGTGATATAATCACTGGACACAAATATCACTGCTTTTTCTACTATTTCACAAATACAAAGTAAAACTGTCACGGATCCCCCTGATACTAGAATGGTGGTCCCTATACGCAGGACACTCTCTACCCTTCCGATCCTTAGAGTGGTCGGCACGACTAGACAGACTACTAGAATGGCAGTACAGAGCACATACAAGAGAGACGTCACGGATCCCTCTGCTTATCTGACTAGTGGTCCCTAGACGCAGGACACTCTCTACCCTTCCTATCCTTAGATTGGTCGGCACGACTAGACGGACATAGAATGATACACAAGGACTTAGAATAATTAGCTCTTCCCAAGACCCTAACAACACAAGGGGTAGTCTGATGTGTGCTTAGGGTGCCACACAGACTGACCTCAATACCAGAAATAGAAGAGTTAATGCCAATACCAGGGGTTACGCACAGAATGGTTCGTTCGCCAATGCCAGGGGTCATACACAGAATCGTTAGTTTGCCAATGCCAAGGGTCATGCACAGAGTCGTTAGTTTGCCAATGCCAAGGGTCATGCACAGAATCGTTAGTTTGCCAATGCCAAGGGTCATACACAGAATCGTTAGTTTGCCAATGCCAGGGGTCATACACAGAATCGTTAGTTTGCCAATGCCAAGGGTCATACACAGAATCGTTAGTTTGCCAAAATATACAAGAGCTCTGCGGGAAGTAACTACCACGTCAGGGCATCGGCGTCTCTGTGAGTCTGGGCTTTAAACCCGGCGGGTCCGCGTCTCCCCGCCAGGCCCCGCCCCCCGGCGTCCCACGTGTGCGGAAGCGACCGCAATATCACTCGGCGCCTGGCCAGCGAGCAGCGAGGAAGCTGCTGCCAGGCGCCGGGGGGGTGCGGGGGCCACCGTGACAAAAACAAATACAAAATGAACACCTACTCCTGGATTAGAAGGCTAACTTCATACTGAAAAAGACTTGTCTAACATGGTGGACGGCTAAGCCGTTTGCCAACCTATAAAAGTAAAATCTTGTTTTCCGTCCTCCTGGGCTCCGGATTAGGTTTTCCTCCCTTTGCACCCTACACACAAGACTGCACATTGAGGGAACCACACACACCTCCTTTAAAGGGCAGAGCAATCCTAATTAGGCCTCAGCTATTAGTTAACCCTTTAGGGAAAAAGAGAGTCCTCCATCAACCGGCAGACAAACCTATTGGCTACCACCCTACCCCTAATCACACAAAAAGTGATTTCTATATATGTATATATACATTTGATAGACTGTGTTAGTCCAGATGCCAAAATCACGAGTATAGCAGTAGGTAGTGATACCTTTTTTATTGGACTAACGTTACATTTAAAAGACAAGCTTTCGGGAGGATAACCCTCTTCCTCAGGTCTGGAAGCTTACTGATCAGTTTCTAGAATTGAACATTAGGACATTAAGGTGGGTGATTTATATTTTGTAAAAATTGAGAGTCAAATGGTATGTTCAAAATGTGAAAATGATCGCATGAGGGATCTTGGGCCCATAATAAAACAACAGAGATAAGATCATACAACTTGAATGGAAAAGAAAACAAAAGTGAAAAAGAAAAAAACAAAAAGCACAAAACAGTGAAGGCTGAAAGAGTCATGAAAAAAAAAGGAAAAAGAAACAAAGCATCAGCCAGAATTTTGAATGTTATGTGACGTTATGATAATGGGTTAAAAACCCAGAATCGACATTGAGTCCAGCATTTATAGTGTTAAAATATATGATCATTTTCATTTCATATGTTTTGCGTTCACAGTGGTCTTTAAAATGTCCTCTGAGGATTTTAATTTTGAGGTTTTGAATGGAGTGGCCTATTAGATTGAAGTGATGTCCCACCGGGGTACAATATGTATTTTCATGGTGGCTCTTGATGGAGTGTCTGTGCTAGTTCATCCTGAGATTTAGTTTGAGGCTAGTTTCACCAATATAGCAACCCTTATCACACGCCGTGCACTGGATCATGTACACTACATTGATACAGGAAAAATGGTGTTGCACCTACTCCCTACCCAGGCAGCTACAGCAACCAAAAATAACCAACACCGTTCATGTATAAAACATAACAAAAAAGTGTCATCTGCACTTATTCTTATGTAGTGCCATGTCAAATAAAACACAATTAGAGGTTTTGGTTTAATTGAATGGCCATTAAAGTGTAAGCTCACCTACCCGCCAAGGCACCTCTAGTAAGGTGAGTCCTACTTAATGATACCAAGAGCCGTTCCTCTGAGCAACCTCACACTCTCATGCCGTTTTTCAGCTGAGAGACAAAAGGGTGTGCTTTATTTATACTCTCACCACATACTTCCACTTTGGGATTAAAAGCAAAAACACGGAAAAGGGACATCAGCAAAAATGACCTGGCTGGGTTTACAACACTTTTATTCTTGTTAAGTTTTATATATGTATATAGAGCAAATTTTTTGGTATGTTTAATAGTTTCCCTTGCAGTACTGATAGAAGACCCAGGCTAGCTATCTCTAATACTGTTATTCATGAAGACCTTCCCTGGTGATTTGATTGAATGTTAATAATGGTATTAGCCTTGCAGATCACTCATACTGGCAGTAGGATGTGAGCGAAAGTGAGTACACCGAGTCTATGTGTATAAACTGTCAGTAGAGAACCGTTTGCCCCAAGACCATTTGTGAAATATTAATAGAACGAAATTGTCTCTTAGACTAAGAGAAAGGACGATAGGAGAGGAGGGAGGGAAATGGGCTGTAAAAGAGACTGGGAAACAGTGAATGAAAATATATTAGGAGATGCAAACGAAAACACGGAGACAAGGAATGGAAGATATATAAACGCAAGAAAAAGGAAAGACTGAAGTCGTGAAATAGCAAAGTAATTTCATAGAGAAAGAAAGAAATTAATCCAAATTATATTGAGGACGTATAGGATTTTGAAATATGTCATAGCGAGAAAAGGCAAGAAAAGAAAAAAGGCAAAGAAAAAAATAAATGGGTGTGACAACAATATCAAAAGGAAATTGTCATTATTGCAGTCGGTACATTGATTTGTAACATGTTACTTGCAGCAGCAGTACTTTCTTCAACAAGATGTTTAAATGAGATTTATTGTGAACATAGCCATAAAGCATAACTGAGAAGTGAAGAGGGAATGATAAATAAACAATCACAATGAAGAATTAGACATAACAGTTACTCTGTGCTCAAGAAATCCTCAGTCTGAGGGTTCAAGGACAACATATTCCATAGGGAGTGCATAGCTGTTATCTAGGCGTTTTCATAAAGTACTTAACGTAATGAAAAGAACAGGGGATTAAGCCAGTTTAAAGGTTTTGCAAAGTCTCTGCTACCATTATTATGCTGATTCAATGCCTGAGTGCTGGAGAAAGGCACCATGAATGGTATTAGATTTATTTTCTATCTCGTTTTTATTATAGATAAAATTATTGTTTAAATATAATAAGTATGTATTATAAGTATTATTATTTATATTCTAGGCAAGAATTCAGCAACGGGGAGTTGCTAAGGCAAAAAACATTGAGAGCCATTCAGTCGTAGAAGCATCATATTACTGGTTCAACTCAAAGTCATTTGCTATATTAGCGTCTCACGTTATAATTTTGGGGAACTACTAATGGATATTGGCAGCATTACTTCAATCTGAAGATCTGAGGAGAGAGGAGATTGTAAGTGTGCCCTCATCATCATTTGTTGTCCTTTTTTTCAATGTTAAGTGATTTTGCACTTGCAAAAATCACTTGACACTTAACACAAACTTTTGGGATACAATGCCTTTTCTGGGCTACAAAATGAAATAGTAAGCAATTAGAGTCACCCATTATAGTCCATCAACCTCAATATTTTCACTTCTTATACAAAGTATAGGAAATGTATATACAGTTACCTAGAGGTGTAGCCAAGCCACAACAGGAGATGCAAATTGTCTTGGATTAGTACGGAAACCATTAATATTTAAGAGTGGAAAACATAAGGCAATGCTGTAGACCACTCCACCAATGTGCAAGGATCCTTTTCCATGCAAATACCAGAAAACAGTTTATCTAAGGAGATGATCCTGAACAAACCTTTCATGCAGGGATGTCAGACACTGGCCTGTCAGATGTTGTTAAATTACAATTTTCGGAATTCTGTGAATGTAATAGATGGTGTCATGCTTCCAGCCTGGAGACCTATGAGTTCCCATGTTAAGATGCTTGACCTTGCTCTTACCTGTCCTGTCCATTTGCATCCAGTCCAGGACTTTCCTACAAACTGCCATGTACCTGACCACATGACCCCCTGAGTACTGAGCCTCTCCCTACTTTAGGGTGGTTCACCATCCCAGCATTGCACAGATGTTGAGTTCCTGTTTTGAAGATCAGTATTGCACCAGATTGTTGCCTGTCTTACATTCTGCAGCATTTTTCATTATGTTTGCCTGAGAGGCATTCTGAGACGTCGCCTACAGCATATCCTACCATCTGTTTCTAAGGTATCGTGCTTCCAAGACCTTACCTGCAGCATCTCCCACTATCCAGATCTGCAAGGTCTGCAAGGCATACTGAGCCCTTACCTGCAGTGTGAGACTTCACCTGTACACACAAAGCTATCCTGTATATCATTCCCTGTCATCCGTGCACCGACCTGTCTTTTATGTCCTCAAGCATCCTTGTATTACCTGTCTGACATTGTTCCCAAGCATCCGTGTATTACCTGTCTATAACATCAGTGTATCAACCTGTGTACTATGTTCCCAAGCATCTGTTTGCTGAACTGTCTGACTGCGTATCCAAGCATACGTGTATTATCCTGTCTATAATATGTTTCCAAACATCCATGAATTAACTTGTCTGCATGTCTACAGCATCTGTGTATCGACCTGCATAACTACGTCCCCAAGCATCCATGTGCAACCTGTCTACAGCATCCGTGTATAGACTTGTGTAACTACGTTCCTGATCATTACTGAACCATCTCTGGCTATCTGGACTACCCAGCCACTATATAAAGCGTTTCCTGAGTATCCTCACCTGAAGGGATATTATGTCAAGTCCCTGGGGTCCCACCATGGCTCACATCAGGTGCCACTCTTACAGATGGTCAGAGAATCAAGGGAGTTGTGGTTCAGAAAAATCTGGGGGTCATAGCTTGACATCCGTGCCTTAAAACATTAGTGATCCTGTACTGGAGATGCCAAAACAATGGGTGATGTTTCGGCTGACCTGGCCGCTATAAAATAATTTAAAAATGTATCCGATATTTTAGAGTAGGATCATTAAACTTAACGGCTCTGTGCTTAGTGTTAACAGCCCCATGGCACCTCCTGTAATGTTCAGAATGCAGCGTGTCCTGACCTGTGCAATTTTGTCCTAAGTTGGGTTCCCATATGTCCACTATTCAAAGAAAATCTGATTTTGTGCAAATGTTTTAGATGACTGATTGCTAATCTAGATTTTAAAATTGAATGTCGTGTCCTGAGGTCTCAAGAATGTCAGCATTGACATCTTCAGAATGTTGTAGGCATCTGTTACCTCTGCTGGCCTTGGAGTGTTTATCAGGGTGCTGCTAATAAAGCTGTTTTGAATATCTGTTCCTACAAAAGGAGTACTTTTAATGGTATACATTTTTGTCCCGTCCATAAGGCACTATTACATTTGCAATTATTCTATCCAGTGCAGGATTACTTTTATAGATCACGAGTCAAGAGCATTTCTATTTGAAATAATAGTTTCTCTGAACATATATATATATACAGTTGTGTTCAAAATTATTCAACCCCCAATGCTGTAAAGGGTTTTGGTGAATTTAGTGTACATTTGTAATTGTATTCAGAATGAAATCCTTCAAGGACTTTTTAAAGAACCATATGCAACTAAAATGACATCAATTGGTTTTGTAATACAGTAGTAAATGTTTATTTTGTGAATTCTTCATTGACACAATTATTCAACCCCTTAAAGACTACCACTCTGAAGAACAGAGGTTCATTCAAGTGTTTTCAATCAGGTATTGAAAACACCTGTGGATGTCACGGAGCAGCAATAAAGCATAATAAGCACCAATTAGGCAGCTTTAAAATGACAGTGATACTCAGCTCCTTCTAGACATTTACTGGTGTGGTTACAAACATGGTGAAGTCAAGAGAATGGTCCAGGAAGACAAGAGAAGAGGTGATTACTCTTCACAGGAAGGGCAATGGCTATAAGAAGATTGCAACGATGTTAAACATACCAAGAGAGACCATAGGAAGCATCATTCGCAAATTCAAGGCAAAGGGCACTGTTGAAACGCTACCTGGTCGTGGCAGAAAGAAGATGCTGACTTCGACTGCTGTGCGCTACTTGAAGCGTAGAGTGGAGAAAAGTCCCCGTGTGACTGCTGAGGAACTGAGAAAAGATTTGTCAGATGTGGGTACTGAAGTTTCAGCTCAGACAATACGGCGCACACTGCGTAATGAAGGCCTCCATGCCAGAACTCCCAGGCGCACCCCCTTGCTGTCTCCAAAGAATAAGAAGAGTCGACTGCAGTATGCCAAAAGTCATGTGGACAAACCACAGAAGTTTTGGGATAGTGTTCTGTGGACTGATGAAACAAAATTAGAACTGTTTGGGCCCATAGATCAACGCTATGTTTGGAGGAGGAAGAACAAGGCCTATGAAGAAAAGAACACCTTGCCTACTGTGAAGCATGGCGGGGGGTCAATCATGCTTTGGGGCTGTTTTGCTTCTGCAGGTACAGGGAAGCTTCAGCGTGTGCAAGGTACCATGAATTCTCTTCAGTACCAGGAGATATTGGATGACAATGTGATGCAGTCCGTCACAAACCTGAGGCTTGGGAGACGTTGGACCTTTCAACAGGACAATGATCCCAAGCATACCTCCAAGTCCACTAGAGCATGGTTGCAGATTAAAGGCTGGAACATTTTGGAGTGGCCATCGCAGTCACCTGACTTAAATCCGATTGAGAACCTCTGGTGGGACTTAAAGAAAGCAGTTGCAGTGCGCAAGCCTAAGAATGTGACTGAACTGGAGGCTTTTGCCATGACGAATGGGCGAAGATACCCGTAGATCGCTGCAAGACACTTGTGTCAAGCTATGCTTCACGTTTAAAAGCTGTTATAACTGTAAAAGGATGTTGTACTAAGTACTAAGATTGAATGTCACTTGGGGGTTGAATAAAACTGATATTGATGTGAGCACAGAAAAGACATTTGTGGTTATTTCATTATAAATGTTATGTTATATTTGTCTGACCTACACGTGCCTCTTTGATTTAATTGTAAGCAAGATGACTGAATGATCAAAATCAATGTCAAACTGGCCAAAACACTCAATTTCAGTGGGGGTTGAATAATTTTGAACACAACTGTATATATATATATGCAATTCTTTATTAAGCTGTTGCATATTTAAAAGAAAAAAATTTATTACTTTCCTAATGTGTTTAATAATTAAAATTGATTTGATATTTGAGAACTTTGTCAGAATATGCAAATTGCTTTGAAATTACTCCATCACCTGTTTAACCCCTTCACTACCAAGTGATTTTCCAAAAAAACATTGTCAGAAACCAGTGTTTTTTTGAAAAATTATTTTTAATTAATTATACAGTAAGAAATACTTTGGCATATTCCTAGTGTATTTCTTACTGTACTAACATAGTTGGCCAGTAGATGGTGCCATCTACTGCCAAACTGAGTTATAGCCGTTGCAGTGAACACGAGCTGCAACTGTATCGGCTGTTGAATGTCAAATGTCAGGAGATTCAGACAGCTGATTTTGCACAGTTCTAGCTCTTTGCCCGCAAGGCTAAAACTTTGGGGGCACCTTCTGCAGCCCAAAAGCACATGTAATTTGTTTGCAGCAAACAAAATTAATTTGCTTTTGGGCTGCAGTGCTGCAGTTCAAGAAATCTCGATCTTATTTATTAATTTATAAAGGATTTTACCAGGAAGGATACATTGAGATTTCTCTCATTTTCAAGTATGTCCTGGGTTCAAGAACTTTGGAGTTGTTACAGAAATATAAAGTAGTAAAATCCAAGATATTAACACAAAACAAATATACAGATTATTAGAAAATAAATAGTGTAGGAAATATAGTCACTAGGTTACATGTTTACAGGTGCATTCTGTATTGAGGTATGTTAATAGGGAGCTCTTAAGTGACTTTAGACTGGGGGGAGATTTGATGGCATCTGGGAGGTTATTCCATAACTGCGGTGCTCTGTAGGAAAATGAGGATCGAGACACTTTCTTTTTGTATTGTGGTATTGCAAGTAAGGTGCAGGTCCTGGATCGGAGGTTATAGGATGAGGGAACTGCTGAGGGAAGCAGCCTATTCAGGTAGGGTGGTAACTTCCCAGAAAAGCTCTTAAACACCAGGTTGGAAAGGTGAAGAGTGCGTCTAGATTCCAGCGATGGCCAGTTTAGTTCTTTTAACATGTCACAATGGTGGGTCATGTAGTTACATTGTAGCACAAATAACATTTCTTGTGGGTTTAAGGGACACGAATTAGGTGATCACTTTATACAACAAAATGTACAGGACAAATAAGAAAGATAACTTGCTATGTACTGGTCTAAATATAAAAAAACAACAATTTGTATATGCCCAAATATAATTTCTGCTCTTTTCAAATGAATATGCTTAATTTAACATGATGGATTGATCAAGGAAAAGCTCATAAACCACTAGAGAGTCCGTTTAAGAGTTTCATATATCACAATGTTTTGGAGAAAATTGTAATTTTATATCATCAGCTTTGGTTTGAAAATCTTGAAGCATAAATCTCTCAACTCTAATGAAAGAACATTCATTTTTTCCCCCTTACACTGTTATTTCTATACATAGTTATATTCCCTGGAAATTTAAGAATAAACCGTAAGAATGTATTCATATATTCTTACTAGCAATATATGTTTTTGTATCCATATATATTATTTTACGACTCTAAAATGCATTAAAGTAAAATATCAGACTCTCGTTTTCTTATTGCGAAGTTTTTTTAACCAGATTTTCTATCTTTCAAGTTATTTAATCAGAATTTATTTATTTATAAAGTATTTTACCAGGAAGGATACATTGAGATTTCTCTCGTTTTCAAGTATGTCCTGGGAATGCTGACAAATAGACAGTGACCATATTAAAGATTTGTCAGGTATGTAACGTAAATTTTTATTTTTTTTGCAAATCTCTCATTTATATTTATTAACAAATAATATTCTGTGCCCCATTGCTACCTCTTAGGCCATTGTCAGACGATCGCACTAGGTACGTCCGTACTGACGCGCCTACCTGCGTCCGTTGCAGCGCTGTGATGCTGCGACTGGGCCAGCCACACGCTGTAGCGCACGCACAAATTGCACGTGCTACAAGTGTCCATGCACAAAGCCTCCCCGTCAAAACACTAGACGTGCATTGACAGGACTGCAAAGCGCAATCCTCCCTTGCAGTGCTGAGCGCATTAACTGCGCTCAGCGAGGTGGCCAGACGGGCGTCGAGTGGGATGAACATCCACTCTCGCAGATATTCTTTCCACTCTCCAAAGACGCTCGTCTGACGCTGGCCTTAAATGTTAACAGAAATTCCATTATAACTATGTTGTTCACATATCGTAGATGTATTTTGCATCTCTAATATACGTGTCGTGATATTTATTGTATTATGACGTCTATGCCATTTTTATAATCATAAGTGAAGACACAGTTCTTTTATAATAATTATGCAACAAAAGAGAGATTTGCTGCAGTTTTAAGAAAAACATTAGATTGATTTGAAAAACATAGCTAAAGTCCATGAAACTAGTTTATTTGCTTATATTTAGCTTTTGGAAGTATAACCTTTAAGCAAATATCGCTGGAGAGAAATAAAAAGTCCACCAAAATAATATAAATTTACTCGATTACATAAATTAGAATTCAATTTTTTATCATTGTGTTACACATATATCTGCTAAGCGGAGATAAACTGTAGAAGAAAGGGTGACACATCTGATATTTTGTTTTATGTAGTACTTTGAGTATTACCCGAGAAGCCATCAAACTGACAATCTGAAAGGTATGAGGTCTTTCTTGCCAGAGAGATAAATGCAGGAACGTAGCACCCATTCCATACACTCATCATCCTCTCTCTGATGCTGGGAGTTGTTAGAATAAGATTAACATTAATTGTTTTTTCCTGTAAATCATTTCAAGTAAATCACTATGACAGGAGAACCAAGGTCACTTACTGGACATGATAGAAAACCTGTCACATTGCTATTCAATATATAGAAGATATGCAAGAGAATTTCTATTTATTTAAATACATTAGATGTGGCCTGGCCTCATACATCTTTCAACAAACTTTCACATAACATTCTCTAGGAATTTTAAATTATATAAAGCATCCTTTGAAATTTCTGTCTTTCAATGTTTGACAAGTTCTATTAAGGTATGCTTTGACTTAAGTACCATTTCATGTCTATCACAAATATCAAAATATCTTGATTAAGAATTCCTATAAACCCAAGAAAAAGGAAAATTATTACATATTGACCGTAAGTAACCCCTTCACTACCAAGTGATTTTCCAAGAAACCATTCTGTTTTGTAAAATCATTTTTAATTAATTATACAGTAAGAAATAGTTGGGCATATTCCCATTGTATTTCTTACTGTAAATAACCTATTTGGCCAGTGGATGGCACCATCTACTGCCAAATTGAGTTACAGTCGTTACAGCTGCAGCTCAATGTATTTTTTTTCCCTGCATCGGCTGCTGAATGCCCAAAGTCAAGGCATTCATCAGCTGATTTTACACAGTTTTAGCTCTTTGGGCATTATGTCCACAGGGCTAAAACATTGGGGGCACCTTCTACAGCCCAATAGCAAACAAATTTTATTTGCTTTTGGGCTGCAGATCTTCAGATTGAGATATCTCGATATCGAGGCACCGGATGGTCCCTTTGAAGCCTGAGATATCTCAGTATTGAAAGGGTTAACACTGACTTGTACTTGAATTTTCCAATGTAAGTAAAAAATAAAATCAAATCAAGCTCATACCTTGGGTGTCAAAACAATTGCAGAACCTCCATTAATGCCGATAATTGGCATTGATGTTTGTGCAGATATGAAGTCAAGTATTTGAGCTACAGACTCCGTGCGTGTATCATCTTCAAAGACGACCCCATGGATCCTCAGGCTGGAGAGGACATCACAGATGTGAAGGATAAGGCTCCGAGGGTTTGTGTCATTAAGAATTACAGGTATTGGATTGACCTCCATAGTAAAGTTGCGAAAGGTTGATGGTGCAAAGCGGGCACTCTCAGGTGGGTATGAGGTGCCACTAAAAATTATGGCAACATTAAGGATTTTTGGAATTTCCTCACGGAATTCTAAAAAAGGACTGGCGCATGCCAAGGCCATAAAAAATAGCATTCTAGCAGGTGGCATGAAAGCGGTGGTCGCAGCACGTAGAAAACACATTTCGAAGGGTTTTGACTTCAATTCTAAACAAGAAAAAGAAAAGAATATCAAAGGATTAGTTTGTGATTTTTAATAATACAGTTTTTTATTTAACATTTCTTTACAATCACACTTATACAGAATCCTATATATCAGGAAAATGTCCTAGATCCATACATACATGGACGTAAAATAACAACATTTATATGGGAATGTTAATGGGGAATCGTAACCATGCATTTATTATCTAAATATTTAGTATGACATGCTAAGCAAATTTTTCTATAATCATACAATGTAAACAGAAGAATCTGTGGTAGACGTGCGCATGATTGCATAACACAGTTTGAGTCGCTATTTCAGAATATTTTCAGAATTGATGTTTCTGCTAAACCGAAAATCGTCTGAATTTGTGGTACTTCCAAAATTTTGGATGCACACATATTTGCTAGGTTAATTTTCCTGACCCCAGTAAAGTGAACAAATTGACACTAGGCTAAAGCTTACTATTTCTGCTTGTGGTTTTGGAATAGGTTTGCACTTTCTGATTATTTTAAGTTTAAGGGTTAGGGTTAGAATTAGTATTAGGTTTAGGGTTACTATTTCTACTTGATTTAGGATCAGGATTATTTTTAGGGTTAGTATTATATTTGAGATTAGGGTTACTAATTCTGCTTGTTTTGGAATTGGGGTTAGGGTTATTATTTCTTCTTGTTTAACCCCCTTCACTATGAAGTGATTTTCCAAAAAAACATTGCCACAAACCAGTGTATTTTTGTAAAAATAATTTTTAATTAACCCTTTCGCTGCTGAGGCTTTTCCCGCCCCTCTGCTGAGGTCATTTTTACCTGTTTTGCGCATCATGTTTAAACGTGTTTTGAAGGCTTATTTTAGTATATGACCCAGACATATTATATATCGTTCTTTCCGTCAGACTCGGTAGATTCATAATATGTCATTATTATATGTATACGTTATGTCATGTCTGTAATTTATAACAAAAAATGCAATAAAATATGTATTTTCAATAATTTACAATGTGTAAAGTGTTTTTTTTCACATTTTAACATGCGAGCAATTGCGGTTATATTTTGTATGGGGTGCGCTTGTTAAAAAAATTAGAGAGGGGTTCTCGTTACATTTTTTTTTGGGGAAAATTACACTATTTTTAACAAACGCACCGCATACAAAAATCGTTAGTGCAGGCATCATTGTTCACATTATAATTGAAATGGGAACAATATTTCTACACTAACAAACCAAAAAAAAAAAAAAAAAGTGTTTATTTTTTTTTTTATAATTTTTTTTTTATTTTTTTTTTTAATTTTTTTTTTTTTACAACTTTTTTCACTGTAGTGTTTGGTATCGTTGGAACGGCCATCTCTGGCCGATCCAACCATACCAAGATTTAACCCCTAACTGCCACGGATCGGGAGATAGGGAGTTCATTGGAACTCCCTATCTCCACCGTTGGTGGCAGTTAAGGGTTAACTCTAGGACTGGCGTCATCGTGCTACGCACGATGACGCCAGTCCTCAGGGGGAGTTCCCGGAGGCTTGGCCGACATCCAACATCCAAGATGTCGGCCAGCTCCGGGAAAGGATCGCGAACCGGCGCTTTTCAGCGCCGATTCGCGATCCAGCTCCCCAGGGGTTAATGCCAGGCATCATTTGGAAGGGCAGGCTGTGCCCTTCCAAATGATGCCTGGGTTAACCCCCGCAGAGCCGCAGATCGGGAGGGAGAGAGGTCCAAAGGACCTCCCCCCCTCCCTTTCAGGCGCCTCCTCCGCACATGCGGGGGGGGCGCCTGAATTTGGTGTCATCGCGCTGCCACGATGACACCAAATTCCGGCGGCTGCTGTTCCGGATGCCGGGCTGACATCCAGGATGTCAGCCCGCACCGGAGGGGCCAGCGATCGGCCGGAACCCGGCCGAACGCTGACCCCAATGGGAGGACGCGCTCAGCGCATCCTCAGCACACCAGCGGGAATGCTGAGGACGCGCTGAGCGCGTCCTCAGCAGCGAAGTGGTTAATTTTAAAGTAAAAAAAAATAAGAGTTTATACCACTGCATTTCCTACTGTAAATAACCTATTTATGGCAAGTAGATGGCACCATCTACTGCCAAATTGAGTTAGAGGTTTGAGCGACTGTTCTATTTTCTTCTATTTCTCCCTGCATCAGCTGCTGAAAATCCGATATTTCACAGCATTCGTCAGCTGATTTTACAGTTTAAGCTCTTTGGGCATTATGCCCACAGGGTTAAAACTTTGGAGGCACCTTCCGCAGCCCAAAAGCAATCGAAATTAATTTGCAGCAAACAAATTTCATTTGCTTTTGGGCTGCAGATCAGCAGATCGAGATATTTCGATATCAGGGCACCAGATG
Source organism: Leptobrachium leishanense (assembly GCA_009667805.1). Classification (NCBI taxonomy): domain Eukaryota; kingdom Metazoa; phylum Chordata; class Amphibia; order Anura; family Megophryidae; genus Leptobrachium; species Leptobrachium leishanense. The sequence continues at coordinate 118,139,190 of CM019073.1, forward strand.
GTGTCTTTGAAGCCCGAGATATCTCGATATCGGTAGTCCAAATCACTCAACTACAACCGCCCTTTTAAAAGTCTGCAATGATATCCAAGCTGGGATGGAACAAGGAAACCTAACTGGAGCCATCTTCCTTGATTTTGCCAAGGCCTTTGACACGGTAGACCATGGCATCTTGTTAGAAAAACTTAAAAACTCTGGCATTGGTGATCGCACGCTAACCTGGTTTCAATCATATGTATCCGACCGATCACAATATGTGTCAATTTCTGTCAGCTCCTCCCTCCCCCTCCCTGTCACTTGCGGTGTACCCCAAGGCTCAATACTAGGCTCCCTGCTATTCACAATATTCATAAATGATCTGCCCAACGTCTGCAAAGCCTCAACTGTACATATGTATGCAGACGACACTGTAATCTATACCAGCAAACCAAATCTCCCGCAGCTGGAGGCCGTGCTGCAAGAACAATTCACAGAGGTAGAAAAGTGGATCAAACACAACAAACTTTTTTTAAATACTGACAAAACTGTAACGATGCTCTTTGGAACAAAACCTAAACTACACAAATTGCAAAATCCCCATCTATGTGTGGGGACAAAATCAAATGGCACGCTGACCACAGTCACATCTCTCAAATATCTAGGTATGTGGTTGGACCCTAACCTATCCTTTGGCCCCCACATTGAAAAACTCTCATCTAAACTTTACCCCAAACTAGGTGCCCTGTACAGAAACAAATCCTGAGCAAAAAAAGAGTGTGGTGCGGAGGAGGCGCTAGATTGAAATAGAATAATAGTTTAGGTATAGATGCAGCCTACTGAGAGAGACACAAAACCTCAACAGAAATGTGTTGAAGGTACGAAATGGAATAGGGGTTACTCCAGTGGCGCAAGGAAAGATTAGATTATAGCTGATATACGTTAGTACTATGAAATTTGAAAAGTACAGAAAAAAATTCTGTATTGGGATAGAAGCAAGGAAGAATTTCAGATCCTAAATAAACAGTGGATCCCAATAGAAAAGCACAGTCTAAAAACAGACCACTGATAAAGTGCTATTTTAAATGGCTATCTTGGGGTGAACACTAAGGCTGGGGTCAGACGAGCGCAGTGTTAACGTCCGTGTTGCCGCACATAAGTACGTCCGTGATAGCATACAATTGTGTTAAATGGAGCCCCACACACGAAGTACGTCCGCACAGAAGTGCGGGGGCTGACGGACGCTGCAAACGGGCGCAGGTTAGGCAAGAACGTAATACTGCTAGAACGGACGTGCGGAGTGCGCCACGTCCACAACGTCCGCATAGCTTTGTGTGTGAGTGATGCAACAAGGTCAGATGGACTGCATTTATACGTCCAGCATTTTTGACGGACAGAATGTTTTTTCATTGTAATTTATTTTCCCTGCTACATCAGTCAAAAAATACGTCAGTGAAAAAAACGGACTGTGTGGCCACTTCCTTGTTGTCAGTCAGTAAGTACGTCCGTACTGCACGGACGCACAGTCCGTACAAAATGCGCTCATCTGACCCTAGCCTAAGAGGTGCAAAATGCAATCAAAAGTGCATATAGTGCAAATAACAGCTACAAAACGTTGAGCACGTCAGAAGCGTACTGTGGAAAGTGCAGCAGTTTCCATAAAGTGAGTCTTGAAAAAATCTATTCATAAAAACAGTTCATAAAAACACATACTTCTTGTGCAAAGTGCAAATATAAAGTGCAATTCAAGCAACACACAAGATGTTTCAAGTTGACAATAATGGTCCAGAAATAGTGCAAATGTCTATTAATACGGATGGTCACAGTTACAAAAAAAGGGACAGTCTATTAGTGAGTGAAAAAAAGGAGGACTTATTTATGTCTGTGTGTGCCTCTCACTCTTTGCGTCCGTGTATGGAGGTCCAAAAAAAAGAGGGTGGGGAACGCTTCTCCTTGATGTCCTAGTGAATTCCACGTTCTCGGGGCAGGGGGGAAAAAAGAGAGAGCGAGTGATAGTGCAATATTGTCTGGGCTTGTTGATTATGGTAATATGCAAGAAAAATGGGCACATACACTTTCCAGAGCCTATATTGTCCAGGCTCTGGTTTGAAGTGCACTGGGCCAAATAAAGAGTGGCCTCTTCCCTTCTTTGATTCCCTTGTTCACCTCAAATGTAGAGAGACAAGGCACTCATAGCGTAACTTGAATAGCAACTGAGTAGATATGATAAAAAAGAGTTGGTCTCACTCACCGATGTTGGAGCCTTATTGTTCCAGGCTCAACTTAATGGCATGTGGTGCTCCTTAGTCGGTGGGCACCGTCACCTCTTTAGCAGTCTTTCAATGAAGAAGCTGGCGCCTTCCTCTGTGAATCCTTCCTCCCACCCAGGCGGTAGGTCTGTTTTCCCGCCTTCTCGCTCTTCCGGGCTCTGATACTCACTCGATAAAGAAGACGCGCCTGTCCTCACACCTCATCACTCGCTCTCTCTTTTTTCCCCCCCTGCCCCGAGAACGTGGAATTCACTAGGACATCAAGGAGAAGCGTTCCCCCCCTTTTTTTTGTGGACCTCCATACACGGACGCAAAGAGTGAGAGGCACACACAGACATAAATAAGTCCTCCTTTTTTTCACTCACGAATAGACTGTCCCTTTTTTTGTAACTGTGACCATCCGTATTAATAGACATTTGCACTATTTCTGGACCATTATTGTCAACTTGAATCATCTTGTGTGTTGCTTGAATTGCACTTTATATTTGCACTTTGCACAAGAAGTATGTGTTTTTATGAGCTGTTTTTATGAATAGATTTTTTAAGACTCACTTTATTGAAACTGCTGCACTTTCCACAGTACGCTTCTGACGTGCACAACGTTTTTAGCTGTTATTTGCACTATATGCACTTTTGATTGCATTTTGCACCTCTTAGTGTTCACCCCAAGATAGCCATTTAAAATAGCACTTTATCAGTGGTCTGTTTTTAGACTGTGCTTTTCTATTGGGATCCACTGTTTATTTAGGATCTGAAATTCTTCCTTGCTTCTATCCCAATACAGAATTTTTTTCTGTACTTTTCAAATTTCATCGTACTAACGTATATCAGCTATAATCTAATCTTTCCTTGCGCCACTGGAGTAACCTCTATTCCACAGAAACAAATCCTGCCTGAGTCCCGCGGTAAGAAAGCAGATTGTACAACAAATGCTTATGCCGGCTATTGATTACGGAGATGTAGTGTATGCAGCGGCCCCACAAACACACCTTCAGAAACTTACTACATTGTATAACTCATTTTGCCGCTTTGCATTACAATGTAACTACATGACCCACCATTGTGACATGTTAAAAGAGCTAAACTGGCCATCGCTGGAGTCTAAACGCACCCTTCACCTTTCCAGCCTGGTGTCTAAGAGCATTTCTGGGAAGCTGCCACCCTACCTGAATAGACTGCTTCCCCCAGCAGTTCCCTCATCCTATAACCTCCGATCCAGGACCAGCACCTTACTTGCAATATCACAATACAAAAAGACAGTGGCTCGATCCTCATTTTCCTACAGAGCACCACAATTATGGAATAACCTCCCAGACACCATCAAATCTTCCCCCAGTCTTAAGTCACTCAAGAGCTCCTTACTAACATACCTCAATACAGAATGCACCTGTAAACATGTAACATAGTGACTATATTTCCTACATATTTATTTTCTGTTAATCTGTATATTTGTGTTGTTTTTTAATATCTTACATTGTATTACTTTGTATTTCTGTAACTGTAACACTTCAATGTTCTTGAACCCAGGACATACTTGAAAACGAGAGAAATCTCAATGTATCCTTCCTGGTAAAATCCTTTATAAATAAATAAATAAATAAGGGGTTAAGAATTAGGATTATTTTTAAAGTTAGGGTTAGTATTAGGTTTATAGTTTCGATTAATATTTATGCTTGTTTTGGGATTAGGGTAAGAGTTACTGTTTGTTACTATAAGGGATTTTGCATTACACTGTAATGCAATTTTTTTTAGTCTTAATGGAAACAAACTATTCTTATTACTTCTTAATATATATTGGTTGATTCAATACCATTCAATTAAGGCCTGTTACAGTTTAGCGATTATGAAATTCAGATGCGTTCCTAAATACCGAATCATCACGTTTCAGCCAAATTTCTATTCAAACGAACATATCTAATTTGTGGTAAAAGTAAAATAAATTTATGAAAGAGAAAACATAGGAAGTATTCAATTTATGAGAAAATGAGGATTCTGTGATGTTTTTTTTAAAAAAATGATATAACAGCCAACAAACTAATTTTATCCAGCTACGTGTTCCTCGCAATAAATATTTGTATGAGTTAGCATCTAATACAAATGCGCTCATGCATTTAGGTTTGTTCAGGTTGAAATTATCTCATAAACGACAAAATTCTAATAACCGTTACTGCTTTCGGGACACCCTAAAAAGCTCAGCCACTCTAGTTTTGATTCCCTTACTTGATAGCTATGATATGGGAGGGGGCTCCTATGGAGTACTCCTATTTCTAATGCTGTCATCCAGTAGTAAGGTGATGAGGAGTGAATGGGCTATCAAGCAGGACACCCTCTCTCATTTAAATTTAATGCAATGCATCCACAGATTGTTGTTCACCAGTAGAGTGCCACATACCAAAAAACAATACACAAACAAAAAACATTCACATGAGATTTATTTTTCAATTCGTTGTGGAAATTACTGTGTTGATTAGGTCTATGGACAAATTTCCGAATCACCTACAACAACCTTTAATATCTTTAATGTGAAGTGTCTGAACAACAGTCAATATAATATCTACCCATGTATTGCTTTTGAAGAGTTAATCAACTTGACACTGCCATGAAGATGACCTTCTGGCTTCCCAGGAGCGACACATTTTCTTGCCCAGCTTATTCCGATACTTTTATTCCTCTCGCCAAACTGCTAACCACCTCACTCGAGCATTTCTTTTAAGACAGCTATTTGCGTGAACATGATCTTCAAGTCATGTTTCTCTTCCATTAATGTCTTTAAGATAAGGCCAGATGGATTTGTAGAACAGACAGGAATTGCTGAACGTACAGACATTTATAATTATTGGGTACTGATCCGCAGAGCGTTGCAGCACACTATGAAAAGATTCTTTTTTCCTAACTGGAAAACAAGCGCAGCTAATATTCTTCATGTTTTCTTTTCTAAATTGTAAATCATTCTAAAAACAAATCACTTGAAAACTCTGCGTAGTTATGACACCGGAGAAATATAGCTTGTACTTTCTCTTTTTTATTCCTTTACATTAAATTTCAATTTGTTTGTGATGCAGACAAAAGCAAAACATTATCACAGGCATGAAGAAATGTGTATGACCCCATTAACTACTATTTCAGTTTGCAGTTAAAGCAATGTAATGACACCACTTGGAACCAACAACGTGCTGAATTTGAAACACTAGTTTATTTTCAACATGGAGGTAAATAGCTACATAACCTGACTCATGTGACTTGTTTGGCCACAAAAAAAGCGACATTAGCTCAATTGGGTGCTCTAAGACCACTCTTTGTAATAAGATGGGTCTTTTTAAGTACATACTATGCCCACCTGCAGGGACGGCCCATCCATGGGGCTGTGGCTCCAGGCAGCACTCTGCTAGGGGCAGCAATTTAACCCTTGACTAGGCACACCACACATTAGGGGTTGGCTGTTTTGACCTAGATTTTTCACTTCTCCAGTCATTCTCCCGAGTTTCACCTTTAGTGAATAGACCTGTAAGACTAGCAGTAACCTGGAGATGTTCATGTTGCTAAAAATAAACACTCCAAAAAAGTGACAAATGTTGTCTCTGCAGTGGTTATATCACAATTATTCTGAAAAATCCTAGTCTACATCCTCCAAGCTCCTGAGTAGGGATGAACCAAACACCCCCGTGTTCGGTTCGCATTCGAACTCGAACAATTTCAAACGTTCGAGTTCGAACTCGAACCGAACTCAATGCAAGTCAATGGGACTCAAAAGTAAAATTTTTAGAGTGCCCTCCAAGAGGGCATATATGCTAGATATTTGCCATAAAAGGTGTATGGGGGTCCTGGTAGTGCCCTGGGGTACAGGAAACAAGGACAAAAAGTTTAAAAAAAGACGTTTTTAAAGAAACAGTGAGTTTTCCATAAAATAAGGGTTAAAAATAAAAACGAAAAATTCCTTCAAATATCGTGCCTAGGAGGTCCCCATTACCTGCCCGTGAAGTGGCGGATTTGTAGGATGTATAGAAACATTCCCATCGGAGACCCACACAAGACACCTAGCCACCCTTAAGGGGTTAAAATGCACAGGGACTGGTTAGATGAGGGAATGTATTAGGCCCCGTTCACACTGTGTGATTTATCTTGCAGATTTTGCCACGACGTTGCAGCAAAATCCGCGTGACGTCGCACTGTGTAGCTTGTCCAATGCATTTCAATGGAGCTGTTCACATCACATCTTGCCGCACGTCGTCTCGCGACTTCACATGTCGTGCGTCTCGGTAGCATGTCGCTGGTACATGACCCTTTTTTTGAGATTTGCTATCTGCGATTTTGCGATTTGCATTGGTGGTGCTTTGCAAAAATCGCACAAAACCGCGACGTCGTGTGACATCGTGCGACATTATTGCACTATGTCGCGAATATGAAAATTGTGCGGAAAATCACGCGACTTTCAAATCGCACAGTGTGAACGGGGCTTTATATGTATAAAGCAAGGTATATATGACAATGGATAGTCAGGGACTCTAGGGACTCAGCTTGTACGCTTTATGATAGACATTTCTAACACAATAATAATTGTATGCTCACATAGGCACTTTGGGAGAGGTACATGACATACAAATACTGGAATATTACGTTTAAATCTAAGGAGTGTGATAAAGATTTTATTAAGCCCTTGATGACAAATGACGTAACATCTACATCATTAATGATTGGCTTTACAGAGCCCTGGTCCTTAAGGGGTTAAACAGCATATCAGAGCGGATCATATAGTAGAAATGAACACTTCTTAGAATTCAAAACAAACAGTGATTGTTTATACATGTGCAGGGCACAACCAGTCTACAAGCAATGCATCAAATTCTAATTGCTAATTAGAAGCACATGTTATTTCCAAACACTAATTAAACACCTGTTGTTTACGCCATTTGATATCACAGGTCCTTTAGAGGTGAGAATCTTTGCAGCTATAGTTGACGACATTAGGTAGTTTTTTAATTCAATATCTAACAAACCGTTGCTTATAATATTCTGCAGTAAAGAGTCTCTTTATTTCTAGTTTTTTTTGTATTTTTTATACTTTTTTCAAAATGATTTTTGTTTTCGAACTCGAACCGAACACGCCAAAAAGTTCGAAGTTCACGAACTTTCAAACTGTCAATGTTCGAGTCGAACTCCGAACTGATCGAACCGAACAGCTCATCCCTACTCCTGAGTGATTGTCCATTTAAAATTCCAGATACTTCCCACTGAAAAGAGACATACAGGGTTATTCAAAGAGATCCTAATGGTTGCCAAAAGGGAACCGAACGCTGAAAATCAGCATTCAGTTACCTTTCTTGGCCATTCAGCTATTCAGAGAGCAGGCAATTCGACAAATCCTAGCGAATTGCCTGCACATACGGTGCCTGTTTGTTGCCTGTTCGAGGGCAGTGAAATCCCCATAGAGAAGCAATGCTTCGGCTATTCAGAGAACAAAAACCAGTAGTGAAAGGTTCCCGAAATGCCCTGTCATTCGGTGGTTTAATTCGTCAGGTTTATTCAGGCGAATCCCATAGGCTTCAATGTTAAAAATATTCCCGTTTTAATGCAATATCTAATAAACTGTTCATTATAATATTCTGCATTAAAGAGTCTCTTTATATATAGAATTTTTAGGATATTTTAAGCATTTTTCTGGTAAATTTCAGACATTTTCACTCAGTAGTTTCGTTGCAAACAGCGTTTCACTTTTCAAACATTCAAGCAAACTGTTTTTCTAATCTATTCACTGCATTCGTCTGCGGTGTCGGCTTTTTCCGGCAGCTGCGAGGCGTGTGATCGGCTCCTGCTCGGGTTTTTCTAGCGTTTTCAGTGAGTTAATCCAGATGTTTTTGCGGGTTTCGGTGTGCATTCGCCGGGTTTTTGCGGTGAGTTTTTCGTTGGGTTTGCGCCAGATTTTCCCTGCACTTCGATGGCCCTGTGGTGCTTGCTGAATACACCGCAGGGTTGCCGGATCGCCCCGAATTGAAGAGAGCGAAAAGTCACCGAACGTGCGGTGACTTTTCGATTATCTTTGAATAACCCTGATAAATTCTGAATACTTTTTGTTCATACCTAACAAACCGGTCCATGATGATACTTACTTCTTCCTTTGTGATGTTATACAAAATTGTAAAATATGGAAGGGATATGGCAATGCTATTTCTTAATACCACTCTCTATATATCAATATTTTCTCATCTATTTATTTAGAAATATTGCTGTATATCCAGTTCCACATTTATATTTCAATACGTATCAATCCAGCGGAGTTAAAGCTTCACGTCAGCCTCTATGAATGTTTTATGCAAATGGTTTATTAATTCGCCATGATTAATTCTCTCCTCGTGATTCAATGCTTTAGTAGTTAGCTACTTTTGAAAATGGCAGCTGTCCTTTGTATTATATAATACTTGATATACAGTTTTCACATAACATAGAAGTCAGACCACTCCTCAATACATATATTTTTTCCACATTTAGTCTCTCAGTAGGTGGCAACGCCAGCAGAGGTGTTATATTTGAAGCAATATCCTCATAGCATGAAAGTGTCAGCTTTATTTTCCAGATGTTAAAAAAACTACAATTCCGAAATATGATTTCTTATCAAAATGTTCTACTTCTCAACAATCCTGTGAACATTATGCTGGGAAATGACTGGCAGCCTACAGATTAAAAAGCTGCTTGTCGTCGGTTGATTGTCTTGTGCAGATACACACTAGCATTGATTTCTCTTATGTCAAACTCAGACATACCAATATTTATAGAAAGAAAAAATATATATATATATACCTTTTAATGAATGAATAGTACGTTTTCAGATTTACAATATAAAAAATATAGTATACAAAACAGAGGGGCCCAAAAAAATGTATACACACTTCAACGTGAAAAATATATGCATAAAAAATGTATTACTAAATTTATATAAACATCAGAAGGCAGCTTTAAGGCTGGGGTCAGACCAGCGCACTTTAAGGCTAGGGTCAGACTGAGGCAGTGCGAACGCGCGTGCAGGCGCACTTAATCACGGCCGTAGTAGCAGCAAAGGCCGGGCAATGACGGCCAATATACGAAGTACGGTCGCACAAAAGTCCGGCTGCGCAACGCAAGTGGCAAACGAACGCATTTTGTCGAACGTAAAACCGCTAGTACGGTTGTACAGAGTGCGCTGCGTCCGCTAGCGGCGTGTGTGCGTGAATTGGAGATGTCAGACACTGCTAATGTCCGGCCAACATAACGTCCAGATGCACAAAGTGTTTTATTGATGATCCGTACAAAATCACGAATGCAAATGCGCATAGTATGACCGCTATCGCGTACTCCGTGAAAAAATACGTCCATTCGTTCGAACGCACTTTTTCACAGACAACGTGAAAATGCGTTCGTCTGACCCTAGCCTTAACGTGCGTTCTGGCGCACATAATTACGGCCGCACTAACAGCAGATGACAGGCAATGACGGCCAATATACGATGTACAGCCGCACAAAAGTCCGGCCGTGCAACGCAAGTGGAATTTGAACGCATTTTTCTGAGAACGCTGAACCGCTAGTACTGACGTACTGAGTGCGCAGCTGCGGCATAGCGGCGTGTGTGCGTGATTAGGAGATGTCAGACGCTGCTAATGTCCAGCCAACATAACGTCCAGACACAAAAAGAGTTTTATTGACGATCCTTACAAAATCACGCCCGAAAATGCGCGTCGTCTGACCGTTTTTGCGCATTCCGTGAAAAAATACGTCAATGCTTTCGGACGCACTTCTTCACGTTCGCGGGGAAAAATGCTTTCGTCTGACCCTAGCCTAAGTCATGTTTGAATTATGCAATCGCATTAGGTGCTCAAAATGGTCACCATTAACATCCAGACACTTTTGATTTTGGCACACTACTGCATGAACGGCATTGACTAGAGTGTCCGCAGGGATTGCTCGGCATGATATTTCGATTTCTTCCCATAGTGCAGCCAGAGTAGGTTTTCTCCAGTACACCCCATTCTTTAAAGGGTTATTCCAAAGATCTGAATGGCTGCCGAAAGGTAACCGAACGCTGAAAATCAGCATACGGTTAGCTTTCCTGGCCATTCGGCTATTCAGAGAGCAGGCAGTTCGCCAAATGTTGGCGAATTGCCTGCACATACGATACCTGTTCGAGGACAGTGAAATCCCCATAGAGAAGCAATTCTTTCTTCTATTCAAAGAACAAAATCCAGCAGTGAAAAGTTGCCGAATTGCCCTGCCATTCGGTGGTTTAATTCGGCAGATTTATTCAGGTGAATACCATAGGCTTCAATGTTAAAAATATTCTCGTTTTAATTCAATATCTAATAAACTTTTGATTATAATATTTTGCAGTAAAAAGTCTCTTTGTTTACAGATTATTTAGGATCTTAAGCATTTTTCGGGATTTTTTTTCCAAAAACTTTTTTCGATTTTTTTTTTTTTCAACTTTACTTCTTTTTTCTGTAACAGCCCTTTTTATTATCATTCATTGGACCTCATATGTAAATTTCAGACATTTTCGTTCTGTAGTTTGTTTGCAAACAGCGTTTCACTTTTCAAACATTCAAGCAAACTGGTTTTTTTTCTCACTCCATTCGTCTGCGGTGTCAGGTTTTTCCCGGCGGCTGCTCTGCCCTGTGATCGGCTCCTATTCGGGTTTCTCTGGCGTGTTCGGCGGGGTTAATCCAGATGTTTGTGAGTTTTCGGTGTGCCTTCACCGGGTTTTGCGGTCAGTTTTCGGCGGGTTTGCGGCGACTTTTCTCTGCAATTCAGGGACCCTGTGGTGCTTGCTGAATACACTGCAGGGTCGCCGAAATGGGATCGCCAAATCGTGCCGAATTGAAGAGAACAAAATGTTACCGAACGTGCGGTGACATTTCGATTCTCTTTGAATAACCCTATTAGTGTTCCCCATAGAAAGAAAAGAAAAACGAGATGTGTTAAGTCTGGGGAAATTCAACAGCCCTCTTCATGGTATCCAATGTCCTGGCAGAATGTCATCGAGATCGGGGCTCTAACTGCAGGATTCCTGCAGTCTTAATGCTGGTCCCCAGATCGGTGCATGTGCAACCAGCATGCAGTCAGATGCCAGGTCACTCTTGCTGAACCTCACTGTTCTTCTTCCTCCACACAGCATCAGACCCACAAGCTCACAGATTCAACTTCATTAATCCGTGAATAACCATGTATATGACATAACAATTAATCCCTTCACTACCAAGTGGTTTTCCAAACTACCTCTGTCAGAAACCAGTTGTTACTTGGAAAATCTTTTTTATTTAATACAGTATTAAATAAACACTATATTAATTATACAGTAAGAAATATTTGGGAATATTCCCAATGTACTCCTTACTGTAATTACCTATTTGGCAGACAGATGTCGCCATCTGCTGGACAAATGGAACTACTACAGCTCTGAGCTCCGTGCAGGATCAGCTGGGGAGCTGCAATTAAGACACATTCTCAAGTGGTTTTAACAAGGTACCCTACGTTTTGGCAACATCACACCTCTGTCAAGGGTCTTTTCGTTAGGCTTTGTCATATATATTGGTGGGTTTTCAGCTGGTGTTCTGCAGGATTGTGGCGGGTTTTCCCTGCATCCCGGTACCCTGCGGTAAATGCTGAATTCACCGCAGGGTGGGGAACTTTGATTCCCGAAGTGCAGGGAAGCACGGGGAACGAGAGAGCTCCGAAATGTCAGTGACAGTGCGCTCAGCGCTGCAAGGCTCGATCCACCTATGGAGGATCGCGGTTTGCAGCCCTGTCGAACGGGCGTCGTAGCGTTTGTAACGGGGAGGTTTTCAGCATGTACGCTGTAGCACTAGGGATGTGCGTTTCGGGTTTCGGAATTTCGGAATTTGCACAAAATTTCCCGATTCGTGTTTTCGGATGCGGCCGATTTTCCGAAAATTTTTAGATCCGAAAATGGCAGATCCGAAAAGTTTTCCGAGCCGAAACGAAATATTTTCGGAATTTTCGAATGGACTTGAAATATGTCAAATCGAAATTTATTTTTGCTCTATTCATGATTTGATCTTTATTTAATAAAAAAAAATACGATAGAATCGCCAGAATTATCGTAGACACTTTGAAACGAGGAGAACAGAAGTTCCGAAAAAACGAAAATTTCCGAAATTTCCGAAAAGTCGATACAAAAAATTAGCAAAGTGACACGAAAATACGAAAAATGGTAGATATTCCGAAAAAAAAATGTACACGAAAAACTAACCGAACCGAATCGAAACAGAAATCGGTCGAAACGAGCCGAATCGAAAAGTTTAAACATCCGAACAAATCGAACTGAATCGAACCGAAAAAAAAATCGGTGCACAAGCCTATGTAGCACGCGCAATTCAAGACCCTTCAATTTGGCACGTGAACATAGATCATCAAAAATATAGTTATTTTATAGAGTAGTAATTTCTTCCGTGAGACGCAGAGCTGAAGTTCTTTTCCCCTATCGAGATGTGTTTCTCCAGGTGATCTGCAAACATTGAAACTCCTCCCTGACTTCCTCTTATAAAGTTGATTCTCCTAACCTAACTCCCTTGCTAAACCCCCACAGACCCATAGTCCTCCTCCAGCCAGAACTCCACCTCACTCATTTCTCTCAGTAGGTCTCACATACTTTCCTTCTTGCGGCAGGTTTCCGTTACATTCTAGGGATGTGCGTTTCGGGTTTCGGAATTTCGGAATTTTCACGAAATTTCCCGATTCGTGTTTTCGGATGTGGCCGAATTTCCGAAAATTTTTAGATCCGAAAATATTTTCGGAATTTTCGAATGGACTTGAAATGTGTCAAATCAAAATTTATTGCTTTGAAACGAGAACAGACTTTCCGAAAAACGAAAATTTCCGAACTTACGAAAAGTCGATACAAAAAACGAGCTAAGTGACACGAAAATACGAAAAATGGTCGAAATTCCGAAAACATGTACAATTCCGAAAAATGAAAATTTCCGAAATCACGAAAAGTCGATACAAAAAACGAGCAAAGTGACACGAAAATCCGAAAAATGGTCGATATTCCGAAAAAAAAAAAGTACACGAAAAACGAATCGAGCCGAACCGAATCGAAACAGAAATCGGTCGAAACGAGCCGAATCGAAAAGTTTAAAACTCCGAAAAATCGAACCGAATCGAACCGAAAAAAAAATCGGTGCACAAGCCTATTACATTCCTTATTCCAGCACAGATAAATAGATGAACCCTCAGAAGCTCCTCTCCCCCGGCCCGTAAACACAAATACGATATCCTGCTAAACGAATGTCTCCTGTTATCTACTGACTATTCCATCAGATACAGGCAGTGATCCCTTAGACGTCACTAGCACAGATTACCCATTAAAACAGTGTATAGGAGACACAATAAATTGTATTTTTTTTATATGTAAGAATGCGTGCAGCGAGATTCGTCGCCTTCTTTTAAAAAACATACGTATGTGAATGGATGTTTTCCAGAATAAAGCACTCCAAGTCAAACTCGGGAACAAAAATTAGTGATTGCTATTTGAAGTACAGCATTTGATTAGCTACCACAGAAATAGTCCCTAGCTTTGAAATATTCTCAAAGTCAATGTTAACTAACAGAGTTATTCAGAGAGCGGTGAAAAGCAGGAGAATGACTGGAGAATGGAAAATTCTAGGTCAAAATAGCCGATTTGGAAAGTGAGATGAATGGGGGAATTTTTCTGGTTTGGCTATTTTGACCTAGAATTTTCCATTCTCCAGTCATTCTCCTGCTTTTCACCTCTCTCTGAATAACCCTGATTATCTTTCATTTCTTTCATTGCTGATGTACTGTGTATACGAGTTTTCTTCCGTGTGTCCCGTGATATGTACCAAAATGTCCATAGTAGTCCTCGACCTCCAAAACAAATATGATATGAACAGATATTCGAATGGAGAATTGGTGAATTGCCAGTGAAATATGGTGACCTTCAGCAGCAGTGGAATCCCCTTAGAGAAGCAATGGTAAGACTAGGGTCAGATGAGCGCAGTATTAACGTGCGTTTAGCCGCACTTAATCACGGCCGTGCTAGCAGCAAATGACGTCCAATGCCGGGCAGCATACGAAGAATGGCCGCACGAAAGTGCGGCCGTGCAACGCAAGTGGCAAATGAACGCATTTTTTCGAGAACGTGAAACCGCTAGTACGGACGTACAGAGTGCGCTGCGTCCGCATAGCGGCGTGTGTGCGTGATTAGGAGACGTCAGGCGCTGCTAATGTCCGGCCAACATAACGTCCAGACACAAAAAGTGTTTTATTGATGATCCGTACAAAATCACAGACGAAAATGAGCATGGTATGACCGCTATCGCGTATTCCGGGAAAAAATACGTCCATTCAATCGAACGCACTTTTTCACGGACAACGCGAAAAATGCGTTCGTCTGACCCTAGCCTTAATCTATTCAGAGAACACCGAACTGCAGAGAAATGTCAAGTGAAATGCCCTGATGTTCGGTGGTTTCATTCGGCAGGTTTAATCAGGCGAATCCCATAGGTTTCAATGTTAAAAATATTCCCGCTTTTATTCAATATCTAATGAACCGTTTATTCTTTTAATCTGCATCAAAAATTCCCTTTATTTTTTTTGGCGAATGTATTTTTCCGTTTATTTTTAAATAGCGGTTTTTTTTTTCTGTAACAGTCCTTTTTATTATTATTCATAACTCATTATTATTCAAGACGTTATATATTAATTCCAGGCATTTTTATGCTGTAGCTTTTATGCAAACAGCTCTTCAAAGTCGTTGTGCTTTTTTTTTTTTTTACCCCGCTCATCGACTTGTCTGCTTTTTTCGGCGCTGTGTTCAGCGGATCATCTGCTTTTTTCGGCGCTGTGTTCAGCGGATCATCTGCTTTTTTCAGATGCATTCTGGTTTGCGGCAGTTTAGGCCAGTGGCAGACAGCGTTTTTCAGAGCGGAAGGAACGTCCGTTAGAGTGGATGTTCCTTCCACTCTGACGCCAGTCTGGCCACCTCGCTGGGTGCAGTTAGTGCGCTCAGCGCTGCAAGGCTCAATCCAGCTAAGGAGGATCAGGGTTTGCCGCCCTGTCGAACGGGCGTCGTAGCGTTTTAACGGGGAGGTTTTCAGCATGTCCGCTGTAGCACGCGCAATTCATGCGTGCGCTACAGCGTGTCGCCAGCCCTGTCGAAACATCATGACGCTCTGACTGGCATCAGAAGGCATGTCTGTACGGGGTTGTCTGACACTGGTTTTATCGGATCGGATCCGTTGTTTTCGGCTGTTATGCGGCTGTTTTTACTTTCGATTCAGCGGTTGTTCGGTGGCTCTTCTGCACTTCAGGGATCCTACGGTTAATGCTGAATTCACTGCAGGGTCATGAAATTTGATTACCTGAAGTGTGGGGAACAAAAGAGTACCAAAATTCCTGTGGAATTTGGTGCTCTGTGAATAATCCCAATAGTATATAAAGAATAAGATATTTAGAATTACTGTAGATACTCGAGTATACCGCCAGATTTTGGTGACAAAAATTCACCTTTAAATTGGAGGGGTCACGTTATATTCGAGACATCTGCACTTAGTGTAAAAAAAAAAAAACTTGCCTTGCTCTGGATCCCAAGTCTCCCGGAAGTTCCAGTAGTTTCCCTGATTGAATGCGGTCTCCCTGATACTTGCAAACACTTCAAGAACTCCCGGATTCGGGAGAGGTGGGATCCATCACAGCTAGAGGGCATGCTCGGTTTAAGCCAATCTTTCATCTCGCTCGCCTCCGCTGGCCATCTAAGGCTGGGGTCAGACCAGCGCACTTTTAACGTGCGTTTAGGCGCACTTAATCACGGCCGCACTAGCAGCAAATGACGGGCAATGACGGCCAATATACGTAGTACAGTCGCACGAAACTCCGGCCGCGCAACGCAAGTGGAAAATGAACGCATTTTTTCGAGAACGCAGAACCGCTAGTACGGACGTACAGAGTGCGCTGCGCCCGCTAGCGGCGTGTGTGCGTGATTTGGAGATGTCAGACCCTGCTCGTGTCCGGCCAACATAACGTCCAGACGCATTAAGTTTCCTGGTTTGGATTCGTAAAACATCACGCACGAAAATGCGCATCGTATGACCGTTTTCGCATAATCCGTGAAAAAAATACATCAATGCGTTCGGACGCACTTTTTTACGTTCGCGTGTAAAAATGCTTTCATCTGACCCTAGCCTAAGCGCTAGTAAAGAAGACGTGTGGCCGGTGGCTTCATGCTTAGTTACAACTGCAATCATTCTAGAGCAGAACACCCTGACATGAGGGGGAGCCTGACTGTGTTAAGAGAACCTGGAAGGATCTTAATTGTTTACTGGTACAGTAAAATTTTGCTCCTCGGGTTATATTCGAGTCTTGAGTATTCTCTCATTTCCATAATAAATTTCTATCCATTGCGTTATATTCGGGTCGTGCTGTACTCGAGTATCTATGGTAGTAATATTTGAATATTTGAGTATTAAGCACCCCATCTCTTATTGACGCTATAGAGTAAATAACAATACATTTTGTAATATACAGGGTTATTCAGAGAGCGTGAAAAGCAGGAGAATGACTGGAGAATGAAAAATTCTAGGTCAAAATAGCCGATTTGGAAAGTGAGATGAAAGGGAGAATTTTTCTGGTTTGGCTATTTTGACCTAGAATTTTTCATTCTCCAGTTATTCTCCTGCTTTTCACGCTCTCTGAATAACCCTGATAGTCTTTGAATTCCAATTTAAGAAGTTACAATGTATAATTCTTGTCATAAAATGTAAAAATCTACTTTATTTAAAGCATACAGGGTTATTCAGAGAGGTGAAACTCAGGAGAATGGCTGGAGAATGGAAAATTCTAAGTCAAAATAACCAAACCTGAAAAATCCTCTCATTTATCTCACTTTCCAAATCAGCTATTTGGTCTAGATTGTTCTCTTCTCCAGTCATTCTCCTGGTTTTCACCTCTCTCTGAATAACCCTGATAGTCTGCTGTGTAGATATTTTCAGAACTGTACTCACAAGGACAGGAGAAGGTGGTTCTCAAGGTCTCAAATGTTAGGGTCTCAACATATGGATATGGGCTCTAACAACCCTTATGCTCCTGAAACAAGTAGAAGCAAGTTATTATAGAAACATTTATTTTTTCTTGAAGAAAGGCATGTCCTGCGTAATGTTGCTGTGATTGCAGGCTCTCCTGTCTTGTTTATTGCCACTGCGAAATCTACTTTCCTTCTCCTCCCCTCCTTTTATAACGAGGTCTTAAATTCAGGCTGTAGACTCAGCACACCAATATGCATTCTCAATGCTAAAAATCAACCAACATCAAAATATGTGTGCGTTGATCTCAGACCTTTGCATTGGTAGGAGTTTTATATTAGATGTCAAAATGTACCTTTTTACATCAATAAGTATTGAATGGACCCTGCTGAAAAAACCAACATTTTCAGGACTGCAATAAATATTTTAAAAGCCTCTTGAATTTGGCCTTTATCTCTATGATAAACCATAAGTTAATTTAAAAATATATAAAATATAGGGCTGTAACTATAAATTTGACATTTCCGCTTGACTTCTAAACCTAGCAAAAAACTTAGATGCAAAATACTTACGCCCCTATTAAAATCTTCACGCAATTTTTTTTTGCGCACGGAAAAAAACATTAGCGTGTGCAAATTAACGCAGTAGTGCGCTCTGAGCGCAGTTTTTCAGCCTTCAACTTTTTACGTGCGCAAAGCCGGGCGCAAATGACCGTAGCGTGCAGGAATCGGTGGGCAGACTGTTTTTTCACGGGATTCAGCCAATCAGAATTAAGAACCACCATTTTCTAAAGTTAGGGTGTTGCGCCTGTCAAAGTCAATCTGCGTATATGTGCTGCAGCAAAAAAAAATTGACAAATTATTATTTTTTTATGTCTGGGTATGTGTAGAATGTGTAACTGTACTGTGCTGTATTTTTTTTATTGCTGAGTTATTTTGTTTCGGCCACAACTGTCATATTTGCAGTTAACACCAAGTTTTCAAAGACGTTACGAAAATTCGCGCAAACGTCTCTCGTACGACTTTGTGCAAAGATTGTAATACCATCTGCACTAACGCATTTGCGCTCACAATGTTAAGTATAGGATGCGCGCATGAACTTGCGCTCGCGCTGGGTTCGCGCAGGGTCAATCGCGGTAGACGATAACGCGCATCGTTTGCGCGAACGTCGTACTACGATGTTCTGCTCAAATGGTTTTGTCCTCTCGCATTTGCGCGCACGCAAATGCGCTGCGCGAAGCGTGTAATAGGGGCCTTATAATTTGGCTTTCTACATAAAATTGTAATAAAATATCATGCAGCATTGCTTGAAACACTAATCAACAGAACATTTTCATTCCAGTAACCCCTTCACTGCCGAGATCAAGATAACTCGGGACTTTAAAGGCACCATCAGGTCCCGATAGAGGTTTCTCGATCTGCACGCTGAAGGACAAAAGCAAATGAATTTTTTTTTAGCAAAAGAATGAGCACCCAAAGTTTTAGCCCTGTGGGCATAGTGCCCAAGGTGCTGAAACTGTTTAAAATCTGCTGAAGATTGCTCGGACATATCATGCTTTCAGCAGCTGATACAGGGAACTACAAGCTGCAGCACAAACTAGTGTAACTATCTTTGGCCAGTAGATGGCGCCACTTGCCTGCTAAATAGGTTCTTATGGTAAGTAATACACTGGGAATATTCCCAAATATTTCTTACTATACAAATATTTAAAAATTGTTTTTCAAAAAAACCATTGGTTCCTGATGTTGTGTTTTTGGGAAAATCCCTTGGTAGTGAAGGGGTTAAGTGTTATTGCCAGTTTTGAGGTTTCTGTAAAGAAAAAGAAAGGAAAAGCAAAGATAAAAGCAAGGAAAAGGAAACGGAGAAAAAGAAAATGAAAGAAAAGATATAGGGAAAGAGAGCGAACAGAGAGGGAAAGGAAAGCAAAGGAAATGAGTTTTACTCAAAGGAAAGACCGTGACTCAGACTAGGATCAGACGAACGCATTGTTCGCATCGTTGAAAACGAGAGAAATCTCAATGTATCCTTCCTGGTAAAATCCTTTATAAATAAAATAAATAAATCGTCCGTAAAAAAGTGAGTCCGAACACATGGACGTACTTTTTCACGGAATACGCGATAGCGGTCATACGATGCGCAATTTCGGCCGTGATTTTATACGGATCCAAACCAGGAAACTTTGGGTGTCTGGACGTTATGTAGGCCAGACAGTCTGACGTATGTAGCGTCTGACGTCTCCTAATCACGCACACACGCCGCTATGCGGACACAGCACACTCTGTACGTTAGTACTAGTGGTTCGACATTCTTGCGAAAATGCGTTCGTTTGCCACTTGCGTTTCGCGGCCGAACTTTCGTGTGGCCGTACTTCGTGTGTGGGCCTGCGTTGGATGTCATTTGCTGCTACCACAGCCGTCAAAGTGCGGGTAAATGCACAGTCGCACTGCGTTCGTCTGACCCCAGCCTAAAACTTAACTATAAAAATGAATGTACTTTTCATGAAATACATTTTAGATACATTATAAAGACAATGGGCACTATCCTCTCTTGAACACTAATGGTGAAAAACCTGCATGGGTAGAAAGCCCAAGACAGAGCAAGGTGAAGCACTGAGGCTGGAAGCTTGAAGACCACAGCAAAGGTACAGAGCAGGATTCTTAGGAAGGTTGGTAAAGCTTGTTAGTTTTGCTAAGTTCTCCCAAAATAGAGAGTTATGTTTTGTGTTAGAGCTTGGACGAGCCAGGTTTTATTTTTTCTTATGTTTTGTTTGTCTGCTAAACACTGCTGCAATAAACCGTGCACTTCATAAAGAGACTGACTGTGATGTGATTGCTCTAAAGAACCATGCTATTGGAGACTTTGACAGCACTGAATCACAAAATGTACTGTATAATAATACAGCTGGAACTCAGTGTTTGTGTAAAATAAAAAGGAAACGCTAAGCTAGTGAAACAGCTGCAGCACTTTGGCTGCTATTTCAAAAGTGCTGAAATTGTAGGGGTATGTGGGGGATCCCATTTGTAAGCTAATTTTGTTTGCTCTACAGAAATGCAGCTGCATTGCTCCAGACTATAACTGGATCGAGCCAACAGAATTCATGGGGACCCTTACCAAGCCATTGCCCTTGGCCCCCTTTAATCTGCTGCACATTTCAATAAACTCTTCCCCTTCGGTATATGGGGGTAAAACGTATTCTTGTGGGAGAGCTTTGGTCTGTGCCTCAGCCTGGTGCAAACCATACTAATCGTTTACTCAGTGAAGAGTCGGAGTGCTCTTACCAGCCCAGATGCCACGGCCCACCGGAAAATTTGGGCAAGTCCTGGGAGGCATGGGATATCATTATGTATGTGGTACTTAGACAAAGTGCACAGGTATCGCCAGGGCCCCCTGGAGCCACTGGGTCCCTGAACATATCATGAGCTGACACCCTGCCTGTCATGCATGGTAAATTAGCCCTGTTTTCAGTTGAGCCAATCAAGGGGTTTTTTTGCAAGATGGTAGCAAAGTCTGGTGTTTCCCAACCCTGGTCCTCAAGTACCTCTAACAGGCCAGGTTTGCTGTATATCTGACACACAGAGCAGGTGATATGATTTGCTGCTCAGCGATTGTAGGTCTGCATTTCAGTCTGCATTTCCTTATGGTTATCCTTAAAATCTGGCCTGTTAAGGGTACTTGAGGACAGGGTTGCGAGGCACTGAACTAGACCTCTAAACTCCAGTCCTTCAAATTGTCACTCAATATTCACTTCATTACTTTAGCAACTTTTCATCCACTTGTGTCAATTTACATCAGTTCTGACATAACTACTGGTCAAAGCTTACGTCACACCTTTATGCTCTACAACCGGTGTCAGCAACCGTGGCCCTCCATATGTTTTGGAACTATATCTTCCACGGTGCTCAGTCACTTACTGGGTTGGTTGAGTCTCATGGGAAGTATCATTCCGGTACATCTGGAGGGCCAATGTTGCTGACCCTTGCTCTACAAGCTAGTACACGCTTATTTTCACCGATTTTTTTATGGATACAAATGATATAGCTGGTGGCCTCTCTCTCCAACATCCCAAAAAGTCATTCTTCATTCTGTGCTCTTCCACTGCGGCTCCACTCCATTGTGAGCTCATCTGAGCAGAGCCCTCTAAAACTAGTTTTCTGTCTTCTAACATTTTATTTGCCCGTTTGTTATTTTTAAGTACCGGTGTTTACTGCAAAGTGCTCAAATCATTTCTGGTGCTACGCAAATAATTACAGAGGGCAGGTATTATTCCCAGCTTATTTGAAGCATGTTATGTTTTATATGTACTGGTTTCTTTAATCTTTAACATCTCATTATCCTTAATGAGCTCATCTAAAATTGATCCATTCTTTCCTTAAACCACAAAAGTACACTAATAATTACGGAATGGATAGCAAAGTATTTATTTATATTATAGAAAATCCATGTATTGACTCGTCGTGTATATTCTCCTCTGATGCGGCTGGTTAATTGGTAACTACTCCAGCACAGAAATATATTCAGTAATGGAATGACAATACATTAAATTTATATATTTAACAGTGTGAGTGACATTGCCTTTTTTGTCATTTTTTTTCACTAGGGAAGGTAAAAAAAGCAGCATAAAATCTATAAGCGTAAACTTTCTATTACAGGGAAATGGGAATTTGCTTTGATAAATGACCCCTCTGGGAAATAACAATGGCCTTTGGGGATGCTGGATATTGCCCAAGATATTTCTGGGAGAAATTCCAGCTACATGCTGCTCTATGAATCCTTAACACAACAGCATTTACATAAGCTTCAAGGTATTTTCAGTTATGATTTTCTCAAGTGTTCAAAACCAGTGAGTCCTTAATATGGTTAACCTCAAAAATTCTGACCCGATACATTCTTATTATATAGTTTGAAAGCTATTGATAATTCAGATCAGTCCTTTTTCCACTCCATTAATGTGTTAAAGTGTTATGTTTAATAAAGCATAGATCATCCACTGGAAAAGTAGTAAAACAGCAATTTTGTATCATGTAATGCGGATCAGGAACACATACAGGTTTATTCAAAGAGATCTGAATTGGGGCCGAAAGGTAACCAAACGCTGAAATTCAGCGTACAGTTACCTTTCCTGGCCATTCGGCTATTCAGAGAGCAGGCAGTTCGCCAAATGTTGGCGAATTGCCTGCACATACGGTGCCTGCTTGTTGCCTGTTCAAGGGCAGTGAAATCCCCATAGACAAGCAATGCTTCTTCTATTCAGAGAACAAAAACCAGCAGTTAAAAGTTACCGAATTGGTTTATTCAGGCGAATCCCAATAGGCTTCAATGTTAAAAATATTCCTGTTTTAATCCAATATCTAATAAACTGTTGATTATAATATTCTCCAGTAAAAAGTCTCTTGATTTTTTTAGGATCTTTTAGGCATTTTTGGGGATGTTTTTGGCAAGCTTTTTTCTGTTTTGTTTTTTTTAAATCGTTTTTTCTTTTTTCTGTAACAGCCCTTTTTATTATCATTCATTGTATCTTATATGTAAATTTCAGACATTTTCATTCTGTAGTTTCTTTGCTAACAGCGTTTCACTTTTCAAACATTCAAGCGTACTGTTTTGTTTTTCTCACTCCATTCGTCTGCGGTGTCGACTTTTTCCAGCGGCTGCTCTGCGCTGTGATCGGCTCCTGCTCGGGTTTTTTCGGCGTTTTCGGCGGGGTTAATCCAGATGTTTTTGCGGGTTTCGATGTGCCTTCGCCGGGTTTTGTGGTGAGTTTTCGGCGGGTTTGCGGTGACTTTTCCCTGCATTACGGCGGCCCTGTAGTGCTTGCTGAATACACCGCAGGGTCGCCGAAAATGGGATCGCCAAATCGCACCGAATTGAGGAGAACAAAAAGTCACCGAACTTGCGGTGACTTTTCGATTCTCTTTGAATAACCCTGATAGACACAATTTCAGGTGTAGCATATTTAGAGAGTATTTTTGCTAATTTAGGGCTAAATTCCATAGTGAGCACTAATGGTAACGTTCGGATGAGTACCTGTACCAGAAGTCACTCTTTACCACAATTTTTTTCCCTGAAACACAGCAAGCCATATTCAAAACTATCTCTCCCTCTGATCCCTGCAAGAAACCCAGAAGGTATGCTTAAATCAACTAATTATTTTCCATATTGTTACTGCCACTAGTTAAATATATATATTTTTTTTCTTCCCTCCTTTTTTGATAGTTTAATTCTGTGCTGATTCTCAGTCTGCTCCTCCCAGTTATAATACTTTGCATGAACATATGGCAACCCCCCCCTAAACTCTGTATTTCTTTTATCCACAGTCACTCTTCACCACCATTTTTCCCTGTCCTGTCTCACCCGCCTGTCCCATACACCCTCCCACCCAGCCCCTATCCTAATTACATAGCCTCCTTTTCTCAGCTGCTTCAATCCTCACTCGGTTTATCCTCATCATGCCCAAGCTCTTGGTCTATCATTATGCAGTGTCTGCTATATTCTCTCTGGTAATTATTTCCACACTCCCCCTGTTCCCTTTTGTTTCACTTGCCTTAGTCCCTTAGATTGTAAACTCACAGTCTAGCTGAGCACTTGTATAAAGTGGCGCATTTGCAGGACATTTATCCCACGGGCAGGGACGTCTGTTCCTTATGTTTTATTTTTTATTATGTCACCTGTCTACGTTTCCCCATTGTTACGGAAGGCGTTACAAGTACTTATACAGTGCCAACAGATTCCGTAACTGTAACTGTAACCTGTTGAGGCTAGGATAAGTGACTTTAACGCATGCCCCCATATTACGTTCCTGATGCTAAACCTGTGAAAAATACTTTAGCTCCTCGTTTTTTGCGGTAGCTTGCGCAAGCTTACTGTACTTTGCGCATCCTATACTTAACATCGGGAGTGCAATCAGTAATAAGTGTTAAGATAAGTTAGGTAGTACAAAGTGCTAGCGCTAATTACCATCGGGACATGCAAGGCAAAATTTTAGCTTCTCCTAAATGCTGTCCACTTATAATGGAGAGAACCTTTATTCTAAGTCATGAATCCTAGTGAATTTCACTTTTTCAAGTTGCAAACTCATCATTAAAGCTCGCAGCTGTATTTTAGATGTATCAATGATCTCCATTAAATCTAGCTCATTGACATTTCCATTGCCTATAGATTATGCATATTACCCACAGACCACTTCTAAGCCACCTGTACACCCTCAGACCCTTTTCATTTAAATGCAAAGGATCTGTCAGTAAGTTTGCTAATTTATGCATTTACATTGACACCATCCAAATTTGCACATTTCGTCCAAGGCTGTGCAAATTTGTCTTCTCATAAAAGAATCACACAAAAGGCCCCCATTCATCAAGGCAAAATGCTGCTACTCTGCATCAGTAAGCAAAATAAAAAGCAATTACCCATTTCCTCCAAGGTAATGATTATATTGAGAAATATTGACCCTTGGTCCTTGATAGTAGACCCTATTTCACACGTGCTGTGAAATTAACAGCTGGAGCCATTATACTTAACAGCTCCAGCAGTTAACATCTGGAGTTCCTATTCCGACCTTGCCGCTAGCTTTGCTTTCAGTTAAGTCATTGCAGCGCCTTACTTTAATTTAAAGGCCCCCTTACTTTGTATATGAGTTGCCAATAAACGGCGAGAATGAGAGAAAGATATAGTGACTCACGAAACCTGGTGTTAACCCCTTCACTACCGAGATCACGATATCTCGTGCTTCAAAGGGACCATCCGGTGCTCGATATCGAGATATCTCGATCTGCAGCTCTGACGGCCAAAAGCAAATTAAATTTGTTTGTCACAAAAAAAATTGATTGCTTTTGGGCTGCAGAAGGTGTCTCCAAAGGTTTAGCCCTGTGGGCAGAATGCCCAAAGTGCTAAAACTGTGCCATATCGGCTAAGTGAATGGCTTGACCTCGGACATTCAGCAGCTGATACAGTTGCTTGTGCTCCCTCCAACAGCTGTAACTCAATTTGGCAGTAGATGGCACCATCTACTGTCGACATATATTATTACAGTAAGAAATACACTGGGGTAATCTCCAAATATTTCTTACTGTGAAATTAATTAAAAACGATTTTTCAAAAACACTGGTTTGGAAAATCACTTGGTAGTGAAAGGGGTTAATTGAATTCTGCTGTAGCAAAATCACAACAGATTAAAATAAACCACCCAAAAAAATCTCTGTTACTAGTCCTAATCCCATAATGAAATGGGCTGCGTGATCTTCCACTTCTTCTAGTTGTGCACAGTGGAAGACTAGGAACAAATAGTTCCCAGTGTCCTTTTTCACTTCGTCTGTGGCTCCTTCACGATCACACAGGGCTCATGCAGAGCACAAAGGAGGGTTGTGCTTTTCTCTATGGGCTCCAGGAGCTGATAACACCGACGGTGCCGCCGGTATCTGTCTGTGGCTCTCTATTATTCCCACTTGAGCTGCTATTACAGTAGCTGGGTCATAATAGATATTGTAAGAGGGAGCCGGCAAGGGATATAAAGCTCATGCCATTTTTTTCCTTTACAGGCAAAAATGGAATAAGTATATGTATATTTTGTTGTATCCTCAGCCAGGCCATACTGCTGCTGCCTCTTTCCGTGGTTTCTTTTTAATCCCAAAGTAGAATTGTTCCTGGTGACGGTATAAATATAAACCCATCAATTTGCCTCTTAGCTGATAAACAGTATATGTGGTTGCTTAGAAAGCAGCGCTTGGTTTCATTAGATAGGGCCCACCTGACCAAAAGGTGCCGTGACATGGCGGGTGGGCTTATACTTAAAATGACCATTCAAGAAATCCAAAACCTCTAATTGTGTTTTGTTTGGAGCTATAGTGGTAAGCGCAAATGACAACCTATTCTTTGTCATGTTTTAAACATGTAGGGCTACATTACAATCCCCGCGTTAAAACGGGAGAGGTAGGGAGATAAAACTGCGCCTGCAGTTTTCCCCCTACCGCCCCCGTTTTAACGGGGGATTGCAATGCAGGCACAAAAAATGCTGCCTGCATTTGTAGCGGGCGCTACGCCCCAGGATGCTCTCGGCAGCGCTGAGCGCAGCCACGAGCACTCGATTGAGTCCATAGGACTCCATTGAGCCAGACGCCGGTGGTCACATGACCTGCTGGATCTCGCCTCGTGAGATCCGGCCGGTCAGCGTAGTGATACGCAGGGGGAGACTGAGGAACTTTTTCCCCCAGTCTCTCCCTGCTCCCACCGGACGGAGGAGGCGGTTGGAGCCACGGTCCTCGCCGCGGGACAGGAGGTGAGTATGCGATTCTTTTTTCCCTTTTTTGTCTGGTGTTAACGGATTCTGCAGAAGCGGAATCCGTTACACCAAGTCCTGGCTCTGGTTAACTTTCCGCTAACCAGAGCCAGACGTTACTCAGCGTTAGGACTTTGTAATCCAGCGCTGATTAACACTTTGCGCTCCCTATACTTAACATGGGGAGCGCAAAGTACAGTAACCTCACGCTGAAAAGCGCAAGGTACCAAACACGAACGGGTTACTTAACACGTTTGCGTTTGGATTGTAATATGAGGTAGACACCGCGGTTAATGTTAATGCTCACGCAGGTGAGCGTTACCGTTAACACATAGATTGTAATGTAGCCCATAGTGAGCTGGCTATTTCTGGTCTACGTAGCAGCCCTGGGAGGGAATAGGCGCAAAAACATTTTTTCTGCAGAAATGGAATTAGACCCAATGTGTCTATTTAACGGTTAGTTTGACTTCTCATTCAGGAATTCCTGTCATTGACCCTAAAGTATCTACCTCAACAACAATTTCCCCAGTCACCCTAAATCTCTGGCTACCTACCCGCTCATTGCTAAGAATCTATCCAGTCACCACAAGCCATTTTTCAAGGGAAATCAAGGTGGAATTGTTACATTTTGGGTAAGGCAGGAGGATTGATCTTCCACGGGACAAGATGGGAGTTCAGGTCTGCTTTTCGCCCAGTGTCAATGAGGCTCAATGGCCAGTTTGTTATAAAATACCATGGTTTTTACACCGCTGTTCACTGTTAAATGAATGAATCTTAAGTCATAAAGCACCTGCCTTCTGTGTTTTAATGGCATGCAGAAATAAAAAAAGTAAAAGGAAAGCAACTGTCACCAAAGCTTAACTCCGTACAGATTTACAAAGCACAAAAAACTGCTAATAAGCTGCGTTAACATTTTAAAAAGATATGTCTAATAAGAATTAAGCTGTCCTGCTGTGAATAAAGAGAGAGCACAAAAAGCCCTGTATGAATATTGAATGTGATTAGATACAATGCTCTGTGTGAGTATAAACATTCATTACAAAATGCTCTGTGTGAATATATGGAATGACTAAATATTTTGCTGTAATTACTATTAAGATAAATTAATTTGATGTTCAAAAGCACCCCATGCTACCAGTGGTTTTGCATAGCACATCACAGCAATAACAGATCCACAGTCTCAGTTTTATCTTCTGTTTCAGCACCTGTTCATTTCATGTCCGTGTGCATTGCAATCAATTTCACATCCTTTTCCTGCCAGACATGCCATAACGTGCACTTTTATTATTTCAATGTGTTCTGCACACTGTGGGCTCTATTACATTCTCCGCGCAAATTCGTACGCGCTGCGCCACTTTTTTTGCTTGCAGGTTAAACGGTAACGCGCGTAAATTAACGCTGGTATTACGATCCGAGCGTATTTTTTCATCCGCCTGAAAATATCGCGCGTAAAAAAGACGCGCAAAAAGGAGTGCAAATTAACGCTGCGCGCAGAAATCGGTGGGCAGTCTGTTTTTCACGCGATTCAGCCAATCAGAATTAAGAACCACAATTGTCTCCCATTCAGTTTTTGCGCCTGCCAAAATCAATCTGAGTATATATGCTGCAGCAATAAAAAAAACACGCACAACCACTCAGTTTTATTGTTTGGGTATGTGTAGAACGTGTAACTGTACTGTGCTGTATTTTTTTTTTCGTGCTGGTGTATTTCGTTTCGGCCAGAACGTTCAGATTTGCCGTTACCACCAGCTTTTCAAAGACGTTAAAATTATGCGCGCAAATGTCGTTCGTAAAAAGTTGCGCACCGATTGTAATATGATGCGCGTACCAGTGCACGAACGCATTTGCGCTCACAATGTTAAGTATGGGATGCGCACACGAACTTTCGCTCGCGCAGGGTAACTTGCGCTAGACGTTAACACGCATCGTATGCGCGAACGCCGTAATTTGACGGTCATCGCAACGGGTTTTTCCCCTCGCGTTAATGCGTTTTTGCGCACGCACACATTTTTGGGCGAAAAATGTAATAGAGCCCTGTATATCTATGTTTCTCTTTCCTATCCATCTCTTGACATACGTTTTGAATCCTATGGCTTAGTCATCAACGCCAAGGTCTTCTTTCTGTGGTCTTCTTCCTTACATGGTTTCTTCCATCTATCCCACAATGCTACAGATTTTTGTTTAAATGTATCTGCACAGACCAAACCTTCTCCAGCCATTGCGTAGACCTGTGGCACCGACTGTTAGCCAAACCTCCATTATAAAATCACATTCTTTGCCTCTCATCAATAGTCCAACCTTCCCAGCCTCATGACAAGCCAATCATTGCTTACTGCAAAAAAAACCTAAATCAATAATTCATGTTTTACCCAATACCAACCATTTCAAGTCCATATCTCCAACTGCCCCATGCATCCTGCCATCCATCTCATACAAACCTCCGCTGTGGCATAATCAATAGATTACTAACAACGTATTTGTGTTGTCCTTCTAAGATGATGCCCACACCAGAAGTACCCATGGTTTAAGAGTAGTGGGACCCTGGGAAAATAACAGTAAACCCCTAAAAGGATCTAACGATAATATTATTCAAAAATAAGAAATGAACCTTCAAATGTTAACCCCTTCACTACTAAGATCAACTATACGCAATTTGCAAGGCACATACTGTAGTGGTGCCCCGATATTGCTCATGCTCAATATGGTGTTCTGCAGGAGCAATGCAAAGGGATTTTGTTTACTACAATCAAAATTAATTTGGGTTCCAGAACATGCCCTTAAAGGTTTAGTACCATGGGCATGATGCCCGAGGTGCTAACACTTTTTAAAACCAGCTGGGAATGTGCCTTTTTGACATCTCCCCAGCTGATTCTACACGGAGCAGAGAATTGCAGTTACTCCTGTTGGCCAGTAGATGGCAACATCTGCCTGCAAAATAGGTTATTACAGTAAATAATACAGTGGGAATATTCCCGAATATTTCTTTCTATATAATTGATTGCAAATGATTTTAAAAAAACACTGGTTCCTTGAGTGATTTTCTGGAAAATTCCTTGGTAGTGAAGGAGTTAATAGGATGAAAAACATACATTTCTTGATGGGTACCTTCTTTAAACAAGCTTAAATTATTCCTAGAAGAAGTTGATCTACATGCAACATACTGTATAGAACATAAGGGGTTATAAAGAGAGCACCGAAATGTCACCAACATTTTGGTGCTCTCTTGTTTCCCGCAGTTCCCTGCACTTCAGGGAATCAAAGTTGCCCACCCTGCGGTGTATTCAGCATTCACCACGGGGTCCACAAAGTTCAGGGAAAACCCGTCGCAAACCCGCCACGATCCAGCCGAAAACCCACTGAAAACCTGTCGGAAAAACCATGCCGAACATGCTGGAAAAAGCCAACGAGGCACTGATCACAGCACAGACCAGCTGCTGGAAAAAGCCGACAAGCTGACGAACAGGGTATAAAAAAAGAAAAAACAGTACATTTGAAAGTTTCAAAATTGAAATGCTGTTTTCAAAAAGACTACTGTAAGAAAATGTCTGGAATTTACATATAAGATCCTATGAATGATAATAAAAAGGTCTGTTAAGGAAAAATGAAAACTTTTTTAAACGATAAACGGAAAAAAACGTTTGTTGAAATAAATCCCCAAAAATGCCTAAAAGATTCTAAAAAAATCTTGAAACTGTAGATACTGTAGATTAAAATAATAAACGGTTTATTAGATATTATATTAAAACAGGGATATTTTTAACATTGAAGCCTATGGGATTCGCCTGAATAAACCTGTCAAATGAAACCACTGAACAGCAGGGCAGTTCGGCAACTTTTCACTGCTCTTCAGCGTTCTCTGAATAGAGTAACCATTGCTTTTCTATGGGGGATTTCTCTGCCGTCGAACATGCACCGTAGTTTGGGAAAATTTGGCGAACTGCCTTCTCTCTGAATAGCCGAACGGCCCAGAAATATCACTGTATGCTGAATTTCGGTGTCCGGTTACATTTCAGGGCCAGATCGTCTCTCTCTGAATAACCCCTATTATTTATATGCAGTATGACGATGAGTTTAAAGTCACTGTGAAATGCTTAGAGCAGACAAATAAAAGTTTAAAGGTTTATTGGGGACAGACACACTACTACAGAACGCAGGTACCATATACCCTTGTGGCAAGTTACACAGAACCACTTTCAAAGATTTACTGTAGATACTCGAGTATACCGCTAGATTTTGGTGACAAAAATTTACCTTAAAATTGGAAGGGTCGCGTTATATTCGAGACATCTGCACCGCGTGTAAAAAAAAAAAAAACTTGCTCTGGATCCCAAGTCTCCCGGTGGTTCCGGTAGTCTCGCTGAAGTGAATGTGGGCTCCCTGATGCTTGCAAACACTTCAGGAACTCCCAGATTCAAGAGATTTGGGATCCATCACGGCCAGAGGGCACATTCGGTTTAAGCCAATCATTCACTTTGCTCGCCTCCGCCGGCCATCTAATCGCTAGTAAAGAAGACGGGTGGCCGGCGGCTTCATACTTAGTTACAACTGCAATCATTCTAGAGCAGATCACCTTGGCCTGAGGAGGAGCCTGACTGTGTTAAGAGAACCTGGAAGGATTTTAATTGTTTACCGGTTCAGTAAAATTTTGCTCCTCGCGTTATATTCGAGTCTTGAGTATTCTGTCATTTCCATAATAAATCTCTATCCATCGCATTATAGTCGGGTTGCGCTATACTCGAGTATCTACCGTAATATTTGTCCTCACAAGACCTTATTTCCCATAAGATATACAATGCCGAATTCATATTTCTTTGCTTTAGGTTGCCTAAAAAACATTTGTTCTTGTTCTTTTAGCCCATGTTGGTTCACTAAAAAGACTATACTGTGGATCTCCAGCACAACCTGTTCCATCCAGCCAGATACATCATTTTAAAATGTTTCCGTTTCTGAAAGCAAATTTCCTCTTTTCTAAGCCCGGGGATACTGGAACATCGAAATCAACATCACCGCATGCAAATTCACAGAAAATAAAAACTACCTCCAAACTTCAAAACGAAGCAAATTATGTAAATAGACGTTTCGCTTTTTGGTGGTATGTTAAAAGAATATATAAAGAGGGGACAAAAAACCAAAGTAGCTCTTAGGAATGTTAATGAAGCTGATGATTAGCAAACGTTTAATACAAGCGATAGAATAATAATAGAAACCTGAAAATACACTTGAAAAATCAATGCATTTTCATTGTAAGCTTTATTCTACTGTTCATGATGCATGTGTTTTGTATTTCTTTATAATGTTTCTAAGAAGAATTAACCGAGATTCCTCCTGTTTTACAATACATCTGAAAAATACAATAACGTGTTTATATAACGACTAAGCAATTCATTATCCTAGAATAGTGTCATATAGCAGGCATCTCCATAGAATTCTATCAGGTTTATTCAAAGAGATTCGAATGGCTGCCGAAAGGTAACCGAACACTGAAAATCAGCGTTCGGTTACCTTTCTTGGTCATTCGGCTATCCAGAGAGCAGGCTGTTCGCCAAATGTTGGCGAATTGCCTGTAGATACGGTGCCTGTTCGAGGGCAGTGAAATCCCCATAAAGAAGCAATGCATCGTCTATTCAGAGAACAAAAACCAGCAGTGAAAAGTTGCCGAATTGCCCTGCCATTCGGTGGCTTCATGCGGCAGATTTATTCAGGCGAAGCCCATAGGCTTCAATGTTAAAAATATTCCCGTTTTAATCCAATATCTAATAAACCATTTATTATAATATTCCGCAGTAAAAAGTCTCTTTATTTATAGATCTTTTTGGGATCTTTCAAGCATTTTTCTTTTTTTTTTTTAAAAAAACAATTTCCGATTTTTTTTTTTTAACTTTACTTCTTATTTCTGTAACAGCCCTTTTTATTATCATTCCCTGGATCTCATATGTAAATTTCAGACATTTTCGCTCTGTAGTTTCTTTGCAAACAGCGTTTCACTTTTCAAACATTCAAGCGTACTGGTTTTATTTTTCTCACTCCATTCGCCTGCGGTGTTGGCTTTTTCCGGCGGCTGCTCTGCGCTGTAATAGGCTCCTATTTGGGTTTCTCCGGCGTGTTCGGCGGGGTTAATCCAGATGTTTTTGCGGGTTTTTGGTGTGCCTTCGCTGGGTTTTGCGGTGAGTTTTCGGTGGGTTTGCGGTGACTTTTCCCTGCAATTCAGGGACCCTGTGGTGCTTGCTGAATACACCGCAGGGTCGCCGAAATGGGATCGCCAAATCGAACTGAATTGAGGAGAACGAAAAGTCACCGAACGTGCGGTGACTTTTCGATTCTCTTTGAATAACCCTGTGTTACTTTGGGGAAAACAGTCACTTATTTCTCATCTCGGATTTACCTTTCACTTACTAAGGCCGCAAATACATACATTTTTTAATTCAGTTTAATTCTCAGTTGCATTTACGACACGATAAATAACAGTCAATGCTTTAAGGCTAGAGAGATGTTTAGTTTTCTACCCTTGCTGACAACATCTAACGTGCCATCTTTCCAGAAGTCCATAAGGTCGGTTCAATTGACAATAACCTCCTGACCTTTCTACAAGACGTATGATAGCCTAAGGGAGAACAGCAAATGGAGCTGGTGAGTAATGAGCAGAATCCCTGGCTGGCAAAACAACAAACATTGCACATTATGGTGCTGGTCCTTCATTAAATTGGTTCCTTGTAATTAGTTTCTTTCCCATCACAAGCATTTCCTATTCGGCAGCAGGCTGTAGAATCAGTTTGTGCCGTTGGGTATCCAGGATAGCACTCACAACAAGGACAGTGTAACATTTCTAAAAATGTAACATGGTGCATGTAAAAGTATATATGTAAATCAGAGTATAGCAGTGCATAGTGATACTTTTTTTATTGGACTAACGTTACATTTAAAAGACAAGCTTTCGAGAGTTATACCTCTCTTCCTCAGTTCTTACAGTTACAGTGACAAGCATTTATAAAGTGCCAACAAGTTCCGTATTGCTGTACAAAACGGAGAGACAGAATAACAAATATACATACACATTACACCCACCAAACAGTAGGAGAAAAGACCCTGCTCGAGAGCTTACAATCTAAGGCTAGGGTCAGACGAAAGCATTTTTCCCCGAGAACGTGAAAAAGTGCGTTCGAACGAATGGACGTATTTTTTCACGGAATACGCGATAGCGGTCATACGATGCGCATTTTCGTCCGTGATTTTGTACGGATCATCAATAAAACACTTTTTGTGTCTGGACATTATGTTGGCCGGACATTAGCAGTGTCTGACGTCTCCTAATCACGCAAACACGCCGCTATGCGGACGCAGCGCACTCTGTACGTCAGTAGTAGCGGTTTGACGTTCTTGAAAAAATGCGTTCGTTTGCCACTTGCGTTGCGCGAGCGAACTTTCGTGTGGCCGTTCCTCGTATGTTACCCGGCATTGGACGTCATTTGCTGCTAGCACGGCTGTGATTTTGTGCGGTTAAACGCACGTTAAAAATGCTTTCGTCTGACCTTAGCCTAAGAGGAGAGGGGTGACACGCTAGGTGTGGGTGAATAGAGTGCAAGAAGTAACAGGGTGCATGAGGGCAGTGTGGGAAGAAGGAGCAATAGATGAACAATGGGGGATTAGAGAGTGAGCCGATATAGACTTCTCTAAAGTAATGGGTTTCCAGTGACGTCTTGAAGGTCTGGAGAGACGGGAGAGTCTGATGGTGCGGGGGAGGGAGTTCCATAGAAAGGGGGCAGCTCAGGAGAAGTCTTGAAGGCGGGAGTGGGGTGTTCGGCTACGAGGAGATGATAACATCAGATAATTGGCAGAGTGAAGTGGTTGGGACTGGATGTACCTGCTAATACAGGAGGAGATGTAGGCAGGGGCGCGGTTATGGAGAGCTTTGTATGTGAGGACCAGTATTTTGAATTGGATTCTGAAGGAAAGAGGGGCCAGTGTAGAGATTGACAAAGGGGTGAGGTGTGAGAGGTGTGGGATGTGAGGTGGATGAGCCTGGCAAAGGCATTCATAACAGACTGCAGAGGGAGAATCTGGGATCTTTTAAGGCCAGAGAGAAGGAGGTTATAGTAGTCAAGATGGGAGATAATAAGAGCTTGGATGAGCATTTTAGAAGAGTCCTGATTAAGAAAGTCCTGATGCGTGCAATATTTTTTAGGTGGAAGTAGCAAGATTTGGTTAGAGACTGAATGTGAGGAGTAAATGAGTAAATTGGAGTCCACGAGAACCCCTAGGCAATGAGTCTGAGGTGGAAGTAATGGTGGCACCATTCGCCTGAACGGAAATGGGTACTAAAATAACGGATTTAGAGGGAGGGAAGATGAGAAGTTCTTGATGCTAAACTGACCAAAATCATAGAAATGAACAATAAAGAGCCAAGCAGAAGGGGGGTGGGGGTGTTGTAAATGCTAATAGTGGAATTGTATGGTCAAGTAAGGTAAACAAAAAGAGGACCAATCATAGGCTCATAAAACCACACAGATAAGCATCAGGGTGAACATGTCAATGTGGATTCTGGCTTTTTTAACTCACTATCATAATGTCATGGAACATTCAGCATTGAACTTGGTTTATACATTATATGGGGTTTTTCTCTAATTTTTTTTATGTCATTTACTTTCCTCCTTGGCAACATTATAAGCTGTTCGCCATGATGCTTACCTATAAGCCAGACGTTTTTGAAGGAAAATAAGTGGAATATTCTGCAATGACCGAGTCAATCACCTGATCTCAACCCAATTGAGCAGTATTTCACTGGCTGAAAGCAAAACTAAAGGCAGAAAGACCCACAAACAAAGAACAACTGAAGACATCTGCAGGTAGAGCCTGGCAAAACATCAGAAAGGTGGAAAACAAGTCTTTGGTAATGTCCATGGGTTCCAGACTTTAGGCAGTCATTGCCAGTAAAGGATTCTCAACAAAATATTAAAAATGAACATTTTATTTATTTATAATTATATTAATTTGTCCAATTACATTTTAGCCCCTGAAAATGGGGGGACTGTGTATAAATGGTTGCAGTTCCTATAATTTGAACTTGATATTTATGTTCAACCCCTTGAATTAAACCTGAAAGTCTGCACTTCAAATTCATTTGGATTGTTTCCTATTAATTTTATTCTGGTGGCATACAGAGCCAAAAGTTTGAAAATTGTGCCTGTGTCCAAATATACTGTATATAAACCTAACTGTACCTCATTAGAGCAGTCATTAGGTTAGGATGGATAGCACTTGCCATGATGGGGTATATTGAGTTGACATCCTGGGAGAATTATGTAATGTATGATCATATATTGTAACTGAATCCCCATCATTTATTCCGAAATTAGGTATTTTTAAAATCTATAAAACCTCATTAACCCCTTCACTGCTGAGGCATTTCACCGCTGCGTGCTGAGCTCATTTTTACCACTTAAGCTCATCATGTTTAAACGCAATTTGAAGCCATATTTTAATAAATGACCCAGACATATTATATATCGTTCTTTCCGGCAGACTCCGCAGATTCCTAATATATCATTTTTATATGTATAAGTCATGTCCTGTCTGTATATTATAACAAAAAATACAATAAAAATTGCGTTTTTAATCATCTGCAGTGTGTAAAGTGTTTTTTTTTCACATTTTATTACATGAGCGTTTGCAGTTATGTTTTCTATGGGGTGCGCTTGTAAAAAAATTTGAAATGGGGACTTGTTACATTTTGTGGGGGGATTTACGTGATTTTTAGCAAACGCACCCCATAGAAAAAAATCATTAGTGCAGCATCATTGTTCACATTACAATTGAAATGTGAACAATATTGCTACATTAATAAAAACAACACACAAAAAAAATGTTTTTTTATTTTTTATTTATTTATTTTTATTATAATTTTTTTATTATTTTTTTACTTTGTACCTAGTCATGTTGGGTATCATTCGAAAGGCCATGCTCAGGCCTTTCAAATGACACCCTCCGTGACCCCCTAGCTGCCACGGTTCTGGAGATATCGGGGTTCACAAGAACCCCATATCTCCACCAGGGGATTTCCTTGGGAAATCCCCTGGCAGCTAGGGGTTCCCCGGCTATCTGACGTCATCACGCTATGCATGATGACATCAGGCAGCGAGGGGAGACCCGGGGGTGGAGCCGCCATCCAAGATGGCGGCCCCCACCGGAGCTAGGCTGCACTTCAGCGCCGCAAGGCGCTGAAGTGCAACCCGGCACTTGAGGGGTTAAAGCCAGGCACAGCTTAAAAGGGGAGACTCTCCCCTTTTAAGCGGTGCCTGGCTTTTGGCGCTGCTCCTTTCCGATCGGGAGGGAGAGGGATCCGAACGGATCCCCCCCCTCCCTTCCAGGCTATCTCCGGCATTGCCGGGGGGTCGCCTGGAAATGACGTCATTGCGCCAAGCGCGATGACGTCATTTACGCCGGGAGGAGCTTGACTTCCGCGTCTGAGGACGCTGAAGTCAGAACACCGCGGGACCCCGGACAGAGAGGTGAGTATCTCCGCCGGGGGTCCCGCACAGCTGATGACGTGTGGGGCACGTCCTCAGCATGTATCGTGCATCAATGAGGACGTGCCCCACATGTCTTCAGCAGTGAAAGGGTTAAAGTGGCGAGCTCAGTGCTCCGAATGTTGTATTAACCCTTTCGCTGCTGAGGCATTTCACACCTGTGTGCTGAGCTCATTTTTACCGGTTTCACTCATCATGTTTAAACGCGTTTTGAAGCCATATTTTATTATATGACCCAGACAATTTATATATAGTTTTTTCTGGCAGACTCGACAGATTCATAATATATCATTATTATATGTATGCGTCATGTCCTGTCTGTATATTATAACAAAAAATGCAATAAAATTCAAATTTTCAATAATTTACAACGTGTAAAGGTTTTTTTTTCACTTTTTAACATGCGAGCGTTTGTGGTTATATTTTCTATGGGTTGCGTTTGTTAAAAAAAATAGAAATGGGGACTCGTTACATTTTTTTTGGGGGAAAATCATGTGATTTTTAACAAGCGCACCCCCATCCAAGAATCGTTAGTGCAGCATCATTGTTCACATTATAAATTAAATGGGAACAATATTGCTGCATTAGCAAAACAAATAAAAAAACTTGTTTATTTTTTTTTATTATTTTTTTTAATTTGTTTATTTATTATTTTTATTTTTTTACAAATCTTACCATGGTCATGTTTGGTATCGTTGGAAAGGCCAGCCCCGGGAGAGGATCACGATCCGGCGCTTTTCGGCGCCAAATCGTGATCCGGCCCCAAGGCGGTAATGCCAGGTACCGTTTGGAAGGGCAGGCCGTGAAGGACCTCCTCCTTTCAGGCACCTTCCCCGCACTTACGGGATGGCGCCTGAAATAGATGTCATCGCGCCACCGCAATGACATCTATTGTGCCTGCGGCGGTCCTGGAGTGCCGGGCTGACATCAAGGATGTCAGCCCACACCGGCGGGCACAGCGATTGGCCGGAATCTGGCCGATCGCTAGCTGCAAAGGGAGGACGCGCTCAGCGCGTCCTCCACAGCCAATGCTTCCTTCGGGAGAACGCGCTGAGCGCGTCCTCCGCAGAAGTGGTTAAATGTTCCTAGATGCACCTTTATGAAAAATGCATGTCCAGGTTGAATACAAATCATTCTGGTTTTGTATATTGTAATATATATATTTTATTACTTTAGAAAATATTCTAATTAAAAGGCCAAAATGTAGTTTAGGAAGATAAAATCTTCGGAAATAGAAATCAATGTAATAGAACAAGTAACAATATAACAATGCCTGAAACACATGGTGCTAAAACAAAAAAAGGAATGTGTTGCAAAGTAATGGTTACAAAGTAAATGAAGGGAAGCTAAACAACATGAGAAGAGTAAAATGTGAAGATGAAAGGAATAGAAACACTGTTTAGAATATAGGAAGAAGGAAAAGTGCTAAAAAGGGAAATACCTATTCGAGTTTTTAGAGAGAAAGGAAAAATTAGGAGGAAAGTTTCAGTTAAGGTGCAAAAGGTGCCAGATGCATCGTAACCTGCCAAAAACAACGGTACAGGTAATTGAGGATTCAAGAATCATTTATTAGAAGTTTGAAAGTTATAAAATGTTTGTAGACAGCTTTTCATTACTTTACAGAAGAAGAAAATCAGCAAACTTAAAAGTTTTTTATGTAACATATATAGTAGGTTTGAAGAGACTTAAGGGGTTAATAACAGAGCACCAAAATGTCGCAGTCATTTCGGTGCTCTGTCGTTCCCCGCACTACGGGAAATCAAATTTCCCCACCCTGAAGTGAATCCAGCATTCACTGCAAGGTCCCAGAAGTCCAGCGAATCAACCGCCGAATGGTGTCGTCAACCCGCTGTCACGTTTTGTCGCTCCAGCCCTGTCCCCATGCCCTCTGTATACTTGTTTGCTTTTCATCTGCAGGCCTCTCCCTATGCTGCTAGTCCTGGGTTGCAGCTTAGGGGTTAATTGTTTCCTTTCGTGTCTGCCTTTTCACCTGCTGATCGTTGTCCTGATCCCCTGACTATTTAAAGTGATGGGCCCATATCCCATCGTTCTATCATTGTTCCAGTTTGCCTGCATCTAGTCTGTTGTGTTCTGAGCTCCTTGCTGTGTACTCCCAGTCATAGTTTGTATATTTTGTTCTAGTTATTTTTGGTCTTAGTTCCCTGTCTGTCTGCTGTTTTTCCCAGTTATTCTTATGTTCCTGGTTTATGTTATGTGTATACTGATTTCCTGGTTCTGACCCATTTTTCCTGGCTAACTTCACTCCCGGTTCTGGATCCCTGGCTACTGTATGAGGTACACATTCTGGTTTATGACTCCTGGCTTTTCTTGACATTTCTTGTGGATGCTCCTTGTCTGTACTGTTGATATTTACTTATGCACATTCCTTTATTCATCTGTATGTCCTTAGATTCTGCACGGCGCTGCTGTATTATTTTTCTTTAGAGCAGATCCGGCTATTCTAAAGACCGGTCTTTCAGAGTAGGGCTGCTGTTTACCGTGCAGGGTTTCTGGCCTAGATTATATACCAGTGTTGTGCAGAGTTCTCTTGTGTATCATGTGCTGTTATTATTGCCAAGAGCAGTATCTCTGCTTATAGGGGCTTTTACCTGAACCAGAGCCTGACCACACCGCTAGCCTGATGTCGCCAGCATTACACCTGCCATCTGCCACCAACATGCCACAAACCTGTCGCTTGCAACCACCAATCCGCTGGACATCTGTCGCAAACACAGCCACCAAGCCGCCAAACACAGAGACTGCCAACTGCAGAAAAAAGACGACAAGCCGCGAGACGGGTAAAAAAAGAGATTAAAAACGCTGTTTTTGTATTAAAACCTTTGGGATTTGCCTAATTAAACCTGTCGAATGAAACCACCGAAAAGCAGGGTATTTCACTGACATTTCACTGCCGTTCGGTGTCTGTGAATAGATTAACCATTGCTTCTCTATGGGGACTTTCACTGCAGTCGAACAGGCACCGTACTTGCTGGCAATTCGCCAAAATTTGGCCCCTGCCTGCTCTCTGAGTAGCCGAATGGCCAGGAAATGTCACTGTATGGGGCAATTCAATGTTCGGTGCCATTTCGGGGCCAGATCGGCTCTTTGTGAATAACCCTGATAGAGCCCAGGAATCTGTACCAACAAAACAAAATTCAACCCACTAGCAATCGAGGCTCCTCAATTACTGACAATCACACAAGAAAAGGCTGAGGTTTGGGTTCATCGCCAAAACCAGGGAATCACTAACATAAGGGGGTGTAAGGCTAAGGGGCGCAAGTTGCGTAGAAAAGCTTGGAGACTTCCAGGTTTTGAAGTCTCCAAAGTGGAAAGGAGGCAAAAAAGGCAAGTAAAAATACTCTAAAAGGGGAAAAAACTCCAAAATAATTGGACAGAGGATGCCAGCCAAATTATTTAAGAGAAATAAAGGGAGCTCTATTTTTTAACAGAGTATAACTTTAAGCACATTCTGCTTGTCTACACTTGAGACTTTGATGATGAGATGAAATTTAAAGACCAATTCATGCAGAAAATCAAACAATTCCAACGTGTACTTTCTCTTGCTACTCTACCTTAATTAAATTTCACATTTTTGGTTCTCGTGAGACTTTACTGCTCAATTCATGATCAAGCAAAGAGTCTTAATGAACATAGTTCTAGATCTTTCTGAAGATATGGAACTCAGTTAACATTTAAAGTACTACATCGGTGTATAATTCCAAAACACATATCTGCTTTAACTCTTAAAGAGAGGTCTCATATAGATATACAGTGGTAGTCAAAGAGCACCAAAATTTCATTCGCTACACTTCGGGGAGTCAAATTCGCTGACCTTGCAGTGAATTCAGCATTCACCACAGGGTCCCCGAAGTGCAGGGAACAAGCCGCGGAACGCATCAGAAAAACCACCAAATCAATCTGAAAAAGCGCTGCAAAACTGCCAAACACATCCGAAAAACCACTGAATCGATCCGAAAAACCTCTGAAAACCCACCGAATCGATTTGAAAAACTGCCAAAAATGCAGACAACCCACCGAACAGAGCGCCAACCAGCCGTCGGAAAAAGCCGACAAGCCAACGAACGGGTAAAAAAAACAAAAAAAACATTGCAACATTTCAAATCTGTTTGCAAAAACACTACTGCAAGAAAATAACATGTAAGGTCCTATAAATAATAATAAAAGGTTTGTTACAGAAAAAAACGTATTTTTTTAAAAATCGAGGAAAAGAAATTTTGCCGAAAAATGCCTAAAAAATCCTAAAAAATAAATAAGAGACTTTTTGCTGCAAATTAAAAGAATGAATGGTTGAATAAATATTTAAGAAAAATGGAAATATTTTTTACATTAAAACCTATGGGATTCGCCTGATTAAACCTGTCAAATGAAACCACTGAAAATCAGGGCAGTTCACTGACATTTCGGTACAGTTCGGTGTCTCTGAATAGATTAACCATTACTTCTCTATGGGGATTTCACTGCCGTCGAAGATCAGCTGGCAATTTGCTAATATTTGGCAAACTGCCAGCTTTTTGAATAGCCGAATGGCCACCAACTTGCACTGTACGGGAAATTCACCATTCGGGGCAATTTCAGAGCTGATTTTGAATAACTCTGTTAGTTATAATGTTGACAGCTTCCTCACTGGTGAATTGAAGAAAAATCTGGTGACATGCCTTTACTTTTAAAGGAACTCAAGTCTGAATCTAAAGTTGTTAAATTCTCTGTAGTATTGAGTTTCTACAGAATTTATATTCAATAGGCAGGTGAATATTATGCAAGGGTACTGTTGAAAAATGGAGAGATTTCAAGTGGATCTGTCAACTTTGAGATTTTTGTCTCATTAAATTTACCTTCAAAAACTTCCTGCAATTTGTATCTATTTTTTTCAGCAGTGTAATAGTTTTTGAAAAACCCAGACTCGATACCTAGGGACTATTCTACCTTTGCAACACTGACTTAATATGCTATTTTGTGTTTTGTCTCAGGTTCTTTTTTTAAGGTACTGAATAATTGTTTACTTTTTAATGTGGAACTATTCTTTTTGCTGCTATTTCTGAAAGTGCCAAGACATTTTGTCTTCCGTCAAGGGACAGAAATAAAAGAACAGGAGAGAAAGAAACAGACAGATATCAGGTCAGGTTTGTTACACCTCCTAAAAAGAAAGCACTTTGGAAGATGTCAGACCCATTTCAATACAGAGTTTCATGGTAACAAAACTCACAATGATGTGCACTGGGTATGAGTATCACAGAGAACCACAGCCAAAATAACTCACATTGAAGTGCACTGTGTATGAGTATTAGAGGTGTGCACAGCTGAAAAAAATTGTTTCGTTCGAAAATAATATTGTCTGTAACAGAATTAGTTTGAATACCAATTTGTTTCGTAATTTTGTTTCATAATTTCGTTTGGAATTTTGGATCGTATCAAATTCGATTCGAAGTTGATTCGAATTTGATTCAAAATCGATTCAGATCACAAAAATAGATCAATCATTCAATCAATGGTTCTCTTGTGAAACAGTATAACGAATCAATTTCGTTAAATACCGTTTCACTTAGTTTCAATTCGAATGAAACCAATTTATTATTTCGGAAGTACTTCCAAAATTCGAATTAACAAATTTTCAAATGAATTGAGATTCATTATGAAACGAATGCACACCTCTAATGGGTAACACAGAGAACCACAGCAACTAAACTCACAGTAATGTGAAGTGGGTATGAAATTATCACAGAGCTCATAGCAATTAAAATCACAATAATGTGTGGTGTGCGTGAGCATATCACAGAGCTCCCCAGCAATAAAACTCACAGTAATGTGTACTGGGTATGAGTATATCACAGAGCTCCACAGCAATAAAACTCACAGTAATGTGCAGTGTAAATATTTCACTTGGCGCCTGTACACATATACACACAATCACGTGCAGCTTGTTCCCTGTGATAACCTCTTTAAATCTCACCAAAAAACATGTTCAATATGATAATAGATTGTGGGAATAGCGCTCATGCAGTGGTCAATAAAACAAGTCGAGAAAGGTGCTAGAAATTGCCAACACACATATAGCACACGTATAGCACTTGACAATTACCTTCTAAATGTACATCTCATCTTTGGCTCATTCTCATTACACATAAAAGACAAAAAATAGGGAAAAAAACACTTATAGCTTAATCCAATCCGAAAAAGGACTATTTTCCAAATCTAGGGAAACAGTAGCACTCACATTTTTCAGAGCCTTAAATGTTTTTTTAGGATCATTTTTCCTGCAGTTTGTTGATTAATAAGGGTCAGCTCATCCCCTCCTTGGTCTCCAGGATAAAATAATCTCCGGAAAGAGAAAAATGATGCAAATAGTGCTTACTGTGTATACAATTTGAAATAATAACAAAGATAAAATTAAACTCACGTGGCGTTGAGCCTGCAATAACACAGGCTCAGTACGTGTGTATTTTGAGTATCGCTCCACAGGTTGCACCCTACAGTGTTTATGAGTGTATCACAGAGCTCCACAGCAATAAAACTCACAGTAATGTGCGGTATGTATGAGTGTATCACAGAGCTCCCCAGTAATAAAACTCACATTAATGTGCAGTGTGTATGAGTGTAACAAAAAATCCACAGCAG
Organism: Leptobrachium leishanense; assembly: GCA_009667805.1. Classification (NCBI taxonomy): domain Eukaryota; kingdom Metazoa; phylum Chordata; class Amphibia; order Anura; family Megophryidae; genus Leptobrachium; species Leptobrachium leishanense. The sequence goes on from CM019073.1 coordinate 118,182,871, forward strand.
GAAAATGCACAGTAATGTACAAGTGTATTGCAGTACTCAACATCTATGCATGTTAAATATGTAGAGCTACACGGAAATAATGTGTTTGCATGAGTAAAGCTGTGTCGGGTGTTTTATTTGGTAACTGATGAATTACTGATTTACTATTAAACTAAATAATAAACCCTTACATGTAGTTATTGCTTTGTTGTTTTAGAAATTTTTCATATAATTGACTATATGTAACTATCTAGTCGCAGCACAGCTTCTGTTTTCCAGTCTTTTAGTGATCAGCGTGACTAAAAACAATTCTATGGGAGCACTGAGAATGCTCAGCAGCATAATGATCAGCGCTGGGCTTACATTACATGTTGTCAGTAAGTGGATTTTTTCGTAATTCAAGGGGTGTGCATAAGCTCTTCACTATCTGATTGTCCAAAAGAAAAACACTGTCAGGAAACTGTCTTTTTTCTTTGTTAGAAAATATTTTTTTTAATAATTATACAGTAAGAAATATTTTGAAATATTCTCTATGTATTTCTTACTGTAATAACCTATTTTGCAGGCAGCTATCACCACCTGCTGGCAAAAAGGAGTTACTGCAGTTCTGGTCTATGTGCAGGATCAGCTAGGGAAAAGTTTATTAGCGACATTAACCATCTGGTTTTAAAAAAGTGTTAGCACTTTGAGCATGCTCAAACTTTGGGGGCACTTCTAGAGCCCAAATGCAAATGCAATTTGTTTGCAATAATCCATTTTCATATGCAATGACACAGCACAGCCTCAGATTGTGTTAATATGATCTCTGGCTGCTGAGTCTGTTACCACTGATCGAGTATACATGATAACGGTAATGTAGGGGTTAAAACACAAATGTGGGAGACGCCTACCCAAAAAGGTCATGGTCACTCACCCCATCAGCTTCAAACTTTACAAGTCTCCAAAGATTTCAAGTAATATAATATATAATATACAGAACAATATTCTCCTGTTATATTCACTATATTCAATGTCAAAGCTCTTTATTCCAGTTAGAGCAAACGAGTGTAGCATATTAAAGTTAATGCTGATATATCATTACCTTGCCCCACTAAAGAAACTAATGCTACTATGTCTGCATTGAATATACAGAAAATTATTTTAGAGAAATGGAGACATTTTCTCCTCGAACTGAAAACAAAATGATGTTGTAATCATACTTGGCAGATAATGATAATTTACTGCTATCAGGGTCATATATGCTTTTTGGGGAGCTCCATGCAGAGAGAGTTCATGGGTTCTCCTATGCAGCCTTTTTCCTGGTGGTCTGGTGGTACAATAGTTGGGAGGAGTGAATTTGCTGAAGCGTATACCTTTTCCAAAACCCGACCCAGAAGACACTGTACCACAAGGAAATTAAATCAATCCCCTTTCGATCTATACATTCACATGGAGAGATGATATAACCCTGTGTGCAGCTCCAAAGGGTGCGGGTTCTGTCCTGCACATCCCTCCCACATCTGGTGGTCCTGGCAAGAATACTAAACATTTTTTATTAATTAATTTGCTGTGTTATAAACTTCTTTAATCCCCTGCTGCCCCAGGACGTGCTATGTCGTCCAGGTGGCGGGAGGGCTTTGAAAATGCAGGTACCATTGTCTTCAATAGGCCACCTCGGCCCCTCCCCACGCCTTACAAATATACCGCCTCAACTCCCCCAATAAAAGCAGCCTACACCAGCAGAACAGAAGACAATAAAACATTAAAGACAACCTGTACGTCTGCAACACATTTGTAAAAAATGCAATTTGTCTAAAAAATGCCCAAGCCGCCAACTACAAAGTGCTCTTTAAGGCAAAAGCACAATTTAACGAAGAATCATACTATTCCGACTCCAACTGAAAGTAAAATAAGGTCTGACCATGGCATGCGTGCATTCTGCCCATCGGCAGATCATCAAAGGGCAGCAAACCCATGCCCACAATTATGTAGGAGCAAGAAAAAAATAGAATGCTAGAAAAACTGTCCTGAAACAAGCTAAAATACTGCATATGTCATTTTTCACCACGGAAGTCGACAAAATGACACAACAAAGTGTCCCGCTCACATTCAATAACCGTGGCGAGGATCCCTATGGACAGACCTCTAACCCTCCGATCCTTAGAAAGGTCGGGACCACTATCCCTATCATTCCAAGCCAGGGAGAACAGGCACACCAGCAACAAAGAATATGACCCAGCAGGTTTCACAATAGAGTACGTACTGGAGCTCAAGGGGTTAATCTTGTCCACAAGTGGAAAGCAGCCTGAGTAGAGCTTTATGCAGCAGGGGTCAGAATAAACTTGGTCACATACAAAATTCTGATTCACAACAGGCAGGGTTCTCATACTCTCTGGTTTGTCAACTGGACAGATCGATTGGTATTCAGAGTCAGCACTATGCAGGACAGACATACACTCTGAGACAGCGTGGTACAAGAGAAACATATATTCAGTGTCTGCTTTAGGCACAAAACTCATACAAACGGAGTTAGAAAGAGAATGGTCAAGAAGGTAGTCCAGGTCAGTAACAAGCAGAGTCCTCATACAAGCAAAATCGGCAACAGAATACTGAAAGCAGTGAAACTCAAGGAATACACCAGGCGCGGGAACTAACTCCACGTCAGGGTGACGAGCTGTTTCTCGTGCTGTGCATTTAAGGCCGGCGGTTCCGAGTCACTACGCTGAGCCCCACCCCTCCAGACGCAGGACGATCCAGAACTCCTGGCACCCAGCCAGCCAGCGATGCGCCGGGTGTCCAGGCCCCCCACATGGACCCACAGGTACCGGGGATATGACACAAAGTTTCTGTAGAAACACAAATGATTTAACATAAAATAACTTAAGTACTAAAGGTTTCCCAACTGAGACATCATATCATCTGATCTCTGACAGACAGTGTCGGGCTGTAGGTTAACTCTCGTCCGGCATATTTTTCTGGCAGTTACTCCTAACAGCAATCAACTCACATGTTCACGTTGAACTTTTCCCCTCAGTTTCCTCTCACAAAACGAATGACTCCCAACATGACCATTATGACAGGGCATGTAGACCAATGTCTGGTTTTGCTTATTTTCCAGAAATTTGACAGGAAGTTGATGTTGAAGAATAGCTATGACATTTTATACTAGCAATTACACTTTAATACGTGTCAAACATGTGGTGACCCAAGAAAACCAGAGCAGCAAGTATGTATCTGTGTGTCTTGTAATAAGTATCATTAATGTATGTGACTGCAATTGGTGCTGACAGGAATATCTCCTGTTGTCACATAAAATACCAGGATGCAACAAATATTTACCAGTGTACTGTTCAACAATGTCATTTTTAAAAAAACAAACAAACACACACACAAATGTACTCCAAAGCCACTTGGGGCACTTCTGCTGAATAAATAACTAATAATAAGTAAACACATTATTTCCTACTAGAAAGTAATGAAGAGTGTGGAAATATTTGCAGTCAGTACAATCGGTGAAGATATGAGCTAATTACAGGGGATGATTCACTAATTGTGTTTTTAAATATGTATAGGCAGTATGGAGATTTTTCTAACAGATGATTAACAGCAAATTATTGCGTCATTTCTTATGTACCTGGTGTTGATGCTGGTTGTTTGTCATCTTCCTGTAATAGCTGGGGACCCAGACAGTTTCTCAAAAAAATGTCATAGGTAAAAATAACTGAAACAACAAATCAAAAATCTTGATGTTGCTATCGTACTTGGGTAGTGGAAATGGGTAGAAAAAAAATACAACTATAGCAGAGTAATGTGTGTCTGTCTAACCCCTGCACAGGCAACCATCCCAGAATTTAAAACTCCACCAATTCTAGAAATATGTCTGTTTACATGAAAATCCATCATCTTTCCTGGGCAATTATGATTACAATTAACAGGGTGTTTTAACAAGGACTACTGTTTTTGTATCCGGGCACACCCTGTTAGTTAGTGTTTAGATCTCAAGGTCTGCCCTCCCCAGCAGTGACGTCACTAGGGTTGGTGTCACCCGGTGCGGTAACTCATGGTGTCACCCCCCCCCCCCGAGTTTTACAGGGTTTTTTTTTAACTACTCTAAGGCTAGGGTCAGACGAACGCATTTTTCACGTGCGTTTAGCCGCACGAAATCACGGCCGTGCTAGCAGCAAATGACGTCCAATGCCAGGGAACATACGACGAACGGCCGCACGAAAGTTCGTCCGTGCAACGCAAGTGGCAAACGAACGCATTTTTTCGAGAACGTCAAACCGCTACTACTGACGTACAGAGTGCGCTGCGGCCGCATAGCGGCGTGTGTGTGTGATTAGGAGAAGTCAGACGCTGCTAATGTCCGGCTAACATAACGTCCAGACACAAAAAGTGTTTTATTGATGATCCGTAAAAAATCACGGACGAAACGGCGCATCGTATGACCGCTATCGCGTATTCCGGGAAAAAATACGTACGTTCGTTCGAACGCACTTTTTCACGGGCAACGTGAAAAATGCGTTCGTCTGACCCTAGCCTTACTCATAAATCAGTACTCCCATATAACACTGAATGCTCATAATACACGGCGCACATTACTGTGAGGTTTATTGCTGTGGAGCTCTCTCATATACTCACACACAAATTTTGGTGAACTGCCAGCAAGTACGGTGCCTGTTCGACGGCAGTGAAAGTCCCCATAGAGAAGTAATGGTAAATCTGTTCAGAGACATCGAACAGCAGAGAAATGCCCTGATGTTCAGTGGTTTCATTAGACAGGTTTATTCAGGCGAACACCATCAAGGCTATTCAGAGAGAGGTGAAAACCTTGAGAATTGTCAGGAGAATGAACAATCTAGACCAAATAGTCAATTTGGAAAGTGAGATAAAAGGGAGAATTTTTCTGGTTTGACTATTTTGCCCTAGAATTTTCAATTCTAGAGTCATTCTCAAGGTTTTCACCTCTCTCTGAATAACCCTGCATAGGTTTCAATGTTAAAAATATTCCCGTTTTTAAAACGTTTATTCCATTAATCTGTAGTAAAAAGTCTTTTTATTTGTTGATTTATTTTTCTTAGTATGTAATAGGGATGTTTTTAAAAAATTCAATTTTTTTTTCTTTCTAATAGTGTTTTTTTCTGTAACAGCCCTTTTTATTATGATTCATAGGATCTTATATGTTAATTCCAGACATTTTCGTTCAGTAGTTTTTTTTAAACAGCTGGTGACAGGTTCGCGGTGGCATTCGGTGGCTGATTCCCTGCACTTCAGGGACCCTGCGGTGAATTCACCAGGGAAATTTGATTCCCCAAAGTGCCTGCGTCATTTCGGTGCTCTGTGAATATCCCCTTTAGGCTAGGGTCAGACTAACGCATTTTTCGCGTTGTCTGTGAAAAAGTGCGTTCGAACGAATGGACGCATTTTTTCACGATATACGCGATAGCGGTCATACGATGCGCCTTTTCATCCGTGATTTTGTACGGATCATCAATAAAACACTTTTTGTGTCTGGACGTTATGTTGGCCGGACATTAGCAGCGTCTGACGTCTCCCAATCACGCACACACGCCTCTAGCGGACGCAGCGCACTCTGTACGTCCGTACTAGCAGTTTGACGTTCTAGAAAAAATGCGTTCGTTTGCCACTTGCGTTGCGCGGACGAACTTTCGTGCGGCCGTACTTCGTGTGTTCCCCGGCATTGGACGTCATTTGCTGCTAGCACGGCCGTGATTTTGTGCGTCTAAACGCACGTTAAAACTGCTTTCGTCTGACCCTAGCCTTAGTGGTGATTTTTTTTGCTGCCCCCAGGAAAGTGCCAGTCTAGGCCTTGCCTACCCAGGACATACTTGAAAATGAGAGAATTCTCAATGTATCCTTCCAGGTGAAATAGTTTTGTGTAAAAAAAAAAATATTTTTTTAGGGTGTCACCCTAGGGGGTGGTGCCACCCGGTGCGGGCCGGACCCCGCCCCCCTAGCAACGCTAGTGCTCCCCAGATGTTTCTGAACTAAAAGTTCCATGAATCTCTATTGAATTTAAAGAATTCTGGGAATTGTAGGCAACCCACATCTGGGGGGGGGACAGAGTTTGAGATTCCTGCCTTAGGGAAGTATTACAATGTTGGTGCTACTGCTAATTTAACCAGAGTTGTGTAAACTTAAAACCTACATAGGCTATAATGGCTCTGGTAAGTTTACAACAGCTCTGGTTAAGTTAGCACCAACTATGTAATAGAGCCCTTAGTGTTTTCCTATTACAACTGTACTATGAGCCCTTGCTTGTAATAGAACAGAGCCGATAGTTGATACTAGCAGTACGCTCTGTGCTACCACTGGTATCGTTTCCTAGGGTAAATAAGACTGCAAATGCAAACAACATACAGGGTTATTCAAAGAGATTCGAAAAGTCACCGCACGTTCGGTGACTTTTCGTTCTCTTCAATTCGGTTCCTTTTGCCGATCCCATTTCGGTGACCCTGCGGTGTATTCAGCAAGCACCACAGGGTCCCCGAATTGCAGGGAAAAGTCACCGCAAACCTGACGAAAACTAACCGCAAAACCCACCGAATGCACGCCGAAAACAAGCAAAAACATCTGTATTAACCTTCGAAAAACCCGAGCAGGAGCCATCACAGGCAGCGAAGCAGCCGAACAGGAGCCGAATCACACAGAGCCGAAGCAGCTGAGATGCAGAAGAGGCAGTGAATAAATTAGGAAAACAGTTTGTATGAATCTGTGAAAATGAAAGGCTGTTTGCAAAGAAACTACTGAGCGAAAATGTCTGAAATTTTCACAGGAGGTCCAGGGAATGATAATAAAGAGGGCTGTTACAGAAAAAAAGAAGAAAATTTAAAAAAAAAAAAAAATCGGACTTTTAAAAAAAAAAAAAAATCTGAAAAATGCTTAAAGTATCCGAAAAAATCTATAAATGAAGAGACTTTTTGCTGCAGAATTTTATAATGAATGGTTTATTAGATATTGAATTAAAACGGGAATATTTTTAACATTAAAGTCTATGGGATTCTCCAGAATAAATTTGCCGAATTAAACAACCGAATGGCAGGGCATTAGGGGAACCTTTCACTGCTGGTTTGTGTTCTCTGAATAGCCGAAACAGTGCTTTTTCATGGGGATTTCACTGCCCTCGAACAGGCACCGTATGTGCAGGCAATTCGCCAGGATTTGGCGAATTGCCTGCTCTCTGGATAGCCGAATGGCCAGGAAAGGTAACCGAGCGCTGATTTTCAGCGTTCGGTTACCTTTCTCAAGCAATTTGGATCTCTTTGGATAACCGTGATAGTGTCAGAGCTAGTATTTTCTTTCCTTTTAATACTGTCTGAAGACAAGAATAATGAAGACCTTAGACTTGCTCATATTTCTCTTTGGGATGCAATTAGCGCATTCTATGCAAAGTATAGAAAGCATTATTTATTTATTTATTAATTTATAAAGTATTATCCCAGGAAGGATAAATTGAAATTTCTCTCGTTTTCAAGCATGTTACAAGACAGCATGACAGCATCTGTGTGATTATTTTTTTTAATACTTTCTTTAGTTTAAAATGCATACCTTTTCTCCACCAGCAATGACCTCCTCCTTCTCTTCTGCTCTAGGGCTTCCAAATGCTTAGTTTCCTGCATCTTCTTATGCAAATTGAAAATATCACCTGTGCAGACTGAGATCAGTGCTGCATGCATGCATGTCTCATACGTGTAGCTCCCATCCATGGCTACTGTCTCCCTGTGTGTACTTGGGGATAGGATGATGTTAGCATGCAATGCATGCTGACATCATTGGTCCCTGACTTGGTCCTCAGCAGGTGGGATTTTCAAAATCCCATCTGCTGAGTGATGGCTGTGTGGGCGGAGGAAGCCCTCCACTTCAGACAGTGCTGCGAGGTCGCCCCAACCAAACAGTGCTGGAGGGGGTGGTGGTAGAATGGGGAGGCACTCCATGCACCCTAACCACTTTAATAAGATAAATAGGTCCGGGTGCATAGAGTGTCCTTTTAATTTCAATAACTTTATTAAGAATAACACCCTACTTGTTAACATGAGTGGCTCCATTTGTATAGGGCCCCTAGTATCTATATAAGGTAATTTAATACATTTTTCTTCAGTTGCAGATTTGAGGGCTTCTTCATTCAAGACTAGTTGTTAAGCCTGCCCGGAGGGCAGTCTATCGTTGTTGTCGCCAGCTCAGAATTCATGTCCACGTATTTGTTTTTCCAATGTCCTATCCAAGAGTATCTCTCTATATAAATGCATTTGTAACGCGTCCGTCACCATCCCATCCGCAACAGGAGGGCCAACTGAGCAGCTCTGATGGGCGTGCGCACAGCTGACAGTGCATTTCAAAGGCATTTATATATTAGAGCAGGTTCCTCTTCCCTCTTTTATTGTAAGCTCACGGGAACAGGACCATCTTAGATTGTAAGCTCACTGGAACAGGACCCTCAGATTGTAAGCTTACGGGAACAGGTGCCTCAGATTGTAAACTCACGGGAACACCCCCCTCTTAGATTGTAAACTCAAGGGAACAGGACCCTCCTAGATTGTAAACTCACAGGAACAGGACCCCTTAGATTGTAAACTTGTGGGACCCCTTAGAATGTAAGCTCTTGGGACCACCTAGAATGTAAACTCATGAGACCCCTTAGATTGTAAGCTCATGGGATAGATTGTAAACTCATGGGACCCCTTAGATTGTAAACTCATGGGATAAATTGTAAGCTCATGGAACCCCTTAGATTGTAAACTCATAGGATAGATTGTAAATTTATGGGACCACGTAGATTGTAAACTCATGGGACCATTTAGATTGTAAACTCATGGGACTCCTTAGATTGTAAACACATGGGATAGATTGTAAGATCATGGGACCCCTTAGATTGTAAACTCATGGGATAGATTGTAAGCTCATGGGACCCCTTAGATTGTAAACTCATGGGATAAATTGTAAGCTCATGGAACCCCTTAGATTGTAAACTCATAGGATAGATTGTAAATTTATGGGACCACGTAGATTGTAAACTCATGGGACCATTTAGATTGTAAACTCATGGGACTCCTTAGATTGTAAACACATGGGATAGATTGTAAGATCATGGGACTCCTTAGATTGTAAACTCATGGGATAGATTGTAAACTCATGGGACCCCTTAGATTGTAAACTCATGGGATAGATTGTAAGCTCATGGGACCCCTTAGATTGTAAACTCATGGGATAGATTGTAAGCTCATGGGACCCCTTAGATTGTAAACTCATGGGACCCCTTAGATTGTAAGCTCATGGGACCCCTTAGATTGTAAACTCATGAGATAGATTGCAAGCTCATGGGATCACTTAGATTGTAAACTCATGGGATAGATTGTAAACTCATGGGACCCCTTAGAGTGTAAGCTCATGGGATAGATTGTAAACTCATGGACCCCTTAGAGTGTAAGCTCATGGGATAGATTGTAAACTCATGGGACCCCTTAGATTGCAAACTCATGGGACCCCTTAGATTGTAAGATCCTGGGACCCTTTAGATCAGTGGTCCCCAACCCAGGCCCTCAGGGCCCACTAACAAGCCAGGTTTGCCAGATATCTGAAGCACAGCACAGGTGTTATGATTTGCTGCTCAGTGATTGCAGGATTCAGTCTGCATTTCCCCAAGGTGATCTGCAAAATCTGGCCTGTTAGTGGGCCCTGAGGGCCTGGGTTGGGGACCACTGCTTTAGATTGTAAACTCATGGGATAGATTGTAAAATCATGGGACCCCTTAGATTGCAAGCTCATGGGACCCCTTAGGTTGTAAGATCATGGGACCCCATTAGATTGTAAAATCATGGGACCCCCTTAAATTGAAAGCTCATGGGACCTCCTAGATTGTAAAATCATGGGAACAGGCTCAAGGTGGTGGGGTGCCCAGTTGCAGGGAGGCCAATACTTACCTTGTTCCAGCGCCGTGATCAAGTATCCAGGTCTTTGCCGAGCTGGTTCCGGCATGGGGCACCCAGAGCATCCCCTGCACCAGCCGCTGGGGGAGACTCAGGGCAGGGGGGATCCGCGAGGGACAAAAAAAAAAGCCGATCCGTTGGAGAGTAGGGATGTGTGTTTCGTTTCGGATGATTCGTTTTTTTCCACGAATCGGGCCGATTCGGTGCCTCGAATTTGGCCGATTTTCTGAATCGGATCGGATCCGAAAAACAGCCGAAACGAAACGATTTCTGATCCGAAACTAAATAATTTCGTTATTTCGTATGGACGTGAAATTTGTAAAATTGCATTTCATTTTCGTTCCATTCGTGATTTTGGTTCCATTTCGGTAATTTCGGACATCGTATTTTTCAGTTCCATTGCTGATTCTGTATTTTGTTATGAATATGCATTGCACAACTTTATTTAATCATATTAAAATGGTGTGAAAGGAACAAAAATTAACAAAACAATTTAAAAAACGCAAAACTGACCCATATGGTCTGACTTTAAGGCTCGGGTCAGACGAGCGTAGTGTTCACGTCCGTGATTGCGCCTAAAAGTACGTCCGTGATAGCATGACAGGAAGCCCATTGGAGCCTGACACATGAAGTACGTCCGCACTGAACTGCGGACGCACAACGGCCGCGGCCCATGGACGCAAGGCAGGCAAGAACGTACAACCGCTAGAACAGCCGCACAAAGTGCGCTGCGTCCGCAACGTCCGCATAGCTTTGTGTGTGAGTGATGGAACGTGGTCAGACGGACTTCATTTATACGTCCAGCATTTTTCACGGACAAAATGGTTTTGCTTTTTAATTTATTTTCCCTCCTACATCCGTCAAAATATATACGTCAGTGAATAAACGGACTGTGTGGCCACTACTGCGTCTTCCATACTGACGTACATCCGTTTGCACGGACGTACAGTCCGTAGAAATCACGCTCGTCTGACCCTAGCCTAAAAATAAAAACCAGAACAAAAGGTTTTAAAATGGAAAAAAAGCTGAACAAAATAATCTGAAACGAAAAAAAAAAAACAGAACAAATAAAATGATTTAAAACGAAAAAAAAAAAATAATGCAGCATATGAATGCGCACACTGCGGGGAAGCGCCTCTCTGCGGTATAATTAATGCAGCATATGAATCCACACACTGCTGGGAAGCACCTCTCTGCGGTATAATTAATGCAGCATATGAATCCACACACTGCGGGGAAGCGCCTCTCTGTGGTATAATTAATGCAACATATGAATCCACACACTGAGGGGAAGTGCCTCTCTGCGGTATAATTAATGCAGCATATGAATCCACACACTGCTGGGAAGCGCCTCTCTGCGGTATAATTAATGCTGCATATGAATCCACACACTGCTGGGAAGCGCCTCTCTGCGGTATAATTAATGCAACATATGAATCCACACACCGCTGGGAAGCGCCTCTCTGCGGTATAATTAATGCAGCATATGAATCCACACACTGCGGGGAAGCGCCTCTCTGCGGTATAATTAATGCAGCATATGAATCCACACACCGCTGGGAAGCGCCTCTCTGCGGTATAATTAATGCAACATATGAATCCACACACTGCTGGGAAGCGCCTCTCTGCGGTATAATTAATGCAACATATGAATCCACACACCGCTGGGAAGCGCCTCTCTGCGGTATAATTAATGCAGCATATGAATCCACACACTGCGGGGAAGCGCCTCTCTGCGGTATAATTAATGCAACATATGAATCCACACACTGCTGGGAAGCGCCTCTCTGCGGTATAATTAATGCAACATATGAATCCACACACCGCTGGGAAGCGCCTCTCTGCGGTATAATTAATGCAGCATATGAATCCACACACTGCGGGGAAGCGCCTCTCTGCGGTATAATTAATGCAGCATATGAATCCACACACTGCTGGGAAGCGCCTCTCTGCGGTATAATTAATGCAGCATATGAATCCACACACTGCTGGGAAGCGCCTCTCTGCGGTATAATTAATGCAACATATGAATCCACACACCGCTGGGAAGCGCCTCTCTGCGGTATAATTAATGCAGCATATGAATCCACACACTGCTGGGAAGCGCCTCTCTGCGGTATAATTAATGCAGCATATGAATCCACACACTGCTGGGAAGCGCCTCTCTGCGGTATAATTAATGCAACATATGAATCCACACACTGCGGGGAAGCACCTCTCTGCGGTATAATTAATGCAGCATATGAATCCACACACTGCGGGGAAGCACCTCTCTGCGGTATAATTAATGCAGCATATGAATCCACACACTGCTGGGAAGCGCCTCTCTGCGGTATAATTAATGCAACATATGAATCCACACACTGCTGGGAAGCACCTCTCTGCGGTATAATTAATGCAACATATGAATCCACACACTGCGGGGAAGCACCTCTCTGCGGTATAATTAATGCACCATATGAATCCACACACTGCGGGGAAGCACCTCTCTGCGGTATAATTAATGCAGCATATGAATCCACACACTGCGGGGAAGCGCCTCTCTGCGGTATAATTAATGCAGCATATGAATCCACACACTGCTGGGAAGCGCCTCTCTGCGGTATAATTAATGCAGCATATAAATCCACACACTGCTGGGAAGCGCCTCTCTGCAGTATAATTAATGCAGCATATGAATTCACACACTGCTGGGAAGCGCCTCTCTGCAGTATAATTAAGGCAGCATATGAATCCACACACTGCTGGGAAGCGCCTCTCTGCAGTATAATTAAGGCAGCATATGAATCCACACACTGCGGGGAAGCGCCTCTCTGTGGTATAATTAATGTATACGTCTGTGTTATATGTATATGTATCCTGTCTGTATATTATAACTTAAAATGCAATAAAATGTAAATTTTAAATAATTTACAAGGTGTAAAGTGTTTTTTTTTCACATTTTAACATGCGAGCTTTTATGGTTATACGGCGCTTGTTCCCAGCAGTGTGTGGATTCTTATGCTGCATTAATTATACCGCAGAGAGGTGCTTTCCCGCAGTGTGTGGATTCATATGCTGCATTAATTATACCGCAGAGAGGCGCTTCCCCGCAGTGTGTGGATTCATATGCTGCATTAATTATACCACAGAGAGGCGCTTCCCCGCAGTGTGTGGATTCTTATGCTGCATTAATTATACCGCAGAGAGGCGCTTCCCCGCAGTGTGTGGATTCAAATGCTGCATTAATTATACCACAGAGAGGCGCTTCCCAGCAGTGTGTGTATTCTTATGCTGCATTAATTATACCGCAGAGAGGTGCTTCCCCCCCAGTGTGTGGATTCTTATGCTGCATTAATTATACCGCAGAGCAGTGACGTGCGGTGAGGTCAGTGGCTGGTGAGGCACTGGCTAGTATCAGAGCCAGATATACACGGGTTACATAGGTTCAGATTCAGTGCTCCAAGATCTGGCTGCTGTCGGTGCTCCCCAGGATCTCTGTGTCGTACTCCAGGCAGCCTAGTGTGACACTGAGGCCACACCTCGAGCACAGCCCTGCGCCCACTGTTTGTCCTGCGCCAAACAATGTATGGGAGGCCTGCCTCCCATGCAGGAGTTTTTTTGAATGGCTTGTACCAATAGTGCTTTCCTATTGGTCCAAGCTATTCCATTGCTCTCCCAGTGTCTGAGGCACTGGGAGAGCAATGTTCAGGAAGTTGGCAGTGCTCGGACGTCTGTTCACTGAATAGACACACAGCGCTGCATACTTCTTGGCAGCCTACACGATTTGCGTAGCGTCCCGCTATGCAAATTGCATAGGCTCAGGCTGCTTAAGGAGAAAAAAAAGAAGAATGCACACAGGACGGACAGAGCCGATGGCAGGGGAACAAGGAGTAGGTGAGCTTGACTGCAGCTGCCCTTAATGGCTCTGCCTCACCTGCCGCCCCTGACCGCACGTCCCTGCCGCAGAGAGGGGCTTCCCCGCAGTGCGTGGATTCATATGCTGCATTAATTATACCGCAGAGAGGTGCTTCCCAGCAGTGTGCGGATTCATATGATGCATTAATTTTTATTGTTTTTTATTTTCGTTTTAAATAATTTTATTTATTCTGGGGTTTTTTTTTGTTTCTGATAATTTTGTTCAGCTTTTTCCCATTTTTAAAACCTTTTGTTCTGGTTTTTATTTTTAAAGTCAGACCATTTGGGTCAGTAAATCGTTTTGTTTATTTTTGTTCCTTTCATACCATTTTAATATGATTAAATAAAGTTGTGCAAAGGATATTCATAAGAAAAAAAGGATCTTTATTTAATAAAAAATGATAGAATCGGCAGAATTACCGTATCGACAGAATTACCGTATCAACAGAAATATCGGATCCGAAACAAGGAGAACAGACGTTCCGAAAAAACAGAAAATTTCCGATATCACGAAAAAAAAGTCGATACGAAAAAAGAGCCGAAACGAAAATTTTAAAAGCCTGCACGAACCGAACCAAAATGAAAAAAATATCTGTGCACATCCCTATTAGAGAGGCGCTGTGTGCGCGCCTCTCCAACGGTCCTGTGAGGTATCTGGAACGGGATGCGCGCCGCTCGTGCCACCGATTTTCTCTTTTTTGTGCAGGTGGCCGGCGCGCGCAGCTACCAGTTTGTTTTAACGGCCAACTCGCAACCAAGTTTGTAATGTCCGTTGCACATACGCACTCAGCGTTTGACGGCGACGGACATTACAAACTGTTTTATTATATAGGATACTAGCTTTTGCCCGCGGCTTCGCTCGCGTGGATTTTAGGATTTGTTAAAATTGTTTTTTAGAAGAAACTTGAGGTTTTTTTGGTAGAACCCCCCTCCCCCCCCCACTTGGGATTTTTGGAAAATTGTAAAACACGTGTTTTTTTATTTTTCAAGAGGAATGTAAGTGCCAAATTTCACACCTGTAACATCTTTGGTTTTTGAAATATAGGTATACTGATAAAAGTATTCAACCCTCCCTTTTTGCCCCCTCCCACAGAATTTTTGGAAAATGGTAAAATACTGTAGGTGTTTTTTTGTTTCTCAAGACGAATCTAAATACCAATTTTCACCTATGTAACATCTTCTGTTTTTGAGATATAGTTATCCTGTTTAAAAGTATTCAGCCCCCCTTTTTTTTACCCCCCCACTTGGGATTTTTGGAAAATGGTAACACACCTGTTTTTATTTTTCAAGAAGATTGTAAATACCAAATTTCACGTCTGTAACATCTTTGGTTTTTGAAATATAGGTATAATGATAAAAATATTCAGACTCCTTTCCCCCGACCCCCCCAATTGGATTTGTGGAAAATGGCAAAAAACATGTTTGTTTGTTTTTCACGAAGATTGTAAATACCAAATTTCACACCCGTAACATCTTTGGTTTTTGAAATATAGGTATACTGATAAAAGTATTCAACCCCCGTTTTTGCCCCCCCCAAGGAATTTTCAGAACATGGTAAAATACGTGTTGTTTTATTTTTCAAGACGTATCTAAATACCAATTTTCAGGACTGTAGCATTGTCTGTTTTGGAGATACAGGTATCCTGTTTAAAATATTTAAAATATTCAACCCCCTTTCTTCGCCCCCCCACTTGGATTTTTGAAAACCGGTAAAATACGTGTTTTTTTATTTTTCAAGACAAGTCTAAATACCGATTTTCACATCTGTAGCATCTTATGTTTTTGAGCTATAGGTATCCTGTTTAAAATATTCAACCCCCTTTTTCACCCCCTTAGGGGCGGAGTTTCCAAAAATCCTTCCTTAGTGGGCGCCTACATCATAAAACAGTGCACCTTCAAAATTTCACGTTCCTAGGTTAAACGGTTTCAGCTGGGCGTTGATGAGTCAGTCAGTCAGTCAGTCAGTCAGTCAGGACTTTCGCATTTATATATATAGATAGATATCCAGATGTAGAGTTGGTGTTACATTTGGTTCCAGCAGGAAGAAGGTGTCACTTGTTAATAGAAGATAATAGAAGCAGGATTACGTTTGCTCATTGCTGTCTATATGAGTCTCCGATCAGATGGATCATTAATTAGATCTCAGTTCTAAACATATCTTTAATTTTCGAATTTGGTCATGTAATTAAATCTACTAATTTAATAAGTGACATTGTCAAGATATATTTATCAGATGAGAATTTCTATCGTATCTATTGAAATAATTTTTCAGCTTGTCTGCAGAAACGGAATTTTATGCCCAAACTTTTATATTAAATGTATAATGAATGATAATTGAAAACTAACGATCATTGTACAAACAATTAGGCTTTTGTAGGAGCTATTTCTATATTTTGACAAGACTATCAGGGTCATTCAAAAAGAGCCCAATTGCCTCCGAGATTACACCGAACAGTGAATTTCCCCATATGGTGCAATTTCATGGCCATTCGGCTATTCAAAAAGCAGGAAATTCACCAAATATCAGCAAATTGCCAGCGAAATACAGTGCTGTTCGACAGCAGTGAACTCCTCATAGAGAAGCAATGGTTAATCTATTCAAAGAACACCGAACAGCACCGAAATGTCAGTGAAATGCCCTGATTTGCGGTGGTTTCATTTGGCACGTTTCCCCTAGGTTTCAATGTAAAAAACATTTAGCTTTTTATTAAATATTTATTCAACCATTTATTCTTCTTATCTGCTGCAAAAGTCTATTTATTTATTTAATAGGAGTTTTTAGGCCTTTTTTGGGATATTTTTCGGCGAAATGTGTTTTTTGATTTTTTTTTTAAATAGCTGTTTTTATTCTGTAACAGACCTTTTTATTATTATACATAGGACTTGATATATTATTTCCAGACATTTTTGTCCAGTAGTTTTTTGCAAACGCTTTTTAAAAGTTGCAGTGTTTTGTTTTATTTTTTCACCCCGTTCGTTGGCTTCTCAGCTTTTTCCGGTGGCTGGTTTATTTTTCTGGCGGCTGGTTGGTGCTCTGTTTGGTGTATCATTTTTTGGATCTTTTGGTGGTATTGCAGCGGATCGGCTTCTTTTCAGCTGCTTATCAGATCGATTCAATGTTTATTGGGTGGTTTTGCAGCGGTTTTTCCATACAATCTGGCAGTTTTTTCAGCGTTTTTTGCATGCGTTCGGCGGCTTTTCCCTCCACTTAAAACGAGCCCTATGTTACACTTTTGGTGGTATTGATACTAGAATCTCTTTTTAGCATCTTATTTGCATATCAGTACTTATATCTCATTTCCCTGTACAGTTTAGCACATTTTAGGGATTTCCACTTATAAATATATTTTATACTTTTTTTATACTTTGGCGATCGCATTACAATTTAGTCATTTATTGACATTTGTCACTTGCTTTGATATATAGAATGTTTAAAAATATTTTATATGCTGTTTTTACAAGAATTTATTATGGTCAGGGTTATTCAAAGAGAATCGAAAAGTCACTGCACGTTCGGTGACTTTTCGTTCTCTTCAATTCGGTGCGATTTGGCGATCCCATGTCGGCGACCCTACGGTGTATGCAGCAAGCACCACAGGGCCGTCGTAGTGCAGGGAAAAGCCAGTGCAAACCCGCCGAACACTTACTGCAAAACCCGGCGAACGCACACTGAAACCCGCAAAAACATCTGGATTAACCTCGCCAAACACGCCGGAGAAACCCGAGCAGCCGCCGATCACAGCACAGAGCAGCTGCCGGAAAAACCCGACACCGCAGACGAATGTTAAAAAAAAACAGTACGCTTGAATTTTTGAAAAGTGAAACGCTGTTTGCAAAGAAACTACAGAATGAAAATGTCTGAAATTTACATATAAGATGCAATGAATGATAATAAAAAGGGCTGTTACAGAAAAAAGTAAAGAAAAAATGATTTAAAAAAGAAACAGGAAAAAAAAATTCGCAAACAAATACCGACAGATCCTAAAAAAATCTATACATAAAGAGACTTTTTACTGCAGAATATAATAATAAATGGTTTATTAGATATTGATTTAAAATGGGAATATATGTAATATTGAAGCCTATGGGAATCGCCTGAATAAATCTGTCGAAAGAATCACTGAACAGCAGGGCATTTTGGCAACTTTTCCCTGCTGTTTTGTGTTCTCTGAATTGATGAAGCATTGCTTCTCTATGGGGAATTCATTGCCCTCGAACAGGCACCGAACAGGCATCGTATGTGCAGGCAATTCACCAACAATTGGCGAACTGCCTGCTTTCAGAATAGCCGAATGGCCAGGAAAGGTAACCGTACGCTGAATTTCAGTGTTCGGTTACCTTTCGGGGCCAGATCGTCTCTCTTCGAATAACCCTGATAGTATTCTACAGTAAAGCCTAAATGTAAAATGTATTTTAGTCAGCCTAGCCAAAAACATTTTCGTCATGATTTCTGTTTTAAATATGGGAAATTAAATTTTAATATTTTTCAGTGGATTCCATCTGGTGTAAACAAAATATAACTTAACTCTATTTTTTTTCTCACTTTTATTGTTTTTTTTACAAAAATAAACATCAAATTAAATAAGACGTACATAACTAAAAAAAATCATACAGTAATCAACATTTCATTTTAGCTAGCACGGGCGCGAATGAACAGACAGGTTTAGGTTAACCATCTATTCAGAATCTATTTAAGGTTTCAGTATTACAGTGGACAGAGTAATCTTAACTTGTAAAGGTTTCCAAATAAGTGTCCATATATATATATAACTTAACTCTCAATGGTGAATTCTTCTTAGATATGCTGCCTAAAATAACATTGGGCATCAAAAACATTTGTTCTGAATACATATAACAACTAAATGTGCAGTTTTTTTTATCGGTTTCCACAACTGATTAAGATCAGGGCTCATTGGAATGTTACCAGAGGGTTTTGGTCAAAATCCCAACAACCAGGTTCCCAAATCCCAACATCCCGACGGCCAACTTCCTGACAGAACAAGCGCCTGACATACCAAATTCCTGACACCAACAACTCCCCGATGGCCAACGTCCCGACATCCAATATCACGAAGGACCAAGTGCCCGATGACCAACTTCCCAACATCCAAAATCCCGAGGGTTAACCTTAACCCTAACTCCCTAACCCTCACCCTCTAACCCGAACTCCCTAACCCTAACTCCCTAATGCTAACACCCTAACTCCATAACCCTAATTCCCGAAACCTAACCGTCCAAGATTTTGGATGTCGAGAAGTTGGCCGTCGGCGCTTGGTCCTGTCGGGATATTGGTTGTTGGGAAGTTGGCCATCAGGGAGTTGTCTGTGTCGGAAACTTGGTATGTCGGACACTTGTTCTGTTGGGCCGTCGGGATGTTGGCATTTGGGAACCTGGTCGCAGGGGTTTTGTCCAGCACCCGGTACCAGAATGCTGTATTTGTGTGAGTGCAAAATATTATCTGTACACATACAAAAAAACATATATAGATCTCTGGATTTACACACACAGACACAAATATTATGTTGCCATACAGCTAAATTGAGACACTTCATAGTGCAACCTAGCAATCTTTCCATCTACGTATTCTTCTCTGTCTATGTCTGCAAAGTATTGGCAATTTTCCTGCTCAATATGCATTTTGTTTTATATGACACCTCGGTGTACAGTTCCTCTTTATTTGCAGGGAAATTTAAAATGCTTCTGCTGAGTCCTGTAACCATCAAAATGTAACTAGACCCTCACAATTCCGCCTCAGCGTTCAGAATGTATCATTTTCTAATTACCATAGTCCATAGGGTCTAAGCTTTGTAAATGATAGATGGCTTTTTTGTAATAAGGATTTAAGCAAGGGACTTAGAAAATCATTTTCAATTATTTGCTTCAAATTTCCTTTCTAATGAAATAAAAACATAAATACTTAGCAAAAAAAATATAGTGACTAAACGACAGTTGATAAACTAATGTCTCCGGAGGTGCAATGTTTTTTTTTGTCTCTGTAATGTGCATTCCTAATTTAATATGCTTCTAAAACACTGAGATATGATAAATGAGAAAGAGAAATCGTGAAACTATATATTAACCCCTTAGTGATCCGGCGGTTTTACAATTGACAATCTGAAAGTGCCCGCTGCTGTTTTTATGTTTCTGCGCCGTTTGTGTTTAGGTCAAATTTTTCTCTTACTCGTTTATTCAACCCACACATATTATATACTGGTTTTCTCGCCATTAAATGTACTTTCTAAAGATACCATTATTTCCATCATATCATATAATTTACTATAAAAAAAATATGAAATATGATGAAAGAATGGAAAAAACACACTTTTTTGAAATTCAATCCCCAAAATCTAAAACCGTCAAAAAAGATCCGGCTAAATAGTTTTGAAATTTTGTCCTGAGACCAACTTTTTACATGTTTTTGCTTTTTAACCCCTTCACTGCTGAGCCATTTCACCTCTCTTCACTGTGCTCATTTTGACTGTTTTATGCCCGTCATGTTTAAACACCAATTGAAGTCCTATATCCCCACACAAAAAAGATATATATTTTTTTTTTTTAAAAAATAATTTATTTTCATTATTATTAATTTTTAAAAAATAATTTTACACCAAACCTAGTCATGTTTGGTATAATTGGAAAGGCCAGGATCAGGCCTTTCCAATGATATCAAACGTTTCTCTAGCTGCCACAGATCGGGAGATAGGGGGATCCATTGGTTCCCCCTATCTCCACTTGGCGGCTAGGGGGTTAACTGGCCCACTGACGTCATTGCATATATGGCGGTGAGGTCAGTGGATGGGGGGTGACCCAGAGGCTTGTCTGACATCAAAGATGTCAGCCACTTCCGGGTTTGAATCGTGAAGTCCTACACAGAGGTGTACAATTCACACTTCTTTGGGGAATTTTTCAAAGTACATGTATTGTTAGATGTACAATGGTTGTGAAGAGGAGCTTTGTTGAACATTGTGCACTCATTGCAGTTTAGGCAATAATCCTGTAGATCTGCAATCAACACAGTGGCACAATTTCAGAAAAGCCTCAGGAGCTGGAAAAGGAACATTTTATCCCGCATGTTGCTAATATATTTATTGTGTTGAAACTCCCCGTAACATCTGCTCTGGTAATGCACTGCATATGCTGTATGACAGTATGTGTTCCTTATATAAAATGAAAATATAGGAAGTAGATTTAGTGCTTAAAACTGTATTTAGCTTTCCAGTTTTGAAAAGAAACACTGTAAATGCTGGAGGGGTATAAGTGAAAAAAATTAATAGCTACCAGAAGAAGCCTTCAAACTGAGCAGATGCAAGCGGCAGGTGTAAGCTTTATTGGACTCCGTTAGCAACTTTGAATCGGACCTCAGTGCCAGAGGCAGATAGTTATCTTAAGTGTGACCTGAAGCAGAATTTGCAATTAGAAGGGCTGTTTAATCTCCCATAATACATTTGGGATTCATTCACAAACCTCAGATTGTATTTACATCACACCTCCTGCTGTCATAACCATGTGAATGTAAGGGATGCACCCAATACATTGCAAGGCAGTTCTGCCATCATTATTTGAGCAGTTGTCCAGTCACTGATGTGTCGATATACTCGTCGATCTGAAGTGTAGAGTGGAATGTCAGCAACAGGGAACAGACAGAGTTATGGCTGCAGGCAAGCAACGAGAACTACAGCCTGCAGAAAGTCATGCAACATGTAAGTATGTCTCCTATCAGGCCCAGGATATTTATATCACTGTACATTAATAAGTCTTCATGCACTAAGCATTAGGAACTTCGCACGTATGTATATAATTAGCACGTGATTACAATATTGAGGTGGCATTACATAGATGGATAGACTGAAGAATAGTTGGATAGAGGTACATAGATAGTAGCAGAATATTGACCATCCTGTACGCCAGTGGTTCCCAAACATGTCCTCAGAGTCAGGACCCACTGACACGCCATGTTTGCCAGATATCTAAAGCACAACGCATGTGATATACTGTAATTTGCTGCTCAGTGATTGCAGCATTCAGCTTGCATTTCGCCAAGATGATTGCAAAATCTGGCCTGGTTGAGGGTCCCGAAGGCTTGAGAAAAACACTGCTATACACAAAGGAGCAGAGGAACTAATAAAACTAAAGCATACACAGCCAAAAAGTTACCGTCAAGCTTTATTGTGTACATATTTAAAGAGACACAGAGTTAAAATATGGGGGGTTAAACAAACCCCTCCTTGACCCATTCCGCACCCCCCTTTACATTTTAAGCCTTCAGATAATTTAATAAATTGCCTTGTATACAGCGTAATGGTGACTCCCAAATCCTCTGGATGTGACATGTGTCACGCGGCCACAGAGGGCTTGACCAGCAGTGTTCAACCGATCTACTAGTTGGAAGGGAGGTGGGATGCAAATTGCCCCCAATGTCTGAATTTCAGGTCAGCTCACGCTAATGTGAGCTTTTGTGCAGGACTATGTTCCTGCATTTGGAAGGCTAAATCTGCCCCCGAGAGCTCCCCTTGATGAGGGATGAGGGTGTGAGGATGCTCAGGGCAATGGGACAGCTTAATTGACATTAAGGGGTCACCATCCATTATAGATTCATAATAATGAATATGTTTTCATTTTATAATTTTTAGTATTAATCTTATGGTCGCACTTATGAAAAATACAGAGCTACTGATACAAAAAAGAGCAAACAAAAGATATTTTTTTAAAAACTCATACTAAAATATCTACGAGACTTTTCATCCATTTTTGAAGGCAATTGGTAAAATATCTGCTAGGGTTCAATTTCATTGTCTATTCTAGCGTCCCTTTAAGATTCATGGAATTCTTCTTCCAGTAAAATGGGATTGCTTAGAGCTCCATGTGTTGGGATTATCCTTAATGGAATACTTGTGTTTTTATTGTTGACCCCGAAGAGGAGAAGAGCACGAACCATGCAGGACACCTACCTTTGTACTTATATTTAAGATTTTGACTTGTCATTTTGGAATATCTAACTAAAGCACCTAGAATCAATATATCAATGGGGTCTTTGAGTTTGTTAGGAGAGAACAGAACAGACAAAAAAATAGATCCCCGGAAATTCTAGGAGCAGTCCCTGGAGGTCTCAGTTGACAAAATCACTTTTCAGTCTGTGATCATCTTGCTCTGTTATTGTATTGGTGCTGTAGTAATCTGCACTGTTGGTGTTGTTATTTATTCAAATTTGTGTTTCCTCCTTTATACTTTTATTTCTACCTTGTTCTTTCTTAATGGTGAATTAAGAGAAACAATCCCTCCCAAAGAGAAGGATCTAAAACATCCACTAACAATGTTAAATTAGGCATGTTATAGATGTTGTGCTAACACAAACTCTTAATTTGAATCAAATATATTTTGTGTACTCCCAAGAGCAGGCATTATACACTCTGTTTACCTTGAAGACACAATTGGACATGTCCCTGTAGAATTGCAATTTAATTTTAGCATGTGAGGTATAAGCAATTGACATGTTTTATTGAAGGTCACGATGAGTTTATTTTAAGATCGAAAGGTCTTGATTCTATTCTAATCCGCCACGTGATGTGACTTCAAAGGATAATTAAGTCGTCTATTGTTTGGCAGTCAAAATATATACAACTACAATAATGATTGTCTCTCTGGCTATCGATTCTAGTAACAAGAAGAAATTTGATTGACTTTTCTCTTATGTTACAAAATTAAAGGGACGGGACAAATTGTCCCAATTTGATAAGAAATATATAAAAAAAATTCTGCTCTTTATTCCCCAGAAAATAAAAGTGTGAGGACAAAAATCAAATAACAGCATCACCAAAATTAGTAAGTAAGGTTTGCACGAATGCAGCCACCCCCAAACGGCAATAGGTCAATTATAGCCAATTATAGACCAGTGCACCCTAAGGGCCCTATTACATTCTTCGCACAATTTCGTCCGCGCAGCGCATTTTTTTTTGCGCCCAGCAAAATTCATTATCCCGTGAAAATTAACATGGTATTTCGCGTACCAGCGCACAAACGCATTTGCACTCACAATGTTAAGTATAGGATGTGCGCACAAATTTTCGTTCGCGCAGGATCACTCGCGGTAGATGTTAACGCGCATTGTTTGCGCGAACGTCGGAATACGACGTTAATGCAGTTTTGCGCACGTGCAATTTTTTGAGCAAAGAATGTAATAGGGCCCTCAGTTTATTAACTCTTCCCCCTCCCAGCATATCAATTAATGGCAGAAACTCAGTTTATTAACCCCTCCCTGATCCATAGCAGATTATAGCGTCAGGGAACAGCTCTGCCTTTCCCTCCGCTCCCCCTCTGCAGTCTGCATGAAGAGCTGCATACACAGAACAGGCATGGAGAGTCCTCCGCGCTTGGGAGGGAATCCCCATGACACTCCACACACGTCCTGCAGGGGCAGCAAGACCAAGAAGGCACCCCTTCCATCCAGGCCCTTGGTCGGCGCCTGAGTGCCTGAGTGCCTGATGGGTCAGTCCATCCCTATACCTAGGTGCAATAGACCTGAAAATATCCAGAGGGACTGATGAAGGATGCAGTCAAGGTCTTTGAAAAACGTAAAAAAAAAAAGGTTGCTTTATTAAATTAACATGATAGAAATTGTGTAAAAAACTACCGACGTTTCGGCTCACTCAGAGTCTTTTTCAAGGTTGATAAAGTGAGCCGAAACGTTGGTAATTTTTTACAGGATTTTTAGCACGCTAATTTAATAAAGCAATTTTTTTACTTTTTTCGAAGACCTTGACTGCATCCTTCATCGATATATATTAAACAAATAAACCATTGAAAGAGACTGTGTTGAAGAAATCCCTGATCAGATGCAAGGAACAGTTACAGTTACTAGTTTTTATAAAGCGCTAATAAGTTCCGTAGTGCTATACAATGGGAGGCAGAATGACAAATATACATACAGGTTCAACACACAGGAATGAAGAGAGGACCCTTCTCAAGAGCTAACAGTCCAAAAGGAGAGGGGTGGCACACTAAGTGAGGGTTAATAAAGAATTTGAAATAGCGAAGTGCATGTGGGCTGTGCGGGAAGATGCAGTAGGAAATGAACAAAGGGGGTTTAGGGAGTGAAATGATAGGCTTCTTTAAAGTAATGTGTTTTCAGAGACTTCTTGAAGGACTGGAGAGATGGAGAGAGTCTGATGTTGCGGGGGAGGGAGTTCCAAAGAAAGGGGGCAGCTTGGGAGAAGTCTTGAATGCGGGAGTTGGTGTGCAGGTATGTGAAGCTTATAGCGTCAGATCATTGGCAGAGCGAAGTAGTCAGGATGGGATGTACCTGCTAATAAGGGAGGAGATGTAGGCAGGAGTGAGGTTATGGAGAGCTTTTTATGTGAGCACCAATATTTTGAATTGGATTTTATAGGAGACAGGAAGCCAGTGTAGAGATTGACAAAGGGGCAAGGTGCAAGAGGTGTGGGATGTGAGTTGGATGAGCCTGGCACAGGTGTTCATAACAGACTGCAGAGGAAGAATCTGGGATCTCTTAAGGCCAGAGAGAAGGAGGTTACAGTAGTCGAGGTGGGAGATAATAAGTGCTTGGATGAGCATTTTAGCAGAGTCCTGATTAAGACAGGGGCGGATGTGTGCAGTGTTTTTTAGGTGGAAGTAGCAGGATTTGGTTAGTGAACGAATGTGAGGAGTAAAGGAGAGTCTAGGAGGACACCAAGGCACTTGTATTGAATAGCAGGTCTATTAAATTGTTAACCATTTTAGTAATATACAACACATTAAAATGATGACAACATGTGCCAGTTACAACCACTGTGTCTTGCAACCACATAATAGATATCAACCTGAAATTCCACCTACAAAGGTGATCGTACAATCACATGCTAATCTGTAAAGGCATATTTAGAAGAATCAAAATGTTTTCTACTAAAAAAAATGTTTTCTACTTAATAACAAGCAGTTCACACCACTTACGAAGCTGTTGTCATCAAAGTGTGCAGGGTGCACTTATCCATTCAGCAAGTTTTACTGTTGTTCAATGGTCTTTTTAATTAGAATGTTAGAATTCAGTCTTTTCTTTTTTACGATTTTTCATCACAATTCTTCCCTCTCATAAAATGTTTATACATGGAGTACTAGATATCTAGATATGCCAAAATCTTTAGAACATAGGTGACCTATTCATTCCAAACAATATAATCTTTCTGTCATACGCATGTTCTTCTTGTCTGTAAAGTCAATGCAATTGTCAGTCAATTAATTGCCAAGAAAAAATAGGTTTGGAGTATTGATTTTTCCATTCAATGAGCTGCTGCTGATCCTTGGTCTACTCAGTGACAACAGGAATGACTTATCTAGAGCTCCAGGTGCATTGAACTGTTTGGGAACAAGCAGCAGTCCAGAATTACTGAATTTCTCCCCTCAACCCCTGATTATTACACATACCTCTACATTCTGCTCATGACCTCTCAGTTTACTGTTGCATTTCGGAGATGAAGAGAACGTGAAATAAATTAATGGACTAGTAGAATGAGGTGTATTCATACAATATAACTATAACATTCTAAAAGTAATAGAATTTGTAATATTATAATGATACTCTTGTGCTATTCATTATCGTTTCTTAAAAATATAACCTATCTATAAAACATTTTTATTATGAAATTTTCAGTTTCTTGAATACAAAGCATATTGTTCTATACAAAGGATGAGTAAAAAAATGATGGGCTCTATTCCACAGCTGGCACAGAAAGGGAGATAGAAAGTTAAAAATAATCTGTGTGAGCAAATTCTGTGTCCCTTTTACCACAGCTATTCAAGTGTAGCCACTTTATTAACACCTAGCCCTAGAACGAAGTGCAGGTGCAGCCTAACACTGGCAGTGGTGCCTGCGCCACAGCGGGTATCTGTTACTGGAGTCCATAGGACTCCATGGACCCCAGGGTGTACCAGCCAAACTACAATGGAATATCTCATTATTTTAGCCCCAGGCACAAATTAAGACCTCCTATTCAAAGTACGACAAAATGTTAACTTACAGTAGAGAAGTGCTATGCTTGAGGAAGCAAGCAAAGCTTGTGCCAAAAAGTGAACTAGCGATTCCCAATCATAGGATATCTTCTGGAGCAGTTATATACATTGTCTCCAGAAGTTATGTTATTATTGTGATGTTCAACACTTTGGAAATGGGGTGCATGGACCTGGAGATGTAAAAGAGAGGTGCAGCCCCGATGTTCTATATTATTTCCTTGCCCTCTCTTGTGCAGAGTGTTTGTGTTTTATGTGCCCTATTCCCTGATGTCTATATTATTATTTCCTTATGTATTTAGTGTAGAGTGTTGCGTGGGATATTCTGTGCTTTTACCTGTGTGTAATCTGTATGTAGACATTTGCTCTGCCTCCATCCATCCCCCAGTAACTGGTTTGGACTGGATATCACAGACACCTTCACCTGCCATTGTTCAGGACATGAGGGCATGTGTGGGGGAAAGGGAGGCTATTGGGAGAATTTTGAGCAAGGAAACGCTCTGGCGAGTTTTACTTTTGAATGTCTGTAACTGTAAATCCAGAATAAAACCAATCCCAGTTTGGTTTTCACCCTGCAAGGATCTTCTGTTATTGAGTGGGTTTTGGGCCAGAACCAATACTCCTTTGGGATAATGATGCTGAAGGGAGCAGTCTGCATGTGGATACTAGAATCTGTAACAATCGCCAACCTTGGAATAGGGCCCTATATTATCCAAAGCTCTAGTCAACTTTCATGGTGAACAAACAAATCCAAAAACCACAGATAATTCTGGAATGATTCAGACTGGTTTTTTTTTGCCTTCTTTTTGATCAACTACAGTAGGTGATGTGTGAAAGGCTGAACTCGATGGACGCATGTCTTTTTTTCAGCCAATGGAACTTTGTAAGTATGTAAAATAGATCTTCATTCAAAGGGCGATGTTAAGCATTGTTGCAAACAACAAATATGGCCATTGTTGCAACAACCACGATAAAATTTGGCGATCCAGAGAATTTTTTTTTAAAGAATAGCAGAAGGTAGATTTTATTAGTGAGATTTCACCTGTCATTGTTAGATTCTACTTCTTGAGATCACCGAAAAGAACAGTGGTTGCAATAACACATTTAGTGTGTAACCCTCTTAATATATCCACGCTTAGTTTTCTAAATGGCTTGCTGAAAGTTATGTAGCTCTAGTTTCACTTCCCAGACGTCATAACGTATCCTATGTTTCCCCATGACATCTATAAGATCCATTATGATATTCACATGTTTGGCATGTATACACAATGCATATCTTTGAAAACTTTATCACTGAGGTTTTTTTTTAGTTTACGATTTAAAGGAACTCTCCAAGAGAACCCCGATAAAGACCTGAATGGTCGAAAATCATCGCAAAGTCCCTTAGATGGTGGAATAAAATATTGATAATCATTAGTGGTTTGCAAAATCATCTTTTTCTAATTTTGGATATCTCCTGGCCATTGTCGTGGCAGCCAGTATTCTTTACCCAGGGTAACTCATGAAGGTAATCGAGTGACTGTTTTCTGCAAAACATTATATAATTCACCCACCGAAAAAATAAGCCCAAAGAAATTTCAGTTGCACTTGCAACATCACCATGTAATATACTTCTTTAAAGTTTGATGTTAGTATGGAGATAATCCATTAATTCTGGTTATCCATGGAAATAATTGACCAGATTTCCCTATGGATGTGGACATTTAGGATGTACCAGCTGGATGGAGTAGAGGTAGCATCACTGCTCTATAACTGTGTAGACCCAGGTTCTATCCCAGACAGAGCACCTCTCCTTGGGCAGGACACCTAACGGTACATACTTGCCTACCACACAATATTGACTGTGGAGTCCAGTGGTAGCGTCTCTACCCTTTGACTGTGGAGAAGCAAGTCAAAATACCATTCAGTACATCCCTCCAATACAACTGTGGAGAAGCAAGTCCGGACTTTACGAGAAGCCAGGTTCAGTCTATCCACCAGGTTGCTGATCTACAATCATGCAAAAACAACCCAATCCCCCTCAGAAGACGCCACCAGCGAGTGTCCTGGAGCAAGAGACACTTAACGACATGGATGAACCTACCGCACAAATTACTCGTACATCTCATAGAGTGTAAATTCCCTTGGGAACAGGGACCCCCTGAATCAGGTCATCATCCATGTGTGGTATTCTAATGAATCAACACCTTGTGAAAACTGATCTTGTAAACCGCTGCGGAATTTGTGGCGCTATATAAATAAAGGACAATAATAACAATAAAAACATATTTTAACCCACTGAAGCCCAACAAAGTGCCACCATAGCAATCACAGAAGTCCATGGAATATTCCACTTATTTAATGACAGCAGGGTTCCATAAAATTGCACTTTCTAAACAAATTCAAAATTCCATGCTCGTATATAGTCTACACTTCCTTGCCTGTGAAGACAGCATGGTGTGTCATTGATTTTTCAACAGATAATGAAATCCTACACCATACATTCTCCATAAGCATCTGTGTGGTCACCCCTAGCTGTGATCTCAACTCCAATCTTTTTATTACTTATGACTGTGAAATAATTTTGATCGTAGGTCAAGCCTATGAAGCCAATCTAAAAGAACTTTAAAAATTAATAAACTAACCTCTGTGCATTATGTACATAGCTCTGGATTTGTTTCAACATAGCATCCCTTCACAACTGTAACTTTGTATAATAATTTATATGACCTACTTTGAAGAATATACCGCCTATAAAGTTAGTAATCATGTGATAATGAATAATTTTGCAGCACAGCAAGACTTCATTATAGAGCAGAGGATTGAAAATATTTTTTTCCCTTCTAGTCTACAGATGTTCACACAATATATACAGCACAATTTATGCATAATTATATATGAATAATCGCTAGATAGAACATGGATCAAGAAATGGCAAATTTCAAACGTTATTGCTGAAATAGAAAATTTCTGCAAAAGGGCCCCAAATGTCTATTGTGATATAAAATATGTTAATTATTTGCAATTTCATTGCATGGTAGTTATTTTGGGATATGTTTGTCATTTTTAAAAACTTTAAATCAATTAAAGTATGTTAACAATGAATTTGCATTCTCTATTTAGATCCCAAATTTAATTCTAACGGCTGATTTTTCAGAAAAAATATTCGACTGCTTTAAGATCATTTTAAAAAATATCTGCTGGTTCAAATGAAAAAATTGAGCCATAGCTGAAATTTGAAAAATGGTGCTGGTCTGAGAAAAAGTGTGCCGGTGAAACGCCCCAAAAAAAGATTACTTTTGACCAGCTTCATACAGACTTTTGTTTTAAAAACAGAGAAAAATCCAATTTCTAAAAACAGATTTCAGTCTTATTTCCTTTATTATTCTGCTTGGAAATCCATTTATCAACACCATTCAGCATTTGTAATTTTTTTTTTTTTTTTTTGAAACATAAATTTTTATTGTAGAGTTTGTCAAAATACAAAGTTACTTTGAAGTAGAGGATAAACATCATATAATTGCATAAGAAATCAGTATTACTAAAAAAATCAACTGTGGGGGGGGGAGAAGGAGGGGGGGGGGTTGCAGCCATCATAGAACCCAACTGAAGTAAAAGTTGTATATCAGGGTCAATACATCGGTCATAACCCACAGGCTTCATAAATTTTTTGAATGTCCCAAAGTGTCCAGGGATCCAATTTAGGTGGATGGACCTCTTCCGATGCCACAATCCTTGAGTCAAATCCACGATACTGGTCTAATAGGTCAATAACTTGTTTTTTGGTAGGTACTAATGTGGTCTTCCAATTACGTGCTATGAGCAATGAGGTTGTGGAGATGATAATAAACAACATCCTTCTGTGAAGTTTTGGGAGGTTAATCATACCCAGTAATAGAATCTCCGGTTTGTGGGGAATCAACGTGCCCAGGACATCAGTCGCCAGAATCGAAATGTCCTTCCATAATGCGTTTATTTTGGGGCAATCCCACCAAATGTGACTCATAGACCCCTGAACTAAGGAACATCTCCAGCACATATCCGAATGATTCGGCGCATATTTTTTAATTCTGTCTGGGGTGAGGTACCATCTGTAAAGTAACTTTCTCTGTGTCTCCAATAAGGTAGCGCAGCGGGTAGCGCCCACCGCAAACATATACGCCGTGGCCCATTGAGTCTGTGTAAAAGATTGTTTTAACTCTCGTTCCCAACTTCTTTGGAATGTCCAAATAACTGATTTTTGTGGGGTATTAAGCACCCTATAATACATCGAAATCGCTTTAGTATTAGATTGAGGGTCCAAGCAAAAAAGTTCAATTTCTGATAGTAATGGAATCTTGGTCGACAGTGTAGGAAAGATCTTCTGAGCTTTAAGGTAAGAGTGTATTTGCATATATGATAGGAACATTGCAGGTGGAACTTTAAATTTAGTACATATTGTCTCAAAAGGTAGAATGGAGGCTGTGTCAAAGAGATGATGAATATTTAATACTCCGTATTGAACCCATCTTGTGTGATCTCCTTGGGGAAGTAGGTACTTAAAAGCTGCTATGGGTGTAGCCATAGAGAGTGGATGATGCATAGTGAAGGAATCGAACCCTTTATCCCATATTCTAAGATGTAACCCTGTACTAGTCAACGGGGAGCTTATCCTCGGCCTATCTCCTACCGGGACCCAGAGTAGTGTTGGTAAATCATGTCCTTCCATATATGCTGCCTCAATGGTAAGCCATTGCGGCGCAGGGTGAGTGTGAAAAGATTCCGACAGAGATGCCAGGCATGACGCCCAGTAATAATGTTGCACATGTATCATGTTCAAACCCCCATCTCTGTGTCTGTAAGTTAACAGGTTCCGAGGAACTCTAGGTCTTTTGTTATTCCAGACATATGAGGTCAAAACAGATTGAACCTTGACTAGATAATGTTTGGGTAGATTTAGAGGTAACGCGCGGAACACATACAATAGTTTTGGTAGTATAATCATCTTTGCAGCCGCCATTCTACCCAACCATGAGACCTCCTTCATTCTCCATCTATGAATAAGCAATCTTATCTCAGACAGTACACGTTCATAATTATAGTGAAAAAGGTCTTCGGGTTTTTCCGTAATTCTGAGTCCCAAATAAACCAGATAAGTAGATCGCCAGTCAAATTTGTATTGCTTTTTAAGAGTATCCAGCAATGGTTGTGACATATTAATTGGCAAAGCCTGCGTTTTAAGTAAGTTTATTAAGTGAAAGGAAACATCACTGTATGCTTCTAACTCGCGGTATAAGGCCAATAAAGAGACTTCTGGGTCAGTTAACGTCAGGAGGATGTCATCTGCATAAAGTTGTTGCTTATATGTTGTAGGACCTATCTGTATACCTCTAACTTCGTCATTTTGTCGGATAGCTTGTGCTAGTGGTTCCAGCACCAAAGCATATAAAAGTGGGGAAAGTGGACATCCCTGTCTTGTACCGTTTGTAATTACAAATTCCTCAGACCGAAATCCCGCTGTCAGAACTGTAGCTGACGGGGCATCGTACAAGGCCTTTACTGCTGATAACATCGAGGGGGGAAAACCATATATCTTAAGGGTCTCTTGAAGAAATAGCCAATTTACCCTGTCAAAGGCTTTCTCTGCATCCAATGACAGTATCAAACAGGGTTCACCTACTCGTTTCAATGATTCCAACAGGTTCATCAACTTTTTTGTGCTGTCTGGTCCTTGTCTACCCGAAATGAACCCCACCTGGTCCTGACCAATTAAAGTTGGTAATATATATTGTAGTCTGTTCGCTAAAATTTTTCCATATATTTTTATGTCTACATTAAGAAGTGAAATTGGACGGAGATTACGACATTCGTCGGGGGTCTTACCTGGTTTAGGGAGTGTAACTATGTGAGCCCGTAGCATATCTGTCGGAAATGTACCCTGTTCTCGGGCCACATTAAAAATCGAGTGTAAGTGCGGCATGAGATGAGAGGTGAAAGTCGAGTAATATAGGCCATTAAGGCCGTCAGGGCCCGGGGCTTTTCGTTTTTGCAGTCCTTTAATCACTTCAGAAATTTCATCTAAAGAAATCGGAGAAGCTAATTTTGTCATTTGTGATGAGGATAATTTTTGCAGGTGTAGTTTATGAAGATAGCTAGAGATGGCATTGGGTGTGGGCTGAGTCACCTTATCATCTATTGATAGGTTATATAGCTTCTCGTAAAAGTCTGCAAATTCGTTGGCAATATCCAAAGGATTATGTATTAGTCCCCTGTTAGTTTTGAGGTGAGGGATGCCCTGTGCGGCCGGGGGGGGTTTTAATCTGCGGGCCAGTAATCTGCCCGGTTTATTTTGAAACGCATAGAACCGCGATTTCATCCTGTGCATGGACGAGTTAAATCTGTCCGCTTCTAAGTCAGTCAGTGAGCGTAATGCATCATCCAATGCGTCCGCTAACTCCGTTGTTGGGGAAATTTTATTCTGGGTGTCAATGTCTTGTATGTTCCTAAGAATTTCCAGTCGCTGTGCTGTGTGTTGCTTTTTAAGCCTCGCTCCCCACTGGATGCACACACCCCTAATGACTGCTTTATGGGCTTGCCATACAACAAACGGGTCTACCTCCTCGGTCGTATTTTCTTTAAAATAGTTAGCTAATGCCTCCTGAATTGCTATTGATGCTGGTTCATGTTTTAATATATGTTCGTTAAATCTCCAGGGTGGTCTCACATGAGAATGAAATTCATCCCGGATGTCGAGAAGCAGTGGGGCATGGTCAGACCTTGTGAAGGGGAGTATATCACATGTGGTGACTCTAGAGAGTAAATGCGATGGTA
Source organism: Leptobrachium leishanense (assembly GCA_009667805.1). Taxonomy (NCBI): domain Eukaryota; kingdom Metazoa; phylum Chordata; class Amphibia; order Anura; family Megophryidae; genus Leptobrachium; species Leptobrachium leishanense. The sequence goes on from CM019073.1 coordinate 118,216,455, forward strand.
TTAAAAAATAATCTATGCGTGAGTAACTATTATGTACTCCCGATCGGAAAGTGTAATCCCTCTCTGTAGGGTGAAGCAGGCGCCACATGTCATGTAGACGATGGAGTCTGAGGAGAGAGTGTAGCTGTGAAAACTGGCTCCCTGCTTGAGTGTTTGTGGAGGCCGAACGGTCCATTTTGGGGTCGATACATAAATTGAGATCGCCGCAAATTATTAAATCTCCCGATACAACATCCGTAAGTTTGTTCAAGAGATGCGTTAAAAATTGTGTTTGTGAGTTATTAGGAGCGTAAGCTGCTACTATCGTGTACACCCTGCCATTTATTGTGCATATTAAAATAATATATCTACCTCTTGTGTCTGTGATAATTCTATGAGTCTGCATCGAAATTCTGTTATGAATTAGTATTGTCACTCCTCTAGATTTGGCTCTATAAGTTGAGTGAAATTGGGTATGATAGCGGGGTGTATACAACTTAGGGTGATCCAGTCTCCTAAAATGCGTCTCCTGGAGGCAGACGATGTCAGCGTCATATGTGCAAAGCTCTCTATATAAAGAGTGGCGTTTAACGGGCAGGTTCAAACCCTTTACATTATATGATACTATCTTCATAAAAGGCTACAAAAAAGATGTTAGGAACATATAAACAACATTTCAGACGATTAAACCGGACCGTTAGCCAAGAGCGCGACCCATAGGATCGAGAGGTACTGCAACCCCCGGGGAGTGGGAAAAGGGAAAAAAGGGGGATAAAACCAAAACAAAACAGCGCCATAAAGCGACAAAACTTGGTGCGTTCCAGAACGCCGTTCTCTCCATCGGGGTCTCCTATTAAGGAGACGTCCGTACCCTTAACGAAGAAGGGGGAGAAACGTAAAAAGTGGGGGGGGGTATGTCCTACTGCCACCAGCAGCGAGACAAATAGGTCAAGCGTTAATCCACCAGGTTTACCCGTCCTGCGATTTCCGATCAGAAACAAAGACGATGTCCATCATCAGGAGCGGATCTGGAAGAGCGTAACTTTCACTTACGCATCCATTCAGCGTTGCCGCCAATCCGGCGTCACCTTTTTCAGTGCGGGCCTACGGTCCTGGGCGTCCTCAGTTATTTTAAGGCCCAAGACTCCAGGGTTATCCTTCCCTCTGTGGGAGATGTGAGAACTGTGGTAACATCCTCTCGGAGAATAATTAACTTTGTGGGGAATCCCCACCTGTATAAAATACCAGCCTCCCGTAAAGATGTTGTTAGCGGGCGAAACAGTCTTCGTTGTTGCAGCGTTGCTTTAGAGAAGTCTGGGTAAATTTCCAGATGTTCGTATTGGGAACCCAATTTCTCTGGTTTCCGCATAGCTCGTAAGACGTCTTCCCTGGGTTTATAGTAATGCATCTTAAGAATCACGTCCCTAGAAGCTTTATGAGGGGCAGACGGCGGTTTTGGTATGCGATGTATTCTGTCCATGAGTAGTGTGTCATGCGCAACTCCAGGAAGTAAGTGCGTAAAAAAATCTGTTACATAGGCCATGAGGTCTCGGGGGTGAATCGTTTCTGGAATTCCTCGAATTTTGAGGTTATGTCGACGGGACCTGTCTTCAAGGTCCGCCAGTTTATTTGTGCATTGCAACAGTTTGGTCTCCAGAGATTCTATTGCTGTGGCCATATCGTTATGAGCATTCGCCATTTCAGACATTTTATTTTCCAAATGCGAGGTCCGTTCTCCAATTTCTTGTATATCTTTGCGGATGTCCGCTGATACCGCATCTAGGCGCGTTGATAGTGAGGACGAGAAATCTTTAAATAAAGTTTCCATGCGGGTGGTGAACACCAGTAAGTCGCCTTCATTGGTGCCTGGCGCCGAATTTGGAGAATGAGACGGGGAGCCGCCGCCATCTTGGGGATCTGCATCTTCGCGGCGTCTACCGGGCCTAGGGGTGAAAAACTCCTTTGTGCCCGGTGCTTTTTTCCCCTTTGCAGTGGCCATCGTGACGGCTATGTACTCCGGTGGGGTATTGCGGTACCTGAGATGGTATGTGCGGTCCCCGGTGGTTGATATCCGCGTTTTTCTCGCTGCCTGGTCTGGAGCCGGACTAAAACATGTCCGCCATGCTCCGCAGTTGGCTCCGCCCCCCTGTAATTTATTTTTAAAAATAAAGCTACTGATAAATTCGAATTGAATCGCTGTAGCCGATATTTCTATTAAAATGTATAGTCACATGAGCTGATATTTGAGCCAAATTTTTATCGGAAATCAAAATGCCAGATATGCCCGAATCGGAATCTCCCAACCTGAAAAATGGAGGCTGAAAAGGTGCTTATTTTGGTCAGGCCAAATTAAGTCGAGCCCTTGTTATTCCTGTTCAAGAGAGGAGCTTGATGACTTAAACCTTATGATGTCAATGCTTATGCTTTATTATCAATGTCTGTGTTGACTCATCCTTCTGATATAACTATGTGACTCTCACAGCAGAGCAGTGCTGATTTAGGCTGGGGGTGGATGAGCGTCATTGGAGAAGGAACGTCTGTGAGAGTGGATGTTTCTTCCACTTGACGCACGTCCGGCCACCTCGCTGAGCGCACTTAGTGCGCTCAGCGCAGCAAGGCTTGATCCTCCTATGGAGTATCACGCTTTGCAGCCCCGTCAACACGCGTCCTAGCACTGTGACGGAGAGGGCTGCTGCACGGACACAGCTGCTGTTGTGTGTGGCTGGCCCAATGCTGCGATGGATGCCAGAAGGCAGGTCAGTACGGCCGCACATAGTGCGCTCGTCTGACTCCAGCCTCAGGAGACGCATGCATTAAGTTAAGAAGAGAGAAGGTCGCAGACTCTTTTCAAAGGAATAACTTGTATTTATAACATGTTAAAGTGCCTTGGGTACAGATCAAAACTGAGTAAAATAACCCTGAAATCATACTGTGGATGTTTTTATCTGGCGTGACTACATTTTCGCTTTAAGTTGACTTCCATACTGGAAGTGAAATAAGAAAGGTATTCGTCAGACGATTTAAGACATTGGAGCACTGTTCAATCATGTGAATCAATAGCATGGCTCATTACCCAGAAATGATATTGATTGATTTATAGATTATTAGAGACTATTGATTTTTTTAAGGGGCTATTCACTAATGTCCAAGTGTTGGGGTTAGTTTAGATGATGAAAGCATTACCCAACAATTTATTGATTAACCAAGCCAACATTGACAAATGCAACTCCACTATGACAGCCAAATTGCATCACTCTGCGTCCACTCGGATATTAATGAATGTCTCTACGGACTCATGAAATCACTAAGTCCAAGACCCTTACATTTGAATGATATATGGCCAACTCATTAACAATTAACACTCCAACACCACTGTTTTAAATTCTTTTTGGAAATACTTTCAAAGCCCCAGCATTATCTCTTGGCCTAGCAGCAGATGGTCTTTTTATTGCAAACCCTGGGGAGTAACAGAAGAATTACTTATCCTTTTATTGTATCTACATTAAAATAATTGAAATATTGTAGCATCTAAAACAGAATGCCACTTTTTTCTAGAGCTACTAACTGCTAATGTACTCCAGAGGTTGTTACATAAAGCTATTCATTGCGCAAAATGTATGAAATGTAAAATATTTCACAGAAAATTATTTTCCTAGAGTAAGTGACTTCACCATAATTATGCCATCACATTACTCAATCTATAGAGTACTATGGAAGAGGGGCACATGGCAAAAAAAGAGTGGGCACCACACATGGTTTCAATGGCTCAGGTAGTGAATCTCACCAACATTAGACCATTGTAATAAAAACAAGACCCACCACAGGGAGTCTGTGAAGGAACTTTTAATAGGATATACAAAATGTTTCGCCCACTACAGGAGCCTTTTTCATTCCTCCCCTGGCAATATTCAGAAGAAAAGTGGGAAAAAGTAGCTTCCACTATCATCCAGCAAACCTTCTGCGACCCTGCTCACATACAATCAGTCTTCTTTCCATGGAGTCCTAGTACGGCTGTTTGGTCATAATACATCTGGTAACAGAGTTAAGGGTTATGGACTGACTTACAGTTATCGGCTACAATGGAGTAGGGTCTTACATCTTTAACTCTGCTCAAGTTTCTTACTGTTTTTATGCCATTTTGACTAATCATGTCCTCCATTTTACTAATACTTGCCTCAAAGTTTGTCCCTCTTGCGCCCTAGATCAGATGCTGCTGACAGCAATATTACACTTTTCTGTCCCTCTTCCTTTTTCCTTAATTTGGCATATACTATTATCGGAACATGTTTCCCACAGACGCAGACCTCTCATATCTCTGCTCTGAAGTTGTATGGTTGAATTAATCTATAGATTAACTTATTTAATACATCCTATGGAGCTGCATTTCATGGCTATTGTCTACTAGTGTGGTCAGCAACCTTGCCCCCCCCCAGATGTTTTGGAATTACAGATTCCATGATACCTAGTCAGCTCAAAGAGTTTCTGAACAGGATAAGAAATGTACAGGTTTATTCAAAGAGAATTGAAAAGTCACCGTACGTTCTGTGACTTTTCGTTCCCTGCACTTTGGGGTGATTCGGCGATCCTATTTCGCCGATCCTGCGGTGTATTCAGCAAGCACCTACAGGGCCCCGTAGTGCAGGGAAACCCTGCCGCAAACCCTGCCAAACACTCGCCGCACACTCACCGAAACCCGCAGAAAACAGCTGGATTAACCCCGCCGAACGCGACAGAGAAACCCGACTATCCGCCGATCACAGCGAGGAGCAGCCGCCGTTAAAAGCTGACATGCAGACGGACAAGGTGGGAAAAAAAAACCAAGTATGCTTGAAAGTTTGAAAATTGAAACGCTTTTAAAATTTACATATAAGATCCAAGGAATGATAATAAAAAGGGCTGTTACAGAAAAAAGAAAAAACGATTAAAAAAAAAAACAGAAAAAAGTTTGCCAAAAAATCCCAAAAAATGCCTAAAAAATCCTAAAAAATCTAGAAATAAAGAGACTTTTTACTGCAGAATATAATAATAAACGGTTTATTAGATATTGAATTAAAACGGGGATATTTTTAACATTGAAGCCTATGGGATTCTCCTGAATAAACCTGTCGATTGAAACCATCGAACAGCATGGAATTTCGGTAACTTTTCACAGCTGTTTGGTGTTCTCTGAATAGCCGAAGCATTGCTTCTCTATGGGGATTTCACTGCCCTCGAACAGGCACCGAACAGGCACCGTATGTGCAGGCAACTCGCCAACATTTCGCGAACTGCCTGCTCTCTGAATAGCCGAATGGCCAGGACATGTAGCCGTATGCTGAATTTCAGTGTTCGGTTACATTTCGGGGCCAGGTCAGCTCTCTTTGAATAACCCTGTTAGTTTCCTAACATCTAGAGGGCCAAGGATGCTGATCAATGCTCTACTACAGTGGTTCCCAACCCCGGTCCTCATGTACCTCTAACAGGCCAGGTTTGACAGATATCTGAAGCACAGCACAGGTGATATGGTTTGCTGCTCAGAGATTGCAGGATTCAGTCTGCATTTCCCAAGGTAATCCTTAACCCCTTCACTACTAAGTGATTTTTACTGAAAAAAAATGTTATCATAACATTTATTTGAAACATGGGATGCAAAGGTAACATTCAAACATAGGGTGAAACTGACGTATTGCACATAAATTGTTATTTTAATATAGTTAAAAAATGTAAATAATGTTAATTTGCTCCTTTTTAGTTTATCATGTATTTGTTTATCCTTTACAGAAATATTGTTGCAATGTAAGATTCTGAGCTCTAGATGGTGTCCCTCATCTTACAAAATTTCAAGCAGTGTCTGCATTATTATCATATAGGCAGAAAAGACCTTTGTGTTAGATACAGTAACTGTGATAAAGATAAATAATAAAAATGTTCAGATCTCTTGCATGTGGGGATTTGTAGTGATCACAATGAGATTATTAGCAATGCAACTTCCAAAAAAATACCAATAAAATATAAAAATAATGTCTGTATGTGACATAATGCCTGTATATGAAAAGTACAGTGACACCCTTTATCTGTACTGTACAGGGATTTTCAATAATTATAATCCCCTGAATGTTATCCCTGTACAGCTGTGAATGACCCCAGAACTTTCCCTGTTTTCTGCCCTCTCCCTGGCTGTTGTAAAGCAGCAGAAATCTATTTGAACTTTTTGTTACAGTAAGGACTGGGGATCTATTTGCAGATGGTTTTATGTCTCTCCAGGGTGCTTGGAGAGCCATAAAACAAAGGATTTCTTTTTTTCCGCAGGAGACACACTAATCCTGCTTTAAAAAGGTACAAAGTGTGTCGTTTGATATGCTAATGAGTGTTTTCAATGCATTACAACGCAAAATCGAGATAACTCGATTTTGTGAGTGAATGGGGTTAAAATCTAGTTTATTAAGGGTACTTGAGGACCAGAGTTGGGAACCACTGTCCTACTAGATCAATATTTTGATTGCTACATAAATTGCTGTTTGTCATGGAGCTGATGTAACACTCCATGCTTCAAACCCCAAGAGACTGTTATGTTCATTTATATCGTGTGATTTTAGATATATTTTACATCGTTTGGCTTTAGTTTAATTTAGTTTAGTGTAAAATGGCATAGCTTTGGTTTTAAAAATACTTATATTCCTGTAGGTAAATGTGTTTTTGTGTATACAGTAAACAAGCTTTACTGCTGTGTAATTTATGCACCAGGGCTTTTCCCATTATCTAGCTGCATGTTTAATTCAAGGGATCTCTGATAGTGTGTGTTTAATCTGATGTGTTAGAACAATGGATATACAAATGTTGTGTGAGTTGAAGGCTAAGAGAATGTAAAGAATGTTTATTGTAAATAACTGACTTAATGTAATTAGTATGGGTATGCAAATTATGACTGTTGGACTTCATCATAAATGGTGGCGTTTTGTTCATTAAAAAGTCAGAGAACTCTCAGAGCACAGAGAGAGAGGATCCTGTTTTAAAGCATACAGCCGCGCCTGGTGTCTTTATTACAAACTACGCTACACTCCACACTCACCCTCAGAAGGCAGAGAGCGGCCTTCTGGAGATTCCTAACGGCTCCAGGGCAGAGGAACAGAAGCAGGCAGGTCAAGCCGCTCGAGGCGCTGAGGACAGCACTCCCAGTAGCCGGGCTGACCGCAACGAAGGGGTGTCTGGAGAGCCAGGACAGACGGAAGGGAAGGGTTCCTTCACACTGTTATTTACTAAAATCAAGAAAATTATTTTAGGGAGAAGATAAGTTAATCAAATTAGTAGAAAATGTCAGCCTTAGCTTTTAGAGCCATTAGCAATGGCTGGAATGTGTGTGCTCGCTATAAAAACCTTTTAAAAACAAACATTCAAGACATTTTTGCTTTGTTCTGTTTGAATTGCACTAAAAATAATACCAGTACATAATTTCCCAACTGCATCTGTATAAAACCAGAAATAGCAAGCACCCAAAATATTTCTTTCATAACTGCTCTTAGGCAATAAGGCTCTCTTAAGCTGAATACACTGATCTTATTGTAATTTTTTTATTCCTGTTTTTCCAGCTTGGTCCTATGTGTAGCATTCATTATTCCACTTTTATTTTACCATTATTTTCCTGATCCTTCCTTCTTCTAATTGCAAAACAACTTCCCCATCACTACATTTACTTCGTTCCCGGCTCCGCGCATTACATTCCCATCCCATCTGCCATTTGTCTTTGACTTTTTAACAGGAGACAGAATTGTTAACTTGCTCCTTGTGAGCAATTACTGTGGAAATGGCCCATTAAACCACTTGGTGACTAGCACCTGCAAGGAAAAGAGTAATGCAGATTTGCTTTGCTGCCGCTCTCTTCTTGGCATCATAACTTAAACAACAGGATAGCATCTGAAAGCGGAGCTTCTACTTATAACATTGTTTTTATATCCCCTCACCTTCTGTGAAGACCTTCACCGAACAGTAATTTGTGTCTCCGCAGAGTGCCACACTGCGGAGACAACATATTGTTTAATGAAAGCAATTATTGATATAGCAAAAACACCTATGGCTTTCCTGGAGATAAATATGAACAATTATGATTATTATTATTACTTAAAATCAGCTTCGAAACAAGCTGTGTTGCAGACATTAAGGAAGCAGGGTCTGTAGTCTAGTATAAACCTTGCTCAATAACAAGGTGGAGGATATGAAGTGGGTCGACAATGCTGTTGATGTACATAGCTCTGAATGACTATTAAAATAAATAAAGTGACTTGAAGGCCAAACTTTAGGGAGTGTGAGATGGTTCCTGTGTCTTTAGAAGCTTAGAAACAACCATCAGTGTACAAGATACAATCTCTCAGTGCAGTTGCTTTCCCTGCTAGCCCAGATGATGATTGCTGGAATGGAGAATTCAGTTAAGGTCTGCCTTGTTGAAGGTGTAAAATTAGGTCTTCTGAAAGACCTTAATGCTCCTTTCATGTAATGATGACCAGGTGGTTGTATATAAAGAATTCCCTCTATGCACTGGATTTCTAGCCCTTGATTTTTCCTCCACAGCCCTATCCCTCCAGCCATAACTTCCAACACCATAACCTCATTTGTCTGCCCAACCAGCTTCATAACTTTGTTTGCCTGTCCACCGCTCCAACCAGCTTCCTAATCAAATCTGCATGCCCACCCCAACCAGCTTCATGGCCTCCTCTACATGCCCACTTCAACCAGCTTCATAAGCTCCTCTGCCTGCCCACCCCAAACAGCTTCATAACCTTCTCTGCATGCCCACCCCAACCAGCTTCATAGCCTCCACTGCCTGCCTACCCCAAACAGCTTCATAACCTTCTCTGCATGCCCACCCAACCAGCTTCATAGCCTCCACTGCCTGCCTACCCCAAACAGCTTCATAACCTTCTCTGCATGCCCACCCCAACCAGCTTCATAGCCTCCACTGCCTGCCCACCCCAAACAGCTTCATAACCTTCTCTGCATGCCCACCCCAAATAGCTTCATAGCCTCCTCTGCCTGCCCACCCCAACTAGCTTCATAGCCTTCTCTGCATGCCCACCTCAACCAGCTTCATAACCTCCTCTGCCTGCCCACTTCAACCAGCTTCATAGCCTCCTCTGCATGCCCACCCCACCCAGCTTCATAGCCTCCTCTGTATGCCTACCCCATCTAGCTTCCTAGCCTCCTCTGCCTGCCCACCCCAACTAGCTTCATAGCCTTCTCTGCATGCCCACCCCAACCAGCTTCATAGCCTCTAGCTTTTCCTCTGCTCTGCCTGCTCACGCAGTCCTCACCATAATTCTATAGCTCTTACTTCCAGGTGCTTTCACTTCTCTCTCTGATTAACTCTCAAACCCAAGCATTTGGTCTTTCCATGTGCAGCTGCTTGCCATACTCTGGCCACTGGATCTCCACTCCACCTTGTCTCACATCCCTCTATTTATTTTAGATCAGTGATTCCCAACCCTGTCCTCAAGTACCACTAACAAGCCAATATTTTAAGGATCACCTTGGGGAAATGCAGACTGAATCTTACAATCACTGAGCAGCAAATTATATCACCTGAGTTATACTTCAAATATCTTGCAAACCTAATACTAGGGTAGGGAACCACTGATTTAGATTGTAAGCTCCTGGGATGTCTAGCTGAGCACTTGTGAAGTGCAGGATTTGCAGGATGGTTATAATATGCCGAGACCTCTGTATTTCTCAATTGTAAAGATATGTTAGCACTGCATAAATACTGAAATTAACTATATATTTATATATAATGTCCTATAGAAGAGGTTATATAGTGTACATGCATAGATATAACATAATATTCAGTATATACTGTAAATTTAGTTTTTAAATGTCCATTGGAAGTGTTTACATGCAGTCAAGCCTCAATCAATGTTATGCCACCACAAGCATAGATTGTGTGTAAAATTAATGTATTTCAGAATTCTGCTGACCCTTTACTGTATATCCATTAAAAAGCTTGAGTGAACAATGGTTATATTTCCTTAGCATTAAACTTTATTGATCAAATTCTCTTACTGCTTTACTTTTTGTTTTACATAAGGTGACATATGCTCTCATGCTTAGCCGTTCCTTTCAGTTGTGTATGACCTTGCAAAAGCCACTCGACCTACATGATGATGACTAAGGGACCAATACTATCTGACATTTCATTCAGACTTGAAGGTGATATGCACTTAGGTGTGTTTGTCATTGTAAATCAATGAAGGATTATCCTTGTCATCTGCACTAAGTGTGTGTTTGGGGTGGGGGGGGGTCATTTGAAATAAATATGCACTTTTTATAGTAACTTTTTCAATCCAAATCCTTAACTCTTTCAAGACTGCTACATTAAGAAAGGATTTAAATGTGTTTGATGATAAATTGGTAAAGTTAGGGGATATATATAAATATAAACTTACTACATTGTATAACTCATTCTGTCGCTTTGTGCTACAATGTAACTACATGACCCACCATTGTGACATGTTAAAAGAGCTAAACTGGCCTTCGCTGGAGTCTAAACGTACCCTTCACCTTTCCAACTTGGTGTTTAAGAGCTTTTCTGTGAAGCTACCACCCTACCTGAATAGACTGCTTCCTCCAGCAGCTCCCACATCCTATAACCTCCGATCCAGGACCAGCACCTTACTTGCAATACCACAATACAAAAAGAAAGTGGCTCGGTCCTCATTTTCCTACAGAGCACCGCAGTTATGGAATAACCTCCCAGACACCATCAAATCTTCCCCTAGACTAAAGTCCCTTAAGAGATCTCTATTAACATACTTCGATACAGAATGCACCTGTAAACGTGTAACGTAGCCAATATATTTCCTACACATTTATTTTCTGTTAATCTGTATATTTGTGTTTTTTTTTAATATCTTACATTTTATTGCTTTGTATTTCTGTAACAACTGTAACATTTTATTGTTCTTGGTAAAATACTTTAAAAATAAATAAATATATATATATATATCTCAAACAATGTGATTACATAAGAATAATAATATTAAAAAGACTTTGAAAATGCTATATACTTGTATGCGTTTGAAGGATAACTCAACACTTCTCTCCATAGTGCTCAACAAAATCAATATTTGTATAAAAAAGATAGATAGGCGCTGATGGTAAACCTTAGGAGAATGGTAAGTCCCAATGCTGCTGTCCACTTGGTGGGGTTGTTCTTGTCCAATACAACCGAAATATCAATTAAAGGTAATAAGTGTAGCGCAAAGGCAGTTCCAATCTCAAGTATTTGGTCAATATTTCAACATCGGGTAGTTGCTCAATTTTTCAACCGAACCTCAAAAGGAGCAAAATAAAAGAATCAGGGCAGTATTACAATGTTGGTGCTAACTTAACCAGAGCTGTTGTAAACTGAAAACCTCCATAGGCTATAATGGCTCTGGGAAGTTTACAACAGCTCTGGTTAAGTTAGCACCAAGTATGTAATATGGCCCTCATAGTGCAGACTATAACAATCTTAAAGTCTATATCACGTAGTTTGGTCTCACTCACATTTGACTGAGCCAACCGGCTCCAGGATCTTGAGCCTTAGGGTAATTCGTGCCCACCCAATCGCCCTCTTGTACTCACGGTCAATCACAGAGTCTTGAAAAAACTTATGTATAGAACGCAGTGCCGACTGACAAATATTATGTGACCATATTATATAAGTTGAAATCCCTCACGTGGTCCGAAGAGTATATACCTGGATGGTTGTTTTAAATGGTACAACTTCCATGAAAAACAACCCCAATTGGAAAGATATGAAGATTCAGCAGTGGGTAAAATAAAATAATTTTATTCCATAAAACAGTGAATAAATAAAATGCCAAAACGCGATTCACCTAGGACATAACATTCCTATGGCTTCATCAGTTCGGTCCTGAACCACGTTGATGATCCGCCGAGCACCACCGAACTGATCGCCGAAAAAATCCAAGCAGCCACTGAACACTGCCGAAGTGAGGGGGGGGGGGTGCTATTTTTTAAAATGTGCTTAAAACAATGAAAATGCATGGAAATAATAATAAAACTCTTAAAAAATTATAATCTGTTACAGAATAAAAAAACACTATGAAAAAAAAGAGGGGAATCAAAAATTTAGCCAGAAAAAAAATACCGAAAAAATTCTAAATAATAAATAAATAAATGAAAAGGCTTTTTGCTTGTAATGAAAAGAAAAATAAACGGTTGAATAAACAAGCTATAAAACGGTAATATTTTTTTACATTGAATCCTATGGGATTTGCCTGTTTGAATCTGTCCAACTGAACCACCAAAAATCCAAGCATTTTGCAAACATTTCAGTGCAGTTCGGCGCTCTCTGAATAGATTAACCGTTGCTTCTTTATGAGTCAATTTCGCTGCCACCAACGGTCGTCGAATTTTGGCGATCAGCAATGAACTGCACCATATTTTGCTAGCAATTTGCTAGTATTTGGCGAATTGACAGCTCTCTGAATAGCCAAACTGCCACAAAATTGCACCGTACAGTGAAATTCCCCGTTTGCCACAATTTGGTGGCATGTTCGGTGCTTATTGAATAACCCTTTATGTTTAAATAATAGGCTTAATTTAAACGCTCCCTAAAGACACTTCTATTTAGGGAAGCCTACCACCCGACTCCGTAACAAGACATCCGACCGACCCAAAAACAGTCCTCACCTCTCCCTGCATTAACTCATCACTGCAGTCCCCCCCTCCTGTTTCTAATCCTCCTCACCCATCTAGATTGTAAATTCCCACGGGAATAGGGTCCTCATATCCTCATGCATCTGCTGGCAGGAATACTGACCTGTCTCCTGTATGTATTGTACAATTGTCCTGTCTTTACCCATTGTACCTTGTACAGCGCTGCGGAATGTGTTGACGCTTAATAAATAATAATAATAATAAATAAATAACCCTTTGGGTCTTTTAATCACGTGACTACTTTAGGTCAGGAGCCCGGAAGCAAGGGATCTTGCTTGACATGTACATCGAAGATTTCCAAATGGACTTTTGCTACATCTCTGCCAACGAACGTCCGAGGACTTCACAATCGTGAATATTTTATTCATGTTAGCTACATTACTAATGATAATTCTGTGAGACCATTTAAATGCTCGTCTTGCTCCATCCTCATACATGTGGTGATACCTTAGGGCTCCATCACTTGCTAAGGGTTTGTTCCTCCCTTGGAAGCAAATGTTTGAGTGGCACATCAGTAAATCACTTTAAGAACATTATTCACCCTGATTCACTGAAAATACTAAGGATATATACAGTATATATATATATATAATTTATTTATTTTTTGTAGGGCCTTTCTTTGTTTTGTCATTTATTGAATCCTTGCACAAGCATCCTTGTGGTAACATATTCTCATACATATCTTACCATATCAACACACAACATAAAATACATACAATCCCACGTCTCCCAGCCAATGCTGCTGAGTGTCCCCTGGGGGCGGTGGATGGACCTGCGGGGAGATGGGTCGGCGACTTCCCCCCCCTTTCCAGAGGTGGTGAAGCTGCGGATTCAGGCCTTAAGGCCTGCTTGATGATTTTATCGGGGGAGGACGAAGATGGTCCGCTGACCAGGGGTGTCATGCGCCGGATGCTCGCCGCACTGAGGGATTGCCAGGGAGAGATGGCCCCGAAGATGAGGACGGGAACAGATGCTGCACCACTGGATACGGCGCCGCTACAATCGGACCCTGCGGAGCTAAGCCTGTCGACTACGTACAGCCTCCATGTCAAGAAGGTTCCTGATGGAGATGAAGCACCCCCTGATGCGGCGGGCCGTTCTGCCAAGGGGATGGGGCACGCACCTCGTTACCACCATGTGGCTCTGATCGCCGCCGGTTTGTCCCGAAACCCGCTGAGTAGCTGTACCCTTTATAGAGGACTGCTGTCCAGAACGTCGGGAGGTGCTCTTCGCGGAGCGGGTCTGGTACTGGGGGTGCATGAGAGCTCCCTAGACGTGCCTGCAGAGGGCTTCCTCCCCGCATTCCCATGGGACACAGGCTGAAGAGGTGTGTCGTGTCTACCTGCTGCCTTATGCCCAACAGTATAACGAACCGTTAAGTTTATTCACTGTCCGTCCTCTGAAATTCTCCCTCACCTGCAAGTTACACGCTGTGGACAATTTTGTTTTTCAGCAATGTTTATGGCTTTTTTCTGTGGACTCCCCCCCCCCCGATTGATATGTTCCGCTGAGACCCCCCTATCTGGGGATGTTTATTATTTTCCTTATGCTGTACCTATGATGACAGTTTTGAAGGGCCCTCACTTTGCTATATATTTGTTGACTTTTCTAAGGACTTTTTGAATTTTACTGCCGAGTTTTTCTCCCCAGCTGACTTTTTTTTTTTATCCTTAGCCGTTTTACTTTGAGGACTCTGATTTCTGTTGTTACCCCCCTTTTTTTTTGTGATTTTTGGCAGTTGCCTTATGAGACTCACCCATGTGTTTTACCCCACCCCCATATCCCCTGTACGCATTATTGGTACTGATGTAACTTTTCTCTTTCCATCTATCTTGCTGTTTGATGTATTGATGGCATATTTTCAAAATAAAAACCTTAAATATATAAAAAAAAAATATATACAATCCACTTTTTAACAAAAAAATTTGGTGTCGACTTTTCCATGTTTTGTTTCCCCTCCAATCACAATCTGACTTTTGTGTGACCCAGTCATTTTACTTACATAACCTCACAAGGTGGATGAATTACTTGACGCCATATGCTTTATTTACTGTTCCTTCATCGTCCCAGACCTCTGGAGATCAGTAGAGGCAAACCAACCTTGTAGTGTACGAATTTGTCCACATTTATGAAAATCCAACATGACTATTTGAGAAAGATTTTGTTGAAGCTGCTCCACTGTCAAAGTGTACTTTCGCAAGGATCAATCCGATAAACCACTGGTCAAACAGTTTTTGCTTGCAGGTCGCTGAATGTCAAACCCCTTAGACATACAGCCATCAAATGCGTTTCGGTTGCCATCTGAAGCGGAAATGGCTAAAAACTACAGACCCTATCACCTCCTTAATGCTAGCACTAACATAAATGAACGTTAGCGCTAGGTTGAGGTGATAGCGTGCCGCATAAATCACCTCCCTATCGAAAACGGGTTAAAAAAATCCATTAGTGAATCGGTATTAGTGCTTTTTAGCACCAGCTTACTTTACTTTGCTCTCCCTATGCTTAAGCAAGGAGTAATTAGCGCTAGGATCACACAGTCCTAACGCTAATTACAAAGAGCTGTCGCTAACTAAAAAAAGTTTGGTACAGCTTAGAGATGTAGCTAACTGATTGCACTTCTGCGGAATCAGTTGCAGCTGAAACCCACCCCCCCCCCCCAAAAGCAAATACTCACCTCTCATCCCGCAGCAAGAATGGAGGACCAAATCGCCGCTTCTGGCTGCCAGGACTAGAGTGAGATTGGGGAAAAAAGTCCCCAGTCTCCCTCCACGATCACTCCGCCAACCTGAAGGATCTCGCGAGAGGCGAGATCCAGCCGGTCGTGTGACCGGGCAGTAGAAGCCTCCATGGAGTCCTATGAACTCCATGGAGGGGATGCTCAGGATGGCACTTTAGCATTGCCGTGAGCATCCAGGAGGCTAGTAGCCGCTATGGGGCAGGCTGCTGGACTTAGCGCCTGTCCAGTAATCTAAAGGTAAAAAGGGAACGCTAAGTAGAGGTTAGCGAACGTTATTTTTTCCCCTTAGAGTCCCTGTTTTAGGTTGTAGGGAGCTGATAGTGACCTACAAGTATGACAAGGTTTTTACTGTATCTAAAAATGTGGATCTTCATTAATTAATTGAATGAAATATTTTCTCTCACCTTGCCCACTTATCAACACGGATAAACGCCATTTAGAATATAGGTGTTTGAAATGACTTTGTGACTTGCTCCACTTTAGGCTAGGGTCAGACGAACGCATTTTCACGTTGTCTGTGAAAAAGTGCGTTCGAATGAATGGACGTATTTTTTCACGGAGTACGCGATAGCGGTCATACTATGCGCATTTTTCGTCCGTGATTTTGTACGGATCATCAATAAAACACTTTGTGCATCTGGACGTTATATAGGCTGGACATTAGTAGCGTCTGACGTCTCCAAATCACACACACACGCCGCTGGCGGACGCAGCGCACTCTGTACGTCTGTACTAGCGGTTTTACGTTCTCGAAAAAATGCGTTCATTTTCCACTTGCGTTGCGCAGCCGGACTTTCGTGCGACCGTACTTCGTATATTGGCCGTCATTGCCCGTCATCTGCTGCTAGTGCGGCCGTGATTAAGTGCGCCTGCACGCGCGTTCGCACTGCGCTCGTCTGACCCTAGCCTTAAACAGATCTCTATATTTGAGTTTGTAATTAAAATACTCCTCTGTTCTTTATCAGGTTTTATTCTGTAATTTTGTGGTTCTCCCCACACATTTTGTTTTATATAACTCATTGTTCTCAATTTCTTATTCTCTCTCCTTTGTATTGTAGCCATTCTTTGTTTTGTAACAGTTATCTTTTGCCTATCAAGGATACTAAATCAGCAAACCTGCTTTCAACAGCTACTAGCGTTCACACTGAACTCCTGATAAATAAATACAACTGACCCACCACTGTCATTCTGGTTCCTTGATGCTGCCATAACTATATCTAAAGGACTCCGAAGAATTTCCGAGTAAGTACACTATAGTTGGAATGTAGTAAAGCAATGGTCCCTAACCCTGGTCCTCAGGGCCCACTAACATGCCAGATTTTAAGGATCACCTTGGATACTGAATCCTGCAATCACTGAGCATCAAATCATATCACCTTTGCTGTGCTTCAGATATCTGAAGACCAGGGTTGGGGACCCCTGCACTAAAGGACGATTTACTGCGATGGGGTCAACCTCTTTGCAGGCAAGAATGGCAAAACCACCATTTAGGGTTGTGTTTAATGTAAAACGTGGATTTTACAGTACACACAATGCGAGTTATCTATTTAATGTGTTGGTGTGGTGTA
Organism: Leptobrachium leishanense; assembly: GCA_009667805.1. Taxonomy (NCBI): domain Eukaryota; kingdom Metazoa; phylum Chordata; class Amphibia; order Anura; family Megophryidae; genus Leptobrachium; species Leptobrachium leishanense. The sequence goes on from CM019073.1 coordinate 118,233,429, forward strand.
CATTCCCGCCAATAACTATGCTTTTGTAATTATTTTTATTTTTTGCAGTCTGCATGGTGGGACTGGGGCCTCAATTGGGCAGGTATTTGGTGAGAACTATAGTTTAATCCCTGCTGGACAAATAGATGGTAAAGGCAGTTAACTCTTCCAAAGATCGAGCAACCTGAATATATGATAGATACAATGTTCTAGAGCTATGGAGTGTGACAAACATGAATACATTAGTAAGGGGTGCTGCCTTAGGGAGGTCTCTTGTTCTTCCCAACAGAGCCTAAGGTTGAAGAGGACCTCCTTCAGACTGGTGAGAGGACCTCATTATTGAGAATCACAAAGTGATACCATGTGTGGCCACTGGCATCCGAACTGGACTGTTTATGACTTCATTGAGACAAATGCTTGTCCGAACGAGATTGAATGTACACAATCACAGGGTCAGCAGAAGGACATTGGAGAACCATTTGTTCTCATTGTCCTTCTGTTTTCTGTGTGACAAAGCAGCATTTCTCGCCATCTGTGCCATTTTTGGCACATGAATTGATGACATTTTTACTGTTTTTTGGGCTTGCTAAAGCAAACCAGCTTAGCACCATTTTTTGGCAGCCAGAATTTTATTTTTCTGTTGCCAAAAACAACCAAAAATAATGCACATCCTTGGTATTGAGTGTTATTCTCTGCCTGCCTCCACGTTATCAATTCTTGCACAAAGCATAGGAAATGTCAATGTACAGTAGGCAGCCGTAACAGCCGAGCCACTTGAAAAACGTTTCATGCATCTCACCTGCAATAGGATGGGAGCAGTTACTGTTAACAAGTATTAATGATTAGCATATATACATATATAAATGCTATCTTCAAACAACAGTAGAGGCAGATACAGAGAAAAATGGATGGATGGATAATGTAATACCGTGCCGAGAGAAGTCTAATAGGAGCTTATGCAAATTGTTGGCAAATAAAAGTCAATGGAGGTTCTACACCGCAGCTAATAAATTCTCCCATACATCGCTATGTGTTCACTCACTCACTTAAAAATAAATGTTTGTGTCACTAGAAACAGATATTAATTAAATTAGTACACAGACAAATGCTGAGTCCTAATGATTTACTTTCAGCAATCTTGTAAGCATATAAATACTGTATTTGCCATAAAACCCACAGCAGTACATTAAGCTGTAGGGCTTTATGCTACATTGCAAAGCTAACTAGCCTTCAGCAATTACAATGATATGACTGCAAAATGTTAGTAAAAAGCTTTCTGCAGGTTATCTAGCATATTTATAGGCAAAACTAAATGACTAGATTGCGGGAAAATGTATTAAACGCTTCTCTTTCCAGAGTTCAGCCTTGAAAATACTTTTTCTTTTCCTTTCAATTTTCTAAAGATCCAGCCTATAAAAATCAAAGTCAGAGCAATAAAAACTATAAAAAGACAAAAAAAAAAGATTTTACAGCATATAGCACTGCTTTCAATATTTTTAATTGTAGAATCAGATTACATTTTAAAATGTTTAGTAGTCACACTATCACTCTTAATGAACGGTTCAGTAAATTTTAAAGGGATTTTTTTAAAAATCGGGGCTCTATTACAATCTTGGCGTTAAAACGCGGGCGCAAGGGAGGAAAAACTGCGCCCGCAGTTTTTCCCCTTGCGCCCGCTTTTTAATGCTAGATTACAATGCAGGCGCATAAAATGCTGCCTGCATTGTTTCCGGACGTTAAAATCCTGGATGCTCGCGGCAGCGATGAGTGCAGCTGCGAGCACCCACTCGATGGAGTCCATAGGACTCCATTGAGTTCCCCCCTGCAGGTCACATGACCAACCGGATCTCGCCTCGTGAGATTCTGGCCGGTCGGCTTAGTGATATGCAGGGAGAGACTGGGGGGACTTTTTCCCCCAGTCTTTCCCTGCTCCCGCCGGCCGGAGGAGGCGGTTGGAGCCGTGGTCCTAGCCGCGGGACAGAAGGTGAGTATTTGATAGGGATGTGCGTTTCGGGTTTCGGAATTTCGGAATTTTCACGAAATTTCCCGATTCGGGTCTTTCGATGCGGCCGAAATTCCGAAATTTTTTAGATCCGAAAAAGTCGAATCCGAACTGTTTTCCGAGCCGAATCGAAAAAATTTCGGAATTTTTGAATGGACTTGAAATGTGTCAAATCGAAATCTATTGCTTTGAAACGAGAACAGACTTTCCGAAAAAAACGAAAAATTTGCCAAATCGATTACTATTTAATAGGGGTTAAAGTTTGGTATTGTTGGATCGGCCAGAGCATGGCCGTTCCAACGATACCAAACACGAATGTGAAAAACGTTTGTAAATTTTTTTAAAATAAAATAATATTGAAAAAAATTTATAAAAAAAAATAAACAATTTTTTTTTCTTTTTTTTGGTTTGTTAATGCAGCAATATTGTTCCCATTTCAATTATAATGTGAACAATGATGCTGCACTAACGATTTTTGTATGCGGTGCGTTTGTTAAAAATTTTGTAATTTTCCCCAAAAAAAAATGTAACGAGACCCCATCTCTAATTTTTTTAACAAGCGCACCCCATACAAAATATAACTGCAATTGCTCGCATGTTAAAATGTGAAAAAAAAACACTTTACACGTTGTAAATTATTGAAAAATCATATTTTATTGCATTTTTTGTTATAATATACAGACAGGTCATGACGTATACATATAATAATGACATATTATGAATCTGCCGAGTCTGACGGAAAGAACGATATATAATATGTCTGGGTCATATACTAAAATAAGCCTTAAAAACACGTTTAAACATGATGAGCAAATCCGGTAAAAAATGAGCTCAGCACAGAGGTGGGAAAAGCCTCAGCAGCGAAAGGGTTAATTAAAAAAACACGATAGAATCGCCAGAATTATCGTATCGACAGAATGAATTATCGGATCCGGAAAACAAACCAAAAATTTATTATAAAAAATATATAAAGTAGTATTAAAAAAGTAAACCATAGTAGTTTTCATCAAAACGAATAGAGTTAGACAGCTTTGAAACGAGAACAGACGTTCCGAAAAAACGAAAAGTTCCGAAAAACGAAAAATGGGCGATATGCCGAAAACCATGTACAATTCTGAAAAACGAAAAGTTCCGAAAAACGAAAAATGGGCGATATGCCGAAAACCATGTACAATTCCGAAAAACGAAAATTTCCAAACTAACGAAAAGTCGATACAGAAACCTAGTGAAGTGACCCGAAAATACGAAAAATGGTCGATATTCCGAAAAACAAATGTACCCGAAAACCGAATCGAGCCGAACCGAATCGAAACAGAAAGCAGTCGAAACGAGCCGAATCGAAAAGTTTAAAAATTCGAAAAATCGAATCGAATCGAATCGAAAAAAAAATCGATGCACATTCCTAGTATCTGATGCTTTTTGTTATTTTTTTTTAGCCTGGTGTTAAAGGATTCTGCAGAAGCGGAATCCGTTAACACCAAGTCCTGGCTCTGGTTAACTTTTCGCTAACCAGAGCCAGGCGTTAATCAACGCTGGGACTTTGTAATCCAGCGCTGATTAACACTTTTGCGCTCCCCATGTTAAGCATAGGGAGCGCAAAGTGCAGTAACCTCGCGCAGAGGAACGCAAGGTACCAAATGCAAACGGGTTTTTTAACCCATTTGCGTTTGGATTGTAATATGCGGTGAACACTGCAGCAAACGTCATTGCTCACGCAAGTGAGCATTAACGTTTGCGTTAACATTGTAATAGGGCCCCTGATATCTCAGAGGTTCCTTTTTGACACCGCTTGGTTGCTGGTTTAGACCGGGGTCACATGAGTGCTGCGGAATATGCCGGCGCTTTATAAATAAAGAATAATAATAATAATAAGTGCACCGGGTGCATCCGTAGTGACCCTTTCTCCCATCGTAGTGTTATGATGGCTCGACTGGGAGGGCCACATGGTGTAACTTGCATAATAGTATCGCACATTACAATGGGCGTGCTGAAACTTTCCCTGTTGAAACGCTACGACGGATGTTGGACGGGTCTACAATGAGCGATTCCCCCGTAGGAGGCTTGCGCTTTGTAGGGCTGAGCACACTAACATGTAATCAGCGAGGTGGCCACATGATTTTCCGTGCAGAAAGAACACCCTTTCTGGGTCACCATATCCGCATGTCTTCAATGTCTCCGAACCTCAGCCATCCAATTTTTCTGTCCTACTGCAACTGGGCATCGATTAGATTGAAGGGAGAAAAACATGGCCAATATATATATAAATAAGACATAAATTTTATTGGCAATGAAATAAAAATAAGCTCAGTGACTATAAAATTTAAATAAAGTGGAGGATACGCGTTTCGCTGGCTTCAATGCCAGCTTCATCAGTCTCAGTAAAAGTATCGATGCATGGGTTTGTATGTCTGGTATTTAAACAAATTCAGGGATTGGACATTAGTCCTCGTAGTTCCGGTGTAATCGTTCATATTCGTAATCACTGAATTTGTTTAAATACCAGACATACAAACCCATGCATCGAGACTTTTACTGGGACTGATGAAGCTGGCATCGTAGCCAGCGAAACGCGTATCCCCTACTTTATTTGATTTTATACTCATTAAGCTAATTTTTATTTCATTGCCAATAAATTTGGGGCCCTATTACAATCTTAGCGCAAACGTTTGCGCCGGCACAAAAATGCGTTAACGCGAGGGATAAAACCCTTTGCGCTGAACGTCGAATTACAATGTCAGTGCAACAAACTTGCGTATCCGTCTACCGCGGGTGAACCTGCGCGAACGCTGTGTGAGCGTACTTTACTGCATGCGTCCTATACTTAATATTGTGAGCGCAAACACGAATGAATGTTGGTACGCAGATGGTATTACAATCTATGCACAGGATTTAACGCACAGCCTTTGGGCGCATAATTTTAGCAACTCCTAAAAGCTGGTGTTAATGGCAAATCTGAACAACCTGGCCGAACCCAAATAGACCAGCCCAAAAAAAAAATGCTGCAAAGTATAGTTACGCATTCTACTCATACCAAACCAATAATATGGAGAAGTTGTGTGTGCATGTATTATAGATGCAGCATATATGCTCAGATTGACTTTGGCAGGCGTAAAAACGTAACGTGAGATATTGTGGTTCTTAATTCTTATGGGCTGAATCGCGTAAAAAAAAACAGTCCGCAAACTGATTTCTGCACGCAACGTTGCTGTGTCCGTATTTGTGCGCATCTGTTTTAGGCTCGGGTCAGACGAGCGCAGTTATCATGTCCGTGTTGCCGCACATTTGTACGTTCGTGGCAGCATAGCATTCCAACCAATGGAACCCCACACACGAAGTGCATCCACACGGAAGTGCGGACGCATGATGGACATGGCAAACGGACGCAGGTTAGGCAAGAATGCGATACTGCTAGAACGGACGTGCAGAGTGCACCACGTCTGCAACGTCCGTGTAGCTTTGTGTGTGAGTGATGGAACGTAGTCAGACGGATTGAATTTATTCGTCCAGCATGTTTGACGGACAAAATGTTTTTCATTTCCCATCTACTTCAGTCAAAAATAACACCAGTCATTAAAACGGACTGTGTGGCCACTACCTTGTCGTCAGTCAGAAAGTACGTCCGTACTGCACGGACGCATAGTCCATCCAAAATGCGCTCGTCTGACAATAGCCTAACGCGCGTTATTGCTCGACAGATGAAAAAATGCACGTGGATTGTAATTCCAGCGTTGATTTACGCGCGTTAACATTTAACGCTTGGCGCACAAATTCACTCGTTGCACGAGCGTTTTAACACGAAGATTGTAATAGGGCCTTTTATGTTTTATTTATATATATTGGCCGTGTTTTTCTACCTTCAATCTACCGATTCCCAATTGCAGTATGTCTGAAAATTGGATGGCTGAGGCTTGGAGACATTGAAGACATGCGGATATGGTGACCCACCACTGGAAAGAACAGGAAATTCTTCTAATAATATAAGTATATTTAAACATTTATATGCTATACAGACACATATGATACTTCTTGTTCATATGATATAGTAAAAATACCTTTGCGCTTTCGGAATTATCGGTAATTTTATATGTCTATTTTTAGCAATCATATTGAGAAGGTGGATTGCAACTTGTCCGAATACAACTGCTTAACAAAATTTATATTTGGGTTGCTAAAACTCACGGTGCTAATTGTATCACATCGCACCCTCTGGATTTTACATCTGCTTCACATTGTCTGTATCAGTTTTAATCTAGATTTTAAATTTTTTTTGTGATATAAACTTATGTTCCCCATATTTATGTTTTATATGTCTTTCAATAAATGAAGTTTGTGATATAAATCAAAGGCTTTAATCTGTTTATTGCGGTTTACAATATTGAGACGGGCCCTGGATATCGACATTTGCAGACAGTATTCCAGTGAAGACATCAACTGAATCCGGTACCAAGAGAGGGTGAGACCCCCCATGAGTGGTCTGAGGCCTATATACAGAGCCACTGTGATAGGAGGCTCTAGCACACGTGAGTGTACCTTTCAGATCTCTCTTTCTTCACGATTTTAAAACAATATTGTGCCATATATTGTTTTCTTTGAGTTACATCCCGAATGACCATCTTTCTCTGAGGTATAAATTTACTGATTGATGGGAGAGGCCCCCCATAGAGGCCTGCAGGTGCAGAATATGAGCTGAACAGGCTCTGGACTTGTGAGTGGAAATTCTGTAGCTTGTACAGTATATCATTAGCCATATTGATATTGATGATATTGCGCGATTAGTTGTTTTTCTGTATAGGATCATATCACAAGATTGGGATAGTAACTTTTGTCACTGTAGATACTCAAGAATACCGCTAGATTTTGGTGACAAAAATTTACCTTAAAATTGGAGGGGTCGCGTTATATTCGAGACATCTGCATCGCGTGTAAAAAACAACTTGACTCATGGATCAAAAGTCTCCCGGAAGCTCCGGTAGTCTCGCTGAAGTGAATGCAGGCTCCCAGACACCCACAAACACTTCAGGAACTCCCGGATTCAGGACAGGAGAGGTGGAATCCATCATGGCCAGAGGGTACGCCCGGTTTAAGCCAATCATTCAAGATCACTGCGTGATTCTCCTCACATTCTGAAAGTGAGGAGAATCGCGTGGCACCTATACAGTGACGTCGGAAACTCATTCGGGGGGGGGCAAGGCTAATGGCAGACGATGTGGTGGATGAGCCTGCCTGCTGGAGCCGGAGGTCAGAAAACTACACCTCTCGGCATGCTGGCTATCAGTGAATGATTCACTGCGTTAGTCACCTCGCTCCACCGGCCATCTTATCACAAGTAAGGAAGACAGGTAGCTGACGGCTTCATACTTAACAACTACAATCATTCTAGAGCAAAGTAACCTGGCCTGACTGTGTTAAGAGAACTTCAAAGGATTTTGTTTACCGGTACAGTATACTTTTTATAATTTTGCTCGTCATGTTATATTCGAGTCTTGAGTAATAGTCTCATTTCCATAATGAATCTCTACCCATCGCATTATATTCGGGTCGCGTTATACTCAAGTATCTGCGGTATTTCACACTTTTCAACCCTATTACTAACACAGGGTGTGTGTTTATATCTATTTGTGCGCTCCCTATTATATATATTCATGAATGATTTGTTTTTCATAAACCTAAGTTTACTGGAATCAAATGTGTTAAATTCTAGTTTTGAAAGATATGTTTTAATCATAAAATATGTATGGGTACAAACAGGCTGGAAAACTGACATTTTAAATATCGGAATTTAAATTCAGACACAAAATCTAAGGCAAAGATGCAAATTTACATAACAGGTTGGACTGTGACAATAAATGTTGTTCTGTTCAGATCCATATTTCTATTTTCCTGGCTATCAGTCACCTGGGAAACCCTGCCTGTTATGCGCTCAACATCCATGGCCCAGGCATTTACACAGTCTGAACTGATTTGGTGGCTCTGTCACACATGAGCAATATAATTTCCCTCTTAGGTGTCTCGCATAAATCTGTCAGGGAAATTATATCCGTGCTTTTTTCTGTATTTTTATGCATTTCCTATATAATAGAAATAGTACACTAGTGGCCAAAATTGTGGAAACCCTTTGGAAAAAGTGTGTTTTTGAGGTTTGATGGCTCATATCACCACTTTTTATTAAAGTAATAACATAATATTATATATCAATGGAAAAATAATTTAATCAAGAATGTAATGCAGCACAGTTTGTTCAATTATCTGTATTCTAGGTAACGTTATAGCCAAATATCAAGCTAATGGTGTTAACTACCATTATTTTGCAGGTTGAAGAGAGTAGTTATTCTGCTTCCCCAAGTAAAGCTGTGAGGTGTGGGTACTTTAGACTAACTCTAAGGCTAGGGTCAGACGAACGCATTTTCGCGTTGTCTGTGAAAAAGTGCGTTCGAACGAATGGACGTATTTTTTCACGGAGTACGCGATAGCGGTCATACGATGCACATTTGCATCCGTGATTTTGTACGGATCATCAATAAAACACTTTTTGCGTCTGGACGTTATGTTGGCCGGACATTAGCAGCGTCTGACATCTCCAATTCACGCACACACGCCGCTAGCGGGCGCAGCGCACTCTGTACGTCAGTAGTAGCAGTTTAACGTTCTCGAAAAAATGCGTTCATTTTCCACTTGCGTTGCGCAGCCGGACTTTTGTGCGACCGTACTTCGTATATTGGCCGTCATTGCCTGTCATTTGCTGCTACTACGGCCGTGATTAAGTGCGCCTGCACGCGCGTTCGCACTGCCTCAGTCTGACCCTAGCCTTAGTCTGTATTTGACCAGTACTCACACAATGAAGTTCAGCAGATAGCTTCAACTCAGCAAAACTGACACGTAGAAAGATGAATCCAGTTGAAAAGTGTAATGATCAGACTGACAATCTTGAATAGTGTACAGCTATGCAGGTAAAAAGACTTTAGTTTGTCCAGCAGTGATCACAGAATGGCTGCTATGTGACTAGGAAGTAACTAACAACAAGACACTGAGCAGAGGGGTGGGAACTAGCTGGATACAGAAAAGCTAGGGAAACCCAGAAGGGACAAAATAGCTATGAAATCAATAGCATGTAAGCAGCAAAGGCAGATTCAACACAAAACAGAAAAATATACAATAAATCCTAAATCATGGGGCATGACAGTAATGAAAGGTGTTGTCATTCTTGAAATGGTCAATGTATCTACATTAAAAATAAACATGTCTACAAACACTTTTTCCTCAAATAACCCAAAGAAATCAGCTTGACAGAAATACAATCATTGCCTTGTCAAGTCAAGGGGAAATGCGTGGGAATGCCTTTCCTACACTATTTTTGCTGACGGAACTGAGCTCCCATTGGTCCCCCACACAATAAAGTTTGTATTCAGGTGTTCAATCATATCTTTCCCTGTTACATCACAATTAAAATAGAATGTATCATAGATTTTTTGCTAAAACCCACATAAATGCATAACTATATCAGATTTGAGTGCCTGTTTGTGGTAAGTGTAAGATGATAATTGCTAATTGGGGGCTAAAATCTTGCTGAGCTCCCTCACTTTTTTTGCGCTTGACCCCTGATCATATATATTTAAAGGACTCAACGTGACCTGCGAAAGGAAACCATTATTAAAAAAAACAATTTGTTCTAAAAGTTTGGCTTGGTTTGTTTTTATAGTTATATTGTACAGAGAGAATTCATGAAGGATGGACAATTGAGTTGTTCGGCAATGAGACTTCGTACATGTCTATGATGCAATATGTGCTGCAAGACATAAAGAATTATTCGCTAACCTCCGAATTTGCCACTGAATTGCACTGAACAGTGAATTTGACCGTAGGTGCAATTTTGATCAATTCTTCTATTCACACAGCTGTCACATATACTGGTGAATTGACAGCGAAATATGGTGCAACTCGCCGCAATCCAGCGGCACCAAAACTGTCCCGTTGGAAACTATTGATTCTTCTATTCCCATACTGCTGAATCGTACTGAAATTTTGGCAAAATGACCTGATTTTCGGTGTTTCAATTCGATCAGTTTAAACAGGCAAATCCAATAAGTGTCAATGTAATAAATGTAATATCTCTTTAAAAAATTTAACATTTATTCTTTTTTGTTTTTGCAAAAAAAAAATTAGGGCTCTATTACACTCTTCGCGCAAAAATGTGCGCATGCGCAAAAATGCATTAACGCGAGGGGTAAAACCCTTCGAGCTGAACGTCGTATTACTACGTTCGTGCACAAAATGCGCGTTAACGTCTAACGTCTAACGCGAGTGACCCTGCGTGAGTGCAAGTTCGTGCGTGCATCCCATGCTTAGCATTGTGAACGCAAATGCGTTCGTGCGCTGGTATGCGGATGTATTACAATCGATGTGCAAATTTTTATGAACGACGTTTGCCCGCATAATTTTAACGTCTTTTGAAAGCTGGTGTTAACTGCAAATCTGAGCGTCCTGGCCGAAACCAAATACACCAGCCCAAAAAAGCACATATGTTACACATTCTACACATACCCAAACAATAAAATTGAGAGGTTGTGCATGTTTTTATTATTGCTGCAGCATATACAGTATACTCAGATTGATTTTGACAGGCGCAAAAACTGAACGGGAGACAATTGTGGTTCTTAATTCTGATTGGCTGAATCGTGGGAAAAAACAATCTGCCCACCAATTTCTGCGTGCAAAGTTAATGCGTGCGCGTTTTTGCGCATCTTTTTTACGCGCGTTATTTTTTGACGCATGAAAAAAATTCGCTCGGATCATAATACCAGCGTTAATTTACATGCGTTAACGTTTAACGCTGCGCGCAAAAAAATTGCGCTGCGCGTACCAATTTGCGCGGAGAATGTAATAGAGCCCTTAGTATTTTTTAAAAGACATTTTTGTTTTTTTTATTTTTTAAAAGACTTTTTTATTATTGTTTAAAAGACCTCTTTATAATTTTTTAAAGGCCTTTTTTATTGTTTCGACATGTTCTTGTTGATGTAAGCTCCTATTAGAATGGGAGATTTCCTTTATAAAATGTCCTAGTTCGGTAGAATTCGCCTATGTCATATCGGTGCAAATTGACAGTTTTTGCCGACGTCTAATAACTACTTCGGAGACTCCAATTTCAGCAAAATGGGGTGACCATTTGATAAATTGTGAATTCGCCAAATTTTCAGCTGAATGGAATCGCCGAAGTGAGCCAAAAGGGGCCGAGTTGCAAAGCACCGAACATGCATTAAATTTTGGTGCTTTGTGAATAGACTCCATAATGTCAAGCTCGGTTTACGTGGAGAAGAAAAGGAATGAGATGGTACATGTTTGGGCTAAAAAAGTGTCTTTTAATTTATGGAGTCAAATATTACAGCAGCAACGTTTCAGTCTGACCAGGCATTATCAGTCTTTATCTTTAATATAAGTCCTGTGCACTGAAACTTTGCTGCTGTTGGGTTTGACTCCATAAATCAGGGCTCAGCAATGCTGGAACTACACCCCACATGATGCTCAATGACCAATTAGCTTGGCCAAGCCTCATGGGAGATGTAGTTCAAAAATTTCTTGATTGTCAAGGTTTCCTTTAATGAAAAGACACATTCTTGGACCAAACATGTGCCAACTAGTTTTGTTTTTTATGTATATCATTTGAGGTTCAGCCACCTCAGAGCAGAGTGCACCATTTAGTGGATCATCCCCTATTTTAATGAGTGTCATTTTCTGTTCTTTTTTTCCTCAATGTGCAGGACCGCAGAACAATATTTATGATGGCCTGAGAAATACTACATGCATATGTCTTTCAACGGTGACTTTAATTTCTGACTTGAGATGGGCAATGAGACAGATCATAGCATCCCTCCTGCGGGCTACAGCGTCACAGCGGCATACCAGCCTTTCTGCCGGTCTTGTCACAACCGGCTCGCTCCAACGAGCTGCATGTCAGCTGTTGCTCTTCGGATAAGAATTTAAATGAAACTAGAGGGGATTAAGAGCGGCTGGGTAAAGAGGGTCATTGGGAGTGTAGGATATAAGGCATCTGTTAATAAATATCATTCTTTTATACAGTGTTTGTTGAGGCTGGCTGGTTTTTTAGCCTCATGTCCAGATAGCTCGTCACAATGCCATGGAAACACATTGTGTGGCATTACGCTGCAGGCCATCTCAACTCGAGTCGCGTTAACGCGATAGATTAAGGGAAAATAAAGGTAGCAATGCAGAAAATCAGATTACATTTTTTTTTTAGTAATTGGCACTGAGATTTTTGTTTATTTGGTCTATTTTTAAAGGGGCTGCGCTGATGACAGAAGCGTCACGGAGAACAAATTAAGCAGGCTGATAAAATAGAGAAACAGAAGCAAGTGTCAGCAGCAAAGGGGTTATTAAGACCCTGAAATGTAACCGGATGCCGAAATTCAGCATACGGTGACATTTCAGGGCCATTCGGCTATTCATAGAGCAGGCAGTTCGTCAAATGTTTGACATGAGTGAAATCCCCCATAGTGAAGCAATGGTTAATCTATTCAGAGAACACCGAACAGCAGAGAAAAGTTGCCGAAGTGCCCTGCTGTTCGATGGTTTCATTCAGCGGGTTTATTCTGGTGAACCCTATAGACTTCAATGTTAAAAACATTCCCGTTTTAATTCAATATCTAATAAACCGTTTATTATTTTATTGTGCAGTAAAAAGTCTCTTTATTTATAGATTTTTTAGGATCTTTTAGGCATTTTTTATGATTTTTTTCGGCTCAATTTGTTTTTTATTTTTCTAAATCGTTATTACATTTTTCCTTAATTATTATCATTCATAGGATCTTATATATTAATTCCAGACATTTTCATTCAGTAGTTTCTTTTTCAAACAGCATTTCAATTTTGACACTTTCAAGCATTCTGATTTTTTTATTTTTTTTACCCCGTTCGTCAGCTTGTCGGCTTTTTCTGGCAGGTGGTCTGCGCTGCAAATGGCGGCTCACCGGCTTTTCCCGACATGTTCGGCGTGGTTTTTCTGGTGGTTCCGGTGGGTTTTCAGCAGACTTTCGCAGAGGGTTTTCCCTGCTCTCCGTGGACCCTGCGATGAATGCTGAATTCACCACAGGGTAGGGAACTTTGATTCCTCGAAGTGCAGGGAAGCGCGGGGAACGAGAGAGCACTGAAATATCGACAATATTTCAGCGCTCTCTGAATAACCCCTTAAGGCTAAGGTCAGACGAAAGCATTTTTAACGTGCATTTAGCCGCACGAAATCACGGCCGTGCTAGCAGCAAATGACGTCCATTGCCGGGGAACATACGACGAACGGCCGCACGAAAGTTCGTCCGTGCAACGCAAGTGGCAAACGAATGCATTTTTTCGAGAACGTCAAACCGCTACTACTGACGTACAGAGTGCGCTGCGTCCGCATAGCGGCGTGTGTGTGGGATTAGGAGACGTCAGACGCTGCACACGTCCGGCCAACATAACGTCCAGACGCAAAAGGGTTTTATTGATGATCCGTACAAAATCACGGACGAAAATGCGCATCGTATGACCGCTATCGCGTATTCCGTGAAAAAATACGTCCGTTCGTTCGAACGCACTTTTTCACGGACAACGTGAAAAATGCGTTCATCTGACCCTAGCCTAACACTTGGCCTTAACCATTCGATCGCCTCAAAGGGCCTCTATTTTAGAAAACATGATGATCTCTGATTAAAGTTAGAGGGCCAAGGGACCAGGTCTACCTGCCGACACAGCGTGGAGGAGATGAGACTGAAAAGATAATAGAGGGGCAGAAAAAGGGTAGAGGAAACCAGCAAACCACTGGAATTAATGACACGCTAGACAGAAGAGCGACAAAACACCCTTGTGATATGGGATTTTTAAGAAAGATAAAACAAGGTAATCCAAAATATTACTGTACACCTGTATCTACGGTAACAGTGAAAAACAGGAAAATGAGGTCAGTAATGACAAAAGTAAATATGTGGTTGGTTATTGGTTATATTTTGTATCTTCCCAATGATAAGATCTGAATACAATACTCTTTTATTTCGCCCAAATACTAAATCTGATGATAAATTAATCAAAAGTCTCTTTTTTATATGGCTATAATTTAATATAAACATCCTGAACCTTTGTTTCCTGTATGTTTGGCGGCAGCCGGCGTGTGATAGATTGGGATAGCGCGGCTTCTGCTGTGAGTGTGACAGGACAGCGTGAGCTGTGAGTGTGACAGGACAGCGTGAGCCGTGAAGGAGGTTGAAGAGATTATCAGAACCGTGTGAATTCAAGAGATGGAATTTATGCCCAGTTGGACTCTCCCTGATTCTCACATACTCGCTCAGTAAATTGCAATTAGGGTCGTGCCCAACTCTGTTAACCCATGCATGTCATCCTCCAATTAACCTTAAAGGACATTCTAATGGGGTTTTAACCTTATTTAAAGCATTTCATCAAATCAAAACAGGGTTTTTTAAATACCTGTTTTATACTATTCCTTACTTTCGATTTTCCTGATTACATACTTTATTTTCTACCTGTTACTACTTACGTTTGTTAGATCAGCCATGTTTTTCTGGACACACATAACTATTTCATGCAGCGGGGAACACAGTGAAAAGTGCTGCCCAGCAACATGTATGGTTCATATGCTACAGGAAGTAAATGGAGACTTGCCACCGGGACTCCTTTTGGAATTCTTACCTGCAGCATATGGAGTCTACATGCTGCTTGGTTGCATTTTTCATGCACTGCCCATCAGCATGAATAAATTATACATGTCCTGGAAAAAATGGTTGAACTGGCAACCCGTTTCCTACTGTATGTACTCCTAGTTTTCCCCTCGAAAATGGCATATGATTATAAACGACCAGCAGAAGGGATTAAACTTGGGAAAATGCAGACTGATTCCTGCAATCAATGATTAGGAATTTATATCACCTGTGCTGTGCTTCAGATATCTGGCAAACCTCTTCTGTTAGAAAATCTGGAGGACACAGTTGGGAATAATCACTGCCCTAGAGCAGTGGCCCCCAACTGTGGTCCTCAGGGCCCTCTAACAGGCCAGGTTTCCCAGATATCTGAAGCACTGCACAGGTGATATAAATTCCTAATCATTGACTGCAGGATTCAGTCTGCATTTCACCAAGGTAATCCTTAAAACCTGGCCTGATAGGGGTACCTGAGGACCAGAGTTGAGGACCACTGCCCCTAGAGCATGAGTGATTGTCATGGCACATTATCAGTTGAAACCATGATGCCAAGGATAGCAGTATCACTGCTGCCTGTGATGTGAGGCCAGTCTCCATGTTGTAGTCAATGTGATTAGCTGTCACATCGATCTCATGACATTGTCATATGAAGGGTGCTCTCATTATTAGGATTCTCATTCAATGGAGTTAATTCTCAGCCTACCCCAGGGTCATATGCAAGAAGTGAATATCACATGCAGGATGTGTTTGAAGTCAGATAGCTTAACTCATCCTCTTTTGAAAGAACACAAAGTCCTTTGTATTTTCTTCACTTTACTTTCACTTTGGTAAAGTAACAGCAAATAAATGGTGCCTTTATAGATAGAGAGGGCTTCTCAGGTGAACCTTGCTATGAGAGGATGGTAAAAACAGGATGCAATCACCCAGTACAGAACAGGATCTTACTCACATGCGTCTGTGGATATACTGACAGGAAGGCAGGCTTTGCTAAAGAGGAAGTGGGACTGGGCCAAACTAACTATGTGACTTAGACAGGGAGAGTGGATTAATCCATTTTAAGTAAAACCATAAGGGGAAAACAAATAATCTGCTTCCATGGCAGGGAGACTAGGTTTAATAGAGCCTATGATACAGCAATCGTCCAGATTGCCAATTACACAGCTAATTATTGCCTTAATGCTTATCTACTATCTCTACTCAAAAAATCATAACTCACTCATCTTGACCCAATCCATATAGCCATGGTGTATATTTATTTTAGTTTATCTATATAAACACATAATTTGACCATTGTTGTTTTTTAAAGTTAGAAGCAACCATTTAGGCTGGGGTCAGACCAGCGCACTTTTAACGTGCGTTCTGGCGCACTTAATTACGGCCGCAGTAGCAGCAAATGACGGGCAATGACGGCCAATATACGAAGTACGGCCGCACAAAAGACCGGCCGTGCAACGCAAGTGGAATTTGAACGCATTATTTCGGGAATGCAGAACCGCTAGTACTGACGTACAGAGTGCGCTGCGTCCGCTAGCGGCGTGTTTGCGTGATTAGGAGACGTCAGACGCTGCTCATGTCCGTCCAACATAACGTCCAGACACCCAAAGTTTCCTAATTTGGATCCGTAAAAAATCACGCATCGTATGACCATTTTCACGCATTCCGTGAAAAAATACGTCAATGCATTCGGACGCACTTTTTGACGTTCGCGTGTAAAAATGCTTTGGTTTGACCCTAGCCTTAGACATTTACAGTATTGTCTTAAAATCTCTTTTAAATGTTTACAGCAGTGTTTTAAAACTTAAAAACAAAAGAAGAGAAAAAATAATAAAGTGCAGTGGCTGTTAATCCTCTCTCACTAAGTGACATTAATAAACTTCAAAGAACCTTATCTGTAAAAAGATTAAGATGAGACTTTTTAATGATTAAAACCTTTTGATGTGTTTTGGGAAATTAGATATGTGCAGCCTGGCAGAGAGAAGAAAATGTGAACAAACAGCATGAGTTGGCATATAAACACTGTGTTTCAGGCTTCGGGGCCTTTCCAAAGTCAAAATGAATCTAAAATGAAAATGGATGTTTAAAAACACTGCTTTTTATACGGCGAACCCCGTCAATACAAGTGCATTTATTGGTATTGTTATTCACAGGAGAACTTTATAGGTTTCTCCCCGAGCCTCTAGCTTTCCAACATAGCTATGTGCCATGCCCTTTGAGCGATATTTCACAACATTTTAATGTTTATATGTCGAATCTTACATAAGGTATGCATAGAGGCACATTCACTAGGCAGCACTGAGTTCCTGGGAAAATTGCTCCCAGAGCCTGACAAAGCACATACCCTGAACGATCCCAGTTGAAATGAGTGAAAACATGTATTACAGAGTAGGATAATACTTGGTAGAGAGAAAGAGACTGGGGAGCACTTTAATTAGCCCCTAGTCAGGTAGTATATACATGTCTATTCGCAGATATTAGGCATATTTGCATCCTTTCTCTCTTGGGATGCAGGCAAAAGAATTCTTCCCCACCTGACCTTTATTGGATATCTTGCATAGGACTACTGTATTATTTAAGTTTATTTTCATAGAATTGAAAGTGCATTTCTTTTTAATTATTTTTTCATGTATTTGTATGATATTTTGGATATTCGGATTCTACCCATTTTACCATTTACCCATTGCAGTCAGCGTGATGTGGATACATTCCATTCCATTTTTGTTGATACATTGCAACCTCGTATGACTCCGTTCTCGAGACATAAACACAATAATGTTCCAATTACACTCTGAAAGCTGACCTTTTCCGTGAGAGAACCTACAACTGTAGGTGAAAAGGTAATGCTGAGGTTTGCTTGTCAATCTTGCAAGTAAAACACAATATAAAGAAAAAAAGGAGCAGATTAAGTACAGAACTCTCATATTAGAAAACCTAGTGATAGATGTGAGTGGACACGAAAAGAAAATTGTATTTGGGTACTCTCCTTGGGACTGTAGACAAAGATTGCTCTTCCATATAAAATGGTTAAATTGGACCTTTTATTCTCTGTTTTTACAGCATTTTGTAGATAATTAAAAACCCCTCTGTACATCGGAGAGTAATGTACTGTACACTATATTAGAAGTCAACAAATGGCATGTCTTCAGAAACACCACAAAATACAAAAGTAAACACAAGGTTTTAATTTACTTTGAACACAACCTATCCCGAAAATAGTTTTCTTTTTTTAATTATCAGTAACAAAAGCAAAAAGAGACTGATAGATGATATCACTAATTTACAGAACCGTATTTTAAGGAACGATGGGACTGAACATGGAGTTTTGTCAGATGTAGCATAGTTTTTGATCAAACAGAAAACATTGGTAAACCCCATACATTACAAATAAAATACCGGTAGATAGAGACCGAGACTGGCTACCAGGTTCACCAGCAATTGCCCTGATGAACCACAATGGAAAAGAGCCACCAGTCAGATAGGTGGCCACATCTCACAGACAGCTTATGTATGGTAATAAATTCTTGTAGTCAGAAGGTTAATTGGAAGATCTTCCTACCCAAATCTGCACAGCTTAGAAAATAACTAGAGATATATTATTTGAGGTACTGAATCCTAGAACCTCAAAAGCAGCACACTACCTTCCTATATCTGGTCCATAACCCGAAGTAATGTATCCAGAGTAGAAAGGACTGCTCACTCCAAGTGCAGTATGAAACACTGTTATTCGGGAAATGCCCCATTTCAGTCCTGATAAAGGATCTTTCTCAAGCAATAATTATCACTTGAGAAAGGTCCTTTATCAGGAGTGAAACGTTTCTCTCGAATAAATAAAGTACATTTACAAGGCTATTCAGAAAGAGGTGAAAACCTTGAGAATGCCTGGAGAATTGAAAATTCTAGGTCAAAATAGTCAAACCAGAAACATTCTCCCATTTATCTTACTTTCCAAATTGGCTATTTGGTCTAGATTGTTCATTCTCCTGGCAATTCTCAAGGTTTTTACCTCTCTCTGAATAGCCCTGATAGTGATCAGTCCTTCATTTTTCTATGGTTTCAGGCCAGATTGAGATATATGTACTTTACTGTCCCCCATATGTACATGTGCCATTCCCTCTTGGTGCTACAGGCTCCAACCTCCGTTCCTGCTTTTTGGGTACTCTGTGATGCTGTAGCAAGACATTCTGGTAACCTGCCTGGCCCCTGCTAGAGAGACGCAAGGGGCATAATGCAGGTTCTGGGAAGTAACCTGTGAACTGACAAAAAAAAAAATATGCCACTGATGTCAACATTAGAGGACCAACAATTGCCCATCCAAGAGAGCGAAACCCACCTGACAGCAAGTCAGTAGGCTTCCTGCCGGGGGCTACAGAGGATGACCTGAAATACAGAACACACATTCCTTATGTCCTGGTAAAACCCAGGACTGGTGGAAACCTTATAAGAAATTACCTTAATGTATAATTTCATACCAGCCAGCTTGTCACAGAAAAGTGAAAATTTATTTTATACATAGTTACATAGGATGAAATAAAGACGTGCGTCAATAGAGTTCAGTCTTCCAGACATCACTGGCTACTGTTGATCCAAAAGAAGGCAAAAAAACCCCGGTCTGAAGCGTTCGCCAATATGCAACATACTGGGGAAAAAAATCTTCTTGACTCCAGATGACGGCCCTATATATATTTATATAAGGTTATCTGATCCCCTCTAAGGCGCCGTTTTTCTAAACTAAACAGGTTTAAACGTGTTAGCCTTTCCTCATAAATCTTCCATTCCCCTTATTAATTTAGTTGCCTGTCTCTGCACTTTTTCTAGCGCTATAATATCCTTTCTTAAGACAGGTGCCCAAAATTGCACAGCGTATTCAAGGTGCATCTTACTTTTTTATTTATAAAGAGATTTATAAAGAGGGAATATTATAGTTTCATCCCGAGAATGAATTCTCCTTTTAATGCATGCCAATACCTTGCTGGCCTTGGCAGCTGCTGTTTGGCTTTGGACAGTTTGCTTAGTTTGGAGTCTATGATTATTCCCAAATCCTTCTCCGGCTTTGATTTCCCTAACTCAGTACCATTTAGGGTATAAATTGCTTGTGTGTTCTTCACACCAAAGTGCATAATTTTGCATTAATCTACATTAAATTTAATCTGCCATTTGAGTTCCCAGTCCCCCAATCTATATAAATCCCTCTGCAGCGAAGTAACATCCTTATCACATTATATTACATTTCCTAGCTTTGCGTCATCTGCAAACACTGACACATGACAGTCGATGCATTTTAAGATCATTTATAAATAGATTGAATAGAAGTGGTCCTATAACAGACCCCTAAGGGACACCACTTACCACTAGTGTACATCTTGAAAATGGACCATTTATGACCAGTCTCTGTACCCTATCTGTTAGCCAGTGTTCTATCCAAGATCAAATATTTTCATCTAGCTCCATTTTTAATTTGAATCGTAACTTCTTATGTGGAACTGTGATGAAGGCTTTGGCAAAATCAAAGTAAATCATACTCACTGCGACCCCCTGATCTATAATTCTACTGACTTTTTCATAAAATGCAATTAGATTAGTCTCACATGATCCGTTTTCATAAATCAATGCTGATTTCTGCTATAGACATTATCCCTCCCAATGAATCTCTGAATAGTATCCCTTAGTAACACCACAAATACTTTCCCAGCCACAGATGTTAATGGGTCTATAATTCCCAGACAAACATTTTGAACCTTTTTTGAATATAGGGACCACATCAACCCATCTCCAATTCTCTGGTACGATCCCTGAAAGAAAAGAATCCTGGAAGATTAAAACCAGAGGTTTACGTATTTAGACACTTAGCTCCCTCATTACTTGTAAGTGAATTCCATCTGATCGTGGGGCTTTGTTCACATCACTTTGTTTAGTTGCTGCAGCACGTTTTCTTGAGTCAATCAATTACATTTTATTAATATGTTTTTTTTTTTTATCAGTGATTTACATGTATCTTCTCATCGGTTCTTCTTTGATATATACTGAAGAAAAATAAGCATTCAAAATGTTTGCCTTTTCTTGATCTTCAGTTGCTAACACCCCTGACTCTGATTGCAGTGAACCTACACTTTTATTCTTTATATACTGCTGTTTTTTTTTCTTTCTAATACTAATTATTGTGGAATTGGTATTGTATTGGAACAAATGTAATGGTGGCAAGAACTGTTCTTCCCACATATATCTTTCTAAATCGAAGGCTGTGACTGTTTTCAGCAATATATAATTATGTATAAATCATATACATAGAAATCTAATATTATAAATAAGACTGCTGTACAAACAAACAGGCAAAACAATAAATGTGTCAGTGACTCTTCCTTCATACACATCTCAACTATTTCATCATCTATAAGGAAATAAAAAAAGGCTTCAGTCTCTA
Source organism: Leptobrachium leishanense (assembly GCA_009667805.1). Classification (NCBI taxonomy): domain Eukaryota; kingdom Metazoa; phylum Chordata; class Amphibia; order Anura; family Megophryidae; genus Leptobrachium; species Leptobrachium leishanense. The sequence continues at coordinate 118,254,520 of CM019073.1, forward strand.
CAGATGAATCAAATGTAAGAAAGTAAATAACATTTCTGCTGCATTCCTGGAAAATGTAATTCTAGCTGTGCATCTGCTAAATTGCATTTTTTCCTGTAGTGGGTAGCGGACAGAGAGCAGCAGCATGGTGAAAGTGGTGTTTACTGTTTCCAGAGCCTTGCAAATGAACTGGAATGATCTAACGATCACTACAATTTAGGAGGTTCTCATAATATACCTTTAGGATGTAAATCTGAAGAAAAACACAGCAAGATGTTTGTTTCTTCAGCATAAAATCAGCTGCACAATTAAGGTTTGGGAATGGAAAGCAGCATAAAATGACTCATGTTTGTTGCTACAAAGTACTACTCGGTGTACTATATATTTTTACATATACATAGTAAAACATTTGAAGCAGAACAGCACTAATGGGTTTGTTTCCTTTCTAGGGACCGTATTCCAAGTGAGCCGTTATGATTAACACGTGAGCCAGTAAGTAGAATGGTGCCACTTGTTAATGATACAGATTTTGTTCTATTCTCGCTGAGCCGCAGGTTTCCCTGCTGTAAATTATTAACACTTCCTATACTTTGTATATGTTATGGGTAAAGCCGTCAGTGCGGTAAATCCTAGGATTACCCGGGTAATTACCCAGGTAATGACATTACCCAAAACCGCTGGGTAAAGCTGCAAAAAAATGAAACTTTCGGACTTTACCCGGATAATCTTAGGACTAACCAACTACCCTTGGGTAACAGTCTGGAAGAGCTGAAAAATGCACACTTTACCCGGATAATGTGCAAGTCTGAAGCTTCACCCGGGTAATCTGAGGACTATCCACAGCTTCACCTGGGTAATCTGTAGAGCATCCAACCCCGCTTGGGTAACAGTGAATTTTGCTATTATCTATGGATATTATCAATGAAAATGGCAAAAGTCAAACATTAAAATGTATTGCGGATATAATGAATATACAGAGTAACAGGATATGTTTCTTATATGAATGTGAAAGAGTTACATGATCTTTATTATGTGTCGTCTGCTTATATATCATTTATAAAACATATTAACCATCAGGTTACTCTTTATATAATATCTTTATCTTCATAAATTAATTTTCAGACAATTAATGCACAGAGTTCTATGACAGATATTTAGTGTGGTTTGTGTCTGTGGATACAATTTCATAAAAAATAACAAAAAACACAATTTTGTTATCAGTCAGATAACAGTTTGCAGCTTTGTCACGGAACGGACATGAGAGCTCTTTTCAGCGAGCCACATGACTAAAGACTGAACCCTTTTTAAAGACCATTTTTCCTGTTTTCGTTTTGCGTGTGAGTCTATGGACCTCTTATTTTATTGCTAGATGTGGTTTTATTGGTGTGATGTAATAAAAATGTACCCTGTATGATGTGACTGTAAAAGTATGAAAGAAACCGTTTGTATGTGTTTTTCCCCGTCGCCATTTTGCTCATTCCAGCATGGTTTCACAGAACAAAGGATCTCAGGCCCCAAGATGGAGGATACAGCAAGCCAGCTGATTTGAGGCTTTTCCAAGACCTCATCTGCCTAATCCCCTGGACAATGGGGGAGCCTGAAAGGGCAAGATAGAGGATACAGCAAGCCAGCTGATTGGAGGTTTTTCCAAGACCTCATCTGCCTTATCCCCTGGACAATGGGGAAGCCTGAAAGGGACCTGATAGGGAACAGGAGGCTGGGAAACAAGCCAATCAGTGCTGGTTGTGTGGGTGGGGGAGTTAGTAATCTGTTTGTGTGAAGTTGTATAAATGACCCTGTTGAAACCCATAAAATTCAATTCACTGTTTTAAAGCATACAGCCGCGTCTGGTGTCTTCATTTCAGAGCTACAATCACTATTGCAGGAGACACTCAGCGATCTCCTGCATCACCACTCAACCCAGGAACGGGATCCCCAAGGCAACACCGCACCATCTCTCCAGACGCCGGACCAACGCCATTTCATCCTCCAGGCCGCTCGAGACGCCGAGTGCCATGCCACTCGGTAGTCGGGCCGGACGCCATCAAAGGGGGGGAGTCAGATAGAGCAGGACCGCAGGCGGACTTCCATCCCATCACAAGCTTTATCCGGGTAATCCTCGGAATTCAGTGAACTGTAACCTGCTGAAAACCCAAGAAAAGCGGAGTACTCAGAGGCGTTTGGATACTTTGCAGATTACCCTTATAAAGTCCGATATTTCGTTGCACATCACACTTTATCCAGCAACACTAGGGTAATGTGCGAATTACCCGGTTAAAACAGTGCAGAAAACCGGAGTACCAAGAGGCCTCTGGATACTTTGCAGATTACCCGGATAAAGTCTGAAATTTCATTTCACTTCGGACTTTTGCTAATGACGCCTGGGTAATGTCAGGATTACTCGGGTAATCCTAGGATTAACCGCACTTCGGGCATTATCCGTAACATATACACTAATTAAAAATTACACAAATCTAAACATGGTGCAGAGGACCAGAGGAGGAAATCCACTGCTCCCTCTTGCTATTTGCAGAAGAAAACTAGGACCAAATAGTTCTCATTGTCCTTCCACTAACTATACATGGTCGTATAGTTGTTTTCTCCTTTGTTCACATGGCATCCTACAAATTCCAGATGATGCTACCAATTTCTGACTGATTACATGTCTTTTCCCTCCCTTTTACTTTTTTCCTTTCTGCTTCTCCTCCTTCTTCTCCTCCTCCTCCTCTTCCTCCTCCTCCTCCCCCTCCTCCTGCATTGTAAATTCTTAAATGCACACTTACCAAACCTCCATTCTCTCTTTCATCCCAGCATACACAGACAGATCCACCATTTCTCCACTCTGCTGTCCCAAGGCCTGGTCCATAATTTCAGGCTCCCTTTCCAGCTGTTTCCACTTTTCTCTCTAATTACTCTTACTCAGCCCGAGCTTCTGGTCCTCCTATGCAATCCCCACTATATTTTATCTAGCATCCAGTTTCACCTTCCCTCTGCTCACACTTGTTTCACTTACCCCCGTCCCTTAGTTTGTAAGCTCACGGGATGTCTGGCTGAGCACTTGGTTAAAGTGCTATATTTCCTAGACAAACTATCCTACAGGCAGGGTTGTCTTTCCTTTTTTATTATGTATGTCTCATGTTTGTGCTCCCCCATTGTACAGTGCTGCGGAATCTGTTAGCGCTTTATAACATTTTATAACTGTAACCAGTGGCAGTGCTCCGCTATACTCTCAAAAACAGCAACTTTTATACATTATAAATGGAGCTGCTAATATAGCATCTCACGTGAAATATTGCTGGTTTGCCGGCTGGGTGGAGTAGAGATAATATAACTGCTCTGTAACTGTGGAGAGAGAGACTGTGGAGACACAGTTTCGATCCCGGCAAGAGCACCTCTCCAGTAAGTGTCCTTCGGCAAGACACCTAACGGTACATACTCGCCACCCAGGACATACTTGAAAACGAGAGATATCTCAATGTATCCTTCCTGCTAAAATCCTTTCTCAAAAAAAAAAATAGTCACAGAGGGCTCTGATTAGTGCCTTTTATTTATCGGGCTGCCTACAAAGCCATATCTTTTATCTTTTCTGAAACCTCCGTTCTTCTGCAGCTGTACAAAAATAATATGAAGCCTGGTCATCTCAGTTGTTTGTGAGCTACAGTTTCCATGAGTTAGTCATAGTGTGGAAGTGTGATGGTTAAATCAATTCACAAATGTTTATCACATTTTTCGGGCAGCTACATGAACATATCATGGAGCTTAACTGGTCATCTACAAGCTGCTGGTTTGGGTTTGTAATTGGTAAGTCAGCACAGTCCAAGCACCAGCAAGGCCATTGTTGTTGATTTTAATACATGTACGATTAGCTTGCTGCACATTTCTATTACCCTGTGCATTTACCATTGAGCCACATTATGGAGGTAGTTATAGGTTATAAATGGTACCTTAGAGGATTGCTTGTTGGTGATGGCAATATAACCTTTACCTAGCTTTGTCGCACATTCAGGAAATTACATCTCAGTGGATCGTAAACATTAGTGTTGGACGAACAAGCCTACCATTGCAATAATGCTCTCCATCACTGGCTGTGTTTATAGACAAAAGAGCAATTTAACCACAGGCACAAATATTTAGCAAAAGCAATAGTTGTGTCTTTCCAGACGAATTAATGATTCTTTAAAAGGGAAGCGGGGAATTCCTATCTATTTTACCCCCAGGGCATGTAGAATCTGTTGGGTTATTGACTATCAATATTCTTGTCACTCGATTATATTGTGCAGTTTTGAATTATTCCGTCCTTTGGAGCTCGTCCATTAAGTTCAGGCTCAGATATTGCAAAACTCTGTTAAAGACACATACACACTATTTTCAGCACTGAGAACTATGCTATTTCATGTTGCTACACATGGTTTTAAAATGTTCAAATTTGCCCTTTAAAGGGGACATGACTAATGTAAACACACTCCGTGGGGTGTAATAGACTTTATTGTAGGCTTGGAGTATCCATGTAGATTTACCCACACCTCCTATATGGGGTGCCTAGTCTTTTCCTACAATTTGGCTCAGCAGGAAGTTAATATAGTCAGAGAAACACAGAGATAACCTATTTTTATAAAACCTTTTAGCTTTGTACAGTTGTTTGAGAAATGTACAAGTGACCTTTGTTCTGTTGGGTGTCTATGGTTTATTCGTGCCATTTGAAGCTTTTTAACACTTGTAGGACAGAGTTTCTTGTTGCTTAGTCATCCAAATTATGTAAGTACAATCACATAGATTTAAATGTGCCGGCTGGGTAGAGGTAACATCACTGCTCTATAACTGTGGAAAGAGACTGTGGAGACACAGGTTTGATCCCGGCAAGAGCGCCTCTCCAGTAAGTGTCCTTGGGCAAGACACCTAACGGTACATACTCGCCACCCAGGACATACTTGAAAACGTGAGAAATCTCAATGTATTCTTCGTGGTAAAATCCTATCTAAAAAAAAAACAGGCTTCCAGGAGATTACTTGAGGTTTTTGTACTATTAAACCTCCAGAGATCTATATAGGTTGCCTTTAACTAATATACTTAAATGACCCTATACAGAGATTTGGCGTCTCTAAATTAAACATATAGGGCCCTATGTTCATGGTAAAACAGGGACACTAAGAGGAAAACCTGCGTCTGCAGGTTTCCCTGTACAGTCCCCATTTTAGTATGAGATTTTGGGGCAGGTGCTACCTCAGCACCTTGCCTTGGAGCCACGAGCTACCCTAGTTGATACTCACGGTGGTGCTTCCATGTGGTTGCAAGTATTACCTCTTGGAGTCCATAAGACTCCATGGAAGGTTGCACTGCCAGGCCATGAGCAGAATAAGAAGCAACCTGACAGCTGCTAAATAAATAGAATTGTTTTCTTCTAGATGTGAAACAAAATAGATCAAAAACTATAGAGGCTATTCTATCAAACTATGGACGCGATTCTGACCTAGACAGTAGCAGGGAGATGGTAAAGGAGAAAATCTGCACAAGTAGATTTCCTTTACTGGCTCCATGTTACCAATCTTATTCTGACCTAGTCACTGTTTTTGGCGCATGACACTGTGGGTACTCTCTTCTATAGTACGTAGGACACCATAGAATGCTGCACATCCCCTGTAAGAGCTCAATCGTGCAAGAGCTGGGGAAGGAGTCATAGAAGAACTCCCAGTCTTCTGCTGCTAAAGGCCAGAGGAACCTACGGATCACGCTACCCTCCGTCCCACAGAACCTGAGGTAAGAATGGGATATTTAGGTGCTGTTACATTGAGTTATTAAGTGATTTCATAGAAGCAAAGGGCCAAATTGCAATCCTAGCGTTAAAACGTGGGCGCAAGGGAGGAAACATTGCGCCCACAGTTTTCCCCCTTGCGCCCACGTTGTAACGCTGGATTACAATACAGGCGCAAAAAATGCTGCCTGCATTGTTATCGCGCGGTAAAATCCCGCGGTAATTGAGTTCCCCCCTGCCGGTCATATGACCAGCCGGATCTTACTTGACGAGATCCAGCCGGTCGGCATAGTGATACAGAGGGAGAGACTGGGGGGACTTTTTCCCCCAGTCTTTCCCTGCTCCCGCCGGACGGAGGTGGTGGTTGGAGCCACGGTCCACGCCACGGGACAGAGGGTGAGTATGCGATTCATTGTTTTATTTTTTAGGCTGGTGTTAACGGATTCTGCAGAAGCGGAATCTGTGAACACCAAGTCCTGGCTGTGGTCAACTTTTTGCTAACCACAGCCCGACATTAATCAGCGCTAGTAGATTGTAATACTAACGCTGATTAACACTTTGCGCTCCCCATGTTAAGTATAGGGAGCGCAAAGTACAATAACCTCTCGCTGAACAGTGCAAGGTACCAAACGCAAACGGGTTACTTAACCCGTTTGGGTTTGGATTGTAATATGCGGTAAACACCGCAGCAAACGTTAATGTTCACGCAGGTGAGCGTTAACGTTTGTGTTAAGATTGTAATATAGCCCAAAATCTTTTAAAACTTGGGTTTCATAGTCAGTATTCATTTAGAGGAGAATGAGATGAGGTGAGAAGTTAAACTAGCTTTTTCTCTTCTAGGTAGGTGTAAATTAAAAGCTTCTATATAAAGAATAGGAGACATGAATTTACAGTATGAAGCTGCAAGAATCGAATCACGCCCTTCGTTGTGGTTGGTGTTGATAGCTGTGATTTTAAGCCAAAGCCAGGAGCTGTTTTGATAAATGGCTTCAGACTTTAGAAATCAGGTGTTGAGAAGTTGAGGTCAACAACTATAGAGGCATAGGAACTAAAACCAACCCAGATGTTAAACTAGTCTTCAATTGAGAAGCCCAACCTGTGCTCCCCTGACCAGATTTTCTCCCTCATCCCTTTGGTCAGATTAGCCACCAAAGATTAGATTCTATTCACAAAACACCCGTCTTTTTCTTCTAGGTTCTAGTTCTAATTGTGCAACCCAAACAATAAGACCAAGTAAATTCCAGATGAACCTTAAACTTTGTAAGGCAGGAAGTTACCATGAAACCTGATGGTCGCCTTGCTTTTTGACAAAACAAACGTTCCATCTAACTACACTAGGTAACAATTATGAGTAATGGTGGTTAGCCAGAAATTAGCTGAAATCAAAAGCAGCAAATATGATAATGCAATTTGCTAGACACAACAGAACATTATTAAATGACATTTGAGTGGCTGTTAGACCCAACAGACGCAAATCAAAGTGACCCAGATATGTCGTCCAAAGTAGATTTATCAGACTTTTGAATTAACAAAATGCATTTTAACCTTAGCCTCGATGATTTGATCTCAAGGTCATATACCATTTGCAAGGTGCAAAAGCAAACTTATTGTCCTACTTTTCCACATCGATGTGTTGGAAAACCCAGTTTAGAAACATGATTCATTCTCACAAACATATCCCACTTCTAAAAACTGTCCTCTAACCAAGTGATAAATCTGCAAAACGTAAGCAAATAAAACTATTCGGTCACAAAAACAACTTTGACACATTCATTTGAAAACAACCTCCCTCCACAGTGTCTTATAATTATTATGGGGTTTTATAGAGCAAGATAGGAATATCTATTTCAGTTTTATTCTCTTTTATTTCTTTGTTTTTGAAATTTCTGTTTTTTTGGTTGACCACTTTTCCAAGGTAAGAAGGATTGTGAGGGCAACAGTGTTTTGGAGGAATTAGGTGCATGCTTTTTATTTTAACCTCTCACCAATGGGCAGGACAGTTGTCCTCTTCCTTTGTTGATAAATTGGCCTCATACCTTAAAGCAGTGTTTCTCAACTCCAGTCCTAGGACCCAATACAGGTCATGTTTGTCAGATACCTGAAGCACAGCCCAGGAGATATGATTTGCTGCTCAGTGATTGCAGGATTCAGTCTGCATTTCCCCAAGGTGATCCTTAAAATCTGGTCTGTTAGTGGGTCCTGAGGACTGGAGTTGAGAAATACTGCCTTAACCCTTTCACTGCTGAGGCATTTCACTGCTGTGTGCTGAGCTCATTTTTTCCGCTTTCGCTCACCATGTTTAAACGCGATTTGAAGCCACATTTTATTATATGATCCAGACATATTATATATCGTTCTTTCCGGCAGACTCGGCAGATTCATAATATATAATTTTTATATGTATACGTCATGTCCTGCCTGTATATTATAACAAAAAATGCAATAAAATTAGAATTTTTAATCATCTGCAGCATGTAAAGTGTTTTTTTCAGCTTTTATCACATGAACATTTGCGGTTATATTTTCTATGGGGTGCGTTTGTAGAAAAATTAGAAATGGGAACTCGTTACATTTTTGTGGGGAATTACGTGATTTTTAGCAAATGCACCCCACAGAATAAAATCATTAGTGCAGCATCATTGTTCACATTATAATTGAAATGTGAACAATATTGCTGCATTAATAAAAACAACACACAAAAAAACATGTTTTTTTTATTTTATTATTATTTTTTTATTATTATTGTTTTTATTTTTTTTATATATTTTTTTACTTTATACCTGGTCATGATGGGTATCATTCAAATGAACCCCCTACCTCCACAAGGGGATTTCCTTGGGAAATCCCCAGGCAGCTAGGGGTCCCTGGCTATCTGACCGTCATCACGCTATGTGCGATGACGCCAGGCAGTGAGGGGGGATCCGGGGGTTGAGCCGCCATCCAAGATGGTGGCCCCCATCGGAGCTAGGCTGCACTTCGGCGCTGCAAGGTGCTGAAGTGTGACCTGGTGCCTAAGGGGTTAAAGCCAGGCACCACTTAAAAGGGGAGACTCTCCCCTTTTAAGCGGTGCCTGGCTTTTCTTTGTGGGACCTCCCTTCCAGGCGATCTCCAGCATTGCCGGGGGGTTGCCTGGAAATGACATCATCGGGCATGGCGCGATGATGTCATTGACATCGGGGGGATCTTAACTTCAGCGTCTGAGGACGCTGAAGTCAGACCGCCGCGGGACCCCGTACAGAGAGGTGAGTATCTCAGCCGGGGATCCCACAAAGCTGATGACTTGTGGGACACGTCCTCAGCATATAGCGGGAGTAACTGAGGATGTGTCCCACACGTCGTCAGCAGTGAAGGGGTTAAAGGATGGGGAGTGAGTAGACATGACCATAGATGGGGGACACATGGGAGACAGGTGTCTCCCCTTTGTAATCAAGTGTTTATGATCCAAGCTTTTTGAGAAGGAGCAAAGCCTAACCAATATCAGTAATAGCACACGACCATTACTTTCTGTCACTATTTTTTTTGTTTTTTGAGTTTAAGGCAGTGCTAGTCTTATTATTTTCAATTATTAGAGTAGCAAGGCATTTGTTAACTATCACTCAAGTGATTGTTTCACGTGTATTTATGCAGATTCATAAGAATTTCGAGCTACTTCTCTTGGTCTAGGAATGAAACATAAAATCCATGATCGAAGTGGGTGAAGCATAAAAATTGTCAATTATAGATTTTTTCACTTATAATAATAATAGAAAGAGGTCTCTGTAACTGAAGCCTCCTGATGTATCTCAGCTGCAGTTTCGAGAAGGGAAATCCCAACGCTGCCACCAGATTGTAACAGCAACCCCGGACATGTTACTGACCAGCAGCAGCTTTCTTTCTCTCACAACCCTCAGCCAGAACTTGAGGGAGTGCTGAATATGTCTAAGTATCCCTCCCCAAACACCAGACACAACTTAGTGCTGGGAAGAGGAAGAATGATCTTTAATTTGCAATGGGGACCAGCATAACCAACCAAATACATTATCTACATGAGGGGGATGGGACTTCCTTCAGGAGACAGAGAAACCTAATCAGTACACACTAGACAAGATTAGCAAATAAATAAATAATAGCAAATAAATAAATAATAGTTAGCAAATAAACCACATCAAATCAATCTAGGGTCATACAGATAGCCAGAACAATAAGTCCACATTATATCACTAACACAAACCAACTCCTAAAATACAAACAGTTTCAAGATAGCATTAGATGCCCACTTATGCCCATTGTCCTTGAGAATTGGCTTTGCCACATTGGTCCACGGTCCATTGGCAGGAGGTCAGCATTCACACTTCTCCAACAGGTAAAGAGGCCATGTATAGTGTGGGCAAGGGTGCCAAGGGGGGTAAAGGCACAAAGATAGAGGAAGCTTTGGTTACAGTCTCCATTATCTGCATTTTACACATGAGCCCAGGTTTAAATGCATGTCACATCTGTAACTTTTTTTAAATAGGCCAAGGGGGATTTGACTTTGAAAGCATACTGTAAGACATAACAAACCCAATAAGCTAAGTGCCTCTTCAATTGATACAGCTAAGTAAATGCCCATAGAAGATACCACCTGGACCATTTCACAAACCCATAATCAAAACAGAAATTAAACAGAGATCGTGTGCTAATCAGAATGAGCGCACAATTCTCCTAGGCAGGTCACAGCAGAGGATATTGCCACCATTTATCTAATGATTACAAGCCTCCTCTTCCTTTACTAAACTTCTAAACAAAAGTAATATTGATCCACCCTGATCAAGGGCAGTGCGAGAGGCGTGCCAATGTGACAACGCTCTCTGCATAGCAACCCAAAAGGAGAGAGTCACCTTTCCATAAATCACCATTAGTTCATTCCGTGCCCTTTGCAACAAATGTAAAGCACACTTAAACGTAGGAATAAACGAGAGCTGGCTTTTATGAAGCTGCACATAGAAATATAAGGGAAATGTCAAATGCATGAACACATTTGCAAGGAAATACGGTCAGGATGTAGTATAATTGAAAAATAATATAATTACACGTTGAAAGGCCATTTAGAGATCCTAAAGGAGAAAAATGGGTTGAATGTAAGGCACGCAGGTTTAAACGTGCTCGAGACTCAATACTTAAAGTAAACCCGTTAATGCAAAAAATAACTTTTCATGGAAAATCAATCATATGGTTCATTGCTTAATAAGATAATACAATTATTCTCGCCTCTTCACTATTGGCAGGGGTGCCGTCATCTCTTCTTAAGTCTTACTCCCTCTTCGCTGGCTTTGGCCCTCCTTTGTATGTAAATATAATATTGCAAACATGTGGACATTCTGTGAGGGGGTGACAGGTCATGCAGGATAACTATCCATTCTTCTGCTTTCTCCTATCACCTAATCCTCAGTATAGAACTATGCTTCTTGACCAGACCCCTATTACAATCTAGAATGTGTTTGTCCTTTATCTGTTTATATTTCAGAAGCTTTAATTGAATTTACAAGTCATAACCCACGAAAGGTACACAGTTTGCGCATCATCAAGCCATATGGCAGACAGCCTTTGTAACGTGGGGATCAGTACCCAGGATGGGTATCCATGTGCAGAAAGGATCAACTCACCATCAGTATCCCAATGGAGATCTGATTCTTGCCCAAACCCACCCAGTCAACAGCCGGAACTCCTTGAAGGGTGAACACAAAACTTTGACTCAATATCAGGGTTATTCAAAGAGCTCCGAATTGCTGGTGAAAGGTAACCGAACGCTGAAATTCAGTGTACAGTTACCTTTCCTGGCCATTCGGCTATTCAGAGAGCAGGCAGTTTGCCAAATGTTGGCAAATTGCCTGCACATACGGTGTCTGTTCGGTGCCTGTTCGAGGGCAGTGAATCCCCATAGAGAAGCAATGCTTTGGCTAATCAGAGAGCAAAACCCTGCAGTGAAAGGTTGCCGAAATGCCCTGCCATTTGGTGGTTTCTTTCAACAGATTTATTCAGGCGTATCCCATAGGCTTCAGTGTTAAAAATATTCCGTTTTAATGCAACATCTAATAAACCGTTCAATATAATATTCTGCAGTAAAAAGTCTTCATTTATAGATTTTTTAGGATCTTTTAAGCATTTTTCTGGATTTTTGCAAAAAAAAATCAAATTTTTTTTAAAGGTTTTTTCTTTTTTCTGTAACAGCCCTTTTTATTATCATTCATTGGATCTTATATGGAAATTTCAGAAATTTTCGCTCTGTAGTTTCTTTGCAAACAGCGTTTCACTTTTCAAACATTCAAGCTAACTGTTTTTTTCTCTCACCCCATTCGTCTGCGGTGTCGGGTTTTTCTGGCGGCTGTTCTGTGCTGTGATCGGCTTCTGCTCAGGTTTCTCCGGCGTGCTCGGCGGGGTTAATCCAGATGTTTTTGGGGGTTTCGGTTTCGCCGGGTTTTGCGGTGAGTTTTCGGTGGGTGGGTTTGCGGCGACTTTTCCCTGCATTACGAAAGCCCTGTGGTGCTTGCTGAATACGCCGCAGGGTCGCCATAATGGGATCGTCAAATCGCGCCGAATTGAAGAGAACAAAAAGTCACCGAACGTGCGGTGACTTTTCGATTCTCTTTGAATAACCCTATTTATTAAGAGTTTAAAACACACAGGGGATGTGCAGAATACAAAGGTAAATCGTGCCCACGCATTACCATCTGAATAGCCTTCCCCCTCTTCTTCAAGGGCCTGTTTATAGCCATAACCCATTTTAATATACAGACATGAAATAGTAGGGCAGTCTTCAATCACAAGGTGGACATGAATAAAGTAGATAACAGATAGAACAAGCACACAACAGTCTGATAGAGCAGCAATGTATGGCAAATAAAGATCACTCACAGCTGTAAAACATATTCTATACAGAGGATTGGTAAGGGTTGCAGTGATGCACAGTAATGATATTAGAAATAATAACAGTAACATATATACACAGACAATAACGATATAATAACAATATTAACAACAACGATATTCACAAATAACCCAGACCCTCCGTACCCGTATAGGCACAGCGAGACTTGGACATAGGAGAGGGTTGGGGAATAAAATTACGTGTCAGACCCCCCCCCCCAGAGCCACACCGAACAACAGTAATGTCAAGTACCCTAATCTCCATTCATAGCATTTTGCTGTCGTTTTTCGCAACACCTTTTAATATACTTGAGCAATGTTAACCCCTTCACTACCAAGCACGTTTTTTGAAGAAAAAAAATTATCTTAACATTTATTTGAAACATGGGACTTAAATCTAGGGTAAAGTAGAATTTATTTTAGAAAACGTTGTTCTTAGATAGTTAAAAAATGTAAATAGCGTAACTTTTTTAATTTTTCATGTATTAGTTTAACCTTCACATAAATATTGTTGGACTGAAAGATTCTGAACCCTTGCTGGTGTCCTTTATCACACAATTTCACATGGGGTCTGCATTATCAGCATTCATTCAGAAATAGCCTTTTGTGTAAAATCCAGTAAATGTGAAAAAGACAGATAATAAAGTGCTCAGATCTCCCTCTTATGGAGATTTGGAGTGATCATAATGAGATTATTAGCAATGTGGTTTCAAAAAATACCAATAGAATATAAAATAATATCTTTTTGTGCCTGCATAATGGCTGTGTATGGAAATTACAGTAACACCTTGTATATGTCCTGTACAGGGATTTTGTGTCATTATAACCCCCTGAACCTTATCTTTGTAAAGCATTGAGTGACCCCAGAGCTCTCCCTGTATTCTACTCTATCTCTGGCTGTTGTAATGCAGCAATGTTTCTGAAATCTTTATTACAATGAGTTTGAGAGCTGCTCCTTGCAGCTTGTTTACAGTATGATAGGGTGAAAAGGAGAGAGATAGAAAAATGGATTTCGTTTTTCCACAGGGAACACACTAATTTTGCTTTAAAAAAGATATGCAATGGGGTCTTGATATGAAAATGATTGCTTTTCAATGTATTACAACGCAAAAAAAAGAGTTAACTTGACTTTGAGAGTGAAGAGGTTAAAGTGAGCTCTCCATTGAAATGCATTAAAAACTAAAATTAAAACATGGTGGAACACTAGTAGAATCCCCGTAGAAACTACAATGAAACTACTCTAGACAAATTAGTCATAAGCTATGATGTAAGATGATGAAAAGTACAATGAACTAAGCATGGCAAAGCGGTTGCTCCAGTTGCTGGGGCGGCCAACCCGACAATAACTTCAAAAATAAGGAAAAGGCAATCAGACACAGAAAAAATTTGTAGGAGGATCTTTATTTAGGCAACATTTTGGTTGCAACTGCAACCATTAAAAATCCACTTGATAAAGGTTGCAGTTGTAACCAAATATTTTACTAACGCTAGCGTCAGACGAGCACATTCTGTGAGGACTGTGCGTCCGTGCACAACAGACGTACTTTCTGACTGACGACAAGGTAGTGGCCACACGGTTCGTTTTTGTGACTGACTTTTTTTTGACTGATGTAGAAGGGAAAATAAATTAATATGAAAAACATTTTGTCCGTCAAAATGCTGGACGTCAAAAATGCAGTCCGTCTGACTACGTCCCATCACTCGCACACAAAGCTATGCGGACGTTGTGGATGCAGCTCACTCTGTGCGTCCGTTCTAGCGGATTTACATTCCTGCCTGCCCTGCTTCCGTTTGCCGCGTCCGTTGTGTGTCTGCAGTTCGGTGCGGACGTACTTCATATGTGGGGCTCCATTGGTCATAATTATATGCTATAACTGACGTACAAATGTGCGTCAACACGGACGTGATCAGTGCGCTCGTCTGACACGAGCCTCAATAAAGATCTTCCTACTAATTTTTGGTATGCCTGCAGGGGTTATGCCCAGCAGGACTGCCCTGGAGCTCAGTTCCTCCACCATTTGTACAGGGGTACCTGATTTCCCATTGGTACCATGCACTATATAGCTTGCATGCAGGTGTTAAATCACAATAAATACATGATGTATCACATTTGTCCCTAAAACTCAGCCCCCATATATATATACTGTATATCTAAAATTTCAATATATGTGGTGGGTTATGTTCAAGATGGCAATCATTAACTATGGCATAGAAATCTTTAAAAGTTCCCACAGATATTTTTTTAGAACCTGACCCCTGTATGCCTGATTGCCTTTTTCTTTTTTTCTGACATCATGCAGTGTCTCCATTTATATGAGAAACGTATTTGTGACAAGTGGGTTCACTATCGCCTCGACCTTTCAGAATTTTGACTTTTAGATTGTATCTCTTTTGTCCTTTTAGATTTATGTTTATGCAGTTGTTTATGCATATGTCAGCTCTGCTCCAGTTTCATGGAGATCTTAGTATCCCAGCATATTTTCCACTTTAATGATGTGGTTTATTATTATTGTCCTTCAGTTTCCACAGAGCACAGAGTGACTGAGAATATGCAACAATGTTTAGGTATTTAAGAGGAAGAGGGGGATTTCAGACTCGCTATAGGATTGGTTTTGGCTAGTACAATATCTACAGATACTTATTTAAAGAGATATTCTTACAGTGGTCAATTGTATCCTAAATATACTGTTTCTGCTAGCAAATCTTGTAACACAAGTTGGTGGTGTGACAATCAAGGATCAGAAAATTTAACCTTAGAATTCTTGGACATCTCTCCGCAGGCGTCCTAGTGCAGCATACAATATAATAAAAGTGAGGAATCTAAGGAATAATGGCACAAAGATCCTTCATAGTGCATTACATCAATATATACAATATGAGATGCCCCTTTTAAATCACACTCACAGGATTCACATACTTTAAGCATATAAACATCAACACATCGATGGTTGTTACCCCACATCCGCATGTCGTATGAGACCCAACTCGGAGACTCCCGCCGCCACAGGAACACTAGTGAGACTCTTCATTGTAAAAGCAGAGATTTATTGGGTACAATAAGATCCAACGCGTTTCGTGTATAAAATTCACTTCCCAGTTAAGAGGAACCCGTGACCGGCTTCCTGATATGCATCTAAGTACACAGTATGTGGTTGGATCAGGTTGAACAGGTCACAGCAGTATCCCACTAGGGATGTGCGTTTCGGGTTTCGGAATTTCAGATCCGAAAAGTTTTCCGAGCCGAAACGAAAAATTTTCGGAGGTTTCGAATGGACTTGAAATGTGTCAAATCGAATTTTATTTTCGCTCTATTCATGATTTCGGTTCCATTCGTGATTTTGGTTCCATTTCTGTAATTCTGGACATCGTATATTTAACTATTATCGGTTATATCGCTGATTCTGTAAATTTTGTATTTGTAAATGCGTATCACTTGTTTCTTGTTTCCAATGATCCGATAATTCTGTCGAAGGGAAGCCGTGAAATGCCTCAGCCGCGAAAGGGTTAATTTTTTTTGTCTGTTTTAAATCATTTTATTTGCTGTTTTTTTTTCGTTTCAGATCATTTTGATCAACTATTTTTCCGTTTTAAAACCTTTTGTTCTGGTTTTTATTTTTAAAGTCAGACCATTTGGGTCAGTTTAGCGTTTTTTAAATCGTTTTGTTCTTTTTTTTTGTTCTTTGGCTTTCATACCATATTTTTAATGTGATTAAATAAAGTTGTGAAATGTATATTCATAAGAAAAAAAGGATCTTTATTTATTAAAAAAAAAACACGATAGAATCGCCAGAATTATCGTATCGACAAAATGAATTATCAGATGCGAAAAACAAACCAAAAATTTATTATAAAAAAATATATAAAGTATAAAAAAAGTAAACCATAGTAGTTTAAGTCAAAACGAATAGAGTTAGACACTTTGAAACGAGGAGAACAGACGTTCTGAAAAGAACGAACATTTACGAAATCACGAAAAGTCGATACAAAAAACGAGCAAAGTGACCCGAAAACACGAAAAATGGTCGATATTCCGAAAAAAAAATGTACACGAAAAACGAGCCGAACCGAATCGAAACAGAAATCGGTCGAAACGAGCCGAATCGAAAATTTTAAACATCCGAACAAATCGAACCGAAAAAAAATCGGTGCACAAGCCTATATCCCACTCAATCATTTTTCTACCTAAACCCTTATCAGGGCTGGACTGGGTCAAAAAATCTGCTCTGGACTTCATCCAGACCGGCCCACTTTAATTATGCAAACACGCACAAAAATAGTATATAAACCAATCGGATCGCTCAATCAATCGTTGTACAGGTGACGGAGTTGCTGCACAGTGATTGGGTAAAGCAACGCTGCAGCACTGAGGTTGAGTGGGCACCATATCTTATGGTGAGGTGGATGTGCAGTGGGTCTCACCGGCACGGTGGCTCCAATATGAGACAGTGGCAGACTGCGTCTGATATGCAGACGGTGAAGAAGTTCTCCCCTCACCCTTTAAGGGCAGTGCAAACCGTGCGGTGAACCAGCATTCACACTGGCCCACAGAACTATCGGCCCAACGGGAATCTCCCTGTAGTCCCTATGGCCAGTACATGCCTGCCCCATAGTCTCTGAATACTGATAAAAATAGAAAAAGTGAATGTGGTAGTGAAAGGGTTAACTTTAACACATGGTCACTACCACATACTCGATTTTCAAAAGCTTACGCAAGAGCCTAACACTGAGTAAAAGCAATATGGTCATGTTCTGGATCAATGTAAAGGAATTTATTTTATTTCAAATTAAATTTGTTTTCAAATTGTCTCCAGAATGTGCGCCCAAATCTTCAGCACCTCAGACATGTCAACCGAAGTGCTGAAGCTGTATTTCTTTCACAGAAACATGGAGCTCTGGCTGTTTTATTATGAATGAAATAGCACTTTTTGACCTGTAAAATAAACTCCCTGTCTCTAAATGTATATACTGTATAAATGGCACATACATTTTTAAACTGTCTGTAATGGATCATGGTTTTCCATTAATCCACTGGGTCCAACCAGTGTTATTTTTGGAAAGCCATTTGGTATTAAAGGGGCTAACTCAGTGCAATAAAAGCAAATTGTCTAAATTTCTCAGTGCTTCTTTTGCCATACTATTCCACCTTAGATGTTAATGGAAAGCCGCAATTGGAATAACCCATGTGCGTCTTTTTCCATTTGCAGCCTTCCATTAACACCTGTATTCTGTCCGAGCCTCTGTAAGAGCAGCTCGATTCGTAATGCCTCTGAGCCGCTGATGGATAATGGGCATAAAATACAACATCTGAAGATCGCAAGTATGAGTGGTTTGTGGGGTACATTCCTATAAAAAATTGTTGCAGTCTTTGCAGATCAGCATACTGAGATGTCTCAATATCGGGGCACCAGATGGTGCCTTTGAAGACCGAGATATCTCGATATTGGTTAATCACAACTATCATAATGCTCAGCCAGCCAGATGCTTTGTCAATGCTGTAAGTCAACAGCCAGAAACGTCTTTTTACCTACTCGTTTTACAGTGATTGTGACGTTGTAATAATGTCATTAATATGCATATATATTGGCTTTTATATTGTATTCTAGGAAACAATACATCCAGTGAAAGGTTGTAAGCATGCACATTCATTAATTCATGTCATACGCAAGTGTAACTACAGCATACTGAAGATTTCACCTAATTAATTTTCCAGACACACACACTTGATGCTGCTGGAACATTTCGGCTATTGTATGTGACCTTGAATCAGTCTTCAGAGCCGAGCATGGTGAGGATTGGGAAATGCTCTCAATGAGATAGCAATTTTGCAAAATGTCCAGCTTTTGTATTTAACATAACTATTTATATTAGTCGAATGTACGCCAGTGAAGTCAAAAGAGTCTTTTTTTAGTTCTATGTTGCTACTGAGATGACTGTCACGTATTGTCTCGGCTAAATACATTGTAATTAGTAAGCAATTTGTGTCTAGTTTAACTGTTCAGTAGCACGCGGACACATAAAGGATGAACAGCTAGTTGCTAGCTCATGTTTTCATATATTTGCAGCTACTGGACAGAATAAATATGGCCAGTCTTGTCACAGATCATCAATGGAAAGCTAATAAAAACTAGCATCTTGTTTTCAGAGGAGCACTTTGTATTAGTGATGTCCCCATCCGGTCCCAAGGACCGGGACCCAGTCTCAGCATTTTTCAAGCCCGTCTGATCTCCAAATCTGAGACAAGCAGAGCAGTGAGACTCATGGAGGCCCACAGTCTCTACATTGACTTGCAGCATCTGCCCTGTCTGCTCACAAGTCATATGGGAAGCAGGGAAGATGCTGCATGTCTTACAGCTGGAGTCAGGTGTCTCTGCATTCACTTGCAGTGTCTTCCGTGCCTGCTCTAGGACCCGTATGCAGGTAGGGAAGATGCTGAGAGCCAGTGCTAAGAACTCGGGATTCCCTTTTGTGATGGGGCATCTGTCAGGCTATGAGTCGTGCATTTTCTGATTGGGACTTGGAATCGACCAAATGACCAGGGTTGGGTCGGGCACCCTGAAAGTTGCAATAGGGACATCTCTACTGTGTAACATTATGTACTGTATATACTAAATGTATTAATGTCTTAGTGCCAGGGTTCAGGTACCCTATGGAAGTAAGTGAGGTCCATAGTATAGCAAAAAGAAGAAGCTAAAAAAGGCATTTCTTTACTACCCAATCAGGATAAAAGGATGGAAATGTGGTTAGTCACAAGGCATCATAGCTTAATTGAAATATCAGTGCATGTACTTTGGTGAACTATGGTGAATTCACTATTTAGAGAAGTTCCACTGTAGTTCACAGTAACTTTCACCATTGTTTACACCTTAGTTCCTGCTGACGTTGCTCAGCAAAAGTTTTAGTATAGTCCACCATTGTTTCCACTGTTGATCCTGGCTATGTTGCTCAGCGTAGATTTCACTGTTGTTTCAGTCAATGTTGTCTTGCGTTGTTTCACCATAGTTTCTATCTGAGGTAAATGGAGATCACTACTTTAAAAACGCCAAAGTATATTTACAGTTGCTGCAATCAACAGTCAATTGAATAGTCACGGTTGAGTCCTGCTATGGAAGAATAGTGACTGTACCATTATTTGTAACAACTCCACCTGACATTGTTGAATTTTGCAAATCTGAATACCGTAGATACTCGAGTATAGCGCGATCTGAATATAACGTGATGGAGATGGATGGATATAGAATTATTGTGGAAATGAGAGAATACGCAAGACTCGAATATAGTGAGAGGAGCAAAATTATAAAAGTATACTGTACCGGTAAACAATTAATCCTTCTAGGGTCTCTTAACACAGTCAGGCTACCCCTCAGGCCAGGGTGCTCTGCTCTAGAATGATTGTAGTTGTTACTAAGTATGAAGCCCCGCCGGCCACCCGTATTCTTTACTTACAATAAGATGGCTGACAGAGCGAGGTGGCCAACGCAGTGAATCATTGACCAATAGCCAGCACGTCGCGAGGTGTCGTTTTCTGACCTCTGGCTCCAGCAGGCAGGCTTAACCACTGCATCGTCCACTGATAGTCGGCTGCCCCCGAGCGAGCTCCTGATGTCACTGCAGAGGTGTCGCGCAATTCTCCTCCCATTCAGGGAGACTACTAGAATTTCTGGAAGACTTGGGAACCCTGAGCAAGTCAAGTTTTTTTTACACGCGATGCAGATGTTTCAAATATAACGCGACCCCTCCATTTTAATGTAAATTTTTGTCACCAAAATCTAGAGGTATACTCGAGTATCTACAGTAGCCAACGTTCATCATAGCTAATTTTTACCGTAAAATTTGCATATCATTTATGCTTAGTGATTAACCCCTTCGGTTCAGGTATTATAGTTATACGTATACAGGTTGATTGCATAGCTACAGTGGCAAGAAAAAGTATGTGAACCCTTTGGGATTATGAGGAGTTTTGCATGAATTGGTCATAAAATGTGCTCTGATCTTCATCTAACTCACAACAATTTGAAAAACACAGTCCGCTTAAAATAATACAACACAAACATTATATGTTTTCATGTGTTTATTGAACATAACATGTAAACATTCACAGTGCAGGGTGGAAAAAGTATGTGAACCTTTTGACTTAATAACTGGTTGACCCTCCTTTGGCAGCAATAACCTTAACCAAACATTTCCTGTAGTTGCAGATCAGACCTGCACAACGATCTGGAGTAATTTTGGACCACTCTTCTTCACAAAACTGTTTCAGTGTAGCAATATTCTTGGGATGTCTGGTGTGAATCGCTCTCTTAAGGTCATGCCACAGCATTTCAATCGGGTTGAGGTCAGGACTCTGACTGGGCTACTCCAGAAGGCGTAGTTTGTTTTGTTGAAGCCATTCTTTTGTTGAATTACTTGTATGCTTTGGGTCATTGTCCTGTTGCATCACCCATCCTCTGAGGAGCTTCAGTTGGCAGACAGATGGTCTTACATTTTCCTGCAAAATGTCTTGATAAACTCTGGAATTCATTTTTCCATCAATGACAACAATCCGTCCAGCCCCTGAGGCAAAAAAAGCAGCCCCAAACCATGACGCTCCCTCCGCCATGTTTTACAGTGGGGATGAGGTTTTGATGTTGGTGTACTGTGCCTTTTTTTATCCACACAAAGTGTTGTGTGTTTTTTCCAAACAACTCAATATTGGTTTCATCTGTCCACAGAATATTTTGCCAGTAGTGCTGTGGAACATCGAGGTGCTCTTTTGCAAACCAAACGTGCTGCAATATTATTTGTGGACAGCAATGGCTTCCTCTGTGGTGTCCTCCCATGTACTCCATTCTTGTTTAATGTTTTCCTTATTGTAGCAGTGTCAACAAAAATGTTAGCATGTGCCAGAGATTTCTGTAAGTCTTTAGTTGACACTCTAGGATTCTTCTTTACCTCACTAAGCATTCTGCGCTGTGCTCTTGCAGTCATCTTTACAGGACAACCATACCTAGGCAGAGTAGCAACAGTGCTGAACTTTCTCCATTTGTAGACAGTCTGTCTTAACATGGATACGTGAACATCAAGGCTTTTGGAGATAATTTTGTAACCCTTTCCAGCTTCATGCAAGTCAACAATTCTTGATCGTAGGTCTTTTGAGAGATCTTTTCTGCGAGGCATGGTTCACATCAGGCAGTGCTTCTTGAAACCAGTAAACCCAAAACTTGTGTGTGTTTTTAAAGGGCATGACAGCTTTCAGCAACACATCCAATAATATCACACTGATTGGACTCAAGGTTGGCTCACTCCTGGCTCCAATTAGCTCTTGGAGAAGTCATTAGGCTAGGGGGGTCCACATACTTTTTCCACCCTGCACTGTGAATGTTTACATGTTATGTTCAATAAACACATGAAAACATATGTTTGCGTTGTATTATTTTAAGCAGACTGTGTTTTTCAAATTGTTGTGGCTTAGATGAAGATCAGAGCACATTTTATGACCAATTCATGCAAAACTCCATGTAATCCCAAAGGGTTCACATACTTTTTCTTGCCACTGTATGAGTGAGTGAGATCTAGTGCATGTAGCGGTTATAAATATGACTTTAAATACAGTAGATTTTGAATTTGTAGTTTCATGTTGTTCCTATTTTTCTTCTATTTACAGTCTTTGCATGGGTTAAAGGAGCACTCGAGATGACAATAGCGTGGCTAGAACAGAGCTTCTTGGTTTAAGGACATCTACAAAGAGCCTCTCCAAATCAGACGTCTGAGGTGACAGTGTTTTTGGATTTTTTTGCTACTTTCTCTTTCTGCGTATTTGTTCACAGAAATATCTTATGTTTGAGTTGCCAAATTATATTTTCTATGTTTATAGGTTAACCACGGCTGCTTTATCTATGCCTCACTTACGATCTCAAACTTGAATTATAGGTCTAACTCCTATTACTTATAATGATAAGGAGACCACACAGCTCTTCTTTTTGAATCTCTCATTTTTCAGCCTGAGCAGCCGCTGAGAATCTTAACGTCTCTATCCAATATAGCAGAGAGTTTCAATGTATCGACACCATTGTATTATACACTGTAGGGCACACATTCTCCATGTCATTGTTTTGATAAGCTTATGCAATGTCACAACATTTATTTCTGTCCAGAGTTGCATTAATTTCTCGATAAGATCTTGTATTGAGGTTGGGAGAGTCGCAGTGCTGCATAAAGTTTTCTCCAGGCATATCCCAAAGATTCTCAATGGGGTTAAGGTCTGGACTGTGTGGTGGCCAATCCATGTGTGGAAATGATGTCTCATGCTCCCTGAACCACTCTTGCACAATTTGAGCCCGATGAATCTTGGCATTGCTATCTTGGAATATGTCAGCACCATCAGGGAAGAAAGAACCCACTGATGGAAAAACCTGCTCTTCAGTATATTCAGAGAATCAGCTGACCTAATTTTTTGGGCATAATGTTGCAGAACCAACTGAAGCAACCTCAGATTACAAAAGGGTTGTACAATATGTGGTGACATTACTTTTAGCCAGGCAGTGTATATTTCTGCTTTTATATTATTCCATGCCATGTACTTTTCACATGCTAGTGGACAAGAATGAAATTTACTGGGAAGCGTTCCTGCTTAACAAAACTATGCAGTGTACTATAGCGATATATCCTTCAGAATATTGAACACCAAATAATGAATGGCTCCCATTAGCTTCAGTTTAAGTCTTCCACATGTCTACATCAAGTCCACACATCTAATTTACGCCAATGTCATTTGCATACTGGGCAAACATACACTCCTTGTCTGATAGCAAAAGGGCTGTAAGTTGCAAATATGCATTGAAAATAAATAGAACTTCCAACACACGAGCATGAGATATCACACAAAGAAGACATAGATCAAACCAGGTTTCAGTGTTTCCAATTTTGTAGAAGACTGGCCAAGCAAGACAGACAATACAGTCTTAGCATACACAATTTCCTCACACGTGGTATAGTTGTTATGGCTTCAAGTGATATTATAGGGTTAAAACAGGAGTGGTTAGTAACCAGATATGTTAAACATTAATTCCTGCTGAACTCATCCAAACGCCACCCTCCTGTTTTATCCCTTTAGTTTCCTTTAAAAGCTCATCTAAATCCAGCGCTGATCTCCATGTGAGCCCTGCTGGAAATGACATGCTTCCAGCTCAGCATTCCAAGTGACTGATCAGAGGCTGGGCGCACATGCCAATCCAGTGGCTCCTGCTGCAGGAACAAAAATGGGGTAGATGGTAGAATCAGTGCTTCCTTCAATAGAGGTCCCTTCTAATTCTTTTGATTCTCTTTCATCACAAGTTCATATGTACCTCAAACAAAGCAGAGAGGTGCCTTAGTGTAGCATATTGAGTCACATGTGAATAACAGAAGAAAAAGAAGGAACGCACTCACATTTTCGGTGTCTAGAATCAGACACTAGATGTAGTTTGCGACCGGTGATATTATGGGGGCACCGGATCTCCCATACAGCCGTCAATATCCATTTTCGCTCCGTAAAAAACCAAGATACAAGGGGTTAAAATTAAGGCTACTTTATTAAAACAAAATAAAACAAACGGGCAGACACCCAAACGCATTTCGCGAATGATATCGCTTCCTCAGTAGGTGTCCTGCTGCAGGAAGGCATTGATACCATTGGATAAGACTAATCTGGGTCTCCCTGAATTTAAGAGGATCCCACAACAGGGAGACCCAGATTATATTTGTGCAAGGTGTTTCATTGACCCACCGATTTCAAAATACTTACGATACAATGCCAAAGGGGAGACCACTCTGGGAATGTACAAGGCTGAAAAGAGGTACTGGCCGCATTTGTGTTGTATTAAATGTTGATTTTATTTGTAATAAAGATTTCAATACTTCCTACCCAGCAGGTCACGCTCAACCTTTTTCGTGACACACAGTCCGGTGGGGCTTCCACTGAGGTTATGATCTTGTTTGTTTAAAAAACTAGCACACTCGACATTCATTTCAACAAACGGCTTCACCAGGAAACTGTTGCAATCAAGTAGCCAAAAAGGTTGGGATTTTTCTCCCAAAGATGTATGGATTTTTTAAAGCCCATTTATTTATTTGAGAAAATTATTAATTTTGATCTGGGACCAGTATTAGGATTCACATACTGTAGATGTTTATTCTTTCCATGTACTAATGACTTTATTGGACAGAGCTAAGTGTCAGTTTCTCCGTCCTACTCCACCGGCTTACTAAAAGGTTTGTACCACAGCGTACAGCAGTTCCTTGTCAGTCCAGGATTCCCAGATACAGATCAATCTAAAGATAGACTTTAAATTGTCTCCTCAAGTGAAAAGAGGGGAATCTGTAAAATACAAAAATATAAAACCGTAAGGTAAAACCCCTCGACAAAATAACTTTAGTGATATGCCAATTTTTCACTCACAATCGGAAGGTAAATCACGCATGTAGTATCTCAAGTAGGCTCAGATTCTTCATTATTCTAATGAGCAGCTCCAGCCGCAAGATAATGTTAAAATCATAAGGTTGCATGTAAAAGTCATATCACCTGGTCCCAAGTTATGGGCGGCTCAGTGGCTCTGATCGGACCTCGATGTGATGGACCAGACCCCATCTCTCGACACGTTTCGTCTCAATGTTTTTTGCACCTGCCCCGCCCGCACCTCAGGTGGTTCACTGAGTCTGCAGCGTCCCTCAGTCAATGTCATTTTCCTATATATAGATGGGGACGTCTAGGGTCACTCTTGATAAAGTCGGTGAGACGTAACGCGTCTCTGTATTTTTTTAATATAAATTGCTACAATAATTAGAGGTGCTTGGTTGAAGAATGAGACATACAGGATTATTCAAAGAGATTCGAAAAGTCACCGCACGTTCGGTGACTTTTCGTTCTCTTCAATTCGGTTCCTTTTGCCGATCCCATTTCGGTGACCCTGCCGTGTATTCAGCAAACACCACAGGGTCCCCGAATTGCAGGGAAAGGCTGCCGCAAACCCGACGAAAACTAACCGCAAAACCCACCGAATGCACGCAGAAAAGCCACATAAACATCAGGATTAACCTGCCGAAAACCAAGCCCGAGCAGGAGCTGAACACAGCCGAAGCAGCTGAGACCGCAGACGAGGGAGGTGAATAAATTTTCAAAATAGTTTGTGTGAATCTGTGAAAATGAAACGCTGTTTGCAAAGAAACTACTGAGCGAAAATGTCTGAAATTTGCATATGAGGTCCAGGGAATGATTATAAAAAGGGCTGTTGCAGAAAAAATAAGTAAACTTAAAAATAAATCAAAAAAAAAAATCGGACTTTTAAAAAAAAAAAATAATTCAGAAAAATGCTTAAAATATCCTAAAAAATCTATAAATAAAGAGACTCTTTACTGCAGAATTTTATAATGAACGGTTTATTAGATATTGAATTAAAACGGGAATATTTTTAACATTGAAGTCTATGGGATTCGCCTGAATAAACTTGCTGAATTAAACCACCGAATGGCAGGGCATTAGGGGAACCTTTCACTGCTGGTTTGTGTTCTCTGAATAGCCGAAGCAGTGCATTTTCATGGGGATTTCACTGCCCTCGAACAGGCACCTAACAGGCACCGTATGTTCAGGCAATTCGCCAGGATTTGGCGAATTGCCTGCTCTCTGGATAGCCAAATGGCCAGGATAGGTAACCGAACGCTGATTTTCAGCGTTCGGTTACCTTTCTCAAGCAATTCGGAGCTCTTTGAATAACCCTGTTAGTCTAACCAGACAGAAGTCAAAAATTGTCCTTTTTCTTGTAACATCACAGATTTTAGCTCATCACAGCTGCTGTATCACCTTCAGCCGTCACAAAGTGATTCTGAGACTCCTGGCACTGACGATTAGTAATTAAGGGAATAAAGAATATCTCAGATGATTTATTTAGGAGAAATGCTATTTCTTTTATTGAGCTCTATGTAAATTTTCATGTAAACTGTTTATGACTTAGGGTGCATTAACCCCTTCACTGCGGCGGAAGACATGTGGGGAACGTCATGGGGATTCCCTTCTATATGCATAGGACGTTCCCCACACACGTCTTCCACTATGGGGGGCTCTTCTTCCCTATACTTACCTCTTTCCGGGGTCCTGTGGTGGAAGTCAGACCCTGCTTTTATATCCCCTTCCAGCGCACGGACGTCATTGTTACAGGTGCGATGATGTCAGTTTCAGGCGCCCACCAGTGAAGCCAGAAGAGCACCTGGAAGGAGGGGGGTCCTTTGGACCCCTCTTTCTCCTGATCCGGAGAGTATAGTAAAAGAGAGGAAGTGCTGTGACCTTTCCAGCGCTGCCTCTCTTTAACCCCTGAGGTGCAGGTCTGTGATCCGGATTTCAGCCAAGCCTCCGGGGCCTCTTCCCACCCACTGTCAGTGTGAGAATTAACCCCTAGCTGCCAAGGGGTTTCCCTATAAAACCTTTAGAAACTCTATGGTGGAATCTCCCGGTAGTCCCAATGGCCAGTATATATATATATATATATTATTGTGACAGAGTTAGGTAAAAATACGTCTGGGAGAGTAATTGAGGGAAGGTATTTAGGGCCCAGACTCCTGCATGGTGTCTATCCTCTCGCACACTTGTTGTCAATTAACCAATTAAGCCACAGGTAAAGTCCCAGGCTGCTGACTGCCGGACAGAAGTGTGTTTAATCAGACTGCTCAGAGCAGGGTGTGGAGCAGTAGCACTTCTAAAGAGATGCAGTGTTTTTTTTCTTTTCTTTATGAGATTATGGTTAGGTTTTCTTTTGTAGTTTTTCGCTAAATCACCAGCAATAGTGATTCCAAAGCCAAGTCTGCTGTTTGCTTCTGTATGCTGGAATAAAAGGCCACCCATTTGCACAAGCTTCAAGTCTGCGGCTGTTTCTTCCCTAGAGAACCGTGTTCTTTGGTTGGAACCAAGGATCCCGAGCGGTTGCTATACTACTATATATATATATATATAAACAAAAAATAGCAGGAGGGTTTGCACTCACGGTTCATTATTTCAGAGGATCTAAGGGTAAGTAGTCAATGTAATAGAGCAGCAGGAAATGCTGGCAGAATGCTTGGTTGTGTAGGGAGAGGAATTAGCAGTAGGAAAAGGGAAGTGCTCATGCCACTGTACAGAGCACTGGTGAGACCTCACTTGGAGTACTGTGTGCAGTACTGGACACCGTATCTCCAGAAGGATATAGACATCTTAGAGAGAGTTCAGAGAAGGGCTACTAAAATGGTGTATGGCTTGAAGGAGAAAAGTTACCAGGAAAGGCTTAATGATCTTAACATGTACAGCTTGGAAAAAAGACGAGACAGAGGAGATATGATAGAAACATTTAAATACGTAAAGGGAATCCACAAGGTAGAGGAAGGGAGTATATTTAAAAGGAAACAAAATAGCAAAACAAGAGGACATAGTCTTAGATTAGAGGGGCAAAGGTTTAAAAGTAACATCAGGAAGCATTATTTTACTGAGAGGGTGGTGGATACATGGAACAGTCTTCCAGTTGAAGTGGTAGAGGCCAAAACAGTCATTGAATTTAAGCAAGCATGGGATAGGCATAAGGCTATCCTAAACAAAAGATAAATCCAGGTAAAGTATCCATGTAATTGGGCAGACTAGATGGGCCGAAAGGTTCTTATCTGACGACATTTTTCTATGTTTCTATGTTTCACCTTATTCACCTCAGCACCCGGTGCTTAACACTGGCCTCTATCCACATATCGTATCAAAGATGTGCCAGCACTCTGGGATTTCCAAGAATATTCTTTATTTCCGTTTAAAATGTCATAGCATATCGACGTTTCAGTTCCTACTAGGAACTTTCCTCAGGACTAACATTTATATATATATTGTAGATAGTCCAGAAGCCAAAATCAGCTCTCCTGACCTGAAGAAGAGAGCTATATTCTCGAAAGCTTGTCTTTTAGTCCAATAAAGCACTACATACTGCTGTACTCGTGATATATATATATAAATATATATATATACACTCTTTCAAATAGTGACACTCCAAGGACTTGTCGATATTCTAATCTTTTATTAATTCAACGTTTCAGCTTGTTTCCCACAAGCTTTCTGCCGAGCGTTTCACCGGGCATGGAGTGTGTACCCTGATTGCTAGATTCCAGTGGAGTATATATATATATATATATATATATACACATACACACACATGGATCCAATGTCTCCACTATAGAAGAAATCTGAGTTACAAAGAACACTGGTCCTCCTTTCATCGCAAACTGCTATTTAGTGAATAGTCCACCAGCGATGAAAAGGCTAAAAAGCTCTTTCTTCTGCTCTTTGTCCCTGCAGAGACACCTCAGATCAAGCACAGCTGTGCAAAATAAATATATAAAGAGGCTGAACAGGCCTGATTGAGACAGTAACGCTGTGCCCTGATTACACACCCAAGAATAGAAACACTTTCGCTGATTACTTGCTACGAAAATTATAAGCCACAAAATTATTAAAATCACATGAAAGACAAATATACGTGTATGTATATTACATATATATATATATTATATATATCTCAGTACTACTCAAAGCAAAATAAATAGAACAGCATCGCTTGCCCATTTAATCGCATTAGTAAGTGACATTCAATTTGACTAACTTCCAAAAAATGACAGAATTTTCTAGAAACAGGGTTATCTTCAGGTCTGATATTTTGAAGTCAATTTGCAAAACGTATCATTCACCAAATTGAGAAAGACCAACTTTGAATGGCCTGGAAATAAGCCCTGAAATTATTTCAAATGATACCAAATAGCTCTATAACAGCCTTGAATAAAGCTTGGTAACAGCCCAAAGAGTCAAAGATAACTTTATTGAACACTCATACGGCAATTTCTGGCCACAGTCTGAGTTTTACAATCTGAGATACTGGACAATAACTAAAATCACTTTCCTCTCACTGTATCTGGGTCTATTTTTTCACATTTTGCCCAATACCTGTGAAAATTGTGTTCTTTACGGTCAGTGGCGACTCTAGGAACAATATTTAGGGGGGGGCAAAGAAGATACCGCAGTCAAAACTGGGGGGGCACTAATAATTTTCACCACTAAATCATATCACTGAATAAAACTAAGGGTCCTGTCACCTGGTGTGAACTAAAACACCATCGCTAAAGGAAAAGTTAAGCGCGAGTCGCTAAAACTTAGTGCCTGATGACCTACTAACAGATCACCTTGTCCACGGTAGTCCATGAACAAGGTCGTTTGGCGCATGCTAGGAAAACTCTAAGACCCGGGCTGAGATCCAGCTCTAATGCAGTTGTGTACAGGATAGAACATTTTTTTTTCCCAGAGCAGAGTGCCGGGCCATACCTACCCCTGCCCTCACAAGCTTGAATATGAACACATCCAGTGAATAACCTCACACCCCGCATTATTAAAATCCTCCAAGGTGGACATATCATCCATGTCTTGATGCACACATATATTAAAGCTGATGGGATAAATGCCACCCAACACCATGTAGAATCATTACACTTCATTTAATAGATCCAAAAGGAAGGCCAGGTGAGCCACAATTAACTTCCCTGCTGCAGCATATAAAGAACACGTTTCAGGGCAAGACTTATGTGTCCCTTTAAACTTGGTCCACACGGTCACCCTAATAATCACCCGCTTACATACTATGAATATCCCCCAGCATAAAATGTTTAAAATTAAGCAATATATTAGAATTAGGATATATGTGGATAAAGGATACATTTATAATAGAGCCGACTGCAACAGAAACGACAATGCGGACCAGATCCATTACTATGGTGTATGGGGCCAAGAGAACACCTGTGCTGCATTCCTCTCAATTGGCCCTGTTAATTTTGGGCCAGGATCTGGTTTTTCAGTTTTTTTGGAGCTAGCACCAGGGTTGAGCAGTAGGTAAAATGTTGCAATTAGCTTACCTCAAAAAATTTGCGTTGGCACCAAGTGATCTGTTAGCTGCAAAAGCGCTAGAGATCTCTTGTGCTAGCCATGTTAAGTAAAGGATGCGGAAAGTACAGTAAGCTTGCGCTACAAATCACTAATAGCGCCGCTAAGAGATTTTTCCTGTTTGTAGAAGGAGGCAAACGATCTGTTGGTCCGGCGCTTGACTCGTTTAACCTGGCGCTAACGCAAAACCAATGCCGATGCAAGGGTTAACCCACACCAGGTAATAGTGCCCTAAATAAGTATATATATAAATAAGATTCCAAAACCCATGATTAATGTGATGCAATGATACCTTGTTATTGTACGAACATGATACTTAAATTCAATATTTTATTTGCTGCAATTTGGCAGTTTTCGCTGAATGTCTGATAGCTGCTTCAGCGACTCCACATTTAGCAAATTACAGGGCCCATTCACTAAATAGGGAATTCACTATATTTTTGGCAAAATGAATTCCCCAAAATGTGACGAAAAGCAGAGGATCTAAAGATGAATAGACCATTTAGATTCTAGCTTCCATAGTAACCCCTAAAATGCCATAAACTCAGGGAAATACAATAAAAATAATAAACAATGTGGCATTTAGCCACCCCTTAACCCCTAATATGCCATTAATCAAGGTAAAACATGAAATGAATACACTGTGAGGCATGTAGCCTACCCATTAACCCCTACAATGCTATTAATCAAGGAACAAATGAAATGTATGCTGTTAGGGATGAAGCCTACCCATTAACCCTTAATATACAACTAAACCAAGGTAAAAACTAACGTAGTACACAATGTAATGTATAGTCTGAACACTAACCACTTCACTGCTGAGCCATTTCAACCCTGTGAAAATGTTTAAGTTTAAGTGCCTGTTATTATTTAATGTTTTATGACTTTTACTTCAAACTGAATATGGCCATGTTGGGTATCTTTGGAAAGGCCAGAATCTGCCCTAACCAACGACACCTAGATCGTCCATATACGATCCACGGGGATGGAGATACAGCGGTCCGAATAAGTGAAGGAAGCTTAATGCTGATTTTTGGTGGGAGGGCACATGGGGGGGCAAGGAATAACCTAGGTGGGGCAATTGCTCCCCCTTGCCCCCTGTAGAGTCGCCTATGTTTACGGTTCATATATATACCCAGGGCCACATTACAATGTTGACGCTAACGTTAACGCTCACCTGCGTGACCATTAACGTTAGCTGCGGTATCTACTGCATATTACCGCATATTACGATCCAAACGCTAACGGGTTAAGTAACCCATTTGCTTTTGGTATCTTGCCCTTTTCAGCGCGAGGTTACTGTACTTAACATGGGGAGCGCAAAGTGTTAATCAGCGTTAGGATTACAATGTCCTAACGCTGATTAATGTCCGGCTCTGGTTAGCGGAAAGTTAACCAGAGCCAGGACTTGGTGTTAACGGATTTTGCTTCTGCAGAATCTGTTAACACCAGCCTAAAAGATAAAAAAAACAAATCCTATACTCACCTCCTGTCCCGCAGTGAGGACCACGGCTCCAACCGCGTCCTCCGTCCGGTGGGAGCAGGGAAAGACTGGGGGAAAATGTCCCCCCAGTCTCTCCCTGCGTATCACTACGCTGATCGGCCGGATCTCGCGAGGCGAGATCTGGCTGGTCATGTGACCACTGGCGTCTGGCTCAATGGAGTCCTATGGACTCCAGCGAGTGGATGCTCGCGGCTGCGCTCAGCGCTGCCGCGTGCATCGCGGATCCGTAGCGTGGGCTACCAATGCAGGCAGCTTTTTAAGTGCCTGCATTGTAATTCCACGCAAAACGTGGAGATTGTCATGTAGCCCCCAGTTTTTAGTGACATATTCTAGCAAATCCATACCACGCATGTTTTTTTCCTCAGATATTCATTATTCTTGCATACCCATGTGTTGTCGATTGATCATTATTATGTTAAATCACCCTTTGTCAAAGTCACAAAAGAATTTATTGTGCAGAACATGGGCTGCAGTTCAGCATGTCTTGGTAATAAAAGGATAAACATCTCTTTCGCATAATAATGAAAATCTTAAGCAAAAAATAGCACGTTGGATCAATGGAATGACACCTTATGTCTTTGCACATATACTATATTAAAAAGAAATCCTAAAAATATTACATTTAACCAAACCAAAAAATTATCTAAAATCATCACTAACATTCTTAACACTATGGTGAATAATGTTTACTATTACTTTGAGTTTAGTTCATTACCCCATAGCCTATGGTGCATAAAACAGGGTAGGCATGTACAAACTCCACTTGAGCCATTATAGCCTTTGAACTCTGTCGATGGCAGATGTACTTGGGCCTTAGGTAAGAGAAGACCAAATTGGTTCACAACCCAACCATTAACGAAGACAAAAAAAAAGAATACAGAAATCATAACTATGGCAAAAATGGATAGGGGTTATTCAGAGAGCATCGAAATGCCGCCGACATTTCGATGCTCTCTCGTTCCCCGTACTTTGGGGAATCAAAGTTCCGCACCCTGCGGTGAATTGAGCATACACCACAGGGTACCCGGAGTGCAGGGAAAACCCTCCGCAATCCCACCACAAACCCACCGAAAACCTGCCAGAACCGCCGGAAAAACCAAACCGAACACGCTGAAAAAGCCGTTCTGCCGCAGATCACAGCGCAGAGCAGCCGCCGGAAAAGGCCGACAAGCTCACGAATGGGGTAAAAAAAAAAAAAAAACAGACGCTTGAAAGTTTCAAAACTGAAACGCTGTTTGCAAAAAAACTACTGAACGAAATTGTCTGGAATTTACATATAAGGTCCCATGAATGATAATAAAAAGATCTGTTAAAGAAAAATGAAAGCATGATTTAAAAAAAAGATTGTGCTGAAAAAAATCCAGAAAAATGCCTAAAAGATACTAAAAAAAATCGATAAATAAAAGAGACTTTTTACTGAAGATTAAAATAATTAACAGTTTATTAGATATTGCATTAAAACGGGAATATTTTTAACATTGAAACCTAAGGGGTTCGCCTGAAAAAAATTGACAAATGAAGACACCAAACAGCAGGGCATGTCGGCAACGTTTCACCACTGTTTGCTGTCTCTGAATAGATTAACCATTGCTTCTCTATGGGGAATTACACTGCCGTTGAACAGGCACCGTACGTGCAGGCAATTCGCCAAAATTTGGCGAACTGCCTGCTCTCTGAATAGCCGAATGGCCCCGAAATGTCCCCGTACACTGAATTTCAGTGTCCGTTTATATTTCGGTGACATTTCGGACGTCTCCGAATAGCCCCTAATGTCTTTAAGGTACCTGCAGTAAAACAGTTCTGAGATGCATAGAATCCAAATAATCATTATTGGAACATAATGGACTATGACCAATTTTTAAGTAATACATACTATAGAGCAGAGCAAACCATTACTTTTTTTGCGCATGAAAGATTTTTCCTTTTATTGAAAAAGTAAATAAGGGGGATACAGAAAATAGAATGTTGGGAGGAAGGATGGGAATTTAACAGGATAAGCACATCAATCCTTTGTTCACGTCAACCACGGTATACACCTGTTAGGAGCCTTGTGTATATAACAAATCACAGGGATTTCAGAGGCACCAATGAATACCGCAGGTATCACTGAGGGTAGAGCCTTGTTTCGGGACAAGGTGCTGAAGTAGCGCTTGCCCCAGAATCTAAAGCTAACATGAAGATGCTACGGAGAAACCTGCAGGCACAGGTTTTCCATGTTAGCGTCCCCATTTTAGCATAGGGAGGGAATAGAGCCCTATTTTATACAGGTTATTCAAAGAGATCCGAATGACTATTCAGAGAGCAGGCAATTCGCCAAATGTTGGCGAATTGCCTGCACATACGGTGCCTGTTCAAGGGCAGTGAAATGCCCATAGCTTTGTCTATTCAGAGAACAAGAAGCAGCAGTGAAAAGTTGCAGAATATCCCTGCCATTCGGTTGCTTCATTCGACAGATTTATTCAGGCGAATCCCATAGGCTTCAATGTTAAAAATATTCCCGTTTTAATGCAATACCTAATAAACCGTCGATTATAATATTCTGCAGTAAAAAGTCTCTTTACTTATAGATTTTTTAGGATCTTTAAAGCATTTTTTGGGTTTTTTTGCAAAAAACTTTTTTCGATTTTTTTTTTAAAAAAAAAAAAAACTTTTTAAACGTTTTTTCTTTTTTCTGTAACAGCCCTTTTTATTATCACTCATTGGACCTCATATGTAAATTCCAGACATTTTCGCTCAGTAGTTTGTTTGCAAACAGGGTTTCACTTTTCAAACATTCAAGCGTTATGTTTTTTTTTCTTCCACTCCATTCGTCTGCGGTGTCAGGTTTTTCCAGCGACTGCTCTGCGCTGTGATCGGCTCCTGGTCGGGTTTCTACGGTGTCTTCAGCGGGGTTAATCCAGATGTTTTTGCGGGTTTCAGTGTGCATTCGCCTGGGTTTTGCGGTGAGTTTTCGGAGGCTTTTCGCCGACTTTTCCCTGCACTACGACGGCCCTGTGGTGCTTGCTGAATACACCGCAGGTTCACAGAAATGGGATCGGCAAATCGTACCAAATTGAAGAGAACGAAAAGTTACCGAACGTGCAGTGACTTTTCGATTCTCTTTGAATAACCCTGATAGTATGTTATGTTCTTTTAAAAATATATTTGCTCTTTTATGTGCTCGTATACTTTCTTTTATTAACAAAAATGCTTCACAAAAAGAATATTCAGAAAACCACAGTAATGTGAACACTTTTTTAAATTTAATATTTTAATATATAGGAGATTATGAAGATATTTTTATTTTCTTACATATTTTAAATTCACATAATTTGGATGAAATATGAAAAATCTTTAAGTAAAAAAAAGGCAAGGGCAAACAGCACGAGCAAACAATGGAAAACTATGCAGTCATGCAGACGACATCTGTAATTATAGATATAACAATTAAAAGGTAGTATTATACGGAAAGCAATATGTAAGATCTCTACAGATGTAATAGCAGAGCTGCAGAAACACAATATCAACATTCTTAATGGAATGCAATGCTAATGTGAAGGAACGAGAAAGGGGTCTAGTCATTTCTTGGAGTTACACTTGACTCTGCTCTTTCCTTCATCCCCCACATCCAGTCTCTTTCCTCCTCCTGCCGATACCAACTGCGTAATATTTCCAGAATTCGGCCATTTCTTACCGCTGTCACCACAAAACAACTCATACACGCCCTGGTAATCTCCCGACTCGACTATTGCAATAATCTCTTATCTGGCCTCCCTCTGTCCCGCCTCTCCCCCCTACAATCCATCCTGAACGCCTCCACCAGGCTAATTCACCTCACCGCCGCTCTGTCTCTGCCGCTCCCCTCTGCGAGTCCCTTCACTGGCTCCCCATCCACTGCAGAATTAAGTTCAAAATACTTATCCTTACCTACAAAACCCTCACTAACTCAGCTCCCCACTACCTGTCCTCACTAATCACCAAATACACCCCAGCCCGCTCCCTAAGGTCAAACAGTGACTTGCGCCTAGCTTCTCCCCGCATCACCTCTTCCCATGATAGACTGCAGGATTTCTCACTCACAGCCCCCACTCTCTGGAACGCTCTCCCTCGTGCTGTCAGACTTTCCCCTAACTTCTCTTCCTTCAAACGCTCCCTTAAAACATTCCTATTTAGGGAAGCCTACCACCCAACTCACTGACACAACCATCAATCACTCTCACCTTACAGTCCTCTCCTCCTGTTTCCAACCCCAACCCTCCCAGATTGTGAGTTCCTACGGGAATAGGGCCCTCATCTCCTCCTGTACTGTTTGTCAAATGTTGTTCAATGTATTGTAACCCTGTCTATACTGTGCTTATTGTACAGCGCTGCGGAATATGCTGGCGCTTTATAAATAAAGAATAATAATAATAATAATAAAGCCAAATATGCTCTGAATAGTATCTCTGACTAATGGAGTGATTGGGGCAAGTGATGGTCTCTCTGATACAACTGAGACACTAAATTCATGACTGAGTCATTATTTTGTGTTACTAGGTTCTAGTTGACCTTATTGATGCCAAGAAGAGCTGCTCAACTGTTGTAGCCAAGTAACACTACCTGCTGTCGACTTTGTCTATAGCAAAAGGAATGGTTGTTTCTTCAGTAGGTCTAATACGGATTTATGTTGGAGGACAGGGTTATTCTTTAACTCCCTTCACTACTGTGATCATTTATACATAATCATCGTTAGCATGCACTGCAGAAAGTGTTAACACAGTCTGGACTGGGCTGCATCATTGCAAATGAAATTTGCTTGTTGCAAACACATTTAATTAGCATTTGGGCTTCAAAAGGTAGCCCCGAAGTTTTTACACCTTGGGCATGATGACTGCAGCGCTAACACTTTTTAAAACAAGCTGGAAAGATGTGTCTCACTGGGGTTTGGGTCGAAATTCCAACAACCAGGTTCCCTAATGCCAAAATCCCGACGGCCAACTTCCCTACACAGACAACTCCCTGACGCCAACTTCCCTACACGGCCAACTTCACTACACAGACAACTCCCTGACGCCAACCTCCCTACACGGCCAACTTCCCTACACAGACAACTCCCTGACGGCCAACTTCCAGACATCCAAAATCCCAGCGGCTAACACTAACCCTACTCCCTAACCCCCTAAACCCAGCCCTAGCCATAACCCCTTAAACCTAGCCCTAACCCCCCTAAACCTAGCCCTAACCCCCTAAACCTAGTCCTAACCCTAACCCCCTAAACCTAACCCTAACCCCCTAAACCTAGCCCTACCCCTAAACCTAGCCCTAACCCTAAGCCCCCTAAATCTAGACCTAACCCCCTAAACCTAGCCCTAACCACCCTAAACCTAGCCCTAACCCTAACCCTCTAAACCAAACCATAACCCCTAAACCTAGCCCTACCCCCCAAATCTAGCCCTAACCCTTTCCCCCCTAAATCTAGACCTAACCCCCTAAACCTAGCCCTAACCACCCTAAACCTAGCCCTAACCCCGTAAACCTAACCCTAACCCCCCTAAAAATAGCCCTAACCCCCTAAACTTAGCCATAACCCCCTTAAACCTAGGGTTAGGGTGTTATTATTAGGGTTAGCTGCTGGGATTATGGATGTCTGTAAATTGGCCGTGTAGGGAACTTGGTATGTCCGGTACTTGTTCTGTCTGGAAGTTGGCTGTCGGGATGTTGGCATTAGGGAACCTGGCTGTAGGGTTTATGTCCGGCACCCGTCTCACTGACATATCCCCAGTTGATCTCCTGCTCGGAGCTTAGAACTGTAGTAACTACATGTTGCCAGTAGATGGTGACATCTGCCTACCAAATGGGTTATTACAGTAAGAAATACACTGGGAATCTTCCAAAATATTTCTTATTGTTTAACTAAAATTAAAAAAAAAAACCAAACAAACAAACACTGGTTCCTGATAGTAATAGTATTTTTTTTAGTGAAAGTGTTAATAAAATACATTGCTATTTCAAGCAATTAAGAGTGAACTAATGGATTCCCTTGAAGACTATCTTCTTGCCCATATTGTAAAACCATAGGAGACGCACATTAGAAAGATATACCATCTGCAACATAAATAAAAAAAAGTGCTAGGATTGATGTAAGAGGTATTTACTGAAATGATTTAATTAAAATGCAATGTATTGGAGTCACTCTAATTCAGAAAACAATTGCATAGAAATCAGATTTTTTGCAAATTATGAATACCTTGATTTAGCATTACAATTGCAGCAGATTACATTAGTTACATTATTCAAATATATTTAAATAGTCTGATTTGCATATTGTAATTTATTGTAATAAGCGCTTTTATCACTCAACGATCAATATGAAGGTCCTTGGATGGAGGTAAAGGGTGACAATAGCTCAACACTACCATTGCGTTGTTTTTGCTTGATCATATTCAGAAAAGTTTTTTCTTTCGTTATATGGTCCAAGAAAATCCTGCGTCGTTTCTTTATATTTTTAATTCGTTTATTTATCTATGTTAGTTCGATATAATTTCCCTAGAGATATTCATTATTGTTTAGGTACGGATTAGTCAGTTTGCATGTGACGTGGAAAATTTAATTTGTTTTCTAGCGAATAAATGCATCATTTTTAGAATGGATGCAGATAATTGAAATCGATACTAGGCATCTATCCATTATTTGTTACTTATTTCTAATTGATAATGAAAATTAATTTAAAAAAAGTTTGCATTAGTTTCACAACCAATGTAAGAAATATTTGAAGGCACGTTAACTAATGTCTTCAACATACAGTAAATACGGAATTAAATGGCAAAAATTGATTTCAGTTTTTTGTAAATATTGGCAAGCGTTTTATCCCAGCAACAGCAGAAAATACTAAAATCAGAACCTAATTCCAAGCATTAGAACAATATATTAAATAACAGATTCCTGTGTCTTATTAGCTTTTTATAGTGCCCTACTGGAAAAAAAAAAACATTTTAACCCTCCACTACCACATTCTTTTCTATAAAACCACTGCCAGGACCCAGTGGCTTTATGAAAAAGGACTTTCCATGGCAGACATTGTAAAAATGAATGTACTCTTAATGAAATACCTTTTAGAGACCGTAGGCTTATTTGACACACAGAGGGCTTCAAAAAGGCACTGCTACATGTAAACAGCTGAAACTTCACTATTTCTGTAAAATAGAAATGGATCTCCAAGCTCTTCAAACAACTTCAGCACCTTGGATGACATGTGTGTATATATATATGTGTATATATATACAAGTGGCTTCTGCAATAATAAACATAACTATATATATATATATATATATATATATAATAATGCAGTAAGAGGCAGCGTGTCCGTTGCCCCGCTGTCTCTGTGCATGCGCACACAACCAGCGGCGGTTGGCTGCGTGCGCATCCAACCGCCAAAACAGTAATGCGCATGTGCATGCAACCAGCGTACTGCTGGCTGCGTGCGCATCAAACCGCCGCGGCACAGGAACCCCCTTGACTCCCTGTAGTTTCGGTTGCGCCGCCACACATAGCTCTGCTCAGCCCTGGGTAATATAATGAGCTCCTCATCCATAAAATGTTTGGATCATGGCAGTGGGTGGAGAAGGTGGCGGTTTGGACCGAGATCACCTTCTGCACTGAGCTTGCAATCTAAGTGGTCCCATGAGTTTACAATCTAAGGGGTCCCATGAGCTTGCAATCTAAGCGGTCCCATGAGTTTACAATGTAAGGGGTCCCATGAGTTTACGACCTATCCCATGAGCTTACAATCTAAGCGGTCCCATGAGCTTACAATCTAAGCAGTCCCATGAGCTTACAATCTAAGCGGTCCCATGAGCTTGCAATCTAAGGGGTCCCATGAGCTTGCAATCTAAGGAGGTCCCATGACCTTGCAATCTAAGGGGTCCCATGACCTTACAATCTAAGCGGTCCCATGAGCTTGCAATCTAAGGGGTCCCATGAGCGTACAATCTAAGGGGTCCCATGAGCTTACAATCTAAGGGGTCCCATGAGTTTACAATCTAAGGGGTCCCATGAGTTTACAATCTAAGCGGTCCCATGAGCTTGCAATCTAAGCGGTCCCATGAGTTTACAATGTAAGGGGTCCCATGAGTTTACGACCTATCCCATGAGCTTACAATCTAAGCGGTCCCATGAGTTTACAATCTAAGGGGTCCCATGAGTTTACAATCTAAGCGGTCCCATGAGCTTGCAATCTAAGCGGTCCCATGAGTTTACAATGTAAGGGGTCCCATGAGTTTACGACCTATCCCATGAGCTTACAATCTAAGCGGTCCCATGAGCTTACAATCTAAGCAGTCCCATGAGCTTACAATCTAAGTGGTCCCATGAGTTTACAATCTAAGGGGTCCCATGAGTTTACAATCTAAGCGGTCCCATGAGCTTGCAATCTAAGCGGTCCCATGAGTTTACAATGTAAGGGGTCCCATGAGTTTACGACCTATCCCATGAGCTTACAATCTAAGCGGTCCCATGAGCTTACAATCTAAGCAGTCCCATGAGCTTACAATCTAAGCGGTCCCATGAGCTTGCAATCTAAGGGGTCCCATGAGCTTGCAATCTAAGGAGGTCCCATGACCTTGCAATCTAAGGGGTCCCATGACCTTACAATCTAAGCGGTCCCATGAGCTTGCAATCTAAGGGGTCCCATGAGCGTACAATCTAAGGGGTCCCATGAGCTTACAATCTAAGGGGTCCCATGAGTTTACAATCTAAGGGGTCCCATGAGCTTACATTCTATCCCATGAGTTTACAATTTAAGGGGTCCCACAAGCTTACAATCTAAGGGGTCCTGTTCCTGTGAGTTTACAATCTAAGAGTGTCCTGTTCCCTTGAGCTTACAATCTAAGAGGGAAGAGGAACCTGCTCTAATATATAAATGCCTCTGTAATGCACTGTCAGCTGTGCGCGGACCCATCAGAGCTGCTCAGTTGGCCCTCCTGTTGCAGATGGGATGGCGACAGGCGCGTTACAAACGCATTTATATAGAGAGATACTCTTGGATAGGACATTGAAAAACAAATATGTGGACATGAATTCTGAGCTGGCGACAACAACAATAGACTGCCCTCTGGGCAGGCTTTCCACCTAGTGTATATATATATATATTATGAAATATTTATAAAGCTGTAGTTCCTAGAGAATGCCTCTATTTACTGCAGTAAGTATATATTGGGAAAATATAACAGTCCAGGGACAAAATCATGTAAGAAAAAAATGAGAAACAGAAAAAAGTGGAGCATTTCTGTAAACAACATCATATAATAGAGTCCTCACAGATACACTCACCAGATAACATACAAAACATACTTATCTCCTTAGCACTTGTCAAGGAAGGAGTCTCTGGTCAGATGTTACGTATCAGCAAACTTAGAATTTATTAGATAAAAGCAAGAATAAACAAAACAGCTATAGATAAAAACAATAGTGTTTCTGCAGTCCTTCCAATTCACGTATAAATTTCCAATGTATTTTGTCAAAATTCAGCATTTTCCACATGGGGAATTCAAACAGCTGCAGGAGCAGAATCATTGATGACATTTTCCCTGTATAGGCGTTTCTATGTATAGGTGTATATGATTGTCTTGGTAGATGTGTTATTCTGTTTGCCTGGATCCTATTACAAAGGTCAATTTGAGCAACTATAATGAATTTTTCTTAGAATGACACATCTACCAAGGTATTCATATACACCTATACATAGAAACGCATCTACAGGGGAAACGTCAATGATTCTGCTCCTGCCGCTGTTTGAATTTCCCATGTGGAAAATGCTGAATTTTGTCATCATTGCAAAAACAGCAATACTCACTGTTGTTTAACACCATGGTAAACTATGATGGTTAGTGAATAATCATGGGAAATTTTAGTACCAAATAAAAAGCGAGAAGGGGGCGAGGTTTGTGAGAACGAGCAACGGCACTAGAGGTCTGCGGTACGGTGGGGCCCACTCAGGTCTCACAATGCTTTAGCTCGATTGTGCCATTACAGGGATGAATGCTCCATATGCAAGTCAGACGCTATCACCCAAAAAGGGTGGTCAATACTGATTGCTAGGGATGTGCGTTTCGGGTTTCGGAATTTTCACTAAATTTCCCGATTCGTGCCTTCGGATTCGGACGATTTTCCAAAAAATTTCGGATCCGGAAACGGCAGATCCGAACAAATTTTCGAGCCAAAACAAAAACTTTTCGAATGGACTAGAAATGTGTAAAATCGAAATTCATTTTCGTTCCATTTGTGATTTCGGTTCCATTTCAGTAATTTTGGACATCGTATTTATATCGCTGATTCTGTAATTAAATTTTGTATCATTCCCATCTCAATGTATCCTTCTTGTAAAACCAGAGAATTCTCAATGTATCCTTCTTGTAAAACCAGAGAAATCTCAATGTATCCTTCTTGTAAAACATGAGAAATCTCAATGGCAGAATTATCGTATCGGCAGAATTATCGTATCGTACAATTATCGTATCCGAAAAAACATTCGTTTACGTCAAAACGAATAGACACTTTGAAACGAGGAGAACAGATGTTCCGAAAAACACGAAAATTTCCGAAATCACGAAAAAAAAGTCGATACGAAAAAACGAACCGAAACGAACCGAAAATTTACAAAATCCGAACGAACCAAATCGAACCGAAAAAAATAAAAAATAAAAATAATCGGTGCACAAGCCTACTGATTGCCAAGGACATCATCCTTGCACGAGAGGTGCAGCAAACCTCAAGGATCCTTTCGGCCTTATTAGGCCTCATCAGGAGAGTAAAACTGACACCCCTCTAAGCATATCGAGCAAGGGGTCAACATCTGGATTACCCCGTAAACTTATAGTAAGAAAGGTAGAGGTTTGAGAGGGTCCTGAGAGCCTTGTGAGATATGAGCGGGCGCCCACCAGTAGCAGGCCACTAGTGCTGTTGCTCGTTCTCAGGACCCTCATAAACCCCTTAAAGCATTTCTCACTTTAAGTCTACTGGAGAACAATAGCCCCCTAATGCCTTATGACAGCTTCAAGGTTAGTAGAGAAAACTCACAGCTTCAGGTGAGAGAGGGGAGCTCACAGATTCATGTTACAGGGGAGAGCTCACACATTCAGGTGAGAGGAGCAGCTGACACATTCAGGTGAGAGGGGAGAGCTCACACATTCAGATGATTCAGCCAGGTGGTAGACCATGAAAGGTGGTTGGGCACATGCTAATGGAGCACTGACATGCCCAAGAGAAAGAAACATATACATTAAGAAATGCTCAGAGA
The DNA here is from genome assembly GCA_009667805.1 of Leptobrachium leishanense. Classification (NCBI taxonomy): domain Eukaryota; kingdom Metazoa; phylum Chordata; class Amphibia; order Anura; family Megophryidae; genus Leptobrachium; species Leptobrachium leishanense. Next base: position 118,297,820 of record CM019073.1, read on the forward strand.
CTCGCACAGATAGATACAGTGAAAGTATGAGGTCACTGCCACTTCAGTAACGTAAAGAGATGTTACTCTTGCATGCTACGTAGCTCTGCCTCGCAGGTTCACATGCAGCCTGGTATGAGGCTCAACTTAGGATACAGTCTCCTGCCTAAAATATTAAGGACTTGTCATATATTTGAAAAGGTTACTAGGGGCGAGTAGAGAAATTCACAGGATAAAATACTGTTTACCCAGGTGCTCATTTAATCTGATACCTCTCAATTCAAATACATTGAGGGGCATTGGTGATGGAATACATGGGCAACGATGTCTATGACAGCAGAAGGTTGCCCGGCATTAACTGTTTGACAACCTTCCGGGCAGAAGGAAGACTTCCACTTTGGAAGGCTGTAAAAACCCACAGGGACACTAGTTGGTGCACCTAGCACACGGTGTCCATTCAACTGAATAAATTTAGTCATGGTGGCAGTGATGTGGGAAGAGAAGGATGTAACACTAGTTTCCCATCCCATCCACAAACACACCCTTGAGGAAAGGAGGCAAAAGCAGCAGAAACAAGTTATTATGTTTTTGGGCTTTAAGTGATTCTGGGTCCCTCAATCTATTAGAGAACTGAGTTGAGAGTAGCTCTCATCTTTCCAGTTGGTCTGCAGCCAAGCATACCTGCCAGCAGACCTCCGCTCACCAAGTTGTATCATGTTCTGGGGTTTTAAATTAATGTTCACCAATATAACTATTAGAAAGTCTGACTTAAGTGGGCATCACAACTCTCAAGTTAGGCTCCGACCATTCATAACAGAGAGCAGACCTCTTTACATGGTCCTTAGTCTCAGCCCTAAATGGTCGAGTACATTAGAAGATACACTTTACACTCTCACATCTGTGGCTTTAGCTCCTAGATAGGGATGAACTGTTCGGTTCGATCAGTTCGGAGTTGGACTCGAACATTGGCAGTTCGAAAGTTCGCTAACTTCGAACTTTTTGGCGTGTTTGGTTCGAGTTCGAAAAAAAAAACATTTTGAAAAAAGTATAAAAAATGCTTAAAAAATACAAAAAAATCTAGAAATAAAGAGACTCTTTACTGCAGAATATTATAAGCAACGGTTTATTAGATATTGAATTAAAAAAATACCTAATGTCGTCTACTATAGGTGCTAAGATTCTCACCTCAAAATGACCTGTGCTCTCAAACGGCGTAAACAACAGGTGTTTAATTAGTGTTTGGAAATAACATGTGCTTCTAATTAGCAATTAGAATTTGATACATTGCTTGCAGACTGGTTGTGGCCTGCACATGTATGAACAAACATTGTTTGTTTTGTATTCTAAGAAGTGTGCATTTCTACTATATAATCCTCTCTGATATGCTGTTTAACCCCTTAAGGACCAGGTCTCTGTAAAGCCAATCATTAATGATGTAAATGTTACGTCATTTAGAAACATAGAAAAATGTCGGCAGATAAGAACCTTTCGGGCCATCTAGTCTGCCCAATTACATGGATACTTTACCTGGATATACTGTATCTTTTGTTTAGGATAGCCTTATGCCTATCCCATGCCTGCTTAAATTCAATTACTGTTTTTGCCTCTACCACTTCAACTGGAAGGCTGTTCCATGTATCCACCACCCTCTCAGTAAAATAATGCTTCCTGATGTTACTTTTAAACCTTTTCCCCTCTAATCTAAGACTATGTCCTCTTGTTTTGCTACTTTGTTTCCGTTTAAATATACTCCCTTCCTCTACCTTGTGGATTCCCTTTACGTATTTAAATGTTTCTATCATATCACCTCTGTCTCGTCTTTTTTCCAAGCTGTACATGTTAAGATCATTAAGCCTTTCCTGGTAACTTTTCTCCTTTAAGCCGTACACCATTTTAGTAGCCCTTCTCTGAACTCTCTCTAAGATATCTATATCCTTCTGGAGATACGGTCTCCAGTACTGCACACAGTACTCCAAGTGAGGTCTCACCAGTGCTCTGTACAGTGGCATGAGCACTTCCCTTTTCCTACTGTTAATACCTCTCCCTACACAACCAAGCATTCTGCCAGCATTTCCTGCTGCTCTATTACATTGACTACTTACCCTTAGATCCTCTGAAATAATAACCCCTAAATCCCTTTCCTCAGATGTTGAGGTTAGAACTGTATCAAATATTCTATATTCAGCCTTTGGGTTTTTACGTCCCAGGTGCATTATCTTACACTTATCCACATTAAAACTCAATTGCCACAGCTCCGACCATTTTTTTAGTTTACCTAAATCATTTGTCATTTGGCTGATCCCTCCAGGAAAGTCAACCCTGTTGCAAATCTTTGTGTCATCAGCAAAAAAGACATACATTAATAATGTCATCAAGGGCTTAATAAAATCTTTATCACACTCCCTAGATTTAAATGTAATATTCCAGTATTTGTATGTCATGTACCTCTCCCGAAGTGCCTATGTGAGCATACAATTATTATTGTGTTAGAAATGTCTATCATAAAGCGTACAAGCTGATACCCTAGAGTCTCTGACTATCCATTGTCATATATACCTTGCTTTATACATATAAAGCCCCGTTCACACTGTGCGATTTGAAAGCTGCGTGATTTTCCGCGCGATTTTCATATTCGCGTCATAGTGCGATAATGTCGCACGATGTCACGCGACGTCACGGTTTTGTGTGATTTTTGCAAAGCACCACCAATGCAAATCGCAAAATCGCAGATAGCAAATCTCAAAAAAAGGGTCATGTACCAGCGACATGCTACCGCGACGCGCGACATGTGACGTGTGACGTCGCGCGGCAAGATGTGAACAGCTCCATTGAAATGCATTGGAGAAGCTACACAGTGCGACGTCGCGCGGATTTTGCTGCGACGTCGTGGCAAAATCCGCGCGATAAATCGCACAGTGTGAACGGGCCTAATACATTCCCTCATCTAACAGGATAGTAGCCAGTCCCTGTGCATTTTAACCCCTTCAAGGTGGCTAGGTGTTTTGTGTGGGTCTCTGATGGCAATGTTTCTATACATCCTACAAAACCGCCACTTCACGGGCAGGTTATGGGGACCTCCTAGGCACGATATTTGAAGGAATTTTTCGCTTCTATTTTTAACCCTTATTTTATGGAAAACTCACTGTTCCTTTAAAAACGTCTTTTTTAAAACTTTTTGTCCTTGTTTCCTGTCCCCCAGGGCACTACCCGGACCCCCATACACCTTTTATGGCAAATATCTTGCATATATGCCCTCTTGCAGGGCACTCTAAAAATCGAACTTTTGAGTCCCATTGACTTGCATTGAGTTCAGTTCGAGTTCGAACTCGAACTTCTGAAATTGTTCGAGTTCGAATGCGAACCGAACACGGGGGTGTTCGGCTCATCCCTACACCTAGACCCCACAACCTAACAACACAACTGATGCAGATGGCAATCTTGAAATCTAAAATTATTATACCGGCCATTTGACTTAATTCAATCGACAAAGCTATAAGCCACAGATCCTTACGTCTTGCAGAGAGATACCACAACAAAAAAAGGCTATCATTGTGGTTTCTGATGAAAAGCTGTCGTCCTGCAATAAACAAGCAATATTATTACTGAAAGGCATACTGAGAAGGAGACTACAGATGTCTAGTCCTCAAATATAATTGTATTGCTGAATACACCAACAGAAAATATTGCACACAAAGTCCCAGAGCTTACATGACTTTGTACCCTTTTGGTCAGATGTCAAATGAGTTTTTTTCCATAGCTGTCTTAACACAATGGCTGAATTGTTGAATCCTCTTCTGGACCTTCTTTAAAAAGGATTTGTGAGTTCATAGAGTTTGCATCCTTGGAGAATACAATCGATTTCAATTGTACAGCAAATTTCTGAACATTTAAAGAACGCATCAGAAACTGGGCAAATGCCACTTGTGCAGGTAATGTCCTTCCGTACAAGTCCATTTGCAAAGTAATTAAACATGAATGCACAAGATACATTTTAGAAAAATGCAAAGCACAACTAAGAGCTATGAAACTATAAATTTGAATAAGAGATTAGTTTATTTGACACTAGTCAACATAAGAAACAGAATTTAAACATATGCACGTATTTGTGATGTGAATTTATCTGTCACTTTTTGCTGTACAGGCAGCAGATGAAGCCACGCTTAATATGCATTTTACCTATAAAAAGATTAAAACACATAACTACTAAATGACAAAATTGTAACGGTAGGCCCCCTATAGGGTGAGGGGAAGCCTTTCGACTGTGTGGTTTTGAAGCCTTTAGGGCAGGTATATGTTTTGTTGTGCCGAATAGCAGACTCCAGCACACACTTGTAGCACTTGGAATACAAGAGGATAGTGCAGAATACAGACACATGAGGAAGCCCTGCACTGGGTATGATTTCTCATCTACAGACAGATCACAGGACTGAGGGTAGACAATGAATACCGCAGGCTGCAGGGCAGAACTTGGTACTTGAAAACACAATGAAGGCAGCAGGCTGCAGGACAGAACTCGGTACTTGAAAACACAATGAATGCAGCAGGCTGCAGGGCAGAACTCGGTACTTGAAAACACAAGGAATGCAGCAGACTACGGGACAGAACTCGGTACTTGAAAACACAATGAATACTGATCCTAACACTCCCAACCAGGGAGTACAAAGCAAAACCTTGAGTATCACTCACACAAATGGCTTCGTGGCCAAATGCCTGTTGAGTGAAAACAACTAAATAAGCAGACAACCACTCCCAGCCAGGGAGTACAAAACAAGGCCCTGAGTATCACTCACACCAAATGGCTTCATGTCCAAATGCCTGTTGAGTGAAAATAAACTAAGTTAACAGAGAGATAAATCCTAAACAGACAATGGACATACCAAAGAGAAGTTCCAGAAGCCAAGCCAGGTCATACACGAGATAATCACAATACAGATATACTTCAGGGGACAGACAAGAGAATAATCCAGAAACCAGAGCAAGAAGTCATACACAGAATATCCAGATACAGAACTTGAAATAACACGGGGAGCAGGACCACAGTGGATCTCAGTCTATCCTGATCCAAGGATCAAGCGTAATCCTGGCCCTATATATAGGGCTGATCAGGTCATGTGACCACAGACCAATCAGCCCAATAGATGGTCTACAGTGCCTGAAAACCATAAAACTGGCAAATACCTGCTCCCACCAGCAGGGGGCAGGGTCGAGACGTGACAAAAATAAATCCACATTTAGAAATAATTGAAGATTAAATCATTCGGAATAATAATAATTTAACCTCCCTGGTGGTCTATTTATTTAAAATTTTCTTGTCCCAAAGCGCTCAATTTTTTTTTGTCCCCCCCTAGCGGCATCCAGAGTGTAGCTCGGGGTTAGATTCCTATGCTGAAAGCGGTAACCCCGAGCAACAATCGGGATGCCGCTGGATACATCACCTCTCCTTGCGCTCCCTCGATGTCCCCAGCTGTCTCCTCCGGCGATCATGACCTCATACTTCCTGGTTCCCTCCTCTTTAGAAGGAATCCAGGAAGTAAAACGCCGCGATCGCCGGAGGAGACTGCGGGGATCAGCGAGGGAGCGCAGGGAGAGATGATGTATCCAGCCCGAGTGTGTCTCGGGGTTACCGCTTTCAGAGGTGAAATTTAACCCTGAGACACACTTGGGATAACCGTCAAGGGGGTTAATTAATAAAGATTTTTTAAATCAATCAACAAAATAATAAGTTTTATAATGTAATAGCATTCTATGTTTAATGCAGGTGGCAGGTTATAATATCTTCTTCTGTCACAAAACACTGATTTCAGTGCAAACACATTGAAAAGAAAAAAAAAGAAAAAGTGTTACATTTATGGTTCAGGATATTTTGTTTTATTTTGGTAAAACAAATGGAATTGTTACAGTCGTTCCAGAAATACAAAGTAATGAAATGCAAGATAATAGAAAAACAGCAGAAATATACAGATTAACAGAAAATAAATATGTAGGAGATACAGTCATTATGTTACATGTTTACAGGTGCATTCTGTATCAAGGTATGTTAATAGAGATCTCTTAAGAGACTTTAGACTGGGGGAAGATTTGATGGCGTCTGGGAGGTTATTCCGTAATTGCGGTGCTCTGTAGGAAAATGAGGATCGAGAGACTTTCTTTTTGTATTGTGGTATTGCAAGTAAGGTGCAGGTTCTGTTTAGTTTCAATTCAATTTGCTGGTTCCTTATTCTCTAATGGACACACATAAAGCATCTTTCATAGTATTTTGCTACATCAAGTACAGCTATTTCAAATCTAGAAGGGCACTCACATTTTTCATATATATATGAAAATACACCACACGGATTAGCCTTAGCATTAAAACCACTGACAGATAAAGTGAATAACATTCATTATATATTTACAATGGCAACTGTCGGGTGAGATATATTAGGCAGCAAGTGAACTGTCAGCTCTTGAATTTCATGTGTTGGAAGCAGGAAAAATGGTCAAGCGAAAAGATCTGAATGACTTTGACAAGGGCTCAATAGCGATGCCCTAACGACTGGGTCAGAGCATTTCCAGAATGGCAAGTCTTGTGGGATGTTCCAAGTATGCATTGGTTAGTACCTACCAAAAGATGGTCAAGGAAGAACAATAGGTGAACCAGCATCTGGGTCATGGAAAGCCAGGGCTGATTTATACAGGTGCAGAATAAAGGCTAGGCTGCCTGGTCCTAATCTACTGTAGTTTAAATTGCTGAAAAAACATAGAAAAAGATTTCAAGGTTCTGCCTTAGACCTCCAAATTCCAAGTTCTCAATCTAATTGAGCACATGTCTGTGTGCTAGGACAAAAAAATCTGATCCATTGATGCCCCACTAAACAACTTGCAGCAATTAAAGGATCTGCTGCTAATGCCTTTGTGCCAGATTCCACAGGGCATGTTCAGAGGTTTTGTTGAGTCCATGACTCGGCACAGTAGAGCTGTTTTGACAAAACGAGGCGGGCCTATACAATATTAAGCAGGTGACTTTAATGTTGTCTGGCAGAGTTTTTCCAATGACTAATTTGTCTTTCATAAAGTTTAATGAAGCTAAAAATATGTGTATAAACACTATTAAAATAAAATAAATTGGAGTTTAGCAGGTTGAGATATGTTTCATCCTCTTGGGCATCCACAGTTGATGCCTGTTAGCAGAGAATTTGTGTCTCTCTAGCGGAAAATAACTAATATGTTTAAGGTGATTGTTGGCCAATACAAATTTAACTTGGACATGATAATAATAAAAAAAATCATAATCTAAAGTGACTGGTTGTACAATAAGTATAGAGGACCCATGTTTACTATTTACTATTTAACAACAATTATATTTTATCTGTTTAATTCAAATGCACTTTCATTTAAATTGGTCATTTAGAAAACAATTCGGCCATTTAGAATTTAATAAATATTTAAATAATATTAGTCTTGGGACTTTTTAAAGGTGGCATTATTGAAGGCTGCAGACAGTTGCATTAGGCTTACAGAACAAATGGCGTTGCGCCTCTACTCACCAGAGCGACTGCAACAGTCAGGAGTAACAACCCAGTTTGTGTATAAAACATAAGTTGCATTAGGCTTGTTAGCAAAAGCAAAAAAGGGAAGAAACAACTGTGGTCTCTACAGAAGTGGCCATAATAGTGAAGAACAAAAAGATAGCATTCAATAATTGTGAAAAAACCCAGAGCGAAGAAGATAGGCAAACCTATAAGATTAGGCAGAAAAGGGCAAAGCAATTTATAAGAGATTCCAAAGCACACGTAGAAGAGAAAATAGCCACAATAGGACAAAACATTTTTTAGATACATAAAGGAAAACAAGGATTAGTAAGATTAAAATCAAAGGAAGGAAGGTATGTAGAAGAGGATAAAAATCTAGCTGACTGCCTCAATGAATATTTTGTTCAGACTTTACAGACAAAAAGGAAGGAAAGGGACCTCAGTTAGGAGAAAACACTAAAGAGACATTTTAGTATGAGTTTACAGAGGATGAGGTTCTACTTCAGCTGTCCAAAGTAAAGACAAATAAGTCAGTGGGGCCTAATGAGATTCACCCAATGTTATTAAAGAGCTCAGTGTTGTAATAACAAAATCGTTAACAAATTTATATAACCAATCCTTGTTAACAGGGGTCATCCCAGAAGACTGGGAATTAGCAAATGTTGTGCCTATTTACAAGAGGGGTAGTATAGGGAGGAGTTCCTGGAACTATAGGCCAGTTAGTCTTACTTCACTAGTGGAGAAATTAATGGAAACCATGTTAAAGTAAAGGATTGTTGAACATCTAAAATCACATAGCTTACAAGATCAGAGCCAACATGGGTTTACCTCAAGGAGATCATGTCAAATTAATCTTATTGAATATTTTGATTGGATAACAAAAATAACAGACAAAGGTGGTGTAGTAGACATTGTTTATTTAGATGTCAGAAAGGCTTTTGATACTGTCCCGCATAGAAGGCTTATCAATAAACTGCAATGTTCGAGCTTGGAATAGATTAGCCGGTGGCTGAATGAAAGGCAACAGTGGGTTGTGGTCAAAAGAGTTTATTCGGCGCAAGGTCTTGCTAAAAGTGGGGTACCTCAGGGGTCAGTACTTGGACCGTGGGATGGACCCCGGATACCCCAACCGACTATCTCCGCCAAACCAGTGTCTCCTGCCCTCCAAAATCACTCCCAGCAGGCAGATTTGCTGCATCCAGTCCTTAACCCCAATCACCAGACAACACAGATGTTGAGGGTTTAAAATATGAAGATCAACTGTTTATTGAAACAAAGGACATACACTTTACAGGCACTGGCAGGGACCATCCCCCTTTGACAAACATAGATAATGAATGCGAACAGACCATTCACATTTAGGGACATACCCCTTAGTCTTGTCCTAGAGGGTGTTATTATTGCAGAGGATCTAAGGGTAAGTAGACAATGCAAAAGAGCAGCAGGAAATGCTGGCAGAATGCTTGTTGGTGTACTGAGAGGTATTAGCAGTGGAAAGAGGGAAGTATTCATGCTGTGGTATAGAGTACGGGCGACCGATTGCATGGGTGGTGGACCCCTTCTGTGACGACTTTCTCACTGTCGGCACACGCACTGCTCTGGCAGCTGTGTCGCTGTGTGCTGCCTCCTGCTCTTTCCCGCCCCATGTGACGTGAAGCTTCAAGAGTGGTGCCAGCGCACTACATCACCGCTGTCACGTGACTAACTTCCTTCCATACTCAGCTGACAATCAACTAAAGGGCCGCAGCCGCTTATGAACACCAGTGTCTGTGAGCGGACATCTTTCAGAGCCGATCGGCGGCTGGAAACTGTTAGGAGTGCACATTTTCAAAAGAAATCAGCGCCCCTAAGAAAAATCGCACCCGGGGCCACCGCCCCGTTGGCCCCCCCACGCTACGCCACTGTATTATGGCACTAGAAAAAGTGCAGAAATGGGCAACTAAATTAATAAGGGAAAAGGAAGATTTAAGTTATGAGGAAAGGCTAACAAACTTAAACCTGTTTAGTTTAGAGAAACGGCGCCTTAGGGGGGATCTGATAACTTTATATAAATATATATGGGTCATTATAAACCATTGTCTGGAAACCTATCCATTAACAGGACTACACACAGGACAAGAGGTCACCCATTTAGACTGGATGAAATGAAACTCAGCCTAAAGTATAGGAATCGTTATTTTACAGTGAGAACAATAAAGCTGTGGAATTTTCTGCCTGTTGAGGTGGTTGGGTCAGAGTCTGTACAGTCTCTTAAACTAGAAGTGGATGATTTCCTGCAAAAACATAATATTAAGGGTTATAATATTTAATATGTGGGCACACCCTCCAGACTCGCTACCTGCAAAGATGCTCCCGCACTGCAGAGCGTGCCTGGAGGAAATCCCGCTCTGAAGCTGATTTTGTTCACTTCAAGTTTATTCTCCGGTCATACACCTCTGCCCTCCACTTGGCCAAACAATCCTTCTTCTCATCTCTTATATCTACGCTGTCCTCCAACCCTAAACGGCTCTGGTCCACCTTCAACACCCTCCTCTACCCACCTGCACCTCCCCCCACAGCTGCCTTCAGCGCTCAAGACCTGGCAGACTACTTCCTCAGTAAAACTTTAACTATCAGAAGCAACATCCCAACACAAGATAGTTATCTGCCACCTCCACTCCCAGAGGTTCCCTCTGCCACCCTCTGCCGCTTGCTCCCAGCCACTGAGGAGGAAGTCAATTCCTTATTGTCCTCCTCACATCTCACCAGGTGCCCGCTCGACCCCATTCCCTCACATCTAATTCCTCCCCTCTCCTCCTCCCTCACCCCTGCTCTTACACACATCTTCAACCTATCGCTCTCCACTGGCTCCTTTCCATCTGCCTTCAAACACGCGCTAGTTACCCCTTTACTAAAGAAACCATCCCTAGATCCCAACTCTCCATCCAACTACCGCCCTGTATCCCTGCTTCCCTTCACATCAAAGCTCTTAGAAAAACTAGTCTTCAACCGCCTCTCCCTCTTCCTGTCCTCCAATTCCCTACTTGACCCCCTGCAATCTGGCTTCCATCCCCTACACTCAACTGAAACTGCCCTCACCAAAGTCACCAACGACCTCCTAACTGCTAAAAAACACGGCCACTATTCTATTCTCATCCTGCTTGACCTCTCGGCTGCTTTTGACACTGTTGACCACCCCCTCCTTCTACAGACCCTCAACTCTCTGGGTCTCGGTGACACTGCACTTGCTTGGGTTGACTCCTATTTATCCAACAGGTCCTTCTGTGTGTCCTTTGCTGGTAACTCCTCCTCCTCATTGCCTCTATCTGTTGGTGTACCTCAAGGCTCTGTCCTTGGTCCTCTGCTCTTTTCCATCTACACCTCCTCCCTGGGCAAAATCATCAACAGCTTTGGCTTTAATTACCACCTCTACGCTGATGACACTCAGATCTACCTCTCTACCCCTGATCTCTCTCCCCCTGTCCTTTCAAAAGTCAGTGACTGTTTATCTGGCATCTCCTCCTGGATGGCCTCCCACCACCTAAAGATCAACATGTCAAAGACTGAACTCCTACTTATTCCTCCCTCCAATGCCTCCCCACCTCCTGACTTCTCTATCACGGTGGAGGGTATCACCATCTCCCCATCAAACCAAGTTCGCTGTCTTGGAGTTACATTTGACTCTGCTCTATCCTTCATCCCCCACATCAAGTCTCTTTCCTCCTCCTGACGATACCAACTGCATAATATTTCCAGAATTCGGCCATTTCTTACTGCTGTCACCACAAAACAACTCATACACGCCCTGGTAATCTCCCGACTCGACTATTGCAATAATCTCTTATCTGGCCTCCCTCTGTCCCGCCTCTCCCCCCTACAATCCATCCTGAACGCCTCCGCCAGGCTAATTCACCTCACCCACCGCTCTGTCTCTGCCGCTCCCCTCTGCGAGTCCCTTCACTGGCTCCCCATCCACTGCAGAATTAAGTTCAAAATCCTTATCCTTACCTACAAAACCCTCACTAACTCAGCGCCCCACTACCTGTCCTCACTAATCACCAAATACACCCCAGCCCGCTCCCTAAGGTCAAACAGTGACCTGCGCTTAGCTTCTCCCCGCATCACCTCTTCCCATGATAGACTGCAGGATTTCTCACGTGCAGCCCCCACTCTCTGGAACGCTCTCCCTCGTACTGTCAGACTTTCCCCTAACTTCTCTTCCTTCAAACACTCCCTTAACCCTTTCGCTGCTGAGGCTTTTCACACCTCTGTGCTGAGGTCATTTTTACCAGTTTTGCTCATCATGTTTAAACGTGTTTTGAAGGCTTATTTTAGTATATGACCCAGACATATTATATATCGTTCTTTCCGTCAGACTCGGTAGATTCATAATATGTCATTATTATATGTATACGTTATGTCATGTCTGTATATTATAACAAAAAATGCAATAAAATATGTATTTTCAATAATTTACAACGTGTAAAGTGTTTTTTTTCACATTTTAAGATGCGAACAATTGCGGTTATATTTTGTATGGGGTGCGCTTGTTAAAAAAATTAGAGATGGGGTCTCGTTACATTTTTTTTGGGGGAAAATTACACGATTTTTAACAAACGCACCGCATACAAAAATCGTTAGTGCAGCATCATTGTTCACATTATAATTGAAATGGGAACAATATTGCTGCATTAACGAACCAAAAAAAAGAAAAAAAAATGTTTATTTTTTTTTTTATAATTTTTTTTAAAATATATTTTTATTTTTATTTTTAATTTTTATTTTTTTTAAAAAACTTTTTTCACAGTAGTGTTTGGTATCGTTGGAACGGCCATGCTCTGGCCGATCCAACCATACCAAACTTTAACCCCTAGCTGCCACGGATCGGGAGATAGGGAGTTCCAATGAACTCCCTATCTCCACCGTTGGTGGCAGTTAGGGGTTAACTCTAGGACTGGCGTCATCGTGCTATGCACGATGACGCCAGTCCTCAGGGGGAGTTCCCGGAGGCTTGGTCGACATCCAAGATGTCGGCCAGCTCCGGGAAAGGATCACGAACCGGCACTTTTCAGCGCCGATTCGCGATCCAGCTCCCCAGGGGTTAATGCCAGGCACACTTTGGAAGGGCAGGCTGTGCCCTTCCAAATGGTGCCTGGGTTAACCCCCACAACGCCGCCGATCGGGAGGGAGAGAGGTCCGAAGGACCTCCCCCCTCCCTTTCAGGCGCCTCCTCCGCACATGCGGGGGGGCGCCTGAATTAGGTGTCATCGCGCTGCCGCGATGACACCTAATTTCATCGGCGGTGGTTCCGGATGCTGGGCTGACATCGAGGATGTCAGCCCGCACCGGGGAGGCCAGCGATCGGCCGGAACCCGGCCGAACGCTGACCCCAATGAGAGGACGCGCTCAGCGCGTCCTCCACACACCAGCAGCCATGCGGAGGACGCGCTGAGCGCGTCCTCCTCATAGAAGTGGTTAAAACATTCCTATTTAGGGAAGCCTACCACCCAACTCACTGACGCAACCATCAATCACTCTCACCTTACAGTCCTCTCCTCCTGTTTCCAACCCCAACCCTCCCAGATTGTGAGTTCCTACGGGAATAGGGCCCTCATCTCCTCCTGTACTGTTTGTCAAATGTTGTTCAATGTATTGTAACCCTGTCTATACTGTGTTTATTGTACAGCGCTGCGGAATATGCTGGCGCTTTATAAATAAAGAATAATAATAAATAATAATAATAAAAATTGCTTGATCCAGGGAAAAATCTGACGCCATTCTGGGGTCTAGAAGGATTTTTCCCAGTATGTTGCATATTGGCGAGCGCTTCAGACTGGGTTTTTTACCTTCTTTTGGATCAACAGCAGTAGGTAATGTGTGAAAGACTAAACTCGAAGGATGCACAGATTGTTTTCAGCCTATGAAACTATGTAACCTCCTCCTGTCCTTTCTTACGCCCCATTCTTACTCATGACTCCATGACTTGAAGGGCACAACTGCTACTTTGTTTTGCCCTATTTAGCTCTGTCTCCACGAATCTTCAGTCCAAATCCCATTTTTTCAGATTAACATGTCACATTCCTGAACACGTATAATAGAGACACAAACACACACACGTATAATAAACCCATTTAAGCATGACTATCATAACTAATTAATAAATGTGTTTGTGTATTAATATAGAAACATTATACGGAAATAGGAATAATTGCCCGAAGGTAAACACGTGTTTAGATTACTTTATATGAACAGTGATTGAACACACACATATTGTGCAATGAAGTGTCCTTCACTGATTTCTGACTTCTTCATTTTGCATCCTGTTGTAATAGAGATGTACATTTTACATAAAAGGGTAAATTAGCAATCATCAGCACATTGTATACATTTTTATTACTTGTAGCACCTAGTAATACATTTTATGTGTTTCCTTGTGGAAAGCTAAATGTTCCAATAATTTACAGAAGTCCATTACGTGAACATAGAAATCATTTCAGCAATATACAATAAGGGAGTTCATTACACACATGAATATGGCTTTGCATACATGCTCATAATTCATTGAAGGTGCACATGCAGGAAGACAGTCTTGGTTTTTTTAAAAATGTATTTTAGTTCATACCCCTTCACTGCGGATCCATTTCACCCCTGTGTGCTGAGCTCATTTTTAAAGGTTTTGTCATCATGTTTAAACGCAATTTGAAGTCATGTTTTATTATACAACCTAGACAAATTATATATCAGTGTGTAAAATTATTTTTTTCACTTTTTATCATCCAAGCCTTTGCAGTTATATATTCTATGGGGTACGCTTGTTAAAAAAATTAGACAGTTCCCAGTTACTTTATTTTTCTGAGAAATTATGTGATTTTAGCTAAACCCCCCTTAAAAAAAATCGTTACTGCAGCATCATTGTTCACATTATAATTGAAATGTGACCAATAGTGCTGCTTGAATAAAAATAAATTTAAAAAAAACACATTTTTTTTTTTTTAATTATTATTACTTTTTTCAACTTTTAAAATGATCAGATTTGGTATCATTGTAAAGGCCATGCTCTAGCCTTTCAAATAATACCAAACATTAACCCCTAGCTTCCACTGATCAGGAGGCATAGGGATCCATTGTATCTCTACCATAGGTGGCAACCAGGGGTTACCTCCCAAACTGATGTCATTGCATCCATGCGCGATGAAGTCAGTTGGCGGGGGAGATCCCGGAGGCTTGGCTGAAATCCAAGATGACATCACTGGAGTCGCGGGGTCCCGGAGGCGGGCCTGACATTTAAGATGTCAGCCTGCACTAGGAAACCACAGCGATCGTCTGAAATAATGGGCAGCTTCTAAGTGAGGACACGCCCAATGCGTCATCCACATGCTGAGCCCATTCCAGACGACATGCTGAGCGTGTCCTCTGCAGCTAAGCTGATACTATAGCATGCAGGGGGGATTTAAATCTACTTCAGTTGAAGGTAGTTCAGTGCATGCATACAGTATAGTAAGCAAGAGGAGAGGAGTCTAACTCCACTGCAATGAAAATAATTTTACTGAACACATTCATATGAAGATAATAATCCACACCTAATTCTACTAAAGGCATTCCATTTCACATATTAACATGCAAAGGGAAGTATTTTAGTGCACACAAGCACATGCAAATAGTTTTCTACTCCCAACTATATGCAAATTCGAAGTAGAATCTAAAAATTAGAGGGGAAATATAAAGCGATCTATTGCAGAGGTTCCCAAACCTGGTCCTTAAGTAACCCCTTACAGGTCAGGTTTTCCAGATATCTGAAGCACAGCACAGGTGATATGATTTGCTTATCAGTGATTGCAGGATTCAGCCTGCATTTCCCCAAAGTAAACTTTAAAATCTGGCTTGTTAGGGTACTTAACCCCTTCACTACTGAGATTGAGATATCTCGGGCTTCAAAGACACTCTCTGGTGCCTGATATCGAGATAACTCAATCTGCATCTCCGCAGCCCAAAAGCAGTTTGCCGCAAACAAAATTCGTTTTCGGCAAAGGAAATTCATTTGCTTTTGGACTGCAGAAGGTGTGCCCAATTTTTTATCCCAGTGGACATAATGCCCAAAGAGCTAAAACTGTGTAAAATCGTATAACTGAATGTCCTGACATCGGACATTCAGCAAGCCGATGCAGGGAACATGTGCTGCAACTGTTACTCAATGTGGCAGTAGGTGGCACCATTTACTGGCCAAATATGCTATTACAGTAAGAAATGCACTGTCACTATGTCCAATATGTCTTACTGTATAATTAATTTAAATGATTTTACAGAAAACCACTGGTTACTGGCAATGTTTTTTTGAAAAATCACGTCGCAGTGAAGGGGTTAATGACCAGGTTTGGGAACCACTGGTCTATTGCAATATCCTTAATTTTAACCAGGCATGAAGTTTTCCTGGAAAAATGGGTTAAGTGCCGAACGCAAACTCAATAAATCCAATCATCGTCACTGAAAGCCACCTTAATGCAAACCCCATAGCATGCCCATAGGAACCACAAAAAAATTAAAGAGTAAGTGACTCAGCGCACAGGTGACACACTGGTGGTATGTGGTGTTGAGGAATGGTTTCACAGTCTTTGCAAATCACATATATCTGCCAATGGATAACCTCAAAAATAAAAATGAACACATATATATATATACTGAAGTTCTGTGACAGATGTAAAGTACTATAATCTAATTGATCACACTCACACTTTGAGGGGCCAAAGGCTTGCAGATAATCGCCTATGGGTTCTTGAAAGGCTCACCCATCAGCCTATTTTCATACATGAAGGGAGATCCCAGAGGTCTTCAATTAGTCCTCAAAGATACAAATGTATCAGCATAACTAGACGAGAGTATACAGTGCATAAATAAAATGTAGCAGGTACTCACACTGAAGTTGGAAGCAGTAGATTTGCAATTAATTCAGCATACATAACGTTTTCCTGATCTATGTCCAGCTGAATCACTGAAGACATCCAAAGCCTAAACTTAAGGGCTTAGTTAGCTGGCTAAACCTGTCGGCACTATCTTCTCTGTTGTCCACAAGACAAGGAAAAAACTCTTCACGGGTACTAAGGTACTTCAAGAACATAAAATGTTTCAGGTCAAATTGACACCAATAGAATGGTGAGAATAGTAGATTTATATTGCGAACATATGTACCTTTACAAGCTATAACTGAGGTATACAATAAACTGTTCTGTGTGCTTTCTGATGGTTTAGATTAGTTAACCCCTTAAGGATGGGCAGGTGTCACCCGTCGGGCGGGGTTTAACACCGACGAAGTGTACAGGTACGCCTCGCTGACAGGTGCTGCTGAGATCCACTTACTTCGGCCCACAGCTGATGCGTGATGACTGCCGGGAGGGGCGGAGGCAGCCCATTGAAGTCAGCGAGGTGTTCAAGTAGGTACTGTCCAGCCAGAAGAGCACCAATGGAGAGACTACCAGTTTTATAACCAGTTTCCTGTAAGCTGCAGCAGGCCTTGACCGCTGGGTGGTCTGGTGCTTGAGCATCTTGTAAATCCAATGGCTCTTAATGCAAGTGCATTGAGAGCCACTGACTGGAAATAAATCCCAAAACCAGTCTTCATCAAGCATCTTGATCTGAGCTTCAAGCTGAGCTGAACCCCCACGCTCAAAGCAGTCCCCGACACTCAGAGCAGTCCTGCAAGAAACCCTCCAGCCCAGCAGTTTAGGAGAAGAGACTGGTGAGGATATTCCAGTCACTGTGACCACTTAGATTACACTCAGAGGTCCCAGTGCCTAGATTTTCCTTTAACAGTAAAATAATAGTGAAATAAATGAGTCATCATAGCAAACCTGTCAATGATTACTAAAAAGTATGTCAGGACAAAATCAAATGGCACGCTGACCACAGTCACGTCTCTCAAATATCTAGGTATGTGGTTAGTAAGGATGAGCTGTTCGGTTCAATCTGCTCGGAGTTCACATCGAACAACAGTTCTCGAACTTTGTGGGATGTTGGCCAAAAGTTTGAAATATTTTTTTGGGGAAAAAAGTATAAAAAATGCTTAAAAAAATACAAAAAAATCTAGAAATAAAGAGACTCTTTACTGCAGAATATTATAAACAACGGTTTATTAGATATTGAATTGAATTAAAACGGGAATATTTTTAACATTGAAACCTATGGGATAAAACATTCTTGTTACTAAAACATCAGGCAGACACAGCCCTCTAATCAGGCACTGTAGAGGGCAGCCTGCAGGGGCCTCCCAAGGATCCCCTTGAGCATTGAGCATGCGGCCGGCGGATGACAGAGCTGCAACTGTGCGTGCTAGCCATCCGGATGCATGTGGCAGAGACAGGCGGCGCAGGGAGGGAGCCTATGCACCTGCGACCATGGCAGACCCCCCCCCCCACAACCAGGATCCAGGGAGCCCCCACTGACCACCAGGCTAAGGTAAGGTGACACATTTCTAAAAAAAAAAAAAAAAATGCGAGGACATTTTTAAATGTCCCCGGGAACATAAAATAAATTATTTTTTTTGTTTTCTCTACCTGGCTGAATGTATTTAATTATATATATTAGATACATTCAGCCAGGTATAGGGGGGAGGCATGTGGGCTGCGCGGGGTGTCTTTCAGTTGTTTTTTTTGTGTGTATATTTTTAGCAAATTTATAGGGGAAGGTAAGGGCAGGTATGAGATATATATATATATATATATATATAGATAAGATATATATCTATATTCTTATAAATATATATATCCAGACTTGTATTACACACACATTTTGGCACCTAATTGCCCCCCCCCCATTTGGCTCATCCCTCCAGAAGAAATGTTGAACCCGATAGAGCAGAGAATAATATATATTCTCTGCTCTGTCTGGTTCAACATTTCTTCTGGAGGGATCAGCCAATTGTGGGGGCGCATTTAGTTGAGATTGTCCACATGCCACCCCCCCATGTGCGTATGTGTATATATTGTCTGAGGTCTGTGGGTGAGTGTATATATATATCTGCGTGTTGATATATACGTATATGTCTGTGTGTGGTATCAATGCATCCCTACTCAATACAGAGCACTCCGAGTCCCTATAATATACAGTGGCAAGAAAAAGTATGTGAACTCTTTGGGATTACATGGAGTTTTGCATGATTTGGTCATAAAATGTGCTCTGATCTTCATCTAAGGCACAACAATTTGAAAAACACAGTCTGCTTAAAATAATACAACACAAACATTATATGTTTTCATGTGTTTATTGAACATAGCATGTAAACATAACACAGTGCAGGGTGGAAAAAGTATGTGAACCCCTAGCCTAATGACTTCTCCAAGAGCTAATTGGAGCGAGGAGTGAGCCAATCTTGAGTCCAATCAGTGTGATATTATTGGATGTGTTGCTGAAAACTGTCCTGCCCTTTAAAAACACACACCAGTTTTGGGTTTACTGGTTTCAAGAAGCACTGCCTGATGTGAACCATGCCTCGCAGAAAAGAGCTCTCAGAAGACCTACGATCAAGAATTGTTGACTTGCATGAAGCTGGAAAGGGCTACAAAAGTATCTCCAAAAGCCTTGATGTTCATGTGTCCACGGTAAGTCTGCAAATGGAGAAAGTTCAGCACTGTTGCTACTCTCCCTAGGCGTGGTCGTCCTGTAAAGATGACTGCAAGAGCACAGCGCAGAATGCTTAATGAGGTAAAGAAGAATCCTAGAGTGTCAGCTAAAGACTTACAGAAATCTCTGGCACATGCTAACACTTTTGTTGACACATCTACAATAAGGAAAACATTAAACAAGAATGGAGTACATGGGAGGACACACGGAGGAAGCCATTGCTGTTCAAAAAGAATATTGCAGCACGTTTGAAGTTTGCAAACGATCACCTGGATGTTCCACAGCACTACTGGCAAAATATTCTGTGGACAGATGAAACCAAAATTGAGTTGTTTGGAAAAAACACACAACACTATGTGTGGAGAAAAAAAGGCACAGCACACCAACATCAAAACCTCATCCCCACTGTAAAACATGGCGGAGGGAGCATCATGGTTTGGGGCTGCTTTGCTGCCTCAGGGCCTGGACGGATTGTTGTCATTGATGGAAAAATGAATTCCAGAGTTTATCAAGACATTTTGCAGGAAAATGTAAGACCATCTGTCTGCCAACTGAAGCTCCTCAGAGGATGGGTGATGCAACAGGACAATGACCCAAAGCATACAAGTAATTCAACAAAAGAATGGCTTCAACAAAACAAACTACGCCTTCTGGAGTAGCCCAATCAGAGTCCTGACCTCAACCCGATTGAAATGCTGTGGCATGACCTTAAGAGAGCGATTCACACCAGACATCCCAAGAATATTGCTACACTGAAACAGTTTTGTGAAGAGAAGTGGTCCAAAATTACTTCAGATCGTTGTGCAGGTCTGCTATGCAACTACAGTAAATTTTTGGATGAGGTTATTGCTGCCAAAGGAGGGTCAACCAGTTATTAAGTCCAAAGGTTCACATACTTTTTCCACCCTGCACTGTGAATGTTTACATGTTCTGTTCAATAAAAACATGAAAACATAGAATGTTTGTGTTGTATTATTTTAAGCAGACTGTGTTTTTCAAATTGTTGTGACTTAGATGAAGATCAGAGCATATTTTATGACCAATTCATGCAAAACTCCACGTAAACCCAAAGGGTTCACACACTTTTTCTTGCCACTGTATATGATCAGGGGTTACTTTTTTTTTATTTTTATACTATTCCTATTAAATTAACAGTAATTTTTCATGTATTTTATTCAGTAGAAACTTTTTTTTGCCTATATAAAATGTGCTTTGTGAAAATTTTTTAGTTTTGTGAGTACATTTTAATTTAGTTAGTGGATTCCTGTCCAGTGCGGTGAGAAGCAAATGTAATGCAGTGTAGAGAAGCTGCGAGGCGGAGCGGAGTGAAGTCAAGCCTGCAAAATGTTTGCTTCTCTTCGCTACGCTGTGCGTCGCAACACGCTCAGTGTGTCTCAGCCTTTATTCCCACATTGCCAGCTTAACGAATCAGTTTGTATACTTGTTACTGACCCTGCTTGTTCTGAGGACCCGATCTGTTGCTAACTTTGCCTGCCATTTGACTATTCTCTCTGTGTATTCCCTGCCTGTTCTGTTTGCTTCCTGTTGCTACTGGTGTGCGCCGATTCTCACCATATACAGTAGCGCAGTACAAGTGCCTAAACATTGCTGACCCGGTTTTGTTATAGCTGCTGATGTAACTGAATAGATTGGGGATCTCTTCTGCATTACCAAAACCTCCGCCACTGCACTCTTCCACAATACCACAGAGGGGTTACGGTGTGACGGCACTGTTGCCGACACTAAAGGCCCAATTTTAAAATCACTAAACTTGTTCTGCGTGTCCTAAAACGTCTCTTTTCATACAGGCTGCCACCCCAAGCAGTTGTTTATGAATAGATTAAAGAAAAACCATTTACCGTCATTTGAAATGTAATTTTTTTGTTTTTAAATGTTTCTATAGATCCTACAAATCCGCCACTTCACGGGCAGGTTATGGGGACCTCCTAGGCACGATATTTGAAGGAATTTTTCATTTTTATTCTTAACCTTTATTTCATGGAAAACTCACTGTTCCTTTAAAAATGTTTTTTTAAACTTTTTGTCCTTGTTTCCTGTCCCCCAGGGCACTACCCGGACCCCCATACACCTTTTATGGCAAATATCTTGAATATATGCCCTCTTGGAGGGCACTCTAAAATTCAAACTTTTGGATTTTTGCTTCCCCTTACACATACAGTTCTCCTATGGATTACAACAATTTATTTTTCATTTTAAGTCAAGTACCTAGTTACCAAACTTGTGTAATACATTGGTTTATTAAATAGATATGACCAAATGGTTCATATTTTATTTAAAACACGGATGGCATTCGGAAATTCACTGGTGAGTATTCACATCTTATTTCCTCCTGCATCCCCCCTC
This sequence comes from Leptobrachium leishanense, assembly GCA_009667805.1. Taxonomy (NCBI): domain Eukaryota; kingdom Metazoa; phylum Chordata; class Amphibia; order Anura; family Megophryidae; genus Leptobrachium; species Leptobrachium leishanense. The sequence goes on from CM019073.1 coordinate 118,319,263, forward strand.
CCACAGCCTTCATTTATATGACAGTATTAGGGAAAGAATTAATCAAACCTAGGCAAAAATCTGGATGTATCACGAGGTGTTTTTGCTAATAAGAAGTGTGCCACAAAAAAAACTATTTGAACGCTCTTCACAAAGGAACTCACTGGTACATAAATTCAAAATAACTTTTATTTGAAGAGAATATAAAAAAAAGAAAAACTTTTGAAGTAAACACTTCAGCTAATAAGAAATGCTCTACAAACAAAGTATACACTTCACCTAATTAAAGAGACGGATCAAAGTGCCCTTAGGTTTAGCCTGACTGAAACTCTGTTAATCACGAAGTATAAAAAAGTAAATGTGCTTATCGAACTAAAACCACATTCTAAACCAGTAAACACTGATCACATTTCGCTGTCATTATACTGACCAGTAATTATGACCCATGGTACTAGATACTATATAAATCAGATCAAAAACACAACTATATACTTTTCTATGATGTTTATTTTAAGAAATAATGAAAGCAGCCCCTATGAAAAAAGGAGATAAATAAGCAATTATTTGTTGTCTAGAAATGGAGGTAATTGTGTATAGATTTTGTTTAATGAAGACTTGACTCCATTAAAATAATAAAGTGACCTACTTGTCCGGGTTATATTTTTGCGAGACACATTGCTATTAAAGGTATGTGTTCGACAAGGTTTGCATTCAATAGCACCAAGAAGAGAATAATTCAGGGTAACACTGTTGGTGTTGTGACATTAGAAACCATTGATCCGATCAATCTGGAGATAAAGAGATTATCTCTAAATTCTATTTAAATGACTAACCAGATAATGCTTTCAGGAAAAACCACTTCTTAATTGAAAGGGTTAAAACATCTAATCAGTCAACGGGAATTGCAGCCAGAGTTTCTGGCAACTTCATCGCAAACAACTTTAGATTGGCCTGCCACATCATCGATCTTTGTAATAATCCATTTATTGGCGTCTTAATTAACTAATTAATTATTATTTCACTACTTTGCTACGTGATAATGATACAAATTCACTCTCAGTACTAGAGACAATGCTTTATAAAGTGCTGGAGAGAATGGATCATCAAACAGATTACTGTTACAACACATCTAGGATAAATGGGCTAGACAAAAAAATTCCCTGACTGTAAGTGCATATGTTCCAAAAGAATTCTGTCTTTCAAACTGCTATAATATCTGTCACACTTAGAAGGCTTTCCTTATTAAAATGTATGTTTTCTAGAGGATTTAGTGTTTTGTAACGTTTACTGTAGTAACTACTCTCAACCAAATCAGATATTTTGCAATATTATATATATATATATATATATATATATAAATTTGATAGGCCATGCTAGTCCAGATGCCAAAATCACGAGTATAGCAGTACGTAGTGTTACCTTTTTTTGGACTAACGTTACATTTAAAAGACAAGCTTTCGAGAGTATAACCTCTCTTCCTCAGGTCTGAATGCTTACTGATCAGTTCCTAGAATTGAATATTAAGAAATTAAGGGTCACATGGGTGGGGGGGTTTAGATGTCGTAAAAAGTGAGAGTCAAATGGTATGTTCAAAATGGGAAAATGTACACATGAGCAATCTTGGGCCCACAATAAAACCACAGTGAGAAGATCATGCAGCTCGGAAGAAAAAAAAAGGAGGAAAAAGAAAAAAACAAAAACACAAAACAGTGAAGGCTGAAAGAGACATACAAAAACAAGAATAAACAAAACATCAGCCAGAATATTGAAAGTTATGTGACGTTAAGATAATGGGTTAAAAATCCAGAATCCACATTGAGTCCTTATTTTATAGTGTTAAAATATGTGATCATTTTCATTTCATATGTTTTGTGATCACGGTGGTCTTTAAAATGTCCTTTGAGGATTTTAATTCGGAGGTTCTGTCACGGTTCCCAGATCCCACCACGCAGTACTTAACACCCCACACTCCACAGAGCCCAGAAGCTACCAACAGAGTAGCCGTGAAAGATCTCTAACTGTCTGGTCCTTAGAATTGGCCAGGTAAACTAGCTAGACAGAAAGGGTTAACAACACAGGGAGTAGTCAGCCGAGCCAGAATCAGGAATACAGAGTTCAGAATGGTCAAATGGAATAGCCGGGTCGATATCAGAGCAGTGGCGTAGTACAAGAAAATGGTCTAGGGCAACAGAAGGCAGAATAGTCAGAAACAAGCAGAGGTCAATAACGGGTTAATTCAATATAGCAGTCAGGTACAAGGAGCTCAGGTATGGATAACCACGATCTGGCAACTGCTGAGAATACACTGAGGGTTTTTAAAGACCTTCACCAGGCCACGCCCCCCACTCAAGCCGCGCCTCATGCAGCCACCTCCCTGCCTGTCTCCATTTAAACCGGGCATTGGTCAGCGAGCAGCATCAGACATGCTGCCCTCAAGCACACAGGTAGGGCTGGAAGCTCCCAACGTTACAGTACCCCCTCTCCACAGGAGGCCACCGGACGACCAACAGGACGAGCGGCAGGATGACCACCAGGGCAATCGGGGTGTGAGGCATGGAACGCCCTGACCAACCTAGAGGCAGACATGTCGGAAGCTGGAATCCAGGACCGGTCTTCTGGACCATAACCCACCCAATCGACCAAGTACTGCAGAGCGCCCCTGCACAGCCTAGAATCCAAAACCCTCCTAACCTCATACTCAGATTCACCATCAACCTGAATAGGTGGAGGAGGAGGGACGACCCGCGTGTACCTGTTACACAACAATGGCTTCAGTAGGGAGGTGTGGAAGACGTTGTGCATGCGAAGATGTTTAGGAAGGGCAAGAGCATAAGCCACAGGATTAATGCGGTGAATGATCTTATATGGACCTATAAACCGAGGTGCCATTTTCATAGAAGGCACCCGCAACTTCACGTTCCTAGTGGACAACCAAACTATATCCCCCACGTTATAGGAGGGAGCTTGTAACCTATGCATGTCAGCCTTGCGTTTCTGGACAGCAACATTGTGCTCCATATTTTCTTGAATCTGTCTCCAAATCTCTTGCAGTTGAGTGAGATGGTCATCGAGAGCCGGGATGGCCTGTTCAGTAAACTGAAGTGGTAGAGCCGGAGGGAAAAAACCGTAGATGGCAGAAAAAGGAGAGTGGCCAGTGGTCTCGTTAACGGCGTTATTACGTGCATACTCAGCCCAGGGCAACAACTCCGACCAATTGTCTTGTTGTTGTGTGGTAAAGCAACGTATGTACTGCTCAAGACCCTGATTTGCCCTCTCTGCTGCCCCATTGGTTTGTGGATGATATGCTGAAGAGAAAGCCAATCGCACCCCCATCTCTGCACAGAAAACCCTCCAGAAACGAGAGACGAACTGGGCTCCTCTGTCAGAGACTATTTCAGACGGAACCCCATGTATTCGTACAATCTCTCTAGCAAATACAACCGCCAGTTCTTTGGCTGTAGGAAGCTTAGGTAGAGGGACAAAATGAGCCATTTTGGAGAAGCGGTCTACAACTGTCAGAACCACAGTATGACCTTTGGACTTCGGCAAGTCCACAATAAAATCCATAGATAGATGAGACCAAGGCCTCTTAGGCATGGGTAAAGGCTGCAATAGACCGACAGGCAAGGATTTACTGGTTTTGCTTCTGGCACAGACTTGACAAGCCAAAACAAACACACGTACGTCCTGTCGCATGGTGGGCCACCAGAACTGTCTGGAGATACTGGTAAGAGTCTTAGTAATACCAGGATGACCTGCTGGTGTAGAATCATGAAACATTATGAGTAATTCTTGTCTTTCCTTTTCAGGTACAAACAACATATCTGGAGGCTTGTCAGGTGGAGCCCCTACTTGAACTGCCTGGAGGCGTTCCAGGAAAGGCGAGGAGACAGACAAGACTGTGGAAGCCACAATACGTTAAGGAGGAACTATAGGATTGTGGTCTTGTGTATTAGACTCATACGGGTCATATTGACGAGATAAGGCATCAGCCTTTACATTACGGTCACCTGGTCTGTAAGTCAATACAAAATTAAACCGAGACAGTAGCAATGACCACCTGGCCTGTCTCGCGTTCAAACGTTTAGCATCCCCGATGTACGTAAGGTTCTTATGATCAGTAATTATCAATAAAGGGTCAAGAGTACCTTCCAACAAATGTCTCCACTCTGATAGGGCAGACACAATAGCAAGCAATTCTCTGCTACCGATATCATAATTGCGTTCTGCTGGTGATAATTTTCTTGAAAAGAACCCACAAGGATGTAGAGGTTTTCCTGGAGACTCTCTTTGAGACAGGACAGCCCCAATGCCTATCTCGGAAGCATCAACCTCAAGAACAAACGGAATCCTGGGATCAGGATGCTGTAACACGGGAGCGGAAGTGAAAGCTTGTTTGAGGGCTTCGAATGCTTGTTTGGATTGAGAAGACCAGATCTGGTTCTTCAGACCTTTACGTGTCATATTAATGATAGGGGAGGCTACAGTGGAATAATTCTTGATGAATCTCCTATAATAGTTGGAAAACCCCAGAAACCTCTGTATGGCCTTGAGACCTTGAGGGAGAGGCCATTCTGAGATGGCCGTGAGTTTAGAAGGATCCATCTCAAAACCTTCTGGAGTGATAATATACCCAAGGAATTTCACAGTAGTAATGTCGAATAAACACTTCTCTAGTTTGCAATAAAGACCATTGTCCAGTAATTTTGCTAATACCTGTCTGACATGTGCATGGTGGGTTTTCAGATTGGGAGAGTAAATCAATATATCGTCTAGGTATACTATAACAAAGGTTTGTAAGAAATCTCTGAGCACATCATTAATAAAATCCTGGAATACCGCTGGAGCATTACAAAGACCGAAAGGCATGACCAAGTATTCATAATGCCCACTCCTGGTGTTAAATGCTGTTCTCCACTCATGCCCCTCTTTTATACGTATCAGGTTGTAAGCTCCTCTTAAATCAAGTTTTGTGTATACTGCTGACCCCTTAACCTGTCGAACAGTTCTGATATGAGAGGGATAGGGTACACGTTCTTAATGGTGATCTTGTTAAGCCCCCTATAATCGATACACGGGCGTAAATCTCCCTCTTTTTTAGACACAAAAAAGAACCCAGCCCCTGCTGGAGAAGAGGAACGTCGGATAAAATCTCTCTCCAAATTCTCCTTTATGTACTCTTCCATAATTTGGTTCTCCTTTATGGAAAGAGGATATACTTTGCCTCGAGGAGGCATGGTACCAGGATGAATATCAATGGCACAATCATATGGTCTATGTGGAGGCAGTTTCTCTGCCTCTCTTTTATCAAATACAGCCCTGAGGTCGGCGTATTGGTCAGGAACCTCTGTAGACAATGGAGGAGCTGTGGGTGTGTTCAGGGCACCGACATGCTGAATGGGTATTAAACAAGTCCCAAAACAAGCAGGACTCCAAGACAGTATCTCTCCCTTAGCCCAATCAATAACAGGATTATGTTCCACCAACCAAGGGAAACCAAGTACAACAGGATTGGAAGGTGAATGGATAACTTGAAATATGATTTCTTCTTTATGCAAGAGACCAGTGGTAAGAACCACTGTAACCGTATCGTGAGTAATCCTAGGGCATGATAACGGTCTGCAGTCTATGGCTTCGACGGCTAAGGGTGTCTCTCTTACAACCAGAGGTAGAGAAATGGAAGAAGCATAGTTAACATCGATAAAGTTGCCAGCAGCCCCAGAATCCAAAAAAGCGGTAGTATGTGTGGTCTTGGTCTCCCAAGCCAAGGATACTGGTAACATAAGTTTAGTGTCTTTGACAGGAGACATGCACGTCACACCCAAGGCCTGTCTCCTCAGCTGCCTTAGGTGCAGTAGTTTTTCCGGCTTATCATGCATCTTAGGACGAGTAGGACATTGAAATCGTACATGACCCCCCAAACCACAATACAGGCACAATCCCTCACGAAAACGCCTTGTTCTCTCTTCCTCTGTAAGCCTAGTACGGCCTAGTTGCATAGGCTCAGAGAGAGGAGATAACTCTCTTGGTGGTGCCTGAAAGACAGGGGCCAACCTAGGTAACGGTCTCTTGGGCTTCTCTCTTGGAGTCCTTCTGTCCCTTATCTGATTATCCAGATCTATACAATAAACAATGAGTTCACACAATACCTCAGGTAGTTTACGTGGAGCCAATTCATGCATCAATGACTCTGATAACCCCTCCATAAAAGCCAGAACCAGTGTCTCATTTGTCCAGTTCACATCAAAGATCAAGGTTTTAAATTCTATGGCATAATCAGAAACAGTCCTGTTCCCTTAATGTATGCGGAACAAGGATTTGCCAGCTACCGTGGCCTTTCTGGAAGGATTAAATGTACGTTGTAACTCGGCTATGAATTCTTTATAATCCCGTATGATAGGCTTCTCTGCCTCCCATAACGGAGTCGCCCATGTCAATGCTCTGCCAGACAGATGATTAATAATGAACCCCACTTTGGCAATGTCAGAGAAAAACATCTGTGGATTTAATTTAAAATGAATATCCACATGGACCAAAAATCCCCAGCACTCTGAGGGAGTACCGTCAAACCTCATAGGAGCGGTCATGTGTACCTGGGATGTCTGAACGACAGGGGACACAGGTATATCAAGAGGGGGTGCAACCCCAGCTGGTTCCAGGTGAGCTGTACGAGTCAGGATAGTTTGTAAGGCAATAGAAAACTGATCCATCCTATGATCCTGCTCATCCTGTCTGGATACAAAGTTAGCCAAGTGCTGTGTTAAGTCTGCGGGATCCATAGTGGCCAGATCGTAATGTCACGGTTCCCAGATCCCACCACGCAGTACTTAACACCCCACACTCCACAGAGCCCAGAAGCTACCAACAGAGTAGCCGTGAAAGATCTCTAACTGTCTGGTCCTTAGAATTGGCCAGGTAAACTAGCTAGACAGAAAGGGTTAACAACACAGGGAGTAGTCAGCCGAGCCAGAATCAGGAATACAGAGTTCAGAATGGTCAAATGGAATAGCCGGGTCGATATCAGAGCAGTGGCGTAGTACAAGAAAATGGTCTAGGGCAACAGAAGGCAGAATAGTCAGAAACAAGCAGAGGTCAATAACGGGTTAATTCAATATAGCAGTCAGGTACAAGGAGCTCAGGTATGGATAACCACGATCTGGCAACTGCTGAAAATACACTGAGGGTTTTTAAAGACCTTCACCAGGCCACGCCCCCCACTCAAGCCGCGCCTCATGCAGCCACCTCCCTGCCTGTCTCCATTTAAACCGGGCATTGGTCAGCGAGCAGCATCAGACATGCTGCCCTCAAGCACACAGGTAGGGCTGGAAGCTCCCAACGTTACAGGTTCTGGAGGTTCTGAAGACCTGAAGAAGAGAGGTATCTTCTCAAAAGCTTGTCTTTTAAATGTAACGTTAGTCCAGTAAAAAAGGTATCACTATGTACTGCTATACTCTGGTGTTTATATATATATATATATACAGTATATATAACTAAACTTCCACCATTGTTCAACAGAACGCAGCATTGAATCTGTGTAAGGGTTAAGAACTGCAGTGTTTTTGAAGGGGTTAAGAAATATTTGTAAGCATTTAAATCTGGTAAATCTCTATGTCTAAATGAATTTAGCTGCTGTTGTGGTTTCTTTTGTATTTGAATATGTTTGGTGTGCTCTCCTCCTGTTTTGTTATATATACTGTATATATATACACATACGCACAGCATTTGTTTACAAAATATTTTAATATTTTACAAGCAATTAATATATTGAGATTGTTTTTCTCCATAGTGCATTACAGGCACTAACAGATACTGACAGCTGTGCCACCACCCGTATCATTTTCCAAGGTCCAAGATTCATAAACGGGATCAGGAAGGATGCAGGGAACTGTTAGTTCTCTATGTCCTTCTTCTTGCAGCAGGTCTTCTACACTGCTGGGGTAGGGGTGGAGGAGGAATTCTTCCGCACTCTTTTTTGGATGTTATGTGATTTTACTACAGCAAAATCTCTTAACACCAGTTTCTTGCAGCCAGTAATGAGAAACAAATTACTGGCTGCAAGAAACTGGTGTTAAGTGATTTTGTCTTCATTATGTCCTTGCATCTGAGACTCTTAAGCAGTGGCTTATTCTATGTACAAAACGTTATAGTTTCTTGGCTGATACTTATCTCCTCATATGATTGCCTAAAGAACATTTTTTCCATAAAACTCTATTTTTCATCAAACAAAAGTGAAAATAAGCATTTTAATTGCTAAATTATAGTAAATGCTGAGAGGTTCTGCATCAGCACAGGTATCCTTGTGTAATATGTTAACACAAGAAAACTGGATACACTTGTTTCATAGTCTAGGCCCATCACAAGAAAGGAAGACTGACAGAGATTGATGATCAGACCTTTCAATCCATTAGATTAATTTCACCCTTAGTCTAACAGCTGCTCAGTCTTACTTACTGAATATCATTAGAAAATAGGTTGGTCCATTTCTAAGATTGCTAAATGCACAGCATTATAATTCTCCAGCTAATGGGCTTTAAAGATGAACCAGCATGTCATCGAGCAATCCTTACTATATCCAAGTACTTCAATTAAGAGCACAGGAAAGAGAAAAAAGATGAGGGGGTTCTTCCTCTCAAGCAAATTATTTCATTTGCAGCTGTGCCATTGAAAGTGGTGGTTCATGAGATACTTCAATGTTCAGAAAAATCTCTTGCTAATTAATGTGTTGGTTTACATGTTTAACAGCTGCTTTTCTTACAAGTTTTACATAGGAGGGGATTTTATAACCTACTTGGTCCTTGGTGAAGTACTTTTAAAAATACAATATATGGGTTGAGCCCCCGTACCTAAAATGCTCAGAACATTGAGCATTTTAGGTACGGGGGGCTCAACCCAGGACCCTGAGCATTCTGGATTTTGTATTCTATTGGTTTTTGGAATTGGAGAGAATCCGAAGTCAAAGGGGAGGTGGGATGCAGCAGGAGAGTCGCGACACATTGGCTCCTGAAGTACCAACATATATACACACTAGGAGATGCTGCTCAGCCTTTGAAAAGAACATGCTGCACAAAGCCAACATGTCTCTCACTTCCTCTGTGCAGCATGTTACATGCTGGATCTGCACAGTCTTAAAGGTGCTCCTAAATAGCTGTCGGAGGAGCACTTGCATACAGCAGGATTCATCCAGAGCATCAAGGAGTCAAGAATAAATAAAATCTGAAAGCCTCTGAGAATTACAGATTTTCGTGTCATCGAGATTTCAGATTTCCAGAAAAGTGTGCCCAACCTGTGTACATATTTGCCCCACCTTTAGTCGGCTTCCGTATAGTCTTGCACATGACCATACAAATTTAGTAGCTAGTAACATATCATATTTTGGTGTGGGGGGTCAATAATATCATTTGAACCTCTATAACAATCAGAGTGCCATTTGAGAACATTAAAAAAAAACTGACGATTTTCTGCTCTTCTTGAGTATGCTTCTGGACACAACCTTGTTTTCTCATTTACATAATGTAAACCTGGAGCAAATAGGAGGAGGAGCCCTTGAATTGATCCTAATGCCAGCTCAGCATGGGATAATCCCGCGTGTAGGGCTCATGTGGGCAGGCCGCGAGAAGAAAAAGGGGCTCGGCTTAATGGGAGATATTTGAGTGCCTGACACATGTTTATTGAGTACACAATTTTTGAGGAAGAATTGACATCCAGCCCTCCCACACTTACCATTAGGTTGGGGAAGGTTAAAGCTATCGGGTTTAGCTATTGGGGAAGGTGAGGATGAGTGGGGGAGTGCTTAGTTAACCCCTTTGTCACAGGGGTTGGGGCAGTGCTGTTAAAGGGGTTATCAGTAAAATGGGTTGTTTTAGCGAGGGGGGGCAGGATATTTCAGTTGGGTGTTCAGAGTTAAAAAGGTTTTATGATGGTTTATCAAAAGTTTTAAACCGGGAGGAGGGGAGATATATTTACCCAAATTTCAAGAGTACTTTCATTGTTTATCATTTGTGGGGAGATAAATACATATATACATTTGTTGTATATACAACAACATGGGGTATCTATAATAAAACAAATACAGAACACATAGGGTAATACCCCCCATAAAAAGGTCTATATAGATGAGCTCTAAAATGGCCACTCACAGACCCTGTTTGCTAGAAGACTAATCTCGACGAGTTTCGTCTAGATAGACTTCATCAGGAACTCCTGATGAAGTCTGTCTAGATGAAACGCGTCGAGCGAAACCATCCAGTGACCTGTCTAGGCCTTGGATATTGGTGATATGCTTTTTCTCTTTTTAACATTGTAAGCGCAATAAATTTTATTTATTTGCTATATATCTGGCTGTCAGGATCCCCATCACTGACCACACCAGGATCACATTCCTTGCTCAGGCAGCACATGTAAAGTGCTGCCCCCGTTCCAATCCAGCAAGGAGAGGGGTTAAACAGTAAAAACACAAGCACCACACACCACACCCTTCTGCTTGCAAATAAAGAGTCACTCCACCTTTCTACCATGGCTTCGCATTGCAAGTCTATCCTGCAAACATATCTGAGCTATTGCTAAAGACTTACCATGTATCAGACCCCTGCTTGCTTCAACGACTATCCCGCTGTACCAGTCCCTCGACCTAGGATCGCCTGCTGACTATTCTCCTGGATAACCCCCATTGTACCACGCCTCAGATCACTTAATATCAGCCTAACCAAGGTACCTTCAGAGCATCACTGCATCCTGGGCTTAGACTCCCTGAACCTGTGGTGCCACCTCGGTGCCATTCCTGACACTGGCTGTCTACACTATTGTGTTACTCTTTTCTCACAAGGCAATTCATCCATTTGGGGATCTGAATAAAGACCCGAGATGAGCCTTCTAGCAAACGGCGGTCTGTGAGTGGCCATTTTAGAGCTCATCTATATAGACTGTTTATTGGGGGGGTATTACCCTTGGGGTTCTATATTTGATTTATATATATACATTTATGGCAATCAAGCTGTGGCTTGCAATAAAATATTTCTAAAGAACAAAATAAAAGGTTTCGGCGTGAGTTCTTGTATGACAATTGTATGTTGGACTGAGTGGTCGGTCATCAGTGGGCATCTCATATGTTTGTTTTACAGATGCAATTTCTGCATGATTTTGTAGATTTCAGGGACTTGTAATTGTTTTTGTTTATCTGCGTTGTCATCTTGGTGGAGAACCGGAATGAACTTTGATGACTGAGAAGTCACAAGTGTGCATTATACTTGGAGCAATTCAGGAGTTAACCACTGCTCTTGAAAATGTAATTGATCCCTCAACCAGTCAATGTTTTTTCTAAATTCAAATAATGAAACCATTGTACAGCCAAGTGCAATCCAATGCCAGAAGAGCAGCATCAACATTGGGTTGTGGAAAACTTTTCAGAAGAACTTTAAGGTAAGTTAGTAAATTGAATTTTAGCCAAAAAAAAAGGAAATAAAGACTTACAGGGTTATTCAAAGAGATCCGAATGGCTGGAGAAAGGTAACCGAACGCTGATTTTCAGCGTTCGGTTACCTTTCTTGGCCATTCGGCTATCCAGAGAGCAGGCAATTCGCCAAATCCTATGCGAATTGCCTGCACATATGGTGCCTGTTCGGTGCCTGTTCGAGGGCAGTGAAATCCCCATGAAAAAGCACTGCTTCGGCGATTCAGAGCGCACAAACCAGCAGTGAAAGGTTCCCGAAATGCCCTGTCATTCGGTGGTTTAATTCGACAGGTTTATTCAGGAGAATCCCATAGGCTTCAATGTTAAAAATATTCCCTTTTTAATTAAATATCTAATAAACCGTTCATTGCAGTAAAGAGTCTCTTTATTTATAGATTATTTTAGGATATTTTAAGCATTTTTTTTTTTTTAAAGTCCTATTTTTTTTAACTTTACTTATTTTTTTGTAACAGTCCTTCTTATTATCATTCATTGGACCTCATATGTAAATTTCAGACATTTTCGCTCAGTAGTTTCTTTGCAAACAGAGTTTCACTTTTCAAACATTCAAAGCAAACTGTTTTCCTAATTTATTCACTGCCTTCTTCTGCAGTGTCGACTTTTTCCGGAGGCTTCGCTGCGTGTGATTGGCTCCTGCTCGGGTTTTTCCGGCGTCTTCGATGGGTTAATCCAGATGTTTTTGCGGGTTTTCGGCGTGCATTCCCCGGGTTTTTGCCAGCTTTTCGGCAGCTTTTCCCTGCACTTCGACAGCCCTGTGGTGTTTGCTGAATACACCGCAGGGTAGCCGAAATGGGAAAGTCAATTTACACCAAATTGAAGAGAACAAAAAGTCACCGAACGTGCGGTGACTTTTCGAATCTCTTTGAATAACCTGTTATTATTTGTGACAAATATTTCCAACTCTCTAAAAAACGGAGGGCCCTATCACCTCCTTAACGCTAGCGCTAGCGGCGTTTCCCCAATCCGCCGCTTCTGGACGCCGGGAGCAGAGTGAGACTGGGGAAAAAAGTCCCTCATCTCCCTCCGCGATAACTCGGTTGACCTGCAGGATCTCGCAAGAGGCGAGATCCTGCAGGTCATGTTACCCGGCAGCAGAAGCCTCCATGGAGTCCAGTAATTGATAAAAAAGGACTCGCTCTTGTGCATTCAGATTGACGCAGTGAAGAAGCAATGGGTGTGTACACTGTACGATGGTTGTTAAAGATGTCTGAAGAACAGGTCCAGACTGGTCAAACATATTGACCTGGGCTTAATGGCCAGGTCTCAGACAGGTAAAGGGTAAGTTTGTCAGTGAGACAAGGGTATAGTTGTGGGTGGGAATATGTCATGTTCAGTGTGGCTAGAGAGCACAGAAACTACTGTTTGTATTGCTGAATCAATAAAATAGGCAGAGTGAGACCCAGGCACTGGAAATCAGGTGAGTTTAGAAAGAGTCTGAAAAATAGGGGTAAGGAGGGGGTGCTGGATTGCTGATAGAGAGATACCGTAACATAAATATGGTAAAAAATTTGAGATACGATAGATCATACGCATTTATCATTTCCCCTGATCACGTATAATTATTTTACTTCTATGTATCTACATGTTTGTGCCTTGAATTACAAGCCCTAAAAAATTAACCACTAAATAATTAAATTTACGCAAACCTCCCCTTTTTCTGATTGCATTTGGCAAATTCTTACATTGTATCAGCCTCGTGTGCCATTGTTTGCTGTTGTAACATTGCTTTTTCCTAAATCAATCTAATTTACAATGACGGTATAACTCATACCTAGAATATCCATTTTCTTTCTAATCTAATCTTTTTTCCATTTAGAAATTCATGGTCTGTGCAATTTCATTTTTATTTTTTTTAGAACTGATGAAATTATGTCCATTTGTGAGTTTCATTATTTAGTCCCTGGGGAATGGAATGCCTTGTGAATTGTTATAAATCCAGGGTGTCAAAATATTTCTTCTACCTAGTAAATTTGTCTGAGCTTTTAATGACTGTTGTCTGTACATTGTATTCCGATAACAGTGCAGAAGCATATAGGCTAGGATGGATATGTGATATTGTATGAAGTGTCAGAGTCTTTGCCACCGAGGGACCATCCCAAAGGCAATGTTTCACATTAACTATCTTTCCCTTTCACTCTCCCACTTAAGGCGTTATTTTCTATTTTTCCTTTTATCATTTACTGATGGGATGACAGATGCTTTGTTCAAGTTGTTGTACCGCATTTCCCTCTAGCTCAATGCAGGGGTAATCTTGGGCATAGCCTCTTAGTCACTAATTACGTCAAAGTTCCTGATTCGGAGATGTATGGGATGCTGGAAATTTTTTTTGGGGTTTTTCTTTTCAAACAAGTAACAGGGTCGCAATCTTGGGGAAGAGAGTATGAGCCTAATATTCAGCTAATAAACGAGTTGAGCCACATAGATAGGATATCATGGGAGTTTATTGTGAATACAAACAGCAGTATGGATGGTGAGGGATGAGGTAGGCTTGTGCACCGATTTTATTTATTTATTATTTTTTTATTATTTTTTTCAGTTCGGTTCGTTCGGATTTTGTAAATTTTCATTTCAACTCGTTTCGACCGATTTTCGGTTCAGTTCGTTTTTCGTATAGACTTTTTTTTCGTGATTTTGGAAATATTCGTGTTTTTTGGAAAGTCTGTTCTCCTCGTTTCAAAGTGTCTATTCGTTTTGACGTAAACTAATGGTTTTTCGGATACGATAATTATACGATACGATAATTCTGCCGATACGATAATTCTGCCATTGAGATTTCTCATGTTTTACAAGAAGGATACATTGAGATTTCTCTGGTTTTCCAGGAAGGAAACATTGAGATGGGAATGATACAAAATTTAATTACAGAATCAGCGATATAAATACGATGTCCAAAATTACTGAAATGGAACCGAAATCAGGAATGGAGCCGAAATCACGAATGGAACGAAAATGAATTTCGATTTTACACATTTCTAGCCACGCACTAGCCCTTCTGTTTCTGGGCACACAAAACCCTCCCTTGAGGAATCCCCACCTTCAATGCCCCCACTACTTAAATATTCCTCCTCCTCCTCATCCTCCTCCTGTCTGATCTGAGTAGGACCCGCTGGAATGCTGTCTGCGGAAAGACTGGGCCTTGAGAGCTAGGGAAGGCCTCCTCTTCCTCCCGCTGCTCTGCCTCTAGAGCCACATCTATAATTCCCCTCAGAGTGTGCTCCAGCAGGAACACTAAAGGAATTGTGTCACTGATGCATGCACTGTCCCTGCTCACCATCCTCGTTGCCTCCTCAAATGGTGACAGTACAGTGCATGCATCCTTGATCATCAGCCACTGCGGGGGGGGGGTGAAACAAGTTGACCTGAACCTGTCCTTGTGCCATACTCACACAGGTACTCGTTGATGGCCCTCTGCTGCTTGTGCAGACGCTGCAGCATTGCTAATGTCGAGTTTCACCTGGTGGGCATGTCACAGATCAGACGGTTTATGGGAAGGTGGAACTCTCTTTGAATTTCTGCCAGGCAAACGCTTGCTGGGAATGACCGTCTGAAGTGGCTGCAGACTTTTCTGGCCTGGATGAGAAGCTCTGGCAGCCCTGGGTACTTGGTTAGGAAACGCTGTACCACCAGATTTAGGACGTGTGCTAGGCATGGTACATGCGTCAATTTACCCTTGCGTAGGGCGGAGAGAAGGTTGCTGCCATTATCGCAGACGATCATTCCCAGCTCAAGCTGGCGTGGTGTTAACCATCTCTGCACCTGCCCCTGCAGAGCTGACAAAATTTCTGACCCAGTGTGGCTCCTGTCCCCTAAACAAACCAGCTCAAGCACAGTATGGCATCTTTTTGCTTGAGCCATTGCGTAGAGCCTGTCAGGCGTGGGTTTAACTGCCACTTCGCCAGAGACAGAGAAGGAGGAGGAGGAGGAGGAGGAGGTGGTGGTGGTGGTGGAGCAGACAGACCTCATACAAGCAGCTTTCTGGAGGCGTGGTGGATGAACAAGCTCCAGCACAGAGCCCCATCTTGGATCCCTCCCAGCTGCAATCAGAGTTACCCAGTGTGCCGTGAAGGAAATGTAATGACCCTGTCCATGCTTGCTGGACCACGTGTCTAAAGTCACATGCACCTTGCTGCTGACTGCCTTTGCCAATGACTCGATAACATTGTCTTCCACATGCTGGTATAGTGCTGGAATGGCCTTGCGTGAAAAGTAATGGCGTTTTGGAACCTGCCACTGTGGTACAGCACATTCAGCAAATTCACGGAAGGGAGCAGAGTCCACCAGCTGGAAAGGCAGCAGCTGCAATGCGAGTAATTTTGCTAAGCTGGCATGTAGACGCTGTGCTTGGGGATGGTTGGGACTATATTTTTTCTTTCGCTGCAGCAGCTGCGGCAACGTAATCTGACTGCGTAAATCTTCAGCTACTGGGATGATGTCACATTGTGAGGAAGGACCTGGTACATCCATTACTGTAGCATCATCCCTGTCGGTGGAGGTTGTAGGCAATGACATGGCAGGACATACAGTGGGGGGTAGAGACAGATGAGGAGGAGGAGGACCTAAGCAAAGTTTTGCGCCAACGGGATGTGTGGCACTTATTCATATGTCGCCTCAAGCACGTGGTACCCAAGTGTCCGGTATCTTTCCCACGCTTAAGCCTCATCTGACATAGATTACAAATGGCAACGCTGCACTCTACTGCACATTTCTTAAAGAACTCCCAGACAACAGAGTTCCTGCATGTGTTCTTTGAGACAACAGCACTCTGCACCGGAGCAGCACTGACATGTGATGCATTGGACTGGCTAGTGCTACAGTTGGTCACAGAGGATGTTGTGCCTCGTGTTTGCTGTGCCTCCTCCTCCCCCTCTTCCTCACTTAATTCCTCTGTTCGATCAGGCACCCAGGTGGAGTCAGTGACCTCATCATCATTGTCATCATCACCCCTTATCTCCTCGTCACTGGAGCCAACTTGGCAGTATGCTGCAGCTGCTGGGGAAACATGAGTGCCAGTTATTTGTGTGTCATCACTGGCACCCCCTTCCTCTAGGTTGATTATACTCCCTTCCTCAACCTCAGAGATTGAATCAGAGCACTGTACTTGCTGCGCATCCTCAAGCAGCATGTCACTCTCATTGTAGTCAAACAATTCAGCTGACTCCTCCGTGTGTGATAGCGAGGCTACGGCAGGAGTAGCTGTGGACATGGAGGCTGCATTAGATGCTTTGGCAGCTGAGGTGGACTGTAAAGCACTAGAAGCCTGGCTGGCAGAGGACTCGGAGGATGAGGATGGCCTGGTTAGCCAATCCACCAAGTCCTCTGTATGTTGCTGCTGCTTTAGACGGCCAGCACCTGTTAGAAAGGACAAGCGTGCCCCTGCAGAGGATGCACCACGTCCAGAGGCACAGCCTCCCGACACAGGGGCTGCTTGCCCTCTTATCTGTGTCTGGGAGCGTCTGCCTGTCCTTTTTGTTCTTTCAGACATGGTGAGTGATATATAGATTAATATATACAGAACTCTGATTCAACTCTGGTATAAAGATTTAAAGAACTCTGGTATAACTCAGTGAGACACACTGATAGCTGGCAACCAGTGACAAGAGACAGATCACCTCAATTCACAAATGTTTTGTAGAAATTAGTGAGCCCCAAAATACAGCGTGGTACTGGATGTGTGACGAGACACAGATCACCTCAATTCACAAATGTTTTGTAGAAATTAGTGAGCCCCAAAATAATGCGTGTTACTGGTTGTGTGACAAGAGACAGATCACCTCAATTCACAAATGTTTTGTAGAAATTAGTGAGCCCTGAAATACAGCGTGGTACTGGATGTGTGACGAGACACAGATCACCTCAATTCACAAATGTTTTGTAGAAATTAGTGAGCCCCAAAATAATGCGTGTTACTGGTTGTGTGACAAGAGACAGATCACCTCAATTCACAAATCTTTTGTAGAAATTAGTGAGCCCCGAAATACAGTGTGGTACTGGATGTGTGACGAGACACAGATCACCTCAATTCCCAAATGTTTTGTAGAAATTTGTGACCCCCAAAATACTTGCTGGCAGTGACAAGAGACAGATCACCTCAATTCACAAATGTTTTAAAGAAATTAGTGAGCCCAAAATACAGCGTGGTACTGGATGTGTGACGAGACACAGATCACCTCAATTCCCAATGTTTTGTAGAAATTAGTGAGCCCCAAAATAAGCGTGGTACTGGTTGTGTGACAAGAGACAGATCACCTCAATTCACAAATGTTTTGTAGAAATTAGTGAGCCCCTAAATACAGCGTGTACTGGATGTGTGACGAGACACAGATCACCTCAATTTACAAATGTTTTTAGAAATTAGTGAGCCCCAAAATACTGCGTGGTACTGGATGTGTGACGAGACACAGATCACCTCAATTCCCAAATGTTTTGTAGAAATTTGTGACCCCCAAAATACTTGCTGGCAGTGACAAGAGACAGATCACCTCAGTCAATTCACAAATGTTTTAAAGAAATTAGTGAGCCCCAAAATACAGCGTGGTACTGGATGTGTGACGAGACACAGATCACCTCAATTCCCAAATGTTTTGTAGAAATTAGTGAGCCCCAAAATAATGCGTGGTACTGGTTGTGTGACAAGAGACAGATCACCTCAATTCACAAATGTTTTGTAGAAATTAGTGAGCCCCTAAATACAGCGTGGTACTGGATGTGTGACGAGACACAGATCACCTCAATTCACAAATGTTTTGTAGAAATTAGTGAGCCCCAAAATACTGCGTGGTACTGGATGTGTGACGAGACACAGATCACCTCAATTCCCAAATGTTTTGTAGAAATTTGTGACCCCCAAAATACTTGCTGGCAGTGACAAGAGACAGATCACCTCAGTCAATTCACAAATGTTTTAAAGAAATTAGTGAGCCCCAAAATACAGCGTGGTACTGGTTGTGTGACGAGACACAGATCACCTCAATTCCCAAATGTTTTGTAGAAAATAGTGAGCTCCAAAATAATGCGTGGTACTGGTTGTGTGACAAGAGACAGATCACCTCAATTCACAAATGTTTTGTAGAAATTAGTGAGCCCCGAAATACAGTGTGGTACTGGATGTGTGACGAGACACAGATCACCTCAATTCACAAATGTTTTGTAGAAATTTGTGACCCCCAAAATAATGCGTGGTACTGACTGTGTGACAAGACACAGATCACCTCAATTCACAAATGTTTTAAAGAAATTAGTGAGCCCCAAAAAGATTTGCTGGCACAGTGACAAGACCCAGAAGATCACCTCAATTCACAAATGTTTTAAAGAAAGTTGTAAACCCCAAAAAAACTTGCTGGCACAGTGACAAGACACACATCACCTAAATTCCCTGATATTTGGTAGAAATGAGACCCAAAAAAACTTGCTGGCACAGTGACAAGACACACATCACCTAAATTCCCTGATATTTGGTAGAAATTAGACCCCCAGACCCCCCCAGTAGCGTGGCAGACCGGCAGTAACAAGACACAACTATCTCCTTTGAAATCTCCTCTGAAATGCGTGCAGAATCGGCGCATGGAAACGTTATATAGTGTGCTGCGGGACTTAGCTCTGTGAGCCCATGATTGGGCAAAATTTGCCCAATCAGGACTCGAGCGGTGATTGGCATAGTGTTGAACCAGTCTTGCACCAGACCTGTGGTCAGGTGCAAGGCTGTAGCCAATTACGAGCTTCTTTCCAGTGGGAAAATGCATTGTGGTCCATTGTGGTCGAACATGCGGCGAACACCCGGAAATGTTCGGTGTTCGCGATCTCATCGAACAGGCCAAGTTCGGGTCGAACCCCGAACCGTCCGAACCCGAACCGCTCATCCCTAGTCTGGATTGTGTTTTGGAAGTGTTCTAATTTTTAAAATCACTTGCAATAGGGATTCAAGCCAAGTGGGGCATTTGTTTATTTATGCTTGAGTAAAAAGACCTCTCATTTGCACAACAGGCTGGGTGGAGTAGAGGTAACATCACTGCCCTATGTGGAGAGAGCCTGTGGAGACATGGGTTCGATCCCAGCAAGAGCACCTCTCCAGTAAGTGTCGTTGGGCAAGACACCTAACAGTACATACCTCGCCACCCAGGACATACTTGAAAACAAGAGAAATCTCAATGTATCCATACTGGTAAAAATCCTTTCTCTCAAAAAACTTCAAGTCTGCAGCTGTTTATACCCTAGAGGACCGTGTTGTTTGGCTGGAAGCGAGTATCCTGAGTGGTTGCTGTATCACAACGGATATTGCGATACTGCATAGAGGAGAAAAAGGAATAATGTTTTTATGTTCATAATTTATATTAAAAAACCTAATTCAATTACAATAAATGCAAATCAAAATAATTAAAAAAACGAATAGAGGTTTTCCATAAATGATTGTGAAGTAAAATATATTTATAATTATTGCTACGATAGATATTTAAATTACTGAGCTAAATTACCGACACTTGAAATGCTTTGATAGGGTTATGCTCCTGTACTTAACTTCAAGGTACCATGGCTATTTTTTAATGTACCATGTTATTCCATGTGAACACCTGATGGCGGTAATCAAAATTGATCCAATCATCACTTTCCCTTTCATACTGACAGTCAACTATCTATGTCAGTTGACTCATCAAGTAGTGATGATACTCAAATAAAAATTTTAACATTTAAGAGTATCAAGGGATATGACTCACAAATATAAGCACTGCCGTGTTAGAGACCACTTAGAGATTGTGGCCACACTATGAACTTCCAAGTATAAGAATGAATCGTAAAGATTGATTGGGGGAATTGTGCAAGGTAGAGACAGAAAACAGAGTAGATGATTTCTAAAAATTGAAATTTTACTTTTACTTCACTTAATCTGCCAGATTTTGAAGAAATGCAATGATATGCTTTCTTTAGACATACTTGGCAGAGTCATGTCAGAATACATGCTTTGACAGAACTAACAGAGGTCTAAGAACACTCTTTTCACTGCCACATACTTTTTGTTTTGCAAAATCCCTTAACACATAAGAAGAAACCCACCAAAATATCTGAAACGTACCTCTAACACTGAAGTGTAGATGGCAATTCAATCCAGTGCATCCTCTGGCCATCAGCATAGGAACACTGGAAACAAATAGTTCACTCAAGCTGAGCGTGTGTAGTTTTTCTCTTCACTCCATGGTGTTTTATGGACATTAGGCTTGTGCACCGATTTTTTTTTCCGTTCGGTTTGTTCGGATTTTGTAAATTTTCGTTTTGACTCGTTTCGGACGATTTTCGTTTCGTTCAGTTCGTTTTGTTTCGTTTTTCGTATCGACTTTTTTTTGTGATTTCGGAAATTTTCGTGTTTTTCGGAACGTCTGTTCTCCTCGTTTCAAAGTGTCTATTCGTTTTGACATAAACTAATGGTTTTTCGGATACGATAATTATACGATACGATAATTCTGCCGATACGATAATTCTGCCATTGAGATTTCTCATGTTTTACAAGAAGGATACATTGAGATTTCTCTGGTTTCCCGGGAAGGATACATTGAGATTTCTCATGTTTTACAAGAAGGTATCCTTCTGTTTTACATGTTTTACAAGAAGGATACATTGAGAGTTCTCTGGTTTTACAAGAAGGATACATTGAGATTTCTCTGGTTTTCCAGGAAGGATACATTGAGATC
Organism: Leptobrachium leishanense; assembly: GCA_009667805.1. Lineage (NCBI taxonomy): Eukaryota > Metazoa > Chordata > Amphibia > Anura > Megophryidae > Leptobrachium > Leptobrachium leishanense. The sequence continues at coordinate 118,340,386 of CM019073.1, forward strand.
GGAATGATACAAAATTTAATTACAGAATCAGCGATATAAATACGATGTCTGAAATTACTGAAATGGAACCGAAATCAGGAATGGAGCCGAAATCACGAATGGAACGAAAATGAATTTCGATTTTACACATTTCTAGTCCATTCGAAAAGTTTTTGTTTCGGCACGAAAATTCATTCGGATCTGCCGTTTTCGGATCCGAAAATTTTCGGAAAATCGGCCAAATCCGAATGCACGAATCGGGAAATTTCGTGAAAATTCCGAAACGCACATCCCTAATGGACATCAAGAGCTGATTCCAGTGGCCGATACCTATGAGTGGCTCCTTGATATTGCCGCTTGACTTAATACTGTCCATAATAGAGACATTGGGTTGTCAGCTCAGCTTGTGATGTTACTTTCCCTTAGCGGCTCCCCGTTACCAACAAGAGTGGAATAAGGCCCAGGGAGTTTTATATTAAATCTGTTTTTTTCTTGTATTTTAATGCAAAACTATGTATATGTGTTTTTGGTGCTGAAAATGGTAAATAGATTGTGATACAAGTAGATTGAACATCTAAACTATGTTATTTTAATGCAAACAAATAATAAAGACTCTGGTTGGGATAAGCTTGGATCCATGTTTCAGAACATGCCATTTTCTGCCTCTGCTATAGAAATCCCATACAAAACCCACTTCTGACTACTTATTTGAAGTGTAGTAGTTAGCAAATCCCCAGATCTTCGATGGTTTATTGATATAGCTGTATGTAATGTAAGCTAAAAATGAAACACAGCCATTTCAATTTCCAAGCCGTGTTCTTTTCATTTTTCCATATACATCTTGTAGAATACGTAAGCTATTTTAGATCTGAACTGAATGGCTAACATTAGAAATGCTCTAGCCATTTTGGGAAATGTATTTTGAGGAAATTGCATTGTCTTGAGAATAATAGATCAAGATGTATTCAAAGTTCTACTCCGCTTTCATTTCAGTAATGTAAAATAAGATTTTAAAGGGAAGAGACATGAAAGTTCGATTGGAGTTTGAATTTAAGAAGCAACTCATAATTTTCTTTTCTAAGGTAAGTGAGAATTCTGATACACTATGTCCTCATGTTCACCATGTATAAATTAGATTCTCTTTTATCATTTAATATAATAAAGTAATTACCCAGATTATATATAAAAGCTCAAATCACACCAACAGGAAGCTTCCTAATGGATCAGGCTATTTATGTTGTTGCCTGTTCTTAGGACACTCTCAAACCTTGTGTTATTGCCCATTTTCAGGGCCCTCACAAACTTTGCTAACTCATAGCGTACAGGGTAATCCAGACGTGGACCCTTTCTCGAGGTGCCTAGAGGGGTGTCAGGTGTACCCTCCTGACGAGGCCTTTCAAGGCTGAAACGGTCATCCGGGTTTGCTCTATCTCTCAAGAAGAGAGCACTGTCTTGGCATTCTTGTACTGGCCACCCTTTCTGGGTGATATCAGTCTGATTTGAATATGGTTCAGTCTTCTCTGTTATGGCACCATCAAGCTAAAATCTTGTGAGACCTAAGCGGTGACCCACCATAGGACAGGCACTTGCGCGGTTCTCCTTTTTGAGGACCCTAAAAAACTTTGTTCCACAATATATCACATCGCTTCCTCCCAAGAGTTAAAATAAATTGCGGAGGTGCGTTAAGCAGATAATCTTTTATTAACCTGTAAAAGCATCATGTCATATGTAACAGTGTAAGGGGTGAGGAACTAATGTCAATACATAAAACAATCAATCAGATTATATTTTTTAGCACGTTATGTTATCTTTTTGTAAAAAGACAATATTATCATTCTTAAACTCAAGGCTCAAGTACTGCATACAGTACTTTTTTTTTTTTTTTTTGTGAAAGGATTTTACCAGGAAGGATACATGGAGATTTCTCTCGTTTTCAGGTATGTCCTGGGTGGTGAGTATGTACCATTAGGTGTCTTGCCCAAGGACACTTACTGGAGAGGTTGCTCGCTGGGATCGAGCCCATGACTCCACAGGCTCTCTCCATGCAGAGCGGTGACATTACCTCTACTCCATCCAGCCGGTACTTACAGGCATATGACTCCCCCTCTCCCCAAAATGAATACCTGGATGTTGTTAGAATGCCAGTTCTTCTCATGCAGCTATTAATTTACATCTAGAGTTGTCAAATGACATAATATTGGCTGCTGAGTTCTGCTCCAATGCAACCCACACAAAGGGCTTGGTACACTTTATAAGGGAGCTCTACTTCATCCACTGGTTGGACAAAGACAAAGGCAGGACAAGACTGGACAAAGAAAACCAAGTGTGTATTAGGAGGACTATGTGTCCCAAAATTATACTAGTGCGTCCCTAGTATTTTATTTTAAGTTACTCAAAATACATAAAAATATAAAAATAAAATATGGGCCTCAGAGGCTTATCAGCTGTGCTCTCCTGGAGAGCCCTTACAAGGCCAAAACATTGCTGAGGATTGCTGTATATCTTCTGCAGAGAGGACTATCTTTTCGTTCTAGTTGTGCCCATTCTTTCTGGGTGATAGCAGTCTGATTTATGCTATAGTCTTCTCTGTAATAACACCATTGAGCAAGAACCTTCTGAATTCCAAGAGGGGACTAGCATGACAGCAAATATAGGAGTACATAATGTAAATTAAAGACAACGCAGAAGTCTCGACGTAGGAGCATTGCAAAAACACAAACTAGTTTGACACAAGAAAATAATCTGACGCACCATTGTTGGATAAAGAGCATTGTCAGGCTGTTATATGCAGTAAAACATCAATATACAGAACCAGTAAAGGGATGAGCAGTGCTACCAATAATATTTTGTCCAGTGAAAAGCATTGGGGAGCCTCAGATAAAGGTATAATCTTTTCCGATTCCGAAAGAATTCTTCCATTTTGAAAAACATAATAGGCCCTCCAGTTAAAATGAATCATTCATGTTAGCAATATCTTCTCCATGTTTGAATTCTGTGTGCATGCCTGTATCATTAACCCAGCAGCTAGCGTTATTTTGATAACCTTGGCTGGAAATGTTACTCCACACTCAAGAGGCCACATGCACTTTAAATGCAATGCAGAGTGCACGCCAGTCTGTTTATAAATGTGAATTCTTGCTTCTTATGCATTCCACTCACTATGTGGGCTGCAATACAAATAGCTGTTTTATTTTTCACATTTCACAAACCTTGTTTTTCTAGTTATTAAAGCGAACCTGTCAGCTACCATTTCTCTTGGAGCAAGTCATATATATACATTATTCTGGAAAATGTTTACAAAAAATAAGAGGTGATAGTGGAATTGTATTGTTTTATGTAGAGTTTTATTTTTTAAAAGGTTTAAAAAATAAACGCAAAAAAAGTTACACAATGTATTCTACAAATTAATATCATTTTTGGGATTTACTGCTCTTCGTTCTTATTTATTTTTAAATCTAACTCTTAATTGATGCCATTGAATATCTGTGCTATTTATAATTAGAACGTAATGCTAGTGAGATGTATGAACTAGCCAACAGATTAGGAAGCCTTTGATACATTATCTAATTGGCGAAACGCGCTCTGGCTTTTGTTACTTTGCTTTACCATTTTATTAAAGTTTTTTACTATTTCTACTGGAGTTTTCATTTGGAGTGAACTCTTTAAATATGAAACAGACTTTCATCTCCATTGTGTCTTCTGGACGTAGTTCATCTGGACGTGGAGAGTGGAGCTTTTCCCAAGGGCATTTGGGTGGCCGGAAATTACCCAGAAGCATTTTACCTTGAACCAGGAGGGTTCCACCCTATGTGAGTGTTATCATTCATCCACATACATATATGTGTTTTTATATGGGTCGCACTATGATGTACCTTTCTTATGTTTTTATTTGAGGGCATCTAAGAATCTAAAGAGGAAGATTCCAAGAGTGCCGCATTGGGACTTTGAGTCTACCTCAGGGAGGACATTGATATCGCTACACCATTTTTTCTGTTTGTTGTAGCCAACAGATTAGATAGAACATTGGATGTATCATCTCAATAAAATTACCAGATAATTTGGATTAGGATATTTAAAAACATTGGAATGTTAATTAATATGCAAACAATTATGTTTGATGATAAAGAGACAAAAAGCCATCCAATTGTAATGAAAGCGTTGCCAGATTTTAATTTAAGAATACAAACTGGTATTAAATGGACAGTGCACAGCCGAAAAAAGTCTGGTTTGGCAGATTTTGACATGTTCATGTTTCAGAGGATCCATTTCAAAAGTAGTTGATTCAGCCAATTCAGCTTTTCAATATTTCGGAATTTGGAAATTTTGGAATTATCGATGGCATCTAACAGATTTGGATGATTCAGATGCAGTAAATTTAGCACACAAGACTGAATGTAAAAAAGGAAAACTAATAGTCATTTCAAAAACATCATTGAATTGTACCGGCTGGATGGACTAGAGGTAACATCACTGCTCTATGACTGTGGAGACACAGGTTCTAATCCCAGCAAGAGCACCTCTCCAGTAAGTGTCCTTGGGCAAGACACCTAACGGTACATACTCGCCACCCAGGACGTACTTGAAAACAAGAGAAATCTCAATGGATCCTTCCTGGTAAAATACTTTCTCAAAAAAAATAAATAATTAGGTTGCTCAAAGCTATTGCTATTATGAGAATCAGATATTTATACATTTAATTTATTACTGCACAATGAGCAAAATCTTTTAAAAAGTTCACACTTAGTAAACGAAATATAGAACGAAATATACAAATATTCATTTAATGCACAATGCACACACTGGTAAAAAAACTTCACACTCAAGGAATGGTCACAATTGCAATGTCAGCACTGGCTGATGTTTTCCAGTTATCTGAATCGATTATATTTTCTGATTGAGCTGATTATATATTTATCAGTTGGTTCAGTGAGTAGGCGATTGATCCGAATAGCAATTCGATCTGAAGCAAATCACACAAGTGTGTTAGTAAATATATAACTATCGGTCCATTCCCTATGTGGGCAGCATCATAACCCATCAGTAACCAGCCCCACTTAAGGGGACTCTTTATGAAAAATATACTCCGCCATTTTTGCCCATAATTATTTGGGTAGATGATGTTGACAGCAAATGCCCAATTATTTTTCTTTAGATTTTATTTAAATTTGGGTGAAATTACTCATATTTCCTCCTTTGGCGCTGGGATGCTCCTCCTCTACGGAAGTCCCTGCAGTTTTATTTTTGCATTTTGCGTACCTATGCAACTTGCCTATGCTGTGTAAATTGCTCATTGCTTGGATCGTATGTACTATTGTATGTACGTTCTGTAGCTTTTGCGCAGAATGCTACAGTAAGTATTCAGAAACAGGACGATGTGCTGGCATCATCAGTCAAAGGGGGCCATCCCTTTTGTCTGCCTGGTGATGCTTGTGTGGGCAGAGGAAACTCCTTTGCTTCACACAAACATATCTGAAGTGAGTGTAGAATGTTAAGTCAAAGGTTGGTTTAAATGTTATGTAGAGTCTCTGGTATAGAGAGGGATGATCAGTATGTTAGTGCTCAGACGAGCCAGGTTTTTAGTTCGTATTATGTTTATTTGCTGCTGCACCTATTAAAGAGACTGTTTGTGATATTATTGCCCTAGAGGACCGTGCTATGGTGCCCTGTGACGATGCTGGATCCCAATATATATATATATATATACAGTGGCGTCACTAGGGTTGGTGTCACCCGGTGCGGTAACTCATGGTGTCACCCCCCCCCAAGTTTTACGTTTTTTTTTTTTAACTACTCTTACTCATAAATCAGTACTCCCATATAACACTGAATGCTCAAACACGGCGCACATTACTGTGAGGTTTATTGCTGTGTCACCCTAGGGGGTGGTGTCACCCAGTGCAGGCTGCACCCCCTGCCCCCCCTTGTGATGCCACTGTATATATATGTATATATATATATATATTTCTTTTTACGTCAATACATTTGAAAAATGCAGAAGTTATATCTGAATGCCCAGAACTTTCTTCCTGTAGAAAAAAACACATGTAAAACATACGTGTTTGTTTGCAGTCACAAGCACATATTCTAAGCAAAGACACTGATGGTATCTTATTTTACTCCTGGTCTCCCCTCAGTGCGCAATTCTGTAAACTGTTCATGTGTGAGCTTTTTTATTCATTGTATATTGAAAAAAAAAATCTTATTTTCCTTACATGATATGCCATCTGATGCATAATCACAGCTTTGGTGACTTTTGCATTCATTCTAGCTAACAGTATGAAAGACCTGCATTTAGATGATAAAGTTCTCATTGAAATGAAGATAACAAGGATACGACAAAGTGTTTATAACTGCAAATAATCAATAGCAGCCCCAGGCATCACACCCAACCCAATAAGACACAAGCACTTAACCTCATGGGTAACGCATAGCAACAGTATTTATTTTTATATCCTTCTAAAAGGAAAGAACATCTTCTGTGTTTGAAATTTAAAACATTGTGTACCTTGTGTTCAGTTCCTGTTGGACAATATGTGCTCAGTTTATAAAAAAGTCATTTTTATTACTTTGTCCTGTGCATTTGACCTTGGCTTTGTTTGTGAATACCTTGATTTCTCAGGGAGCACCGTGACCTTGTTTTTTTTTCTCGATTCAGTGATTTATCCAACCCTCCACCCGACTTGTTTTGTGCCCATTCTTAATAGGTTATGCACAAAGTGCCAGGGTTTACCAGAGCTGAAAACGGTGGAAATTGACGTTGCAATTGCAACAAACGTCCGTGTTTCCTAAAAGGGAAATTCTAACAGTGGCAGGAGAAGATTCATTGATGAAGCTTCTCCTGCCATCCTTTGGATTTCTCTTTCTGAAACACTGATGTTTGGTTACAGCCACAGTGTGTTTCACTAAGTTTTCAACACACTTTGTGAATATCCCCCTTAATATTCTTAGGCTAGGGTCAGACGAACGCATTCTGTGCGGACTGTGAGTCTGTGCACAACGGACGTACTTTCTGACTGACGACAAGGTAGTTGCCACACGGTCCGTTTTTGTGACTGACGTTTTTTTGACTGATGTAGAAGGGAAAATAAATTAATATGAAAAACAAGCGAAGAATTGGACGGCGCCCAAACCTATACCACCACCAGTCAACCCAAGCCCACCAGAGATTTAGTGGTTTCCCCCAAACCAGTAAATAGACAGCAATACAGTACGTATCTGGTGGCGCGATGAAACCGCCTAAGGTAGCCGATGGTTCTCTTAGTTCACTTGTCCACATGGATCATATGAAAAACATAACAAAATATAGTGCAGAATGTTTGTACAATTCCAAATAAGGTTATACAGTGTTTTGCTCTCACAAATATAGAGCCGAACACTGGCTCTAAGTGGATCAACCGCATTCAGGTGTTTTCAAAATTCTTTGCTTGAAAAGGTGATCCATAATCATTCGTAGAAGGAGATTCTTCTTACAATGTGGCCCCCAAAAGAGCAAGAGAAAAGAGAGACTTCCTTGTGCAGATCTCATAATGTGATAGCAATATATGAATATACAGATTGCCAACGTCACACGTTAAGCTCCAACACATGTGAGTTGGCAATCTGTTATTCATATATGCTATCACATTTATGAGATCTGCACAAGGAAGTCTCTCTTTCTCTGCCTTTTGGGGCCACATGTAAGAAGAATCTCCTTCTACGAATGATTATGGATCACCTTTTTCAAGCAAGAATTTGAAACACCTGAATGCGTTGATCCACTTAGAGCCAGTGTTCGGGCTCTATATTTGTGAGTGCAAACACTGTATAACCTTATTTTGGAATTTGTACAAACATTCTGCACTATATTTTGTTATGTTTTTCATATGATCCATGTGGACAAGTGAACTAAGAGAACCATCGGCTACCCTTAGGCGGTTTTCATCGCGCCACCAGATACGTACTGTAATATGAAAAAACATTTTGTCTGTCAAAATGCTGGACGTCAAAAAAGTAGTCCGTCTGACTACGTTCCATCACTTACACACAAAGCTATGCGTACGTTGCAAAAGGCAGCTCACTCTGTGCGTCTGTTCTAGCGGATTTACGTTCTTGCCTAACTTGCGTCTGTTTGTCACGTCCGTTGTGCGTCCGCAGTTCTGTGCGGACGTACTTAAGTCGCCTACTGATGACCGGGTCAGACTCCGGGAGTCAAAAACACACAAAAAATACGCAAACACATACTCCACACTATAACCCACCATAATAACATAACAATTCTAATAACAAAATAAAACAATAATCCAGTGCTGAAAGAGGACTCCCCACACACCTCCAAACCAACCAATCACCAAAAATCTCCCAACTCCCAACCATCTGACAATAGTAATCCTAACTAAAAAGGAACCCCTAGCCAGCACTGCCTACAAGCCCCCGCCGTGACAAAGGAGCCCAACAAAATACTATTCTAACGAAAAACCAACCCACCTAAAATTAAATAAAACAGGGAGGGTGGTGATTTTCACCGCTCTACCTGAGGAGAAAAAGGCGCAGAGCCTCTCCACACGTGCCTTAAATATCCTCCTGTCAACTCCTCCCACACCACTCCCGCTCAATCTCCTCACGCGCTGCAAAAACCTTCTAGAAAAATCCTCCCTGCGTCCTGGCATCAGAGGCAATTTAAGGGCCTTACGCCCTAGGTGCTTCAGGCCTTATTCGTGTGTGGTCTCTATTGATCAGAATTGTATGCTACCACGGACGATAAAATGTGTGACGCGAGCCTAAATAATAATAATACAGCTAACCCAGTCGTTACTAAGGACCGGTAGTTAGTTTTGCTTTCCCCATTTGTGGATCTGCTTGTTCTGGTAGTTTATATTACCTTGGCAACCTGTTTGCTATATCATTCTTCTGTTTCACTATTTCACCTTTTCAGATTAATCAGATTAGCCCTGCCTGGGTGCAGAGGAAAAAAATCAAAAAGGAGCTGCAAATTACAGAAATTAATTAGTTAGGAACATTTTGAGTGACAGTCTACCAGTATCAATCCAAGCTTTTAAACTAGACATCACTAAAACAATTATACTAATTGAAAAAGAAGACGGTAAAGCTGCAGCTAACATGGATAAATACATGTAACATTGACAAAAGCTGGGTCCATGTCGGATCTTTCACCGTAAGTACCTGATTTACTTTTATGGTGTTCCATTTTGTGAAAGATGAGAATGAGACCTACAAAATAACCACAACAAAGTAATATGGGACATGTCACTTGGTGGGACGTAACATTAAGTTCCTGGGAAATGTAAAACGAACACACTCGATTTGTTAATTAAAAATTGGTCTAATGTATGTTTGTTTTTAAATTATTAAGCCAATTTTCACTTCTTTTGTCCCAGAAGGCACTGGCAAGTATTGCAAAATGAATGTGTTACAAACCCTTTAAACAGAAAAGGTGATAAAAATGATAATGGATAAATTAAGTAACTAATGGAGGCGACTTAGCAGCTTTGTGTATAAAAGAAATGTCAGCACAGCCAGCTTTCATGCTATTACATTGAAAGCGCCAACGGTCTATTTGATTGGTTCCACCACCATTTTTTTAACCTGAGTTGCTATTTCTTTCTCATCTATGGATTTTATTGAGCAAAACAAAGGTGTTTGGGATTGTTGAGAACTGACAACAGCATAACTGGTCTGGTATGTTTGGTTCCTGCTCAGGTTTTAGACAGTTTTAGCTCTATTGTAGAAATGACTATTCAATATGCAAATCACCCAAAAAGGGTTGCCAGCACAAGAATGCCAAAGCAAGCTCCTCTGCGCACAAGGAACTACAACTCCTAGTGAGCATATCAGTCTTTTTAGGCCTCACCAGGAGGGCGTAGCAGGACCCCCTCTAGGCAGCTTTGAGCAAGGAGTCCACATCTGGATTACCCTGTAAACTACATGGTTTCATGGAGGTTCTTTACAGGGTTTGGGGGTTTGTCGTCCTATATACTTATATCTATTCTGTCAATGGAAACATCAAATGCAAAAATGAGAACAAAAACACATATTCGATAGTTATTAAAAAAGATACTATAGGAACAAGGTAAGGGCTAGGTTATTTACAAATATTCCCTCAAGGATTTGACTTATATACAAATAGATAAATGAAAAGTTTATTGGAGATGCCAATTTAAACATAAAAAAACATCTGGTTGAGTATGTTTTCTACAGTAGGCATACAGTATCTCACAGAAGTGGGTACACCCCTCAAATTTTTGAAAATATTTTATATCTTTTCATGTGACAACACTGAAGAAATGACACTTTGCTACAATGTAAAGTAGTGAGTGCACAGCTTGTATAACAGTGTAAATTTGCTGTCCCCTTAAAATAACTCAACACACAGCCATTAATGTCTAAACTGCTGGAAAATAAAAGTGACTACACCCATAAGTGAAAATGTCCAAATTGGGCCCAATTGGCCATTTTCCCTCCCTGGTGTCATGTGACTCGGTAGTGTCAAAACATCTCAGGTATGAATGGGGAGCAGGTGTGTTAAATTTGGTGTTATCACTCTCACTCTCTCATACTGGTCACTGGATGTTCAACATGGTACCTCATGGCAAAGAACTCTCTGAGGATCTGAAAAAGACTTGTTGCTCTACATAAAGATGGCCTAGGCTATAAGAAGATTGCCAAGACCCTGAAACTGAACGGCAGCACGGTGGCCAAGACCATATAGCGGTTTAACAGGGCAAGTTCCACAGACCCTGCCATGGTCGACTAAAGAAGTTGAATGCAAGCACTCAGCATCATATTGTCTTTGGGAATTAGATGTATGAGTGCTGCCAGCATTGCTGCAGAGGTTGAAGGGGTGGGGGGTCAGCCTGTCAGTGCTCAGACCATACGTCGCACACTGCATCAATTTGGTCTGCATGGCTATCGTCTCAGAATAAAGCCTCTTCTAAAGATGATGCTCAAGAAAGCCACAAACAGTTTGCTGAAGACAAGCAAACATAGATTACTGGAACCATGTCCTGTGGTATTTTGGGCTAAGAAGGTGCCCCCAAGGTTTTAGCTGTGTGGGTATAATGCCCAAAGAATTAAAACTGTGTAAAATAGGCTGATGAAGTGCTGACATCGAGCTTTCAGCAGGCGATGCAGGAAAAGAGAAAAAATTAACCTGCAGCTGTAATGGCTGTAACTCTATTTGGCAGTAGATGGCCCCATCTACTGGCCAAATAGGATATTTACAGTAAGAATGCAATGGGAAAATGCCCAAATATTTCTTACTGTATAATTAATTAAAATGATTTTACAAAAACACTCTGGTTTCTGACAATGTTTTTTTGAAAATCACTTGGTAGTGAAAGGGTTAATGAGCATACATGTACATGGGCTGTTTACTACACAACTAATAAGTTATTTCAAGTTATTTCATTAAACGCCTTTCTCAAACATCCTTCCTATCCCACAAAGATAAGGGTCTTGTGCTTGTCTAATCTCTACCAAAGCAAGGTCAGATGAGGTTAAAAAGCCAGTCTGGTCTGATTTATCCACTCCCCCACTAACCAGGGATAGGGAAAGAGTGAGCCCACCTGCTCCGATGTCAATTTAATGCAAATTGTAGCCCCTGGTCAACTAACATGAATCAAAATGAATCAGACATAAATAAATTATTTCATTTGTCAACTGTCGTTCTGTTCCTTCATTGAGGTGTCCTTCCACTGACTCGTCCGACTCAACAAATGGCCTTAAATTGATGACACAAAGATTTGCAACAGGGTTGACGTTCCTGGAGGGATCAGCCAAATGACAAATGATTTAGGTAAACTAAAAAAATGGTCGGAGCTGTGGCAATTGAGTTTTAATGTGGATAAGTGCAAGATAATGCACCTGGGACGTAAAAACCCAAGGGCTGAATATAGAATATTTGATACAGTCCTAACCTCAACATCTGAGGAAAGGGATTTAGGGGTCATTATTTCAGAGGATCTAAGGGTAAGTAGTCAATGTAATAGAGCAGCAGGAAATGCTAGCAGAATGCTTGGTTGTGTAGGGAGAGGTATTAGCAGTAGGAAAAGGGAAGTGCTCATGCCACTGTACAGAGCACTGGTGAGACCTCACTTGGAGTACTGTGTGCAGTACTGGAGACCGTATCTCCAGAAGGATATAGGCATCTTAGAGAGAGTTCAGAGAAGGGCTACTAAAATGGTGTACGGCTTGAAGGAGAAAAGTTACCAGGAAAGGCTTAATGATCTTAACATGTACAGCTTGGAAAAAAGACGAGACAGGAGATATGATAGAAACATTTAAATACGTAAAGGGAATCCACAAGGTAGAGGAAGGGAGTATATTTAAAAGGAAACAAAGTAGCAAAACAAGAGGACATAGTCTTAGATTAGAGGGGCAAAGGTTTAAAAGTAACATCAGGAAGCATTATTTTACTGAGAGGGTGGTGGATACATGGAACAGCCTTCCAGTTGAAGTGGTAGAGGCCAAAACAGTAATTGAATTTAAGCAAGCATGGGATAGACATAAGGCTATCCTAAACAAAAGATAAATCCAGGTAAAGTATCCATGTAATTGGGCAGACTAGATGGGCCGAAAGGTTCTTATCTGCCGACATTTTTCTATGTTTCTATGTTTCTATGTTTCTAAGTTCTGACGAATCTCGATTCGCCCCATAAATGAATGCAGGTGTCTAGCCCATTGTACTTGCTTTGTTTCCTTACTTGCTTGAATGACTGTCACAAAATCACTTCTGCTATAGATTATGTAATTCGGATACATTTTTGTATGCATATTGGAAAACACAATACTTATGCTTTAAATGAGATTACATTTAAAAAGCCAATATATCACTGGCTCTGTAGGTTTATACAACCCATATAATACTATATAGTATACATATAATATTTTGAGAGTGTATTTTAGGGGAGCACCCATAGGATTTAGCTGCATTTTTACCTAGAGGGATATCTTTCCAGCCTTTTCAGCACCCCTTACTCTGTTTTTGGTATATCACAACCCATATAATGTCTATTTTTTAATCTTTTAATCCTTCTTGGGTGATATTATGGTTTCAAAAGATAACAAAGTTCAGTGCACCAAGTTTCTTGGACTAACAGACCATATAATTTGTGTTACCCGATTTGTGAGTATAATTTCCATCTGCAGATCATTATACTGCTCAGTGAGATTGAAAATTGGAAATTGACAGATGAAGGAGCTGTTCAAAGGTAATCCGTGATATCACACGAACAAATCTTTTGGTCCTTGTCCACCAGTGTGTGTGGCATGATTTATTTTTAATAATAATAAAAAGAAAAAAAATTGCATTTACTAAAAAATATTATTTGCTATTTTCCAATCAAAAAATCCTAAGTCTTTATAAAATATATCTTTTATTCTTTGTGTTGCATTTATAATGCAATGGAGAACAAAGACTGGACATATATAGTACCTTGTTGGAAATCATTTGGTCCTAAGGCTAGGGTCAGACGAACGCATTTTTCACGTTGTCCGTGAAAAAGTGCGTTCGAATGAACGTACGTATTTTTTCCCGGAATACGCGATAGCGGTCGTACGATACTCCTTTTCGTCCGTGATTTTGTACGGATCATCAATAAAACCCTTTTTGCGTCTGGACGTTATGTTGGCCGGACGTGTGCAGTGTCTGACGTCTCCCAATAACGCAAACACGCCGCTATGCGGCCGCAGCGCACTCTGTACGTCAGTAGTAGCGGTTTGACGTTCTCGAAAAAATGCGTTCGTTGGCCACTTTCGTGCGGCCGTTCGTCGTATGTTCCCCGGCATTGGACGTCATTTGCTGCTAGCACGGCCGTGAAAAATGCGGCTAAACGCACGTGAAAAATGCGTTCGTCTGACCCTAGCCTAAAACAGCTAACATTAGGCCATATCAATGGGATAAGGAAACAAGCAAGATCATGATAGTAAACTATGTGAATTATTATAACTAGGTTGTTAACTGGTTAGTAACACACCTAAATTGTAGTATTTATTAAAACGCACAAATGAAATGTGCAGCAATAAAAGGAGAGCCTTCACACATCTCAGATGAGCTCTCTAGTACATGGTCTCGAGAGGACTCTACTCTCGATGCAAAATTCTAAAATCCGGAAATGAAGGCCCACGTAATATAACACCTCACCTATATTACCTTAAACATGTGTAATTAATTATGGTCAATGTTTAACCCCTTCACTAACAAGGTTTCCATAGAACCACTGACAGGACCCAGTGGCTGTATGGAAAACAATTTTACAGTAGCTATACAGTAATAATGTGGTTGAAATCTATTAAAGCACATTTTCAACCTGTATGCACTATTTGACAAGCAGATGGAGCCGTCCGCTGGCCGAAAAGCACTATTACATCTCCATAATACAGTTTTGTCTCAGATTTTCTTGGAATAAAAATACAGCTCCATTGTTCTAGCACCTTGGCTCTCATGCGTGAGGTGCTAAACTATGAGGATGCATTCTGGGGTCCATCTGCAAATGAATTTTATGAGCAATAAACAATTCTTTGAATTGCTCCAGAATTAGCCCTCATCTAGTATACTCGATCCTGTGGCACCAGCAGGTACTTGTTTTGAAGATTAAGTGTGATGGAAGCCTCTGTCACCTTTTGAAGGACTTGGATTCCAGGTGTCAGAGACTGGCTGGCGCTGGCACTCACAGCATTGCCTGCACTATATATAGACTTTGTGTCCTTTGGAAAAGAGCAGATGCCAGCCTCATGCCCACAGACTATGGGTGATTATGGCAAGGACTATTTATGGAGCATTTGGGCATTGCCATGCTGTATTTGATTTGTTTTAACAGCATGTCTCTGTTTAGGAGCAGGTGCACATGAGCGCACTTAGTGCGCCCGTGCGCACGCACTTAACGGCGTGCGTCGCAGCTATGTGATGCTGTGACGGGGCCGGTAACACGCTTGTGCCCGCGCACTTCATGAGCACGCAGCAAGTGTCCGAGCGCAGCAAGTGTCCGCCTAGAGATCCTCCCCGTCGTTGCGCTAGGATGCGCTTCGATGGGCTGCAAAGCGCTATCCTCCATAGGAGGATAGTGCTTTGCAGCGCTGAGGGGGGGCAGGTGGGTGTTGAGTGGAAGGACCGTCAACTCTCACCGACATTCCTTCCACTCAGTGCTCGTGTGCACCCAGCCTTAGCAGTTCTTAGCATTGTTCGTTTGTATTAGTTTAACCTCCCCCTCTGATTGTGCTGGACAGATACGGTTATCACTGGGGAGGAGGGTGATACTCAGACAGCAGAGTGGTATTTTTGTAGACCCCTCCCAGATAACAAACATACATTGTGCAAACTGTATTTACACACTGTCTGTCTGGAAAATAAAGCCATTTTATTCCTGCTTTTACAAAGGATCACGTCTCACTGGTCATGTGTGTTGAATCTTGGCTTCACTGGGAAATATCTCTTTGCAGTGTCAGGACTATGAGTCTGGTAGTCCAGAAGGTGACTGTGGATCTCATGGCATGATTCTGGGACAGAGAAGGGACATATGAATAACGGGCTGCTTCTGTTCTGGGAATTTTGGACAGAACCCCATGCATTCCCATTACATTGAGTATACTTAATCTTGGTAGCAAAAGGGTGAAGAAGATGCAGCTGAAACTTCACATTATTTGACCAAGCAAGGTTTGCCTCAGTAAAGTTTCTTTCAGTAGAGCCTACCCTGTGGCCATCATTACTTGATTTTTAAATTAATATTCCAGCACACAAAATCAAGACAATAATAAAAAAGCATTATATATGAAATGGAACAAAAACACATGTAAAAGTGAACCATGAGCTCAACCCTCTCCACTGTTGGAAGGCTGCTTGGAAGATTGCCCACCTTGGGTGCTAAAAAGCACACGCTTTCTCAGCGAGTTTATTGGTTTTGACCCCTTGGCTTGCCTTTCCACATATGACTGTTTGTTGCCTGGGCGACAGTTTGGCAACCGTGACTACAATTTTGTGGAATGTGCTTTGGCTTTACGAAGTATACTTTATCCCGCTGCCCTTTTTCTAAAGGACAACATCAGCTTTCACCGGGAACAGGATAATAGAGCACATAGGATCACTGCTGATCAATTATGTGATATATTAGTGTATCCTAAGGACACTATTCCTCCCATCCAGCTGTGTATGTACGCAATTATTCGAACATGTAACATAAATCAGGAGCTCGTTACACAGTGTGTCGCGGAAGCCATAAAAGGTTAAAAATTAAAAGATAGGATGGCAGACACCCTCCTCTGACGGTTGCTTGTAATTACTATTCTACACTAAATGAAATGATATCATAATCACAGTAGGGCCATACGGGAGCCTTGCCTAAATACGTTCTACTTATTATGTGTGTTAAGCAAATCACATTTATTCCTGACATTTTAATAAGCAGCTAGATTGCTAATGTTTGCAAGGATTTTTTTTTTCTCCAACCCTCTTCCCATGAAACGCCGCCTCAAAAAT
Organism: Leptobrachium leishanense; assembly: GCA_009667805.1. Lineage (NCBI taxonomy): Eukaryota > Metazoa > Chordata > Amphibia > Anura > Megophryidae > Leptobrachium > Leptobrachium leishanense. Next base: position 118,356,830 of record CM019073.1, read on the forward strand.
GTTGTGACTCTTTTAAAATGTCATTTTTAATCAGCGTCTTCACTCGCGTAATTGTGTGATTAAAAAAAAAAAGTAAATATGTGTTTTTTTCTTTATTTCTCATGCTGATTATAAGAGGATGCTTACTCTACAGACTAAATGTTTATTGGTAATAACGAAGATAAAAAGACGGTTTTATCAGTAATATTGCTTCATTTTTTTCAGTTTATTTGGTCATTTAGTTTTTCTCAGCCTTGGCACTCTAGAAAGAATATGCTGCAGCCGCAGCAGAGCATTGTATTGTTTGTATGGAAAGCTCTGAACCAAAGAAAATAATGTGTAGATCAGGGATAGTATGTGTTCTTTAAAAACATTTTAATTGCAGTTCAGTGAAAGGCAGCTGTTCAGACATTGAATGAGAAAATACACATAAATAAAAGTACAAGAACGGATTTGTGATAAACGTTATAGCATGTTTCAGCAAAATCCTACAACATCATTCTGTATGTTTTGAGGACCAGCAAGCAACAAGAAGAACTCTCCAATTGAGAGATTTATTACAAAAACTGAGACAAAAAGCTGTTCTCCAAAAGAATGAGAAAACGGATCTTCATAAACTACTCTTTAAAGGGACACTGTACTCATCCTGACCTTTATTGTTTTAAAGTGGTCAGGACTTGAGGAGCTCCCCTCCCCATCTGCTTTTATTGCTGGGTGAAGTGGTGGAGTTTCCTCCACCCCACCCAGCGTCTCCAGCAGCTGGTATTTTGAATTTCCGGACTTCCAGTCACCAGTGACGTCAACATGCACAGAGCGTGCAATGTCACCCTCTGAGACCTCCCACAAAAGAGAAGTCGCCAATGGATCGGAACTGCGCATGCATGAGCAGCATGGATCCATCGTTCTGCGCAGGCACTACGATCATAGCTGTGTGCAATTTGCGGTTCCTATGCTTCACAAGTAGCGTAGGAGCGCAAATTGTGCAGAAAGGTTTCAGGGCCAAAAAAAAAAATTGGGAGCAAAAAAAGGGGTTTGTGAGGGATCTGAGAACTAACAAGGGCAGTAGTGGCCTGCTCTACGGTGGGGCCCGCTCAGGTCTCACAAGGCTTTAGCTCGATTGTGTCATTACAGGGACAACTGCTCCATATGCAAATCAGATGCTATCACCCAGAAAGGGTGGCCAGTACTGAAATGCCAAGGAAGTCATCCCTGCATGAGAGGTGGATCAACCTCCAACAATCGTTTCGGCCTTATAAGGTCTCATCAGGAGGGTATAGCTGACACCATTTAGGCATATCGAGCAAGGGGTTAACATCTGGATTACCCTATGGACTTAAAGTGAGAAACAGAGAGGTTTGTGAGGGTCATGAGAAAGAGCAAGGCACTAGTGGCCTGCTCTACGGTGGGGCCCAATCAGGTCTCACAAGGCTTTAGCTCGATTGTGTCATTACAGGGACAAATGCTCCATATGCAAATCAGACACTATCACTCAGAAATGGTGACCAGTACTGATTGCCAAGGACATCATCCCTGCACGAGAGGTGCAGCAACCCCTGATGATCGTTTTGCCCTTTTTAGGCCTCGTCAGGAGGGTATAGGCACTTTGAGCAAGGGGTCTGCGTCTGGAATAGGGATGTGCGTTTCGGGTTTCGGAATTTTCACGAAATTTCCAGATTCGTGCATTCGGATTCGACTGATTTTCCGAAAATTTGCAGATCCGAAAACGACAGATCCGAAAAAATTTCCGAAACGAAACGAAAATTTGTTCGGAATTTTCGAATGGACTAGAAGTGTGTAAAATCGAAAATCATTTTCGTTCCATGCGTAATTTCGGCTCCATTCCTGATTTCGGTTCCATTTCAGTAATTTCGGACAACGTATTTTTTGGTTATATCGCTGATTCTGTAATTTTGTATCATTCCCATCTCAATGTATCCTTCTTGTAAAACCAGAGAAATCTCAATGTATCCTTCCTGGAAAACCAGAGAAATCTCAATGTATCCTTCTTGTAAAACACGAGAAATCTCAATGGCAGAATTATCGTATCGACAGAATTATCGTATCGACAGAAATATTGGATCCGAAAAACCATTAGTTTACGTCAAAACGAATAGACACTTTGAAACGAGGAGAACAGACGTTCCGAAAAACACGAAAATTTCCGAAATTACGAAAAAAAAGTCGATAGGAAAAACTAAACGAACCGAAACGGAAATTGTCCGAAACGAGCCGAAACGAAAATTTACAAAATCCTAACGAATCGAACGAAAAAAAAAAATCGGTGCACAAGTCTAGTCTGGATTACCCTGTAATCTTATAGTGAGCAAAAAATGGGGTCATCAAAAACTATAAAAAAAAGATTGTCTCCTAAGTATTTAATTAATCATAAAATTAAAAGTACATTAAAATGATGCAAGACCTTGCATAGAAAAATTTACAAATAGAAAAGTAGATACTTTTTATCGTGTTCGAATTTACACTACATTTTTTTAAATGCATATTTTTTCTATGACACATTTTAACTGCAGCCACAAGAAAGTGAAATTCAAAAAGGATACTCTACCATTCCATGTTAAACATAAAGAAGAAAAGTGTTAAATTTAATAAATGTATGCATGAAGAGTAAAAATAATGGGCCCTATTACATTCTTCGCGCAAACGTTTGCGCGCGCGCAAAAACGCATTAACGAGAGGGGTAAAACCCTTTGCGCTGAACGTCGTATTACAATGTCAGTGCAACAAACGCACGTAACCGTCTACCGCGGGTGTACTTGCGCGAACGCTGTGCGAGTGTACTGTACTGCAATTCTCCTACATTTAACATTGTGAGCGCAAATGCGTTTGTGCGCTTGCACGCGGATGGTATTACAATCTATGCGCAAAATTTAACGCACAGCATTTGCGCGCATTATTTTAATGACTTCTAAAACCTGGTGGTAATGGCAAATCTGAACGTCCTGGCCGGACCCAAATACACCAGCACGAAAAAAAAATACAGCAAAGTATAGTTACACATTCTACACATACCCAAACCAATAAAATTGAGACGTTTTGCGTGTTTTTATTATTGCTGCAGCATATATACTCAGATTGACTTTGGCAGACGCAAAAACTTAACGTGAGATAATTGTGGTTCTTAATTCTGATTTGCTGAATCGCGTGAAAAAACAGTCCGCACTCAGATTTCTGCACGCATCGTTAATGCGCGCGTTTTTTTGCGCGTCTTTTTTATGAGCGTTATTTTTGAATTAATGCACGAGGATTGTAATACCAGCGTTAATTTACGCGCGTTAACGTTTAACGCTTCGCGCAACAATTCACGTGTTTACCGTGCATTTTTGTGTGACGAATGTAATAGGGCCCCATGTGTTTCGAGATAAATAGAGACTTGATTTCAAAAGGAATGTGGTAAAGCGTGCAGAGTATAGGGTAGGGTGTTGCAGTGATGTGGTAAATCCATTCCCACTATGCCCAAGATGCTAACACTTTTTAAAACTAGCTGGGGATGTGCGTGAATGACCTCTCCCCAGCTGATATTACACGGAGACCTGAACTGCAGTAATTCCTTTTGGCCAGCAGATGGTGACACCTCCTTTCTGAATAGGTTAATGCATATAAAAATGATTTTTCAAGAAAACCACTGGATCCTGACAGTGGTTTTTGAAATCCCTTGGTAGTGAATGGGTTAAAGAGACTGCATAAAAGAGCTGCTGCTAATGGCTCACACCAAATTTTGCCATTTGCTACTCCCTATTACAAACTCAGTCGAAATAGGCCCTATTCGGATGTAGAATATTCAAGAGAGTAATCAAACACACTATTGAAGCACACCACACCACCATTAAACATGTCCCTGCAATCTGGAGTAATCGGACAGGAAGACTCAACAGCTGCAGCCCTGCAATCAACCTTAATACAGAGGAATGTGCCTGTGACTGCCTATATTATGTTAGTTGCAGCTCCACAACAACAGATACAGCTGATGTATACAATATTCAATTATTTGACTAATCTAAAGTTGCAGCTCTAGAAGTCAGTAAAGCATAGAAATGCAAATTGCTTTTCCAGCAGAGTGATCAATTTTAAAATCAAATCTAGCTTTATTTGAATGGACTGTAAGTGCTTGATGGAATGAGTGTTAACAGTGTATACGTGGCTTATATCAAGCCATTTAAGAAAATTAAGTTGGATATATAACTACACCAACAAGCCAACATTTTTTTCTTATTTGAAAGCTAACAGTATGTGTCTGAATATTGAGATAGTGAAGCGTCATTTAAAACAAAATTTGACATGTGTCTAGTAAAGGTCAGATTGCAATCGACTCTGTATTCTGTTTATGCTATGACCAGTGATGTGCTTGATGCTGAGTATTCACTAAAAATCATTTACAACTGACTCATTCAATACTCAATATCCATCAGATATTGCGCATGCATAATAGAAAACATTTCCCCAAGCCTCTGAGATGGTAATTAGTGTGCAGTGCCGATATGCTATTATTGGGTGATAGGTATTTAAATTTCCCGTGATGGTTATTGTCCACAATAATGTTCCTACTCCAAAGTAACACCAAAAAAAACACAACAATAAATAGAGTGTGTGTGGGGGGGGGGGTTATGTTTATATTTATTTCAGCAGACCCAGGATGCATAAAAGTGAGATAGATGTCATTTGCATATCCTACCCAGAATTCTTTGCTGCATATAGGGAATGTGGCACAGGAGCTATCAGGAGCTCTGGGATGCAATTTTTTGAGTTGCTGTGATGTGCAAGTGGCTTCTGCAATAATATACATAAATAATTAAAGCGAGGAGGCTTTTTATCTCTTTTTTTGTCATCCACCACAACCCTTGTAACTATTTAATTTTTTTTTTTTTTTTTTTTTTTGAGAAAGGATTTTACCAGGAAGGATACATTAAGATTTCTCTTGTTTTCAAGTATGTCCTGGGTGGCGAGTATGTACTGTTAGGTGTCTTGCCCAAGGACACTTACTGGAGAGGTTGCTCGCTGGGATCGAACCTATGACTCCACAGGCTCTCTCCATGCAGAGTAGAAAATACAGTTAATTGTGGATACAACATGGACCCTATAGCTGTTATTCTGCAGTTTGTTTTGTGATTTGCCTAAAACGTCTATAAGATTTTATAAAACAGAGATTGACTCTGCTTCATGTGTGTTTTCTTGACTCATTTTAGCATTAATCATATTACATTATGGAGCTGTAGCCATCTCTACTTTATATCTGAAAAATGAGCAGCGTTTTCAAGATGTCTTACAGACATTTAGATGATAAAAATAAAATCACTATAATCTATACTTTGAAGGTTTATGTTGGGTTCCACATAAACCCAAGTGGGGTTACAAAATACTGTTGGCTTCATCTAGTGTGAGAATTCATTTATTCTTCCACATTCCTTCAAGTGTTAATGCTGTAGTACACTATACTTTCTTTTGGCTTCATCTTAGGAGAAGAGAGCCATCTACAATGAAAAGTATTATACACTGTAAATAGTAACAAACTGTTAATGTCAGTTTCCTTTATCGATAACTAAGGCCCCGTTCACACTGTGCGATTTATCGCGTGGCTTTTGCTGCAATATCGTGGCAAAATCCGTGCGATATCACGCTATGTAGCTTCTCCAATGCATTTCAATGGAGCTGTTCACATCTTGCCACGTGGCGTCGCGCGATGTCGCATGTCATGCGTCGCTGTAGCATGTCACTGGTACATGACCCTTTTTTTGCGATTTGCATTGGTGGTGTTTTGCAAAATCGCGCATAACCGCGACATCGTGCGACATTATAGCGCGACGTTACGAAAATTAAAATCACGCAGAAAAACTTGCGATTTTCATGTCGCACAGTGTGAACGGGGCCTAAACAAGAAAAGTCAAAAAGTGTAGATGGTAGGCTTGTGCACCGATTTTTTTTTTCGGTTCGGTTCGTTTTTGATTTTGTAAATTTTCGTTTCGACTCGTTTCGGCCAATTTCCGTTTCGGTTCGTTTTCGTATCAACTTTTTTTTCGTGATTTCGGAAATTTCCGTGTTTTTCGGAACGTCTGTTCTCCTCGTTTCAAAGTGTCTATTCGTTTTGATGTAAACTAATGGTTTTTCGGATACGATAATTATAAGATACAATAATTCTGCCGATACGATAATTCTGCCATTGAGATTTCTCATGTTTTACAAGAAGGATACATTGAGATTTCTCATGTTTTACAAGAAGGATACATTGAGATTTCTCATGTTTTACAAGAAGGATACATTGAGATTTCTCTGGTTTTACAAGAAGGATACATTTTGAGATTTTTCTGGTTTTACAAGAAGGATACATTGAGATTTCTCTGGCTTTACAAGAAGGATACATTGAGATTTCTCTGGTTTTACAAGAAGGATACATTGAGATTTCTCTGGTTTCCCGGGAAGGATACATTGAGATTTCTCATGTTTTACAAGAAGGATACATTAAGATTTCTCATGTTTTACAGGAAGGATACATTGAGATTTCTCTGGTTTTACAAGAAGGATACATTTTGAGATTTCTCTGGTTTTACAAGAAGGATACATTGAGATTTGTCATGTTTTACAAGAAGGATACATTGAGATATCTCTGAATTTACAAGAAGGATACATTGAGATTTCTCTGGTTTTCCAGGAAGGATACATCGAGATGGGAATGATACAAAATTTAATTACAGAATCAGCGATATAAATACGATGTCCGAAATTACTGAAATGGAACCGAAATCAAGAATGGAGCCGAAATCACGAATGGAACGAAAATGAATTTCGATTTTACACATTTCTAGTCCATTTGAAAATCCCGAAAAGTTTTCGTTTCGGCTCGAACATTTGTTCGGATCTGCCTTTTTCGGATCCGAAAATTTTCAGAAAATCGGCCGAATCCGAATGCACGAATCGGGAAATTTTGTAAAAGTTCAGAAATTCCAAAACCCGAAACGCACATCCCTAGTAGATGGAGACCTAAAATGTCACATACGCAGCACACCCTTCAGCACATATGTTTATCTGTCAAAATCCACAGAGTAAAATAAATTTAATGTATTTGAGTTCATCGTTAGGATTAATTTTATCCCAACATCCTAACTTTGCCTCTTATCCTCTTCCACTCCCGTATGTCACCCTGGGCAATCTTTTCAAGCCTTATTCGTGTTTTAATGCAAATATAAGCTTTCACTCTCCACTAGGATTTCCCCCAAATCAGATCAAATGTGCTGTAATCACTCCCATCTTTAAAAAAAGGCCTCCCTTGACCCCATCCTCCCCCTAGTTATCATCAAGTTTCTCTTTTTCCTTTGACATCTAAACTGCTTTTCTACAAACCTCTATCCACATTTCTTGATGCAAACACACTCCTAGATTTACAATCTAGTTTTCACCCTCACTAAAGTAATAAATGAACTGATGGCTGCCAAGGTGAAAGGTCTCTACTCTTTAGTTCATCTCTTCAGCCTCTCTGCTGCCTTTGACACTGTCGATCACCCTATTCTTTTAGACATTTGTCACTCCTTTGGCTTACAAGGCACTGCCCTATCCTAGTTCGATTCATACCTCACCAATCACTCTTATAGTTTTTCCCTTTCTGGTACTTCATCCCATCCCAGTACCATCTCTATGCTTGCTGACGACACCCAAATATTTTGTCCACTTCAAAATTGTCTTCATCTTGTCTGAGTCATGTATCTGAATGTCTCTCCAACATCTCTTCCTGAGGTCTTCACATCACCTCAAAATTAACATGTCAAAGACCAAACTTGAAAGAGGCTACTCTTGGCAGAAATATTGCCTCTCATGTACAATCCTTGGATTAGATTTGTTATTTATGGCTCCATCATCCAATCTGGCTCCCATGTCCGCTGCCATTAAGTGATTATTGGTTCTGCACTCTCCTTCAAGTCCAACATTCAATATGTTACCAATTCACCTATGTAACATATCCAATCAAACATCCAACCTTTTCTGAAACAACACACTGAAAAAATCCTAGTCCATTCTCTATGTCCAAACTGAACTACCACACATTCCTCCTTATTGGTCTTCCCCTCAATCGACTCTCCCCACTCTGACCCATACTAAAAGCAACAGCACAACTCATTCTCCCCAGCTGTCGCTCCATCTCTGCCTCACATCTGTACCCGCTACCTTACAGAATCAAGTTTAACCCTTTCACTGCTGAGGCGTTTCACGCCTCTGTGCTGAGCTCATTTTTACCTGTTTCGCTCATCTTGTTTAAACGTGTTTTGAAGGCTTATTTTAGTATATGACCCAGACATATTATATATCGTACTTTCCGTCAGACTCGGCAGATTCATAATATGTCATTATTATATGTATACGTCATGTCCTGTCTGTATATTATAACAAAAAATTCAATAAAATATGAATTTTCAATAATTTACAATGTGTAAAGTGTTTTTTTTTCACATTTTAACATGCAAGCAATTGCGGTTATATTTTGTATGGGGTGCGCTTGTTAAATAAATTAGAAATGGGGTCTCGTTACATTTTTTTTGGGGAAAATTACGCGATTTTTTACAAACGGACTGCATACAAAAATCGTTAGTGCAGCATCATTGTTCACATTATAATTGAAATGGGAACAATATTGCTGCATTAACAAACCAAAAAAAAAGAAAAAAAACTTGTTTATTTTTTTTATATAATTTTTTTTAAAATATTTTTTTATTTTTAATTTTTATTTTTTTAAAAAACTTTTTTCATGGTCATGTTTGGTATCGTTAGAAAGGCCATGCTCTTGCCGATCCAACAGTACCAAACATTAACCTCTAGCTGCCACGGATCAGGAGATAGGGGGTTCATTGGAACCCCCTATCTCCACCATTGGTGGCAGTTAGAGGTTAACTCCAGGACTGGCGTCATCGTGCTATGCACGATGATGCCAGTCCTCAGGGGGCATTCCCGGAAGCTTGGCCGACATCCAAGATGTCAGCCAGCTCCGGGAGAGGATCACGATTTGGTGCTTTTCGGCGCCGAATCGTGATCCGGCACCCAAGGGGTTAAAGGCATGCACGGTTTGGAAGGGCAGGCTGTGACAGCCGGGGATCGGGAGGGAGAGAGGTCCGAAGGACCTCCCCCCTCCCTTTCAGGCGCCTCCTCCCCACACGCGGGGGGGCGCCTGAATTAGATGTCATTGCGCCGCCGCGATGATATCTAATGGTGCCGGCGGCGGTCCTGGATGCTGGGCTGACATCGTGGATGTCAGCCCGCACCGGGGGGCACAGCGATCGGCCAGAATCCGGCCGATCGCTGGCCACAAAGGGAGGACGCGCTCAGCGCGTCCTCCGCAGGCAACGCTACCTGCGGGTGGACACGCTGAGCGCGTCCTCCGCAGCAAAAGGCTTAAAATACCATAATGTGCCTATAAAGCCCTCTCCAACTCTGTCCCCTCTTACATCTATCATCACATCTCCAAATAGTCCCTCAGACGTTCACTGTATTCTGCCTCTGACCTTTTGGATTTCCATCCCTGTGTCTTGGTTCCTGACCTGAAATTGTAATATAAGTCACAACATAAACTGTTGGTCCTTATAATGGCTGGTAGTAGCTAGCTAAAAGGCAGACAAATGCAAAATAACAATATCAGAGGATAAGTAGAGGTTAGATGCCAGAGGAGGTAGTCATACCTGCAAAGGTCAGTAACAAAAAGGGTAATTGTACAAGACTAGAATCAAGGACATCAGAGATCAGAACAATTGAAATACAAATGCCAAGGGCTGTACACAGATTTATCAAGGATGTTATGTGCTCTCGGGTACAAAGAACCACTACAGGGCACTGGAGAGAGCATGCGAGGAGCTTATATAGTATCAAAAATACTCATATTAGTCAGTGTCAGATTGGAGAACCAGAAAGTACGAGAATGACACTGTCAGGAATGGTACTGGGTTGTGTTGATATGAGTCCAACATGTGGTGTAACACAGGAATATGCAGGGAAGGGTGGAGGAGGATCAGCATGCTGAAGGATTATGGAGCAATGGAGCAGGACACAGAAGACTGACTGGGATTCTGGTAGGGATAGTAGGAAACATAGCACACTGTCCAAAACAAACATACTGTAGCACACTGACCAAAACAGGAAACACAAGGATGATTGGAAATGGAGTGGATCTCCATAACAGGTCTCTTCACTAAAGTTTGAAACTCAGGATAATTAGCAGGAGAAGTGAAAATTCTAAGTCAAACTAGCCAAATTAGAAAAATTAATCTATCTCACTTTCCAAATCGGATATTTGTTCTAGATTGTTCTCTTCTCCTGACAATTCTCCTGAGTTTCACCCTTTAGTGAATAGACCTGAAAGGTCTTTACTCCTAAGCTACAGAGCTTCAATGATGAGGCACTGGATGAATGGGGGTTTCGAACTTTATTTGATTCAGCCAGTGCTTGATGGTTATGTGGTCAGAGTGTTCTTGTGTAATTTGGAATACCAGGGCTATGGAGCTGAGTACCTGGCCTGGAGATGTGCAGCACAGGAATGAGGCTGCCACTGTGTCAGTGCATGGGTGGGACAGTCTTGCCACGGTTCTTCTTTTGTTTGTCCCATGGTGCAGGGCATAGGATGTGACAGACGCAAGCAAGAGGGTGTCACATGCAGTGTGAAGTGGCCACCATCAAAATAACTAGTGGCCTGTTCAGCGAGCTGACCGGAGGTTACATCCATATGAGAGCTTGGAGCATCCGAATGACATCGAGGTGTGGGTGTTACGTCCTGCGCCCCCTGTGACTGAGATGGACATTGCTAGTGAAGTTCTGGACTTTTAGTGTATCTGGCGTCACCTCTGGCTTCTTTGAACTATGCACCTTAGTTCTGGACATTCAGTCACTTCCTGACGTCTAGCCTGGACATACACACCTGGACTGTATTGCTGATGAACTCATGTGCTTAAAGGCAGGCAGCGCCCAAAGAAGAAGGCTGCCTCATTTGTTCTGGAGCTCATCGTGTTAGGTACTCTTTCTGAACCAAGCCTCCTAGTGATTCATGGTCTAGTCTAGTCTAGTTTGTTCTGTTCTGCATTCTGTGTTATTATCAGTCTGATCTGTGCTCTCAGTTTATGCCATTTCCTCATTGTGTCCTAGCTTTATCCTGTCTGTCTCCTGGTCTCCTCCATGTCTTGTATTTCCCCTGTTGAGTTCAGTTTAACCCTTCCATCCTGCATTGCTTTTGTTTTCAGTATTTGGGTTTCTGGTTATGGTTTTGCTCAGTTCCCTGATTTCTGGGTTTATGTATATTTTGTTCTGTAAACCTGCTGTCTGTTTTTTCTGGTTCCTCGTTGTTTATTAGTTTTTTTTAGTAAATATATTCCTTTATTTACTTTCTGTTCTGGTTCATGTTTGTGCACTGAAATAGAGCTAACACCCTCCTGTTCCATGTCTAGCCAGGTCCCCCTCAGTCGTTACAGTGGGTAACATAACACCTGTCATCTCCTCCTCCCATTTGCGACTAGGAATGAGCCGAATAACCCCGTGTTCGGTTCGCATTCGAACTCGAACAATTTCAAAAGTTCGAGTTCGAACGCAAACATGAACCGAACTCAATGCAAGTCAAAGGGACTCGAAAGCTCTATTTTTAGAGTGCCCTGCAAGAGGGCATATATGCAAGATATTTGCCATAAAAGGTGTATGGGGGTCCGGGTAGTGCCCTGGGGGACAGGAAACAAGGAAAAAAAGTTAAAAACAAAACGTTTTTAAAGGAACAGTGAGTTTTCCATGAAATAAGGGTTTAAAACTAAGAAATCCTTAAAATATCTTGCCTAGGAGGTCCCCATAACCTGCCCGTGAAGTGGCGGATTTGTAGGATGTATAGAAACATTTAAAAACAAAAAAATTACGTTTCAAATGATGGTAAACGGTTTTCCTTTAATCTATTCATAAACAACTGCTTGGGGCGGCAGTCTGTATTAAAAAAGGAGACATTTTAGGACACGCAGAACAAGTTTAGTGATTTTTTTGGCTAAATTATGGTGAAACTTATGCAGGCTTTGGATGAAAGTAACAATAGGTGCTTTAAAATTGGACCTTTAGTTTCGGCAATAGTGCCGTCACACCGTAACCCCTCTGTGGTATTGTGAAAAGAGTGCAGGGTTGGACCCTGCGGTCCAAAAAAAAAAAATTAGATGAATCGGGTAATATAGGCGTCAGTGTCAGTGCAGCCAAATATTGTGTCTTTGGTGGCAGCAAGTGCCTTCACACCGTAACCCTTTTGTGGTATTGTGGAAGAGTGCAGTGGTGGAGGTTTTGTGAATGCAGAAGAGATCACCGATCTATTCCGTTACCTCAGCATCAGGGGATTGATAGCTGCTGATCCAGGACTGATTCATTTTTATAAATGTCAGCCGGTCTACAGAGTCGGTGGACAGACGCACTCTTTTGTCTGTGACAAAACCTCCAGTGGCACTGAACGTCCTTTCAGAAAGCACGCTGGATGAAGAGCAACCTAGTAGCTGCATGGGATATTGGCTAAGTTCTGGCCAGTGATCCAATCTCAACACCCAGTAAGCCAGTGGATCATCTGCTGGAAAGGTATACAGGTCTGCCCTTGCCCCTAGGTAGTCCTGCACCATATGGTGAAGACGCTGGCAATGGGTGCCTACATTTGACGTCCCTGGGCGTCGTGGACTAAAAAAATGGACAAAAAAATTGGAAAAGGCATCAGTCAAGCAGCCCCTTTCACCGCTCTTCCTTTGATCAACCGCATCCTCAGAAGCACCTATGTCATCACTTGGTAACCTACCAGTGCCTGGAAAGGTGTTACACAAATGTCGCTTTAGAGCGTCCTCAAGTTTTTTCATCCTGTCCTCCCTCTGTGAGGGCAGGATGAGCTCTGCAACTTTACCCTTGTATCGTGGATAAAGAAGGCTTGCCAACCAGTAGTGATCCCTCTCCTTGATAGCACGAATCCTGGGGTCCTTTACCAGGCTTTGCAGGATAAGGGAGCCCATGCAGCGTAGGTTGGAGGTGGCATTAGCTTCCGAGTCTTCCTGGTCAATGAGGATTAACCCATCGTGCACTTCCTCCTCCCAGCCACGTACTAGTCCTTGGGTTTCTGGGCACAAAGAACCCTCCCTTGAGGAATCCCCACCTTCAATGCCCCCACTACTTAAATATTCCTCCTCCTCCTCATCCTCCTGTCTGATCTGAGGAGGACCCGCTGGAATGCTGTCTGTGGAAAGACTGGCGCCTTGAGAGCTAGGGAAGGCCTCCTCTTCCTCCCGCTTTTCTGCCTCTAGAGCCACATCTATAATTCCCCACAGAGTGTGCTCCAGCAGGAACACTAAAGGAATTGTGTCACTGATGCACTGTCCCTGCTCACCATCCTCGTTCCCTCCTCAAATGGTGACAGTACAGTGCATGCATCTTTGATCATCAGCCACTGAGGGGGGGGAACCAAGTTGACCTGAACCTGTCCTTGTGCCATACTCACACAGGTACTCGTTGATGGCCCTCTGCTGCTTGTGCAGACGCTGCAGCATTGCTAATGTCGAGTTCCACCTGGTGGGCATGTCACAGATCAGACGGTTTGTGGGAAGGTGGAATTCTCTTTGAATTTCTGCCAGGCGAACACTTGCTGGGAATGACCGTCTGAAGTGGCTGCAGACTTTTCTGGCCTGGCTGAGAAGCTCTGCCAGCTCTGGGTACCTGGTTAGGAAACACTGTACCACCAGATTTAGGACGTGTGCTAGGTATGGTACATGCGTCAACTTACCCAGGCGTAGGGCGGAGAGAAGGTTGCTGCCATTATCACAGATGACCATTCCCAGCTGAAGCACCTGCCCCTGTAGAGCTGACAGAATTTCTGGCCTGGTGTGGCTCCTGTCCCCTAAACAAACCAGCTCAAGCACAGTATGGCATCTTTTTGCTTGAGCCATTGCGTTGCCCCTGCCACTTAAACTCGGTTTAACTGCCACTTCGCCAGAGACAGAGAAGGAGGAGGAGGAAGAGGGAGAGGTGGTGGTAGTGGAGCAGACAGACCTCATACAAGCAGCTTTCTGGAGGCGTGGTGGATGAACAAGCTCCAGAACAGAGCCCCATCTTGGATCCCTCCCAGCTGCAATCAGAGTTACCCAGTGTGCCGTGAAGGAAATGTAACGGCCCTGTCCATGCTTGCTTGACCACGTGTCTAAAGTCACATGCACCTTGCTGCTGACTGCCTTTCCCAATGACTCCATAACATTGTCTTCCACATGCTGGTATAGTGCTGGAATGGCCTTCCGTGAAAAGTAATGGCGTTTTGGAACCTGCCACTGTGGTACAGCACATTCAGCAAATTCACGGAAGGATGCAGAGTCCACCAGCTGGAAAGGCAGCAGCTGCAATGTGAGTAATTTTGCTAAGCTGGCATTTAGACGCTGTGCTTGGGGATGGTTGGGACTATATTTTTTCTTACGCTGCAGCAGCTGGGGCAACGTAATCTGACTGCGTAAATCTTCAGCTGATGGGATGCTGTCACATTGTGAGGAATGACCTGGTACATCCATTACTGTAGCATCATCCCTGTCAGTGGAGGTTGGAGTCAATGACATGGCAGGACATACAGTGGGGGTAGAGACAGGTGAGGAGGACCTACGCAAAGTTTTGCGCCAATGGGATGCGTGGCATCAAGCACGTGGTACCCAAGCGTCCGGTATCTTTCCCACGCTTGAACCTCATCTGATTTAGATAACAAATAGCAATGGTGTGGTCTGCTGCACATTTCTTAAAGAACTCCCAGACATCAGAGTTCCTGGATGTGTGCTTTGAGACAACAGCGCTCTGCACCTGAGCAGCTCTGACATCTGATGCCTTGGACTGGCTAGTGCTACGGTTGGTCATAGAGGACATTGTGCCTCGTGTTTGTTGTGCCTCCTCCTCCTCACTTGACTCCTCTGTTTGATCAGGCACCCAGGTGGAGTCAGTGACCTCATCATCATTGTCATCACCCCCTATCTCCTCTTCACTGGAGCCAACTTGGCAGTATCCTGCAGCTGCTGGGGCAACATGAGTGCCAGTTATTTGTGAGTCACTGGCACCCCCTTCCTCTAGGTTGATTATACTCCCTTCCTCAACCTCAGAGATTGAATCAGAGCACTGTAGTTGCTGCGCATCCTCAAGCAGCATGTCACTGTCATTGTAGTCAAACAATTCAGCTGACTCCTCCGTGTGTGATAGTGAGGCTACGGCAGGAGTAGCTGTGGACATGGAGGCCGCATTAGATGCTTTGTCAGCTGAGGTGGACTGTAAAGCATTACAAGTCTGGCTGGCAGAGGACTGGGAGGATGAGGATGGCCTGGTTAGCCAATCCACCAAATCCTCTGTATGTTGCTGCTGCTTAAGATAGCCAGCACCAGTTAGAAAGGACAAGCGTACCCCTGCAGAGGATGCACCACGTCCACGACGACCAGAGGCACAGCCTTCCGACACAGAGGCTGCTTGCCCTCTTATCTGTGTCTGGGAGCGTCTGCCTGTCCTTTTTGGACTTTCTGACATTGTGAGTGATATATATATTAAATATATACAGAACTCTGATTCAACTCTGTTATGAAAATTTGAGATATGCTGCAGAACTCTGATTCAACTCTGGTATAAAGATTAAAGATTTCCAGAACTCTGGTATAACTCAGTGAGACACCCTGATAGCTGGCAGCCAGTGACAAGACACAGATTACAATTCCCAGAAACCTCCTATAAATCAGTGAGACCCCCTGATGGGTGGCAGTGACAAGACACAAATTACACTTACCAGAAACCACCTACAAGTCAGTGAGACCCCCTGATAGGACCCCCTGATAGCTGGCAACAGTGACAAGACACAGATTACAATTCCCATAAACCTCCTATAAATCAGTGAGACCCCCTGATGGGTGGCAGTGAGAACACACGGATTACAACAATTCCCAGATATTTTGTAGAATTGAGACCCCCACAATTGCTGGTGGCAGTGAGAACACAAAGATTAGAAAAATTCTCAGATATTTTGTGTAAATGACCGACCCCCAAAATTGCTGGTGGGAGTGAGAACACAAAGATTAAAACAATTCCCAGATATTTTGTAGAAATGAGACCCCCACAATTGCTGGTGGCAGTGAGAACACAAAGATTACAACAATTCCCAGATATTTTGTATAAATGACTGACCCCCAAAATAGTTGGTGGCAGTGAGAACACACAGATTACAACAATTACCAGATATCTTCTAGAAGTGAGACCCCCACAATTGCTGGTGGCAGTGAGAACACAAAGATTAGAACAATTCCAAGATATTTTGTAGAAATGAGACCCCCCAATAGCTGCTGGCAGACTGGCAGTGAGAACACACACTAACAATATCCTCTCAAAAAACACGTGCTGGGGCTGCAAGGGACGCCTTATATAGTGTGCTGTGGGACTTAGCTCTGTGAGCCCATGATTGGGCAAAATTTGCCCAATCAGGACTCTGAGCCGTGATTGGCATAGTCTTGCACCTGTCTTGCACCTAAACTGTGGTCAGGTGCAGGCTGTAGCCAATTACAAGCTTCAGGCCAGTGGAAAAGTGCATTGTGGTCCATTGAGGTGCATTGCGGGCGAACATGCTGCGAACACGCGGAAATGTTCGAAGTTCGCGAACATACGAACTGGCGATGTTCGAATCGAACTCCGAACACATCGAACCGAACAGCTCATCCCTATTTGCGACTAGAGGATTACTCCTGGGCTGCAACCACACTGTGGAACTCTCTCCCAAGCATGGTCTTCTTTCAGTCTGAGCTGGGCCAGCAGGTAAAAGCTGTGGTTTCAAGAATTAGGTATTTCTTGCACAAATTGTTTAGATTGAGTAGTGTGAAGACACATTGGGAAATAAGTGAACAGTCCGCTTCAAACATTACAGTGGTTCTCTTGTTTAAGATCACTTGCCAAAATTAGATTGATCAATTTGCATCCCATTTACATCATTTTGTAGATGAGGTGTTAATTTTGCAACCAGAGTGCAAAGGCTGTTGAGAAATTGGAGATTTATTATTTTTTGTTTTCCAGCCTAAAACAGGGCACAATTTTTCTCATTTATTTTGTAAACTATCAGGGTTATTCAATGAGAATCGAAAAGTCACCGCACATCCAGTGACTATTCGCTCTCTTCAATTCGGTACGATTTGGCAATCCCATTTGGGTGACCATGCGGTGTATTCAGCAAGCACCACAGGGACCTCGTAGTGCAGGGAAAAGATGCCGCAAACCCGATGAACACTCACCTCAAAACGCGGCGAAGGCACACCGAAACCCGCAAAAATATCTGGATTAACCCCGCCAAACACGCCGGAGAAACCCGAGCAGGAGCAGATCACAGCGCAGAGCAGCCGCCGGAAAAACCCAACACCGTAGACGAATGGAGTGGAAAAAAAAACAGTACGCTTGAATGTTTGAAAAGTGAAACGCTGTTTCAAAGAGACTACTGAACGAAAATGCTTGAAATTTACATATAAGATCCAATGAATGGTAATAAAAAGGGCTGTTACAGAAAAAAGAAAAAACGATTTAAAAAAACGTAAAAACAAAATTCACAACAAAATCCAGAAAAATCCGAAAATGCTTAAAAGATCCTAAAAAATCTAAAAATAAAGAGACTTTTTACTGCAGAATAAAATAATAAACTGTTTATCAGATATTGCATTAAAACGGGAATATTTTTAACATTGAAGCCTATGGCATTCTCCTGAATAAACCTGCCGAATGAAACCACCGAATGGCAGGGCATTTCGGCAAACTTTCTCAGCTGTTTTGTGTTCTCTGAATAGGCGAAGCATTGCTTCTCTATGGGGATTTCACTGCACACGAACAGGCAAAGAACAGGCACCGTATGTGCAGGCAATTCGCCAACATTTGGGGAACTGCCTGCTCTCTAAATAGCCGAATGGCCTGAAAAGGTAACCGTACCCTGAATTTCAGCATTCGGTTACCTTTCGGCCAAAAATCGGAGCTCTTTGAATAACCATAAGTGCATTCTCTGGGATATTGCCGTCCTTCAGGTAGGATCTACGATCTTCTCCTTGAAGATCTGTACAATAAAAATGGCAAAAGGAATAAAAGTGAAAATATCGAGGTTTCACAACTACATCCTTCATTTTAAATGTTCATGGAGTCTAGAGTGTCACTTGATCAGTACATCACTTCTATCAAGTGATTATTGTTTACAATTTAATAAGTTGTTTAACAACATACCAGTTCTTATAACAGTTATATTTTTGCAGTAATATAAAGTCAGATTGACATTTTTCACAATCTTTTTTTCCAAGGAGCAGTACACATTGCCAGGGTACCCTGATCCAGAATTCTTCTCCAACTCTGCACATTAACATCTACAAGGTCAGGTGGTGCTCATTTGTGTCCAGACCTCAACTTAATGAGTTTCATCCAGACATCAAGTGAACATGTTGTTACTGGCTGCAGGAAGTATCAACACAAATTTAATTACTTTACTTGAAAGGAAAATGGCTTTGATTCTGTCATAATTCTAATGAAAAATTCAACCTTATATACTTTAGTTTGCAAGTTCACCTAGCATATTATTTTCTTCTATAAACCCTTCAAATATTCAATCAAAGCTCTTAGAAAGATTTAAGTTGTACTACTATGTATTAAGTTCTACTCACTTGTCTGGCAAGTAATTATATTTTTAAATCGTAAGCCATAATTGTTAAGAATAATAATATTAATAATAATAATAATAATGACATTGTTACATATGCTGAAAAAAGACATGCATCCTTCACACAACAGCCACCGCTGCTGATCTGAAAGAAGGCAGAAAACCCATTCTGAAGTGTTTTCCAAATATGCAACAAACGGAAAAAAAATCCTTCTTGACCCCAGATGATGGTTAGATTTCTCCTTGTATTAACCTCCCTGGCGGTCTAATTGTTTCAAAATTTTGTGTCTAAAAGCGTTTCATTTTTTTGGAAAGGAAATGTGTTGTTTTATATAGTAAGCCTGTATTCTGTAGGAATAACTCACTGAAATCCATGCAAGCAAGAGTCTAGTAAACACACGCAGCCAGAGAAGGTTTGAAACACAAAATAATTTATTATCCCAAAAATAATTATCCAAAATAATGGAAATAAATTATATTCAATAATATAATCAAACAAAAAAAATGTCTCTTTCCTCTGGGTGCTGGGATTCCTGTTCAGTTGTGGACTCCTTTGCCAATGAAATATACAGAACACGGGGTACCTAAAAAAGAGTATTTATTCTCAAAGCAGCTTTACAGAAATAAAAGGCAAATAAAAATCATTTCTAAAATATAATAAGGCTTTGCAATACAAGTTTCGCTGGTGGATCTGGGCAAGCACCAGCGAAACTTGTATTGCAAAGCCTTATTACATTTTAGAAATTATTTTTATTTGCCTTTTATTTCTGTAATTCTGCTTCGAGAATAAATACTCTTTTTTTGGTACCCCGTGTCCTGTATATTTCATTGGCAAAGGAGTGTACATCTGAACATGAATCTCAGCACCCAAAATGTTTATTTTACAGTATTTTTAAAGTAATTTTTTTTATTTACAGTTTTTCAAATTTGCCGCCTGGTCCCGCCCTCCTGCGTTGCATGGCTCACTGGGAGCGGAACCAAGAAGCAAAGTCGCTGGCTGGCGCAATCACACTGCGGTGACAGCGGAGACGGCGAGGGAGCAAAGGATGCGGTGAGTATGCATCCAGCCCGAGTGTGGCTCGGGGTTACCGATCGTGGTAGCGGAATTTATCCCCGAGTCACACTCAGGAATACCGCCACGCAGGTTAAGCATCTCTTACCCACATATTAAATATTATAACCTTTAATATTATGATCCAACCACCTCAACAGGCAGAGAATTCCACAGCTTCATTGTTCTCACTGGGAGAAACAAATTCCTATGCTTTAGGCTGAATGTCCTTTCATGCAGTCTAAATGGGCGACTTTGTGTCACTTATGTACACTTACACTTATGTATAGTCCTATTAACCCCTTGACTACCAAGTGATTTTCCAAAAAACATTGTCAGAGTCCAGTGTTTTTTGTAAAATCAATTTAATTAGTTATACAGTAAGAAATAGTTCTTACTGTAAATAAACTATTTGGGTCAGTAGATGGCACCATCTTCTGACAAACTAAGTTACAGACATTAATGCTGTAGCTCGATTTTTTTTATTTTTTTCCCTTTGCATCGGCTGCTGAATGCTGCTGAAAGCCCAATATTTCAGGGCTTCATCAGCCAATTTTACAGTTTTAGCTCTTTGGACATTATCCCCACAGGGCTAAAACTTTGGGGCACCTTCTGCAGCCCAAAAGCAAACTAAATTTGTTCGCAGCAAACAAATATCATTTGCTTTTGGGCTGAAGATCTGCAGATCGAGATATCTCGATATCAGGCACTGGATGGTGTCTTTGAAGCCTGAGATATCTCGATCTCGGTAGTGAAGGTAGTGAACGTGATGAATAGGTTTCCAGACAATGGTTTACAATGGCCCTGAGTATATTTTTATAACGTTATCAGATCTCCTCTAAGGTGCTAGTTTTCTAAACGAAACAGGTTTTAACTTGTTAGGCTTTCCTCATAACTTAAATCTTCCATTATTCTGCTTCCCTAAGCAAAACTGTGAGGCATGGATGCTTTAGACTAGTTAAGTCTGTATTTGACCATTACTCACAGGATGAAGTTCGGCAGATAGCTTCAACTCAGCAAAACTGACACGTAGAAAGATGAATCCAGTTGAAGAGTTTAATGATCAGACTGACAATCTTGTAATAGTGTACAGCAATGCAGGTAAAAAGACATTAGTTTTGTCCAGCAGTGAGCACAGAATGGCTGCTATGTAACCAGGAAGTCCCTTAGAACAAGACACTGAGCAAAGGGGTGGAAACTAGCTGGATACAGAAAGGCTAAGGAAACCCAGCAGGATCAAAATAGCTATGAAATCAATAGCATGTAGGCAGCAAAGGCAGATTCAACACATAACAGTAAAAATATACAATAAATCCTAAATCATGGGGCATGACATCCATTCCCCTTATTAGTTTAGTTGTCCGCCTTTGTACTTTTTCTAGTGCTATAATAGCATTAGAAATAAATATTTTTAAGCATTTTTAGATAAAATTTGCTTTTAATGCCTACTAAAAGCCAATTCGATATATAAATCTAACACGTTTTGTCCAATCTTCCTTAATTCTATTCAGAAGTGCCTACAAGTTATCCCCCAAGTATAAATAAGATGCCCCAAATCTGCTTTAATTGCAGAGTCCTTACACTGCATCATTAATACTTTATTTCCCGCCATAATGCGCTATCAGATAAATAGTACCTTTTCTCAGTTTATAAATTAGCACGTTGATTCAGCAATACCAGCTTACTTTCCCACCATGTATTCACCCATACGACGCTATGCTCAGCTCAGGAAGCATGCATTCACTCCTGCTTGCCCAACAGCAAAATCATTGCTCTGTGCCAGACAACTGGTGTTTAATATAGTATAAAGAATAATAATTGGATTTAGAATAGATTTATGACCCATGCTATCAATTTGAGTGTTCTAATTATAACGTTGCAGTTGAATTTTGGCTCTCGTTAATAGAGAACACAGGGGGTAATGGATATATTACTATGGAGATGAAAGCACCATGCATCTGATTACAGCGGCATACTGTAGATGACAGCTATTGATATTTACGTAATCTGTTGCTAGACGTGCTATATTTTCTTAATATTGATGAACATTTTCTGTTTTGTCATCAGATAATGAATTTTTTCCCCCCAAAAAAATCCTCAAATAGACATGGCAATTTAATTTAACCACACATTTAATATATTTTAATCTGATTTAATATCAAAAATGCTAACCCTTCCACTGTAACATATGAAGGAGATCGGTTTACTTGTTATATCTGTTTTTGATATCGATTGGGAATGGATTTTAGAAACAAAACAACAAAGAAAATTTTCAAAAATGTTGGTAATCACTAGTCATAAAAATGCAGCACATCTATGATTGTTGTTTACATTGTTATAGCGATTAATGCTTGCTACTCTAGCTGATTATTAATGATCAGTATTTTCAGACACCCTGTAAATTGTAATTTAACAAAATCACCCTACATTTAAATGTATTTCTAGAGTGAGTATGGGGATAACCAGTCGCCCCCAAAATAATAATTGTGAGAACTCAGTCATTTGAGGTACGGAATTACAATTAAACTCTGTAACACATGACCCTGCAGACACACTTTGATATTTGAAGGAATTGTTTTTCAGCAGCTGAACCCCCCCCCCCCCCGAAATATCAAATACTCGACTCTCATCCTGCTGCGAGAACAGCGGCCCGATTCACCACTTCTTGCAGGAACAGAGTAAGACTGGGGGAAAAAGTCCCCAGTCTCCCACCTCGATTACTCCGCCGACCTGCAGGATCTCGCGAGCAGCAAGAGCCTGCAGGTCATGTGACCGGCAGCAGAAACCTCCATGGAGTCCTATGGAATTATTAGCGGTGCCCCGTGCATCCAGGAGACTAGCAGCCGCTACGAGGCAGGCTACTGGACTCAGCGTCTGCCACGTAACGTAATGGTAAAATGGGGGGGCTAAGGGGAAAATGGCGAATGGTAATTTTTCCCCTTAGCATCCCCGTTTTAGCGAGGGCCAAATGATAGTGCCCAACATGTGTTGGTATTTCAACCAAACAGTTAAAGGGATACTCTTTTAAAAAGTAGAGTTTCCTTTTTTGCCCTTAAATAACAATTATTATTATTATTTCCTTTTTTTCCCCCTCTTTATAGATTTTTTTTCAATCACCTTTTGTCTCTCGCCATGCCTGTTCCTTCTTTTCGGCTAAGGGACTCCCAAACCCTGAAGTTCCTGAAGCTTTCTAACACAATTTGGCTATGGTATGCAATGGGACTTGCGCACTCTACATATGCAAGTTCTGCAGAGACTGCGCAGATCCGATCCATTAGCTGCCTTTCTGAGACCGATCGCTACAGTGATTGGTCTCAGAGAGCGTGACGTCAGCATGCAGAAAGCTCACTGGTTGCTGATCTGGTGACTAGGGATGAGCTATTCGGTTCAATCAGTTCGGAGTTCGACTCGAACATCGGCAGTTCGAAAGATTGCGAACTTTGAACTTTTTGGCGTGTTCGGTTCGAGTTCAACATTTTTTATTGAAAAAAGTATAAAAAATGCTTAAATACTAAAAAATCTAGAAATAAAGAGACTCTTTACTGCAGAATATTATAAGCAACTGTTTATTAGATATTGAATTAAAAAATAATATCTACGTGCAAAGATTCTCACCTCTAAATGACCTGTGCTCTCAAACGCCGTAAACAACAGGTGTTAATTAGTGTTTGAAAATAACATGTGCTTTTAATTAGTCTGGTCTAATGAGTTTGATACATTGTCTGTAGACTGAGGGTGTCTGGAGGTGTCTCCTGAACATGTATCAAACAACACCTGTGCTTCTGAGAAGTGTTCCTTTCTCTACTAAATGTTCCTCTGATATGATGTTTAACCCCTTAACCCTGCATTTCACTGCTGTGTGCTCAGCTCATTTTTACCACTTTCGCTCATCATGTTTAAACGCGATTTCAAGCCACATTTTATTAAATGACCCAAACATATTAGATATCGTTCTTTCCGGCAGACTCCGCAGATTCATAATATATCATTTTTATATGTATATGTCATGTCCTGCCTGTATATTATGGCAAAAAATGCAATAAAAATTGAATTTTTAATCATCTGCAGTGTGTAAAGTGTTTTTTTCACATTTTAGCACATGAGCGTTTGCGGTTATGTTTTCTATGGGGTGCGCTTGTACAAAAATTAGAAATGGGGACTTGTTACATTTTGTGGGGGGAATTACGTGATTTTTAGCAAACGCACCCCATAGAAAAAAAATCATTAGTGCAGCATCATTGTTCACATTATAATTAAAATGTGAACAATATTGCTGCATTAATAAAAATAATGCACAAAAAAACAACATGTTTTCTTTTTACTTTATACCTGGTCATGTTGTGTATCATTCGAAAAGGCCATGCTCAGGCCTTTCAATTGACACCCTCCATGACCCCCTAGCTGCCACGGTTCTGGAGATATCGGGGTTCAAATGAACCCCCTATCTCTACCAGGGGATTCCGGGCAGCTAGGGGTTCCCCGGCTACCTGACGTCATCACGCTATGCGTGAGGGCGTCAGGCAGTGAGGGGGGACCCGGGGGTGGAGCCATTATCCAAGATGGTGGCCCCCACCGGAGCTAGGCCGCACTTCGGCGCCGCAAGGCATCTCTATACACAGCCCCATCAGCATCTCTATACACAGCCTCACAACATCTCTATACACAACCTCACAGCATCTCTATACACAGCCCCATCAGCATCTCTATACACAGCCTCACAGCATCTCTATACACAGCCTCACAGCATCTCTATACACAACCCCATCAGCATCTCTATACACTGCATCTCTATACACAACCCCATCAGCATCTCTATACACAAACAGCATCTCTATACTCAACCCCATCAGCATCTCTATACACAGCCTCACAGCATCTCTATACACAGCCTCACAGCATCTCTATACACAACCCCATCAGCATCTCTATAGACAAACAGCATCTCTATACACAACCCCATCAGCATCTCTATACACAGCATCTCTATACACAGCCACACAGCATTTCTATACACAGCCTCACAGCATCTCTATACACAGCCTCACAGCATCTCTATACACAACCTCACAGGATCTCTATACACAGCCTCACAGCATCTCTATACACAGCCCCATCAGCATCTCTATACACAACCCCACAGCATCTCTGTACACAACCCCATCAGCATCTCTTATACACAGCCTCTCAGCATCTCTATACACAGCCTCACAGCATCTCTATACACAACCTCACAGCATCTCTATACACACAACCCCATCAGCATCTCTATACACAGCCCCATCAGCATCTCTATACACAACCTCACAGCATCTCTATAAGCAACCCCGTCAGCATCTCTATACACAGCATCTCTATACACAGCATCACAGCATCTCTGTGAACCCTCAAATGAACCCCCTATCTCCACCAGGGGATTCCGGGCAGCTAGGGGTTCCCCGGCTATCTGACGTCATCACGCTATGCTTGAGGACGTCAGGCAGTGAGGGGGGACCCGGGGGTGGAGCCGCCATCCCCCACCGGAGCTAGGCCGCACTTCGGCGCCGCAAAGAAGTGCGACCCGGTGTCTAAGGGGTTAAAGCCAGGCACCGCTTAAAAGGGGAGACTCTCCCCTTTTAAGCGGTGCCTGGCTTTTTTTTGTGGGACCTCTCAATCGGGAGGGAGAGGGATCCGAACAGATCCCCCCTCCCTTCCAGGCGATCTCCTGGCATTGCCGGGTGGTCGCCTGGAAATGACGTCATCGCACATTTACGTCGGGAGGAGCTTGACTTCAGCGTCAAGTCAGAATGCCGTCAGAATGAAGTCAGAATGCCGCGGGACCCAGGACAGAGAGGTGAGTATCTCCGCCGGGGGTCCCGCAAAGCTGATGACGTGTGGAACACGTCCTCCTCAGCATACAGCAGGATTAACTGAGGACGTGTCCCACACGTCGTCAGCAGTGAAGGGGTTAAAAAGTCTTTTTTTTTACTTTTTGTCCTTGTTTCCTGTCCCCCAGGGCACTACCCGGACCCGGACATTGTTTTTAAATGTTTGTATATATCCTACAAATACGCCACTTCATGGGCAGGTTATGGGGACCTCCTAGGCACGATATTTGAAGGAATTTTTCATTTTTATTTTTAACCCTTATTTCATGGAAAACTCACTGTCTCTTTAAAAACTTTTTTTTTTTTACTCTTTGTCCTTGTTTCCTGTCCCCCAGGGCACTACCCGGACCCCCATACACCTTTTATGGCAAATATATAGCATATATGCCCTCTTGGAGGGCACTCTAAAAATCGAACTTTGAGTCACATTGACTTGTATTGAGTACGAGTTTGAGTTCGAATTTGAACTTTTGAAAAGTTCGAGTTCGAATTCGAACCGATCTCGGGGGTGTTCAGCTCATCCCTACTGGTGACCAACAGCTGAGAAATTCAAAAAACCTGGCTGCTGGTGACGTTAGGTGAGGTGGAGAAAAGTCCTCCACCTCATGCAGCGTTTTCCCCAGATCAGTGGAGCCAGAGGAAGGAGGGCACTCCTCACACCCTGACCACTTTAAAACTATACAGTAGTCAGCATGAGTTGGGTGTCCCTCTAATGGCTGAGTTCCAACCGACAATAGGCACTATGTGCTCAAAGTAACCTGCTGAATTCGGCCAGAGGGAACCACAGGGCTTTCAAACCACAGTACTGCAGCATTTTCCAGGCAATGGAAAAAAGTGCGTCCCTGCATTCTGTAGACCCCAAGGACACTGTGAGAGCCAATCACAGCTTTTTTGTGGATGAGTAACAGGATGAGCATTAGTAAATGCTGATCCGGTCACTCGTTTTCTCTCTCTGCCTGCATGCTTGTGTGTAGGCTGAGATAGATTATTCAGTCCCCCAAATACTCACATGTGCTCCAAAATGTCCCTAAGTACCCTCACATACATAAAGGCAATAAAGTTTTTTGTAGCCATGGATGACACAATTTCATTTTAAAAAGCACAATAAGTAGTGTGTAATTTCTTGTGTATAATTTATATGTCAATCTATCGCTATATAAATAAATAACAAATAGTGATCAGTGTGAAACTAATAAATAAAAATAAATCAATACTGACTGCCGAGTACACTCCATTCCTGGATGACTAATTAATGATGATCTCAAAACAAAACCACAAACATAAAATATTATAGTGCGATAAAATCTCAGATTAAAGTGAGTGACAGTAATTTATAAAATCCACCCTCGCGGGATTCAGAATCTGTCTACTACAATGAAAAACTGCATTTCTTATCTAAAGAGATTTTTTGTTTTTTTTAAGAATTCTATGTTTATTTATTTTACCCTAATGGGTTACTTTTTTCTCCCATACATTTAAATTCATATATACTGTTTATACATATGTATATATATACTGTTTATAAAAGACTCGATCAACCGCACACCCGGTTACCAAAACCAATCCATGCTCTGGTGCTGGAACCTGGTATAGATGAAGTAAATATTCTCGATGTTCCGCTACTCACAGACTATAAGGCTGGGGTCAGACCAGCGCATTTTTAACGTGCGTTCTGGCGCACTTAATCACGGCCGCACTAGCAGCAAATGACAGGCAATGACAGCCAATATACGAAGTACGGTCGCACGAAAGTCCGGCCGCGCAACGCAAGTGGAAAATGAACGCATTTTTTTGAGAACGCAGAACCGCTAGTACTGACGTACAGAGTGCGCTGCGCCCGCTAGCGGTGTGTGTGTGTGATTTGGAGACGTCAGACCCTGCTCGTGTCCGGCCAACATAACGTCCAGATGCAAAACGTTTCCTGGTTTGGATTCGTAAAACATCACGCACGAACATGCGCATTGTATGACCGTTTTCGCATATTCCGTGAAAAAATACATCAATGCGTTCGGACGCACTTTTTTACGTTCGCGTGTAAAAATGCTTTCGTTTGACCCTAGCCTTAGTGAGATAAAAATATTCTCTTTATTAGGTCAAAATTTCAGTCCAACGGACTTTTCTCAAGACACTTTTTTTAAGAATTCTATGTTTATTTATTTTACCCTAATGGGTTACTGTTTTCTCCCATACATTTAAATTCTTATATATATAAATATATAATTTTTTTTATACTCATTAATGATTTTTTATATACTTATAGAGTACCACAAGAAAGTCCTGTTTGTCCTTAAAAAAATATACAGTCAGGGTAATTCAAAGAGAATCGAAAAGTCACCGCACGTTCGGTGACTTTTCGTTCTCTTTAATTGGTTCGTTTTGCCGATCCCATTTCGGCATCCCTGCGGTGTATTCAGCAAGCACCACAGGGTCCCCGAATTGCAGGGAAAGGCTGCTGCAAACCAAACGAAAACTACCCGCAAAACCCAGTGAATGCATGCCAAAAACCCGCAAAAACATCTGGATTAACCCGCCGAAAACGCCGGAAACCCCGAGCAGGAGCCGATCACAGGCAGCGAAGCCGCCGGAAAAAGCCGACTCCGCAGACAAATGGAGTGAATAAATTAAAAAAACAATTTGCTTGAATGTTTGAAAAGTGAAACGCTGTTTGCAAAGAAACTACTGAGTGAAAATGTCTGAAATTTACATATGAGGTCCAGGGAATGATAATAAAAAGGGCTGTTACAGAAAAAAATAAGTAAAGTTAAAAACAATCTGAATTTTTTAAAACAAAATTTAAATGCAGAAAAATTCTTAAAATATCATAAAAAATCTATAAATAAAGAGACTCTTTACTACAGAATTTTACAATGAATGGTTTATTAGATAGTGAATTAAAACGGAAATATTTTTAACATTGAAGCCTATGGGATTCGCCTGAATAAACCTGCCGAATTAAACCACCGAGTGGCAGGGCATTTCGGGAACCTTTCACTGCTGGTTTGTGTTCTCTGAATAGCCGAAGCAGTGCTTTTTTATGGGGATTTCACTGCCCTCGAACAGGCACCGAACAGGTACTGTATGTGCAGGCAATTCACCAGGATTTGGCGAATTGCCTGCTCTCTGAATAGCCGAATGGCCAAGAAAGGTAGCCGAACGCTGATTTTCAGCGTTCGGTTACCTTTCTCCAGCCATTCGGATCTCTTGGATAACCCTGTGTATATATATATATATATAACATACGTGGGCACACCAAAAGAGAAAGAGAGTAGTTACGGAAGAACTGGCAAAACGTTAGAGAAAATGCTTGTGTTATTTGGAAGTAAAAGAATAGACTCTGGGCGATTAAGAAGTTAACTGGGCCAGGCAATAAGGATTGTGGATGATAGAGTTTCCCAAACCTGTCCCCAGGACCCACTACGAGGCCAGATTTCCAAAATATTTGAAGAACAACAGAGATGATATTGTATACAGCAGTTCTTCTTTGTGGTCCATGATATAATCATGGCTTAATGAGACATCACATGATTCGTTATTCAATTTATGATAGGTTCACTTTAAGAATAAAAAAAAGGTTTCCAAGCCATGTTAATAATGCACACCATACTTCAAACCCGCGGTACTCCATGAATTATAAGGCAAAGCAAGAAAAAATAAAAAAATAAGATGACTATCTGGTTAAAAGGAAGGATTACAGCTAAAGTGAGATGAACTACAGGATAAAAAATGATTTAATATGTTTTAAACAAATGTTGACACTGTACAGACATTTTTTTTATGCTCTACTGTCTCTGTGTTCAAAACTGTGTTAAATATTTCATGCTGTCTATCCCTTTTCCATCGCGCTATGGAATCTTATAGCGTGTTATAAATGAACGATAATGAGTTTCTATAAGTGACAAGTCCATTTTAACTTGGATCAGATCCAAGACATCAATGGAAACAAGAATAGTGGGATAAAGTTAGCAAGTGCTAAGGCATCTAGAGATGCACAGATAATTAGATGACAACTTTCTGAATCATGTGAAGGAAAGGCTTCTGCTTCGGAAGAAATAAAAAAAAAATGTAAGTCCCAGTAAGCAGCTTTATTTTGACCTTTCATGAATAACTACAGAGATTTGAAAAGATTTTTACTTAGTTGCACTTTATTATAGACTGAAACAACACTCCATCAAATGTCAATTTAAAGCTGGTTTAAATTTAAAATTGAGGTAAGGACAATTCGACCTTTTCTCCTCCTGAAACATCCAGGTTATTCAGGTGATTCCCTGCACTTTGACGAGTTCGATTCGCCAACTCTGCTGTGAATTCAGCACTCACTGCAGGGTCCCCAAAGTGCAGCTAATTGACCTGTCTAACGATTCAGAAAACCGCTGCAAAACCGCCGAATCGATCCGAAAATCACCAAAAACCCAGAGGATGCATCCGACAATCCGTCGAAATACCGTCGAATTGATCCGAATAAATGCCGTATCGATCCGAAAATCACCAATGACCCGCAGGATGCATCTGACAATCCGTCGCAATACAGCTGTATCGATCTGAAAAAAGCCAACGACCCACCGAACAGACCGCGACCAGCTGTCGGAAAAAGACAAGCCGCCGAACTGGGGAACCCCCCCTCCCCCCGTAACTTTTAAAAGGTGTTTGCAAACAAATTACTGCATGAAAATGCCTGGGAATAATATATAAGGTCTTATGAATAATAAAAAGGTCTGTTACATGAAAAAAAGGGCATTTTAAAAAAATTGGAGCAAAAAAATTTGCTGAATAAATCCCGAAAAACACCTAAAGAAATCCTAAAATATAATTAAAATAGAGAGACTTTTTGCTGCAAATGAACATAATTGACGGTTGAGTAAATATTTAATAAGAACGGGGATTTTTTAACATTGAAACCTATGGGATTCGCCTGATTAAACCTGTCGAATGAAACCACCGAACCTCAAGGTATTTCACTGACATTTCTCTGCTGTTCGGTGTTCTCTGAATAGATTAACCATTACGTCTCTATGGGGACTCTTGCTGCCCTCAAAGATCACACAATTTCACTGGCAATATGCCAATATTTGGTGACCATCCAGCTTTTTGAAAAGCCGAATGGCCACGAAATTGCACCGTACGGGGAAATTCACTGTTCGGTGCAAGTTTGTGGCCAATTCAGTGCTCTTTGAATAACCCTGTTAGTTATATAGTACCATCAATGTAGGAACCCACAAAAATGGTGGGTGAGCACACTTTTCATCCATATAATAAATCCATTACTCAGTCCTAAACCCACATTGTATATATGTCTTTGAGGAAAGCAGGGGGGAAAACAACTATGACGCTAATTCACTAACATCTGAATTTACCAACGAATTGCACTGAGCAGTGAATTTTACCATAGATGCATTTACGGGGCAATTCTTGTAAGAAATAAAAGCTGTCGATTTGCCAAATACAAGCGAATTGACAGCGAAATATGGTGCATTTCGCTGCAATCCGGCAGCACCAAAATTATCCCATTGAAAGTTATTGATTTATTTATTCACAGACTGTCGAATTATAACAAAATATTGTCGAAATGACCTGATTTTTGGTGTTTTAATTTGACAGGTTTATCCAGGTGCATTTTATAGGTTTCAATGTAATATCTTTTATTTATTTATTTTTAAAGTCCATTTATTTTTTTTCTTTACAAAAACCCTCTTTATTTTTTTATTTTTTAAAATACCTTTATGTTTTTTGTAATATTTAAAAAACATTTTTTAGCAGACCTTTTTATTATTTTTCAAAGGACCCTTTTTACTATTTAAAAACACTTTTGCTACTTTTTACTGATTTCAGCCCCTATTAGGAGAATAGGAGACTTCTCCCCCCCCCTTCGGTGAAATTTGTTTCCTTATTAAATGTCATGGATAATGGATAATGGATAATGTCATGGATAATGGATAATGTCATGCCTTATTGACACTTTATAAAAATTTTGACTATAATGTTCAAAGGTATAGTCAAATGTTTAGAGCAGATGTCAGAATAAATTACTCTAAACGTCATTATGGAAGAATCAAAACATGTTCATGATTACTACCCATGATTTTTCCCAAACTCCTCCCCGCAGATGATTTAAATGGATTATAACTTTTCCAAAATGGCTGTCTTTCAAACAGGAAATGATGAAGCTTTATTGAGCTATGAAAGAATAAAAAGACAAAAGCTCTATCGTCTGCATTGTTTTCTTGGTCTATGATTTTAAAAAAATATTTTTTATTAAACATTTAAAGACTCATAATTCCTTTACAACCTGTAAATCTTCTACAATCTTGTTTTCCGAAAGGGCCTTGTAATCTCTGAAGCGAAGGATGCCTTTACCAGTGAATAATGCCTACAGTATTATCCAACTATCATCTCCTTCCTGACTGAACTAGAAAAAGTCTTTACCAGAACACTGAAATTTAGAAAATGTTCCCCTTATGAAGACCAGTCACTAGAAGGAGAAACTGATTCACATGCTATAGTAAAGCTACAGTAATGCTATAATTAAAAACACATG
Organism: Leptobrachium leishanense; assembly: GCA_009667805.1. Taxonomy (NCBI): domain Eukaryota; kingdom Metazoa; phylum Chordata; class Amphibia; order Anura; family Megophryidae; genus Leptobrachium; species Leptobrachium leishanense. Next base: position 118,388,896 of record CM019073.1, read on the forward strand.
TGATGTCAGTACAAGGATAGATTGTTTCCATTGCGATACAGAAAGATTCCAGATAATTTACAGATATGTGTATTTTCCCACAACATCTAAATTCTTCCTTTAGCATCATATCACCGAACAAAGAGGTATAATTGAAATTATAAAAAGTGAACAATCAGAATTTTTTTTGAGGATATATTATATAGATATTGGCAAGGTATTGTCTATGACACATCCAGCAATGCACCTGATTGTGCATGTCCAGAGGATAAATGAAGGGCTTTTAGTTACAGTGCTTTTAACCTGGCACTTGTCAAATTCACTTAGTTCAAAGGAGAAATATAAAAACAGAAATAGGGCATTTGTATCATCCAATATATTATTTGTGGTGTCTTCCTATGGATATACTCTCAATGTAGTCGTAAAAGAAATGAAAACAAATTTGCAGGTCCATCTCCCACCAAAAAACTGTCTCTGTCCCTCAGACAGACGAGCAGCAAACGGACTAGAATTTCTTCCACAAATATCCAATATTATTATTATTCTTTATATAGCACCAACATATCCTGCAGCACTAAACAATGGGCACAATATAGACATGGTTACAATAAATTGAGACTGAACAATATTTTGACAAACCAACACAGGAGGAAACAAGGGCCCTATTCCCTTCGGAATTTACAGGAGGAGAGGACTGCAAGGGGAAAGTGATGGACAGGTTGGGCAAGTGAGGAGTATTAGTGAGCCAGGTGGTAGGCTTCTCTAAATAGGAAAGTCTTAATGGAGCATTTGAAGGCAGGGAGACTATGAGAAAGTCTGACAGTATGAGGGAGAGCGTTCCAGAGGATGGGAGCTGCGTGTGAGAAATCCTGCAGTCTATCATGGGATGAGTTTATGCAAGGAGAAGTTAGGCGCAGGTAACTGGTTGACCTTAGAGAGCAGGCTGGGGTGTATTTAGTGATTAATGAGGACAGGTTGTGGGGAGATGAGTTAGTGAGGGCTCTGTAGGTCAGGGTTTTGAATTTAGTTCTGCAGTGGATGGGGAGCCTGCGAAGGGACTCGCAGAGAGGAGCGACAGAGACAGAGTGGTAGGTGAGGTGGATGAGTCTGGCAGAGGCATTTATTAGGACTGTAGGGGGGAGAGTCAGAAGAGATGGAGGCCAGCTAGAAGATTATTACTATAGTCAAGTTCAGAGATTATAAGGGCGTGGATGAGTTGCTTTGTGAAATATTACATAATTGGTAGCTGCAGGAGGAAGAAAGAGACTGGATGTGCTGGATAAAGGAAAGACCAGAGACCAGAGTAATTCTGAGTCACCAAACCTGGCTTTATGGGACTATAGTGATGCCACTGACTGTGATAGAGAAGTCAGGAGGTGGGGAAGCATTAGAGGGAACAACTAGTAGGAGCTCAGTCTTCAACATGTTAATCTTTAGGTATTGAGAGGCTATCCAGGAGGAAATGCCAGATAAACAGTCACTGACTTTGGAGAGAACAGGAGGAGAGAGATCAAGGGTGGAGAGGTAGATCTGAGTATTATGAGCATAGAGGAGGTAATTAAAGCCAACGCTGTTAATGATTTTTCCCAGGGAGGAGGTGTAGATAGAGAAGAGCAGAGGACCTAGAACAGAGCCTTGGGGCACACCAACTGATAAAGGCATTAAGAGCAGGAGTTAGAATGGGGGGGTTGGTGAGGGTCCTGAAAACAAGCAATGGCACTAGTGGCCTGCTCTACGGTGGGGCCCGCTCAGGTCTCACAAGGCTTTAACTTGATTGTTCCATTACAGGGACAACTGCTCTATATGCAAATCAGACTGCAATCATCCAGAAAGGATGGCCAGTACTGATTGCCAAGGACATCATCCCTGCACGAGAGGTGCAGCAACCCCAATGATCAAAGAGGAGGAGTTACCAGCAAAGGATACAAAGAAGGACCTATTAGACAGATAAGGGTCAATCCTAGAGAGTGCAGTGTCACAGAGACCGAGACAGATGAGAGCCTGGGGAAGGAGGGGGTGGTTAACAGTGTCAAAAGCAGCTGAGAGGTCAAGTAGGATGAGAATAGAATAGTGGTCGTGGTTTGTAACAGTTAGGAGAGCTTTGGTGACTTTGGTAAGGGCAGTTTCCATTGAGTGTAGGGGACAGAAGCCTGATAGCAGGGGGTCAAGTAGGGAATTAGAGGACAATAAGAGGGAGAGGTGGTTGAAAACTAGGGCAAAGAAAAGCAGGGATACATGACGATAGTTGGATGGAGAGTTGGGATCGAGAGAGGGTTTCTTTAGTATAGTGGTAACCTGTGCGTGTTTCAAGGCGGAGGGGAAAGAGCCCGTGGAGAAAGAAAGATTGAAGATGTGAGTGAGAGCAGGGGCAAGGGAAGAGGAGGAGAGTGGAGGCATTAGATGTGAGGGAATAGGGTCAAACGGCCACGTAGTGAGATGTGAGGAGGACATTAAGGAATTTACTTCCTCCTCTGTGGCTGAAAGGTAATGGCAAAGTGTAGCAGAGGGAGTACCTGGGAGTGGAGGTGGTAGATTACTGGTATGTGCCAGGATGTTGCTTCTGATAGGAAGAGTTTGGTTTAAGAAGCAATCTGCCAGGTTCTGAGTGCTAAAGGCAGATGAGGAGGGAGGTGCGGGTGAGTAGAGGAGAGAGTTGAAAGTGGACCAGAGTCGTTAAGGGTTGGAGGACAGAGTAGATATAAGAGATGAGAAGAAGGCTTGTTTGGCCAAATGAAGGCCAGAGTTCTATGTCTGCAGAATAAACTTGAAATTAATGAAATCAGCTTCAGAGCGGGATTTCCTCCAGGTACGCTCTGCAGTGCATGAGCATTATTGAAGGTAGTGTGTCTGGGGTGTGTGCCAATGAGGAAGCTGACAGCGTGGGGCCTTACCGAATTGAGGAGGTGCAAACGTGTCTAAAGCAGACAAAACAGTAGTGTTCTAGTGGTCAGTTGCAACAGGGCAGGTAAAGTTTGATGTGTGTTGGAGATGTTGAAGGAGATTGAAGAAGTGATGGGGATCCACAACATGCAGATTTCTGCGAGTGCGGGATGGGGGTGCTGGGAGTTTAGATAATTCAGATAGGTTGAAAGAGAGGAGGTTGTGGTCAGAGATGAAGGAAGGACAACAGGTAAACTTAGAAATGGAGCAGAGGTAAGAGAAAACAAAGTCAATGGAGTCTCATGTTCCAATGCTAGCATCTTTGGGTAATGGTTTGCAAGAAACTAGATTCTACTTGTCTTATGATCACAACCTTTTTATAATAAATTCTAACATTATGGATTCTAAGTATGGAGGACAACATTGAGAAGAACAAATTAAATTCTTTAATATATTGATAAAAAAAATAGGATTCTGACTAATCAAGCATGAAGCAAAACACACAAAAGTACTTAGCTTGTAATGCCCTTTTCAGACAGAGAAACACATATGGAAAAATATTGCACTAGTCAGGGTTCCGGCGGCCCAAGGTCACCAACCCAAGAGTAAATCCAATACCAAAGAAAGACTGGTCACACCAGACGCATTTTGCAATGGAGCACTCAAAGGAGGCAATGGCTACTTTCTGGTCCTGGAACAGTAGCTTTCTCAAGCATACACGTAGCTGCTTAAGAAAAGGTCATATACCAGGACCGAAATGCTGGCTCCATTAGACACTCCATGGCTTGCTGTGCCAGTGTGACCAGTCTTTGCTATCTTGCAATTCCCAATACCTGTTGATAAATAAGGTTTTTATAAAAAAAGGTTCTTATCTGAAGAGTAAATGATCTTCATTTATATACTTAGTTACCAAAGAACTACTGAGGCAAATGTTTAAGTGGTAATCAGAGCAACCTAGTAACAAGAGTACAGAACAGAGAAGAAAATTTTACTAATTTAAAATTTAAACTATAATACATAAGTGATGTTTCAGGGTTGGCTTGAGATATGTATAGATGTCTGCATAATTCAGACAAAATCACATTTCAAATGAAAGATTATGAAAACCACTACTGCCTGCAAGAAGGTGACGGGAACAAGAGAACCACTACCACTCCCACATCCACCCTTCCCCACATGTAGCTTTGCTTTACATAAAGGATTCACTTTGTACAGAAAAGCATCAATTTGGAATTAAAGACTGATATACATATTTGCACATAGAAGACACTTTATCCCCTTAATGCCACGGGGATTGTGGCCGGCAAGCAGGCCTGAAAGACATGGAGCGGCACAGGAAGCCCCACAGCTCTACAGCCACTCCTCCACCCCGACTTCCTTGCCGAAGCGGTGTGCGAATCATTTATGAATTCAGGGCATCCCGCGGCAGCCAATGATGTGCAAGGCACGACTGCAAAGGAGGTACGTCAGGAGACGTACAATGGGAGTTAACGAGGTGTGCTATGCGGCATTAAGACACACCCACCATGAGGACTTCATCCCCTCCTCTTCTGCGGGAAGGGATTAAATACATATTACAACAGGAGAATGAATTGCTATAGTAGCGTAAGTGACATTATCCTTTATAAAAAGTAAGAATAGATTGTAGAAGGAACGAAAACAATTGTGTAGGGGACTTTGTAATGTCAGCAAAGATGGGGAATTTATTTATTTTTGCTATTTTTTTATTGGCAGCAAATTCTTTAGTGCCAGATGGTATTACAATTCTTACTCTATCAGGGTTATTCAGAGAGTGTGAAAAGCAGGAGAATGACTGGAGAATGACTGGCGAATGAAAAATTCTAGGTCAAAATAGCCAAACCAGAAAAATTCTCCCTTTCATCTCACTTTCCAAATCGGCTATTTTGACCTAGAATTTTTCATTCTCCAGTCATTCTCCTGCTTTTCACGCTCTCTGAATAACCCTGTATGTGTAATACGATTGTAATGCATTTGATTGTAGTAGACACTATCACTTATTCTGCAAGACATAAATTTGATTATTAGGTTATGAAACATCATTATTTGTGAATTCAACCTAGTTAATAATGGAAACTGCAGACTGGAAGTGATTCCCGTAACTAGATTGAAAACTGAATTTTCCAATAATTGAGATTTATCCATACAGAAAATAATGCATTTTGCTATTGTTGTGTCTTTAGATGTTGTGCTGTTCAATTTGCTAAAATTGCTACATTTTTAAGCGCAAAATGGTATTTTTTTTCTTTTGTGATTTTTTTCATCACAGAGACACACAGTTGCACTCACAGTTGCAGTCACAATTTTATTATAATGAGTTCTAAGATAACCTTCACCACACTATTATAAGTAATCTTCATCATTAATTATAGAAAATGTATCATAATTAACCGAGAATTAACTTAAATTGTTCAGTCTGGGACATTTTAGTTTAGAAAATGTGTGTAACTAAACATTGATACTAATATTTAAAAAAACAAATTATATATGCTATAGAAAACCGTCATTTCCTCCTTGAGACTCTAAGCTGCCTGATAAAGGGCCCTATCTATCACCTGCTTAATGCTAGAGCTCACAAAAATGAGCGTTAGTGCTAGGTTAATTGAGGTGATAGCGTGCTGCACAGATCACCTCCCGATAACTTAAAAAATCTTGTCAACTGCACAGTGGGGTGATATACCTAATAGAGGTGTTTTTTTTGGTTATAATGTGCTAATACCCACTTTTCTTCAAACTCTATATTAATATAAGTGTGTAAGGGGGTACACATTAATGGATGAGTAGCACTTGCTTGATTTGGAATGGTGTACCGTAGTCTTATCACTGAAATTTGCACCGATCCACTGTTTGTTTTACACCAGGGTTAAAAAATCCATTAGCACATCAGTGTTAGCACTTTTTAGTACGAGTTTACTGTACTTTGTGCTCCCTATGCTTATCATGGGGTGCGTAAATTGTAAGCAAGGAATAATAAACGTTAGGGTCACAAAGTCTTAACGCTAATTACTCAGCGCTGCGGCTAACTGAAAAAGTTTGCTACAGTTTAGAGCTTCAGCAGCAGTTGGACCCACCCAAAAAAAAAAAAAATACTTACCTCCGATCTGCCGCTTCTGGCCACCGGCAGCAGAGTGAGATGGGAAAAAAGTCCATGGCCCCGCAAAAACACCTCCAGAAACTTACTATATTGTATAACTCATTCTGCCGCTTTGTGCTACAATGTAACTACATGACCCACCACTGTAACATGTTAAAAGAGCTAAACTGGCCCTCGCTGGAATCTAGACGCACTCTTCCCCTTTTCAACCTGGTGTTTAAGAGCTTTTCTGGGAAGTTACCACCGTACCTGAATATGCTGCTTCCCTCAGCAGTTCCCTCATCTTATAACCTCTGATCCAATAGAATGCACCTGTAAACATGTAACATGGTGAATATATTTATTTTCTGTTAATCTGTATATTTGTGCATTTTTTTTAATATTTTGCATTTTTTTACTTTGTATTTCTGTAACACTGTAACAATTTAATGTTGCTGAACCCAGGACATACTTGAAAACAAGAGAAATCTCAATGTATCCTTCCTGATAAAATCCTTTATAAATAAAGATATAAATAAATTTTCCAAACACCGACAAAAAAGAGTATGAAGGGACATCGATATAAACATTAGAACAATCTAAACCTTTATTAACTGCCAATTGGCATACTTAGACATAACACACAAACTCATAAAACCATAAACATGTAATATGAAAAGGTTGCTGTCATAAAATTGAAAGAGTATACTAGAATAGTATGGTACACTCACAGGAAGGTGTTCAGGTTGTCAGGAAATTCATGTTACTATAATAGGGTAAACATCCCTCTGTGACGGTGGGCCTGACCTGACATGGCACAGAAGGGGTGTGAGCTACTTGAGCAGTTAACAGACATGACCCATGGATGTATAAACAAAACAAGCATTTTATTTACAACAGTACTATATACAGCAAGGAACCAGAACACCACAATGAAACAAAAGACCTGAGCACTAGAATTAAACCATAGACCTGAACTAAATATACAATAGATAAACAAACAGTTGAACAACCAAGGACCTGGGAAACTATAGGCAGAAAGACATAAGAGAACTAAACACTAGAGTAACATGAGTTAAAACAGAAACCTGTTTAAACCTAGAGAAGAAACATGAAATGCAAACATAAATACCAAACATGAACCATATGAACAAAACAGTATGAATAACCAAGGACCTGGGAGACTATAAACAGATGTAAATACAGAACTGTGGGAGGAGTAAACCCAAAACCTGAAAGTAAAGTAATAAAGAGTAACTAGAACACATACAGGAGAACCTGAGCAAAAGATCCCTATCAGAACTGCAAGGTAAGTGAATAAGGATCAAGGAGATCAAGGCTTGGAACAAAGCAGACTGAAACATCAGAATGAGGCAGCGCCCTTCTTAGGGCGATGCCTGCTTATATAGCACATGACCAAATGAGAACAATTAAAGTCCAGGTGAGGTCCAGGCTTGGATGTAAACCAAATGTCCAGAACTAAATGCAATGTCCATAGAAGCCAGAGGGGGCGCCAGATGTGCTAGAATGTCCAAAAACATGACTGGCAACTCCCACCTCTGCCAGAGGGGGTGCAGGACGTCACACCCTCACTCTGGGTTTTCACTATTTCCCAAACATAACCTATGGATATGACGCTGAGCACGTGCACTCAACTTCTTTGGTCAACCATGGCGAGGCCTGCACTGAGTGGAACCTGTCCTGTTGTACCGCTGTATGGTCTTGGCCACTGCACTGCAGCTCAGTTTCAGGGTCTTGGCAATCTTCTTATAGCCTAGGCCATCTTTATGTAGAGCAACAATTCTTTTTTTCAGATCCTCAGAGAGTTCTTTGCCATGAGGTGCCATGTTGAATTTCCAGTGACCAGTATGAGAGCAATAACACCAAATTTAACATACCTGCTCCGCATTCAGACCTAAGACCTTGTGACACTAACGAGTCAGATGACACCGGGGAGGGAAAATGGCTAATTGGGCTCAATTTGGACATTTTCACTTAGGGGTGTACTCACTTTTGTTGCCAGCAGTTTAGACATTAATGGCTGTGTGTTGAGTTATTTTGAGGGGACAGCAAATTTACACAGTTATACAAGCTGTACACTCGCTACTTTACATTGTAGCAAAGTGTCATTTCTTCAGTCTTGTCACATGAAAGATATAATAAAATATTTACAAAAATGTGAGGGGTGTACCCACTTCTGTGAGATACTGTATGTCTCAAGCATATGTTAGGATGCAGTCACAGGTCAAGTTAAAACTTTGTGTTCTGGTCACATCAAGTTTTCAGCTCCTCATATAACATAGTAACTCACTCGTAATAGAGCCGGTAATAGGGATCTGGTAATGGCACGGGCCATATTTTGCCTTTTGTTTTCTCTCGTTTTGTATATTCACTTTGTAATTATCCACACTAGCTTGTGACAAAGCCACCTGTGCACCTGAAAGCTATCATGTCAATCTGCACCAAAGGGGGCCTTCAGGACCCACTGATAGAATATATATATATATCTTGTGAAGTCTCAGAAATTGCATACTGAGATCATTATGTAAATGTAATTTAAAATTAGCTGCACGAGATTTACAGGTTAGGAGAACGTCACAGCGCTGATTAAAGATTGCTGGTACCTCTGAAAGACCGTGGAAACAGAACATTTCATGCAAATTTAAATCCCATCTTGGAGCATGCTTTCATTTTGGCAGTAGATATGGGTAAAAACCACTGCAATTCAGTAAAAAGAAACATAAAAAGTCCTTCCTGCTTTTTTGTAATTTGCTGTTTTTGGGCCTTCTCGGTTTTTGGTGAGAGTTTATGTATTGCATAATTAAATATATACATCTTTCATGCACAATGTCTAACTTTTGCATGTCTATTTTAATGTGTAGAATTGTCACGTTACCAAGTTCATTTAAATTAGAAACGATGCATAATATTAAAGAGACACAATACTGCAGAAGCTTCATCATTTCCAAAATAGATTAACATACAGCAATATTTGCATGATACATTTTCGAGACACAAAACGCAAAAATAGCAAAACGTCAACGAGCTCTCGCTCGCGGGTTCAAGAGACTATATTTATGAACGGCATATAATGAGATTACTGCTTTCATTTTGAGTCATAGAACTTTGTGACTTTTGCATTTCACAAAACTGCAGATTGATTTTATTTGCATTATTGATATTGGATCTAAGTTAGAAAGAGAGAGGTGTGCTACTGGCAACCCAGTCTTGAACACAGCAAGAAAGGGATGACTTGTACATATCAGTGGCTGTGTGTGCATTATAGAGGGACTGTGGCATGATCGGATTATTTATTTTTGCGAGACTTGAGCTGGCAACCAACGTAGAGCAGACCCTTTCTCAGTGACTCCATAAACCTATTGCCTGCAGGTTTCTCCTTAGTGTCCCCATTTCTGCTCCATGTTACGGGCAGGCACTAAAACAGCAGCCTGCCCTGTAATGAAGCGCTAAGCCTCAGGATGCTCGAGGCACAGCTAAACGCCACCACGAGTATCCACTCCAGGGAGTCCACAGGACTCCATGGAGGCTTTGACTGCCGGTCACATCACCTGCAGGATCTCACCTCTCGCAAGAGCCTGCAGGCTGGAGTGATTCGCAGAGAGAGACGGGGACTTTATTCCCCCTAGTCTCTCTCTGCTCTGGCAGCTAGAAGCAGCGGATGGAACCGACGTTCCCGCTTTGGCATGAGAGGGGAGTATGTGATTTTTGGGGGGATCTGTAGCGGGTGATAACCGATTCCAGAGAAGTGGAATCAATTAGCACCAGCTCCTAGCTGTGGTTAACTTTTGAGTTAACCACAGCGGGACGTAATTAGTGTTAGGACTTTACTCTTTGTGCTCCCCCTGTTAAGCATAGGTAGCGTAAATTACAGTAAGCTCGTGCTGAAAAGCGCAAGCTCTGAATTGCTAACGGGTTTTTAACCCTGCCAGCGGAGTGTGTGGTGTGGTGCTCCAATAAGGCTGGGGTCAGACGAACGCAGTGCGAATGTGCGTTGAGCCACACTTTATTACAGCCGTAGTAGCAACAAATTACATCTAATGACGGCCAATATACGAAGTAAGGCCGCACGAAAGTTCGGACGTACAACGCAAGCGGCAAACAAATGCATTTTTTCGAGAACGTGGAACCGCTAGTACTGTCGCACAGAGTGCGCTGCGTCGGCATAGCGGTGTGTGTGCGTGATTACACGTCAGACGATGCACATATCCGACCACCATCACGTCCATTTGTTTTTTAGAACTTCATCAAAAAATACGGCCGAAATTGCGCATCGTATGACCGCTATCGCGTCTTCCGTGAAAAATTGCATTTGGACGCATCAACGCATTTTTTGACGGTAGACGTGAAAAATGCGTTCGTCTTACCCTAGTCTAAAGGTGCACTCAGGGTCCTGATCGTAGTCAGGTCCAGATCTTTCTGATATATCTTGGTATATTTCAGAACAGATATTGTATGTCACTGGTGCCACTCAGTGGTTCGTATATCGCCTTACCTGACACAAATGTTTTTTTTAACCCGTTAGCGTTCCGAATGTAATATGGTCGGCCTGCACTAGGGCCACTTAACCTAACATTAACGCTCACACAGCTGAGAGCTAATGCTAGCATTAAGTATGTAAAAGGGCCCAGTGTATCCAGGTCTCCACCACATCTGTTCTAGTGTTTAATTGTTTTTCCATCGCCATTATATATGATAATTCTGATTATACTCGGCTTTGCTATCCTTACAATTAAGACAGCAGAGTTTGTGAAAAGGAGGTGGTGTTAGAGGATTATGATGTGGGTGGATCAGTTAGGATTTTGGAGACGGGTTAGAGTTTGATATATAAGGATGACTTTGCTCTCTGTCTCTGAGTTAGAAGGCTATTCCCCCAAGATTGTGCGGGTTTCTACTCCAATGCTTTCAAGCTCACAATTCCAACAAAGTAGATCACAAGTAGATGGTTCTGCAAGGATAATTAAAATTGCCTTAAAGCCATATTTAAAATTATGAGTTATGGGGCCCTACATGATTTCATATTAAGTGATGCTGATGTACCATGAGAATAACCATCGAGAGAAACCAAACAAATAAAAAACACATATTATATGATTGCTAAACCACCTTACGAAGCAAGAAACGGTTTTATATCTTCTACATTCTTAGGCTTTGAAAACGACTTCAGCGCAGCTACATAGAAATGTGCGAACACATACATTTTTGTCCTTATTTATGTACAAACTAAATCTTCTGCTGAAGTGTTCAAGAACATAAAGTGCTGTTAGGTGAATAACACTTATTCCTGCTACCTTGATCATAATATTTGTGTATAGTTACTGATGTAGCTGGGCAGCCATAACAAATGCTTTTCAAGGGACAGCTAGCCGGCGAGTTTTACTAATGTCGAGTCTAGAAGCAGTTTATTCACAAAGCTGGAATTGTGGGAGTTAGTATAAAAAACAGCATTTTTTAACAAAAAAAAGGACTAAAAATATAAAATTTTTAGTCACCACAGATATCTATTCTTAATTTACCCCTTGACAACTCCCAGCATATTATCTGATCCTCAATAGGGATGAGCTGTTCGGTTCTATCAGTTTGGAGTTCGATTCGAACTTTGGCCGTTCGCACGTTCGCGAACTTCGAACTTTTTTGGCGTGTTCGGTTCGAGTTCGCAAAAAACTTATTTGAAAAAAGTATAAAAAATGCTTAAAAAATACTAAAAAATCTAGAAATAAAGAGACTCTTTACTGCAGAATATTATAAGCAACGGTTTATTAGATATTGAATTAAAAACTAATGTGTACGTGCAAAGATTCTCACCTCTAAATGACCTGTGTTCACAAACGGGCATAAACACCAGGTGTTTTTAGTCTGTTCTAATGAATTTGATACATTGTATGTATGTAGACTATACTGAGGGTGTGGTGTCTGCTTCTGAGAAGTGTTAATTTCTCTCCTCTAATATGCTGCATATCACTGCTGTGTGCTCAGCTAATTTTTACCGCTTTCGCTTATCATGTTTAAACGCGATTTGAAGCCTTATTTTATTAAATAACCCAGACATATTAGATATTGTTCTTTCCGGCAGACTCTGCAGATTCATAATATATAATTTTTATATGTATACGTCATGTCCTGCTTGTATATTATGACAAAAAATGCAATAAAAATTGAATTTTTAATCATCTGCAGTGTGTAAAGTGTTTTTTTTCCACACTTTAGCACATGAGCATTTGCGGTTATGTTTTCTATGGGGTGCACTTGTACAAAAATTAGAAATGGGGACTTATTACATTTTGTGGGGGGAATTACTTGATTTATAGCAAACGCACCCCATAGAAAAAAATCATTAGTGCATCATTATTCACATTAGAATTGAAATGTGAACAATATTGCTTTGCTGCATTAATAAAAATAACACATAAAAAAAAATACATGTTTTTATTTTCTTTTTTCTTTTTTTTTACTTTATACCTGGTCATGTTGGGTATCATTCGAAAGGCCATGCTCAGGCCTTTCGATTGACACCCTCCATGACCCCCTAGCTGCCTGGAGATATCAGGGTTCAAATTAACCCCCTATCTCCACCAGGGGATTGGCCTGGGCAATATACACTATATTGCCAAAAGTATTCGCTCACCCATCCAAATAATCAGAATCAGGTGTTCCAATCACTTCCATGGCCACAGGTATATAAAATCAAGCACCTAGGCATGCAGACTGTTTTTACAAACATTTGTGAAAGAATGGGTTGCTCTCAGGAGCTCAGTGAATTCCAGTGTGGAACTGTGATAGGATGCCCACCTGTGCAACAAATGCAGTCGTGAAATTTCCTCGCTCCTAAATATTCCACAGTCAACTGTCAGCTTTATTATAAGAATGTGGAATTGTTTGGGAATGACAGCAACTCATCCACGAAGTGGTAGGCCATGTAAACTGATGGAGTGGGGTCAGCGGATGCTGAGGCGCATAGTGCGAAGAGGTCGCCAACTTTCTGAAGAGCCAATCGCTACAGACCTCCAAACTTCATGTGGCCTTCGGATTAGCTCAAGAACAGTGCGCAGAGAGCTTCGTGGAATGGTTTCCATGGCCAAGCAGCTACATCCAAGCCATACATCACCAAGAGCAATGCAAAGCGTCGGATGCAGTGGTGTAAAGAACGCCACCACTGGACTCTAGAGCAGTGGAGACGCGTTCTCTGGAGTGACGAATCGTGCTTCTCCATCTGGCAATCTGATGGATGAGTCTGGGTTTGGCGGTTGCCAGGAGAACGGTACTTGTCTGTCTGCATTGTGCCAAGTGTAAAGTTTGGTGGAGGTGGGATTATGATGTGGGGTTGTTTTTCAGGAGCTGGATTTGGCCCCTTAGTTTCAGTGAAAGGAACTCTGAATGCTTCAGCATACCAAGACATATTGGACAATTCCATGCTCCCAACTTTGTGGGAACAGTTTGGAGCTGGCCCCTTCCTCTTCCAACAGGACTGTACACCAGTGCACAAAGCAAGGTCCATAAATACATGGATGACAGAGTCTGGTGTGGTGTGGATGAACTTGACTGGCCTGCACAGAGTCCTGACCTCAACCCGATAGAACACCTTTGGGATGAATTAGAGCGGAGACTGAGAGCCAGGCCTTCCCGTCCAACATCAGTGTGTGACCTCACAAATAGGGATGAGCTGTTCGGGTTCGGATGGTTCGGAGTTCGGCCCGAACTTTGGCAGTTCAAAAGTTCACGAACTTTGAACTTTTTGGGTGTATTCGGTTCGAGTTCGGAAAAAAAAAGAAATTTTGAAAAAAGTATAGAAAATGCTTAAAAAAATACTAAAAAATCTAGAAATAAAGAGACTCTTTACTGCAGAATATTATAAGCAACGGTTTATTAGATATTGAATTAAAAACTAATGTATACGTGGAAAGATTCTCAACTCCAAATGACCTCTGTTCACAACCGGGCATAACACCAGGTGTTTTTAGTCTGGTAATCAATTTGATACATTGCACACTATACTGAGGTACTGAGGGGGTGGGGTGGTGTCTGCTTTAGATTGAGATTTGAGAATTAATTTCCCTCCTAAAACTTCCTAATATGCTCCATTTAACTGGTATTTGAAAAAAATTCAAAATAACATCTAAAGCAATGTTATTTCTCACCTCGGGATTAAACATTCACAGGGTTATTCAGAGAGCGGTGAAAAGCAGGAGAATAACTGGAGAAGTGAAAATTCTAGGTCAAAATAGCCAAACCAGAAAAATTCTCCCATTTAACTCACTTTCCAAATTGGCTATTTGGTCTAGATTGTTCTCTTCTCCTGCCAGTTCTCCTGGCTTTCACCTCTCTCTCAGGGTTGTTCAGAGAAAGGTGAAAACCAGGAGAATGGCAGGAAAAGAGAACAATCTGGACCAAATAGCCGATTTGGAAAGTGAGATAAGGCTAGGGTCAGACTAACGCATTTTTCGCGCGAAAACGGTCATACGATGTGCATTTTTGTGCGTGATTTTTTACGGATCCAAACCAGGAAACTTTGGGTGTCTGGACGTTATGTTGGCCGGACATGAGCAGGGTCTGACGTCTCCAAATCACGCACACACGCTGCTAGTGGACGCAGCGCACTCTGTACGTCCGTACGAGCGGTTCTGCGTTCTCGAAAAAATGCGTTCATTTTCCACTTGCGTTGCGCAGCCGGACTTTCGTGCGACCGTACTTTGTATATTGGCCGTCATTGCCCATCATTTGCTGCTAGTGCGGCCGTGATTAAGTGCGCCTAAACGCACGTTAAAAATTCGCTAGTCTGACCCTAGCCTTAATGGGAGAATTTTTCTGGTTTGGCTATTTTGACCTAGAATTTTCCATTCTCCAGTCATTCTCCTGCTCTTCACTGCTCTCTGAATAACCCTGACAGGGTTATTCAGAGAAAGGTGAAACTCAGGAGAATGACTGAAGAGAAATTTCTAGGTCAAAATAGCCAAACCAGAAAAATTCTCCCATTTAACTCACTTTCCAAATTGGCTATTTGGTCTAGATTGTTCTCTTCTCCTGCCAGTTCTCCTGGCTTTCACCTCTCTCTCAGGGTTGTTAAGAGAAAGGTGAAAACCAGGAGAATGGCAGGAAAAGAGAACAATCTGGACCAAATAGCCGATTTGGAAAGTGAGATAAGGCTAGGGTCAGACTAACGCATTTTCTAGAATTTTCCATTCTCCAGTCATCCTCCTGCTTTTCACCGCCAAAAATTCAGTAAACTTTTTCTGCGTGTCCAAAAATGTCTCCTCTTTTCATACAGACTGCCGCCCCAAGCAGTTGTTTATGGATAGAGTAAATGAAAAGCATTTACCGTCATTTGAAATGTCATTTTTTGGTTTTTACATATTTCTATACATCCTAGAAATCCGCCACTTCACGGGCAGGTTATGGGGACCTCATAGGCACGATATTTGAAGGAATTTTTGGTTTTTATTTTTAACCTTTATTTCATGGTCATTGTTTCCTGTCCCCCAGGGCACTACCCGGACCCCCATACACCTTTTATGGCAAATATCTAGCATATATGCCCTCTTGGAGGGCACTCTAAAAACCGAATTTTCAGCCCCATTGACTTGTATTGAGTTCAAGTTCGGGTTCGGATACGAACATTTGGGAAATTCGGGTTCGGCTCCGAACCGAACTCAGGGAGTGTTCGGCTCATCCCTACTCACAAATGCGCTTCTGGAAGAATGTCAAAAATTTCCATAAACACACTCCTAAACCTTGAGAACAGCCTTCCCAGAAGAGTTGAAGCTGTTATAGCTGCAAAGGCTGGACCGACATCACATTGAACCCTATGGATTAGGAATGGGATGTCACTTAAGTTCATATGTGAGTCAAGGCAGGTGAGTGAATACTTTTGGCAATATAGTGTATATATGCATGATGTGAGCTAGCCTGGGCAATATATATACGCATGATGTGAGCTGGCCTGGGCAATATATATACGCATGATGTGCGCTGGCCTGGGCAATATATATACGCATGATGTGAGCTAGCCTGGGCAATATATATATACGCATGATGTGAGCTAGCCTGGGCAATATATATACGCATGATGTGAGCTGGCATGGGCAATATATATATATACTGTATATATATGAAAATTTGCAAAGGATAAGGCACGCAAAGTGAAATTTTGATGTGTCTGAAATTGAAACTTACGTGACAACTCTTATTTTTTTTTTCCGTTAATTTATATTTGTTATATTTGTTCAATACAGTTAATTTTAATTTGTTTAATAGAGTTAATTTAAAATGGTTTAATACTGTTTATTTATATTTATTTTACCTTTACTATTGGTGCTTTTCAAACTTTATTCTTAAATAAAAAGAAATTTAGCAGTTTCATGTTGTGTGTTTTTTTTTTTGGGTGGGTAGCTGGTCTTGCCTAGGGCGCAAAATAGCCTGGCACCGGCCCTGACCACAGGGTCCACCCCTGCACTCTTCCACAATACCACAGAGGGGTTACTGTATGAATGCACTTGCTGGCCTGGCACCAAAGGCACAATATCTGGATGCACTGACGGCTTTACCAGATTCATATCCTCAGAGGGGTTACGGTGTGACGGCACTGTTGCCGACGCTAAAAGCCCAATTTTAAAGCACCTATTGTTACTTTCATCCAAAGCCTGCATAAATTTCACGATAATTTAGCCAAAAAAAATCACTAAACTTTTTCTGTGCATCCTAAAATGTCTTTTCATACAGGCTGCCGCCCCAAGCAGTTGTTTATGAATAGATTAAAGGAAAAACGTTTACCGTCATTTGAAACGTCTTTTTTTTGTTTTTAAATGTTTCTATACATCCTAGAAATCCGCCACTTCACGGGCAGGTTATGGGGACCTCCTAGGCACGATATTTGAAGGAATTTTTCGTTTTTATTTTTAACCCTTATTTCATGGAAAACTCACTGTCCCTTTAAAAGCTTTTTTTTTTATTTTTTGTCCTTGTTTCCTGTCCCCCAGGACACTACCCGGACCCCCATACACCTTTTATGGCAAATATCTAGCATATATGCCCTCTTGGAAGGCACTCTAAAAATTGAATTTTGAGTCCCATTGACTTGTATTGAGTTCGAGTTCGAGTTCGAATTCAAACATTTGGAAAGTTCGAGTTCGAATGCGAACCAAACTCGGGGGTGTTCGGCTCATCACTAATCCTCAAACCTTTATTGGTTGCCCAATACTAAATAACATTTATGCATATGCGCGAAAATATATCTGCACTAAACACTCTTTGTTGAAAAACATTGGGCCATATTACAATCATCGCGCTAAACCGGGGACGCTAAGGAGAAAAACCTGCGCCTATAATAATAATAGTAATAGTAATAATCCTATCCAAAAAACGTACCTCTTCCACATTAAGAATAATGTCATAATCAGACTGCCAGGGAGGTTCATCATGAAACACACGCTTGAGGACAACAAAAGAAGCATGCGTATATGGGTTACATTAAATTCAGACAATTATATTTTTCCGCAGTGTTGAAATTTTACACATTTGGGGAGGATTTGTACTAGATCTCCCACGTGCTCCTGCTGCTGCTCCTGTGTGTTCTACATTTATATAGTCACTGCTTTGACTTCTGCGACGCATACAGTCATAATATTCATTTATGGCTCCAAAGGGACTAAGCATAAAACAGGATTCTACTCTCCTTCCAGCTGCATGGTTTTGTAACACTGCTGCCAGAATCATTGTGTATGCACAGGAAAATTCATTGAATAAGCCATTAAAACAGCGTTCATATACATATACGAAGCATGACGTACATGCCAGTATGCAAACAGTTGAATGAACTTATTAACCTGCCCTCTTATATGTAAAAAGGATCTAATGGAAAGGTTGGAGGTTACAGCTCTCACTGTGAAATAACGGCATTCTGACACTCGGTGCAAACTCGGTTCATTTCACACCGTCAGATGCTTGTGACCTTGAAAAAGATGCGGTATCTCATACTGCCGCGCTCATAGGAAGTACATTGTCGGTTTTATAGAAGCAGATTCGACTACATAATTAGCTCTGAACAACACAGATGAACAAAAAATGCTGTCTAGTGTTGCATAAATATATAGTTTGAATTGTAGTTATGTGGATTTTATTTCTGGGGTTATTCACCAATGCAACAACAGCAATTTTCAGTTTGTCTACAAGGTCGACAAACACTGGCACTCATTCAATAACTTCCTTAATATATTCGTCAACTGAGTCAAGCTAAGCATTGTGGGAAACATTTCAATACTCTACATGTAAGAGAAAATTTAGACCACAACAGGAATAAAAATATCACCCCTTGTAAGTGTTAAACCTCCTTCTTAACCCCTTCACTACCAAGATCGAGTATACTCAGTGTTCATAACCACCTGCCGGTGCCCAGATAGAGTAAATGCAATTTGTTTTAATTCTGGAGCGATGCAACAGAATTTATTCAATCGTACCAGCTGGATGGAGTAGAGGTAACATCACTGCTCTATAATTGTGGAGACACAGGTTTGAATCCAGGCCAGAGCACCTCTCCAGTAAGTGTCCTAACAGTACATACTTGCCTACCCAGGACATACTTGAAAAGGAGAGAAATTTCAATGTATCCTTCCTGGTAAAATATTTTATATAAAAAAATAATAATAATTGCAAACTAAATTCATTTACAAATGAGCTTCAGAAGATGCCAAACATTTTAGCACCTCAGGCTAGGGTCAGATGAGCGCATTTTGTATGGACTGTGCGTCCGTGCAGTACGGACGTACTTTCTGACTGACGACAAGGTAGTGGCCACACAGTCTGTTTTTTTCACTGACGTATTTTTTGACTGATGTAGCAGGGAAAATAAATTATAATGAAAAAACATTCTGTCCGTCAAAAATGCTGGACGTATAAATGCAGTCCATCTGACCACGCTCCATCACTCACACACAAAGCTATGCGGACGTTGCGCACTCCGCACGTCCGTTCTAGCAGTATTACGTTCTTGCCTAACCTGCGTCCGTTTGCAGCGTCCGCCATGCATCCGCACTTCTGTGCGGACGTACTTCGTGTGTGGGACTCCATTTAACACAATTGTATGCTATCACGGACGTACTTATGTGCAGTAACACGGACGTGAACACTGCGTTCGTCTGACCCCAGCCTTAGTCACGATACCTGAGGTGTTAAAAGTTCCAACAGCTGGGACTCTATGTCGAAAAACAGGGAACTCCAGCTAATTCAGAATGGCGACTCAGCTGCAGTAGCACTTTTCAGCCAGCAGATGGGGTTGTCTGTCAAATAGGGTTTACTGTGGTAAAAATACAAAGTGACCATTCACAATGAGATTTTACCGTATAACTGATGAAATGTGATAAAAAGAAAACACACTGGTTCAATGGAAAATCACTTGGTGGTGATGGGGTTGTGACAGAAAATGTATTGTTCTTTGACCTATGATTACCTGTGTGGAGGTGCAGAAGATGCATCAGGTGTGGAGATTTAAAGGTAAGCAGCACCTTGTTCTTGCTGGTTTTATTATTTTTGTTGTACTCAATAAAGATTTTTTTAAGAATCGGGTTTTAGCGCTTGGTTGGAATGGTGAATGAAGTTTTAACTCCTATTGCAGCTTAAATTTTCTTTTGATATTATGGGCTGTTGTCTCCAGTTTCTGTTTATTCCCCATGGACATTTACTCTAACGGCATCCATTGTTTTCAGACAGGAGATTGTCTTAATTCATTTTATTCTAGACATAACTCATCTGAGTTCACCGTGCAGATACATCACTTTTAAATATTTAATTTAATATAAACACATAT
Source organism: Leptobrachium leishanense (assembly GCA_009667805.1). Lineage (NCBI taxonomy): Eukaryota > Metazoa > Chordata > Amphibia > Anura > Megophryidae > Leptobrachium > Leptobrachium leishanense. The sequence continues at coordinate 118,408,656 of CM019073.1, forward strand.
TTTAAGAAAGGCATTTTCTTGAATTTTTTTGCTCCTACCTCCACAACCTCGTGAATTTTGCGATTCCTTCTATGTGGCGCTTCTCACCAAAATGCAATATGGCAATCTGGAAATAACATTCAAAGAAAGGATCTTTATTTTATTAACGTCTCCATCATTGGAAAATCGTTTGTACTCCTAAGACATAAGCAATATATACACAGGGCTGGATTTGCATCTCAGGAGCATGTAGGCACAGAAATGTGGAGCACCCCTTCCCCCCCAAAAAAAGAAAGTAACATACCAAACATGTTCTCTCTCTGCAGTCATAGCAAAAGAAGGGGCAGTATCTGTTGCCTTGGTTGAGTTGCAGTGGCATTGTTTGTTTTATATGTAAAAGCATATAATGCCTCTGCCGCAGAACAGAGAAAATAATATAAATTTTGCATTTACTTTTTTTCAATTTGTTTATTTTTAAGCATTACATGGTCATGTTTGGTATCATTGTAAAGACTAGACTCTGACCTTTCCAATGACACCTCACTTAACCTTGTGTGGTCTACAATTCAGAGATGCAGGTTCCAAAGTCCCCCGTCACTCCTCACTGTAGTGCCACAGTCTAGGTTGTCGATGAAACAATGCATTACATCATCAGCTCCACACTTGCTGGCACTGTGGGAAATGAGAAGGTGAGTTAGCTCAGCATCACTGTTCATTTTATAATTGTTAATGGAATAATAGTGCTATGTTAGGAATTGTTTTTTAAAATAATACTGTATTTGTTATTTTATTTTTTTACATAAATCAAACCAGGTTATTTTTTATATCACTGGAAAGGTCACAATTTGGCTTTTCCAATGATACCTCATAAGTCCCTCTAGCCCTTAGGGCTCCAGAGATACAGTGGGCTAAATGATTGTAAATTGCAACAAAAATAAAAAACTAATTTACAAAGCAAGGCGCCCCCTTGTGGCAGGCGCTTGTAGGCACATGGCTATTCTGCCTAGTTATAAATCCGGCCCTGTATATACTCAATTCTAAAACATATCTGCAACTAGCTAGCATGAGAAACAAAAGAATTGAATAAATGCATGATCTTCTAGGAAGAAGAAAATATAAAAATGTGATAATGTTACGGATCTTGGAGATGACAGAGAACACGGAGACTGCTGGGATAAGGCTGCATTTATATTATACATTTAAGATGAAGTCCAGTGGGCAAAGAGTTTTATTTTATACACACAAGCATCTGAAATTAGTTTCCATGAAAACACTTGAATCATTTTATTTGAGGACCATGAGACCCTTGAAGTGATTCAATTTTAAATTCCTCAGAGTGTGACACAGTGTGACAGTGAAAATATCCAATTTTTCAAGAGCAAGATCTGAAAGTCTTAAGTGTTAATCGATAGTCAAGGACTGAATAGATGTGGACACAGATTAGCAGATAGGTGGCTTTAATATGTGTGTTTGTTGTGTGTGTTTTCTTTTTGTATATGTGTGTGTTTAACCCCTTCACTACCATGATCGTGTATACAAGATCAGTAGCAGTAGACACAGCAGCCAGAGGTCGTTTTAACACGATCTGGAGCTGTACTCTATCATTGCACATGAAATCTGTTTGTTGTAAATTAATTTAATTTGCTTTTGGGCTCCAGAACATGAGACTAAAGTTCTAGCACCGTGGGCCCTATGTCGAGGTGTTAACACTTTTTAAAATTTAGCTGGGGAATGTATCTAACAGATATCTCCCCAGCTGATCCTGCACAGATCTCTGAGCTGCAGTAGATGACGATATCTGCCTGAAAATAGGTTAATACAGGATTAAATAGATATTTCTGTATAATTAATTTTAAAAAAATTCCAAAACAAAAAAAAAACAATAGTTCATGACAGTGTTTTTTTTTTAAAAAAAAAATCACTTAGTAGGGAAGGGATTAACCCTTTCACTGCGGAGGATGTGTGGGGAATGTCATCATTGACTCCCGCTATATGCAGGGGACGTTCCCCACACGAGCCCTCACAGAGATACTCACCTGATGTCATTTCCAGGCAATGCCAGGAGATCGCCTGAAAGGGAGGGGGGATCCGTTCAGATCTCTCTCCCTCTCGATTGGGAGGGACCAGCGCCACAAGCCAGGCACCGCTTAAAAGGGGAGAGTCTCCCCTTTTAAGCAGCACCCGGCTTTAACCCCTCAGACCCCGCCATGCGGCGCCGAATCGCGGCCTAGCTCCAGTGGGGGCAGCCATCTTGGATCGCTTCCGGACGTCATCACGCATAGTGCGATGATGTCAGTCAGTCGAGGAAGCCCTAGCTGCCCGGGGATTTACCAAGGAATTCCCCTGGTGAAGATAGGCGGGTTCATTTGAACCCCAATATCTCCAGAACTGCGGAAGCTAGGGGTCATGCAGGAAGTCATTCGAAAGGTCTGAGCATGGCCTTTCGAATGATATCAAACATGACCATATTCAAAGCAAAAAACATAAAAATAAAAACATGTTTTTTTTGTGTGTTGTTTTTATTAATGCAACAGTATTGTTCACATTTCAATTATAATGTGAACAATGATGCTGCACTAATGATTTTTTTCTATGGTGTGCGTTTGCTAAAAATCACATAATTCCCCCCAAAAAATTGAATAAGTCCCCATTTGTAATTTTTGTACAAGCGCACCCCATAGAAAATATAACCGCAAATGCTCATGTGATAAAATGTGAAAAAAATACTTTACACGCTGTAGAATTAAAAATTCTAATTTTCTTTGCATTTTTGTTATAATATACAGGCAGGACATGATGTATACATATAAAAATGATACATTATGAATCTGCTGAGTCTGACGAATAAAGAAATATATTTCTGTGTCATATAATAAAACATGGCTTCTAATCGCGTTTAAACATGATGAGCAAAAGCGGTTAAAATGAGCTCAGCACACAGACATGAAATGGCTCAGCAGTGAAGGAGTTAAGGGGCCTCCATTTTCAGTCACTGTGCGTTATGGAGCATATGAGGTAAATGTAATTTCCCCACATGATAAACACCACCCTTGAATTATATAAATATGTTAGTGAATATTTAACCCTTTTGCTGCTCCATTTTTGCTGATCCATTTCACGCCTGTGTGTTGAGCTCATTTTTACCAGTTTAGCTCATCATGTTTAAACGCATTTTGAAGCCATATTTTATTATATGACCCAGACATATTATATATCGTTCTTTCCGGCAGACTCGGCAGATTCATAATATATCATTATTATATTTATTCGTCATGTCCTGGCTGAATATTATAACAAAAAATGCAATAAAATTAGAATTTTCAATAATTTACAAGGTGTAAGGTGTTTTTTTACACATTTTAACATGCGAGCGTTTGCGGTTATATTTTCTATGAGTTGCGCTTGTTAAAAAAATTAGAGATGGGGACTCTTTACATTTTTTTGGGGAAAATTATGCAATTTTTAACAAACGCACCCCATACAAAAATCCTTAGTGCAGCATCATTGTTCACATTATAATTGAAATGGGAACAATATTGCTGCATTAACCTCCCTGCCGGTATTCCCGAGTGTAACTCGGGGTTAAATTTCGCTACCGCGAACGGTAACCCCGAGCCACACTTGGGCTGGATGCATACTCACCTCCTCCTGGCTCCCTCGCTGTCCCCCGCAGTGTGATTGCGGCAAGCTGCTTCCTGGATATCTCCCTGTGAATCACACGATGCAGGGGGGCGGACTAGTAGCAAACTTAGAAAAATTGGATTCTACAGTGTAAAATGATAAGTGCAATGTTTATGAACGGCCACTAGGTGGCAGTACAGGATAAGAAATAGACCATACATCTTCTCACCCTTGTTTTCAAGACAGATTTCAGTGTTTTTTGTTGTATTTTATTGAACATCATTTATTTGCATTATTTTGGATAATTATTTTTGGGATAATAAATTATTATGTCGTGTTTCAAACTTTATCGGACTCAGTGTATTTACTAATTTTTTTAAATTAATTAATTTATTTATTTATTTATAAAGGATTTTACCAGTAAGGACTCTTGATTTCACGGATTTCAGTGCGTGATTCATAATTATTACAGGCTAACTATGTACAAAAACACCTTTCCTTTAAAAAAAAATTGAGACGCTTTTAGACACGAAATTTTGAAAATATTAGACCGCCAGGGAGGTTAACATAACAAAACAAAACAAAAGAAAAACTGTTTAATTTTTTTTAAATATTTTTTTATTTTCATTTTTTTTTCTTAACTTGTAACCTAGTCATGTTTGGCCATGCTCTGGCCAATCCAACGATACCAAACATTAACCCATACCTTCCACAGATCGGGAGATAGGGGGTTTCAATGAACCCTCTATCACAACCATTGGTGGCAGCTAGGGGTTAACTCTAAAACTGACGTCATCACGCTATGCACGATGATGTCAGTCATCAGGGGGAGATCCCGGAAGCTCCGGGAGAGGATCCCGATCTGGCACTTTTTTGGCACCGAATCGGGATCCGGCCCCCAAGGGGTTAAAACCAGCCACCGTTTGGAAGGGCAGGCTGTGCCCTCCCAACGGTCCCTGACTTTCACCGCTGCCTCGCACGGAAGGGGAGGGAGAGAGGTCCAAAGGACCTCCCCCTCCCTTTCAGGCACCCACCGGCACTCGTGGGGGGGGGCGCCTGAAAAAAAAGTCATCGCGCTGCCGTGATGACATCTATTCGTGCCCGCAGCGGTCCCGGATGCTGGGCTGACATCGAGGGGGGCACGCCGATCGGCCGGAATCCTGGCCAATCGCCGCTACAAAGAGAGGACTCTGCAGCGAAGTGCACATGCGTCAGGACGCGCTGAGCGCGTCCTCCGCATGGAAAGGGTTAAAGTTCAACAAGTTCTGTACCTATTCCTGAGGGTACAGACCCTAAACTTTACAAACAGCCTGAGACTTGAAGTACACTAAGCTTAACAACAATTTAGTGACTAAACTGATGTTGCCCCCCCCATCCTCAAGTGAACCAGATATGTCCAGACATGAAACAATAATGTGCCAAGTAATCATAGTCAGTTTTTGCCCGACAAGGCAAATATACAAAAGAACACTCAAACATACAACATATAAAAACACATTCCTGAGAGGGGATGCTGGAAAAGGCTAAGGTAACCCACCCAGTAAACCCATCAGCAGATAGCATAGCAATAGCTACACATAGACCATAATGATAGACAGATAGACAATAAGATTTTTCAAACATAACACAGATTACACAAAAACTCTGCACCCCACAGTCACAGGGTGATTTCAACATAGGAGAGCGCAAGGAAATAATATAGAGCATGAGACCTGCCCCTTCCAAATACATCTCTAGACCCAGGTACCCCAAGTTCAAAGTGACGCACATCTCCCTCTGCAGTCTGTTATGAACGCCAGTGCCAGACTCATACACCTCACATCCCGCACATCTCACACCTCTCCCCTTTGTCAACCTTTACACTGGCTCCCTGTTAGTTTTAGAGTCCACTTTAAAATACTAGTCCTCACGTACAAAGCTCTCCATAACCGCGCCGATAACTACATTTCCCCCCTTATTAGCAAGTAATCCCATCCCGACCACTTCGCTCTGCCAATGATCTGACGCTATCGGTTCCTCGTACCCACACCCCCCAACTCTCACCTTGAAGACTTCTCCCGAGCTGCCTCCTTTCTATGGAAATCTCTCCCCCACAACATCAGACTCTCCTCATCTCTCATTCAAGAAGTCTCTGAAAACACATTACTTTAGAGAAGCCTATCGGCTCACTTCATGACCTCCCCACTGTCATTTCCTGCTTCATCTTCCCACACGCGCGCACGCAAATACTTCATGCTTTCTACTCACCCTCACCTAGCGTGTCACCCCTCTCCTCTTAGATTGTAAGTTCTCGAGCAGGGTCCGCTCTCCTACTGTTCTGTGTGTAATGTGTATGCATATTTGTTATTCTGACTCTCCCATTGTACAGCGCTACAGAACTTGTTAGCGCTTTATAAATGCTTGTAACTGTAACAAGGGGCTACAAAATATGTTTTGTTTTTTTGTACATGGCCTGCATTGTTGAATTTTTAGCTACCACATGAAATAGCCATAATGTTTTTTATTTTTCATCTCTTATTTCATTACAGTGCACCTGTCATGGACAAAGCAGTTTTGCCCATTTGACATATATATAAATATATATATATAACAGCATTTTTGTTCTCTGACCTACATATTTGGAAAAAAAAAACAGATATTTGAGTTTAAAGATTCCTCACTCCCGCAGGAAAGCACCATGACGCAAGGCAGGAGGAAGAGTTGTGGGCAGAGAGTTGTCCTACAGGTTGGCCCTCCACACAGTGTGCTGTGCTGCCTGTCAAGTAGATTGTGATTGACAGCTATCACAGCGCACAGGCTGAACAGGGGGTTATCCTGTAGGAGGCTCTCTGCGTGCAGCAGTCCTTCCACCTCCAGAATGGTGCAGGTCACGTGGGGGACCAGGAAAGTTTAATCGTAAATATCCCTGGGGAGAGGGTTCAATAATATAGGCAGGGGTGTAACTACCAGGGGTGCAGAGGGTGCCACCGCACCCGGGCCCTTGAGTCCGGGGGGCCCACACTCGCCTGGCTGGGCCGGGGGGCTTGCTTATATTTTCTACATATATATTTTTTTTATTTATTTTATACTTATGTGTGAGTTTTACTTTGGAGCTCTGTAATATACTCATACACACCACAGATTACTGTGAGCTTTGTTGCTGTGGAACTCTGATACGCTCATACATCCCGCACATTGCTGTGAGTTTTATTGCTGTGGAGCTCTGTGATAAGCTCAAAAACTGTGCACATTACTGGGAGATGTATTACCGTGGAGCTCTGTGATATACAAATAGTGCACATTACATTAGAAATGGGATGGACTGAAGAGGTCATAGTGGACATGCAAAAAAATGGGACACTGATTGTCTGGAGTCAACATTGTGGACCTGGAGGTGACCAATGCCTGTTGATGGGAGGGGGGACAAAATATGTTTTTGCATAGGGTGGGGGGGCATCATGGTTCCTGCTCCTGGGCCCTGAGGTTTATAGTTATGCCTCTGAATATAGGTCATAGAAAACCTATGATCTATACAAAGGGAGAGATGCCCTCTCAAATGGGAAAAACTGGAGGTGCTTTAAGGTGAATGTGAACTCAATTTACAACTGTTGCTTGAAGGTGGTGTTTTCCTCTTTTTAACAATTTGTTAAGAATAATGATCAATCTACTCATTCTTCTACAGCTAGTACCATTTTGTGCATCCAAAACAAAATAACGGGCATGCAAAAGTATGTTATGAATGAGCAAATGTTTCATGATATTTGGGGTGATATTTATGTCTGATGCAATGACTTGACATGGATTAGAGCCTCCTGAATTTAGCCATGGACTTACCACGTTCTGAGCCTCCAAATGTCCAGCTACGATCAACTGTGAGTCAAGAAAATGTGCATCAGGGTTTACTACAGTCCATGCTTTAGTAGCTGGTTGTACGACTTTCATCTCACAATTATGAACACGAGAGCAGTCTTAATGAATTTGATGTCCTGAAGAAAGAAAGGAAAGAAATAATGCAATTATTATCCTTTATAGACTAACTGTTGGTTACGGCTCATAAAAGTTACTCTGTTGCCATGCATTTAGTCTTTCCAAATTTTTTTTATTATAAATTTTATACAATGTATTCATCATTTCTGTTTCATTTATTGCTGTATGAAAAAGAAAAGACACATAAAAACAGATTATAAAATATATATATATACAGTTGTGTTCAAAATTATTCAACCCCCAATGCTGTAAAGGGTTTTAGGGAATTTAGTGTACATTTGTAATTGTATTCAGAATGAAATCCTACAAGGACTTTTTAAAGAACCATATGCAACTAAAATGACATCAATTGGTTTTGTAATACAGTAGTAAATGTTTCTTTTGTGAATTCTTCATTGACACAATTATTCAACCCCTTAAAGACTACCACTCTGAAGAACAGAGGTTCATTCAAGTGTTTTCAATCAGGTATTGAAAACACCTGTGGATGTCACGGAGCAGCAATAAAGCATAATAAGCACCAATTAGGCAGCTTTAAAATGACTGTGATACTCAGCTCCTTCTAGACATTTACTGGTGTGGTTACAAACATGGTCAAGTCAAGAGAATGGTCCAGGAAGACAAGAGAAGAGGTGATTACTCTTCACAGGAAGGGCAATGGCTATAAGAAGATTGCAAAGATGTTAAACATACCAAGAGAGACCATAGGAAGCATCATTCGCAAATTCAAGACAAAGGGCACTGTTGAAACGCTACCTGGTCGTGGCAGAAAGAAGATGCTGACTTTGACTGCTGTGCGCTACCTGAAGCGTAGAGTGGAGAAAAGTCCCCGTGTGACTGCTGAGGAACTGAGAAAAGATTTGTCAGATGTGGGTACTGAAGTTTCAGCTCAGACAATACGGCGCACACTGCGTAATGAAGGCCTCCATGCCAGAACTCCCAGGCGCACCCCCTTGCTGTCTCCAAAGAATAAGAAGAGTCGACTGCAGTATGCCAAAAGTCATGTGGACAAACCACAGAAGTTTTGGGATAGTGTTCTGTGGACTGATGAAACAAAATTAGAACTGTTTGGGCCCATGGATCAACGCTATGTTTGGAGGAGGAAGAACAAGGCCTATGAAGAAAAGAACACCATGCCTACTGTGAAGCATGGCGGGGGGTCAATCATGCTTTGGGGCTGTTTTGCTTCTGCAGGTACAGGGAAGCTTCAGCGTGTGCAAGGTACCATGAATTCTCTTCAGTACCAGGAGATATTGGATGACAATGTGATGCAGTCCGTCACAAACCTGAGGCTTGAGAGACGTTGGACCTTTCAACAGGACAATGATCCCAAGCATACCTCCAAGTCCACTAGAGCATGGTTGCAGATTTAAGGCTGGAACATTTTGGAGTGGCCATCGCAGTCACCTGACTTAAATCCGATTGAGAACCTCTGGTGGGACTTAAAGAAAGCAGTTGCAGTGCGCAAGCCTAAGAATGTGACTGAACTGGAGGCTTTTGCCCATGACGAATGGGCGAAGATACCCGCAGATCGCTGCAAGACACTTGTGTCAAGCTATGCTTCACGTTTAAAAGCTGTTATAACTGTAAAAGGATGTTGTACGAAGTACTAAGAATGAATGTCACTTGGGGGTTGAATAAAACTGATAATGATGTGAGCACAGAAAAAACATTTGTTGTTACTTCATTATAAATGTTATGTTATATTTGTCTGACCTACACGTGCCTCTTTGATTTAATTGTAAGCAAGATGACTGAATGATCAAAATCAATGTCAAACTGGCCAAAACACTCAATTTCAGTGGGGGTTGAATAATTTTGAACGCAACTGTATAATCTTACAGGCAATGTCTGAAATCTGGATAAACCAAGGATTACCCAGGTAAACCTGACATTACCCAGGCAGGTTTGGTAAAGTTTGAAATGAAATCAAAATTGGGCATTATCAGAATAATCTGCAGCCTAACCAGCCACCCCTAGGTTTAGCAGTTTAGCGAATTTTAGGATTAAGGTTAGGGTTATGTTTACAGTTAGAGTTAATGTTGGCCATGGATATGGGCAATCTTAGGTTTTGTGTCAACCATAAGAAACTCCAAAGTCTCGCAGTGCTTGGGCAGATCTGGGTAGATATATGGAAAAGTAGACTAAGGCTGGTCGTCCACTTGGTCCGTAGTCGTACGATTGACTTTTTCGTCAGGCTACGGACGACCTAGGTCGTACACCTACATATGACAAGTGTCATCTAATGCGAGCGACTATGGACGACCCAGGTCGGATATATTTTGTTTAAATACTTGCATATTATTTCTGGGAGTAATGCAGTAACAGATTCTCCATATAAATTTTTTTAAAAAAAAGAATATATCACAATAGAAGTCTGAATGGTAACATGTGCCTAAATATACACTTATTACTTATTATCCTTTATTTATATAGCGCCACATATTCCGTATCGCTTTACAAGAGATTTCGTGTACAAGGTGTTGATACATTAGAATACCACACATGGATGATGGCCTGATTCATGGGGACCCTGTTCCCAAGGGAACTTACAATCTATATGAGCTATATGAGAAGTACAAGTAACTTGTGAGGTAGGTGCATCCATGTCGTTAGGTGTCTTGCCCAAGGACACTGGCTGGTGGCGTCTTCTGAGTAGGATCGGGTCGTCTTTCCATAATTGCATAGCAGCGACCTGGTGGTTAGGTTGGACCCGCTTCTCGTAAAGTCGAGACTTGCTTCTCCACAGTTGTATTGGAGGGATGTGCTGAACGAGATTTGACTTGCTTCTCCACTGTCGAAGAGCAGAGATGTTACCACTGGACTCTACAGCTGATATTGGGCTCTATTAAATTCTTCGTGCAAAAGCGCACGCACAGTGCTATTTTTTTTCCCGCAAAGCGTTAAACGTTGACGCACAAAAATCACCGCTGGAATTACATTCCTCGCACATTTTTTCATCCGTCGGGAAATTGCGCTAGTAAAACCGACATGCAAAAATGTGCGCAAAGTACCGTTGCGCACAGAAATCAGGAAGCATATTGTAATTTTTAATGCGAGTCCGTCAGACTAGCGCATTTTTGTGTGGACTGCGCACAACAGACGTACGTTCTGACGGAAGACAAGGTAGTGACCGTCATTTTTGACGGATCTAGTAAAAAAAAAAGTACGTTCTGATGGAAGACAAGGTAGTGGCCGTCATTTTTGACTGATCTAGTAAAATAAACGTGCGCATCGACGTTCTCCGTTGTGAATCCGCAGTTTGGTACGGTCAGGTTGTTACAATTTGCCCTTACCACCAGCTTTTCAAAGACGTTAATATTATGCGTGCAAACATTGTCCGTTAAATTTTGCTCTAAGATTGTAATACCATCTGCGTACCAGCGCAGAAAAGCATTTGCGCACACAATGTTAAGTATAGGATGTGTGCACTAAATTGCTCTTGCAAAGGGTTTGCGCAGGGTCACTCGCGTTAGACGTTAACGCACATTTTCTGTGTGAACGTCGTAAAACGACGTTCAGCCCAAAGGGTTTTCCCCATTGCGTTAATGCGAACGCGTTAACGTTTGCGCGAAGAATTTAATAGAGCCCATTGTGTGGTCCAGTATGTATCGTTAGGTGTCTTGACCAAGGACACTTACTGGAGAGGTGATCTGGCAGGGATTCGAACCTGGGTCTCCACTGTTATTGAGCATTGATTTTACCTCTACTCCATCCTTGGCACATAAGGGGTTAAGGGACAATTGCAAAAGGACCGGAGTATGTTTCCTGTACCCTCAAAATTATTAACAAACAAGGCTAGTCCCCCATCTCCCCTACACAATAAAATATCTTTATTTCATTTATTTATTATTTACTTCTCAGCATGCATCTTGTGAGATTTGTTGTACCAGGTTGTCTGACTCCATACAAAAAAATCCCATTCGAATGGGAAGAGTCGCTAGTCTGATGTAGTCATTTGTAGTCGTCCGAAGTTGTCTGATGGAAGTCTGAAGCAATAGACGAGGGATGAATCGCTTCTGTGTTGTGGGATTAGTTGGAAGACTACAGACAACAACAGACCCAGTGGGCGACCAACCTAACTGTACCAGTGGCAGACTAATTGCTAGATTATAGACATGTGCATTCGTTTTAGTACTAAAGCGATTTAGTCCGAATTTTGGGATAATTTAGTTTTAGTATGACTCAAGAGAAACGAAACTGCTCAGTACAAAAAACGAAAGAAACTAAAATAAAATGCACTACATTTTAGTTTCAGTCCTCTTTGTGATATTATATTGATGAGTGAAGGAGACCAGCAATGAAGAGCGCAACATCGCAACATCCGAAGTTCTGCACCCTCCACATGCCAATGCAGGAAGATGTTCTATACAGAGAGGGACATTAATTCAGGAGGATGTTCTATATATTATACAGAGAGGGGTATTAATTAATGCAGGTGGATGTTGTATACATTATACAGAGAGGGGTATTAATTAATGCAGGAGGATGTTCTAAACATTATACAGAGAGGAGCCTTTTTTTTTTAGCCCTTTAAATCCAGTGGCTGTCAGCGCGGAGATCGGCTGCTTGTTACATTATCTCTCAGTACAATGTATCAGGCTCAGCTGTTACAGTAACTGACTGCTGCTCATCACAGCGCTCAGAGTTTCAGTAAAACAAGAAAATAATATTGTTCTAACGTCTTATATATAAAAATATTATTTACTAGTTTTACTGAAACTCTGAGTGCTGTGATGAGCAGCAGTCAGTTACTGTAACAGCTTTGCCTGACACGGGGCAGTATTGCAATGTTGGTGCTAACTTAACCAGAGCTGTTGTAACTGAAAACCTCCATAGGCTATAATGACTCTGGGAAGTTTACAACAGCTCTGGTTATGTTAGCACCAGCTATATAATATGGCCCACATTGTGCTGAGAGTGAGAGATACTGTAACAAGCAGCGATCTCAGTCCTCTGAGGAGCCACTACAATAGTAATTGTATCCACTGGTTTTTGGATGAATGAAATTAGTTTTCATACTAAAGAACTGAAAACGAATTTCTTAAGCAACTAAATAAATTGCATTTTAGTACTAATGCATTAGTTCAAAACGAAATTTTGTGCTGTGCACATGTCTACTAGATTACGGTAAAGTTGTTTTTGCCTATTTCAGAATAGCCTTAGCGGAGGCGGAATTCCTGCCTTTAATATTCAACGTGATCTTTTTTTGTCTTTTAGCCTTTTGAGGTCCTGCCTAAACATCTCTCAAGACCTTTAATAACGTGGAGACAGGGCTGTAGGCACGAATATTCATTCATCACTATTTTAAGTCTTATAGGTGAGCAATGTATAATTGAGAGCTTTTCATGAGCAGGAAAACTGACACCTTGACATTTTCTCTTATTAGGTTATGAACCTAAAAGGGTTCCTTGCACTTTGCGCTTTAAATGAAGTCTTCACCCACCGCTTTCTATTTCAAATTGTTACACAACAGCTGGGAAGCCCAGGAGCCCTTTGCCTCTCACATACTGTGTGCTTCCTGTCATCCCCCCCCCAACCTCCGTGACTCACTGTAGGTGAAGCTAAGTCATGAAAAAAATGTGAAAGCCCCAGGATGTTTCAGAATTTCCTTTAATTTCACATTATGGCTCTTTCCCAACACTCATATGTTTGAAGTCTCAAACCTGCCTTAACCTCACACATTGACAAGTAGTACAGAAGAGGTGGGAAGGTAGATCTCACAGCATAACACTCTGTGCTTGGTGTCACTTTGAATAATTCCTCCCTTATCTATTTTTTTCTTCCTATCTTTCTCTTCTTTTTCCTTTTAACTAGATATTCCTGAGAAACACGCAGCATGCTTTAATATAGGTCAGAGATGTCCACGCTTAAGGCTGATGGCAGACGAACGCAGTGATCACGTCCGTGTTACCGCGCAGTTTAACGTCCGTCGTAGCATAGAATCATGATCAATAGAGACCCACACACGAAGTATGTGCGCACTGAACTGCGCACGCACAACGCACGTGGCAAACAGACGCAAGTTAGGCAAGAACGTAAAACCGCTACCACGGACGCGCAGAGTGCACCACGTCCGCGTAGCGTTCTGTGCGAGTGATGAGATGTCAGATGCAGCGCATTTGCGACATCCAGCACCTTGTCGCACAAAATGCCTTTTCATATCCTTTTCAAATTTTTATCATTTTTCATTTTAATTTTATTTCCTATAGTTCTTTTTTTTTCCACGTCCGTCAAAAAAACACGTACCGTGTGGTGTCTATAGTATCTTCCGTCAGTACGTCTGTCCTTTATGCACGCACGCAGAGTGCGCTCTGACTGCGTTCATCTGACATTAACCTAACTGCTGACTATTGTTACCGACTGAAGTCTAATAAGTTTGACAACCCTGATCTAAATTCAAAATTATTTTATTTTTATGGAGCATAAACCATTTCAATCAGCATTACCGATACACGATACATTGCACTGGACAAAGAACAAGGACCCAATTAATATAACCGTTAGACATCCTGATGAAAGCTCCCGCTGTGATCTGAAATGTTGACTTCTATTAATATGCATCAATAAAATTAGATATTTTATTAAGAGCCTAGCGCTAGTTCTTGTCCAAGCTTGTAGTCTTTCGTTGAGCTGAGCACAGGACATTGCAAACATTGCTTGGAATTAGGGATGTGCGTTTCGGGTTTCGGAATTTCGGAATTTTCACAAAATTTCCCGATTCGTGTTTTCGGATGCGGCCGATTTTCCGAAAATTTTTAGATCCGAAAATTGCAGATCCGAAAAGTTTTCCGAGCCGAAACGAAATATTTTCGGAATTTTCGAATGGACTTGAAATGTGTCAAATCGAAATTTATTGCTTTGAAACGAGGAGAACAGACGTTCCGAAAAAACGAAAATTTCCGAAATTACGAAAAGTCGATACAAAAAACGAGCTAAGTGACACGAAAATACGAAAAATGGTCGATATTCCGAAACCATGTACAATTCCGAAAAACGAAAATTTCCGAAATCACGAAAAGTCGATACAAAAAACGAGCTAAGTGACACGAAAATACGAAAAATGGTCGATATTCCGAAAAAAAAATGTACACGAAAAACGAGTCGAGCCGAACCGAATTGAAACAGAAATCGGTCGTAACGAGCCAAATCGAAAAGTTTAAAAATCCGAAAAATCGAATCGAAACGAACCGAAAAAAAAAATCGGTGCACAAGCCTACTTGGAATCTGGGCGGGCAGGAGATTTGCTTAGACTCACATATATATATATATATATATAATGTGTTGTGGTGGATGACAAAAAGTGAGATAAAAAGCCTCCACACTATAATAAGTGTGTTTATTATTGCAGAAGCCACCTGCACATCACAGCAATTCAAAGAATTGCATCCCAGAGCTCCTGTGCCACATTCCCCATATGCAGCAAGGAATTCTGGGTAGGATATGCAAATGACATCTGTCTCACTTTTACGCATCCTGGATCTGTTATTACACAGAACCCTAAAATCAATGCTATGCCACTCCGTGGCTTTCTAGCAGAGATGAGGTTATGCAACTGGTCAAAGCCACTCCTAGGACAGCGCTGTTTCGGGTTTGTTGGACCCTCATCAGCTAAGAGCTAGGCATATATATATATAAGATTGGATAAGATGTGTTAGTACAGATGACAAAAACTCCAGAGTATAGCAGTACGTAGTTACATAGTTATATATATAGGCTGAAAAAAGACATGCGTCCATCGGGTTCAGCCTCTCCCACATAACCTACTGCTGTTGATCCAAAAGAAGGCAAAAAACCCAGTCTGAATGCTCGCCAATATGCAACATACTGGGAAAAAATTCCTTCTTGACCCCAGAATGGCAGTCAGATTTCTCCTTGGATCAAGAAGCTTTTACCCACATATTAAATATTATAACCCTTAATATTCTGTGTCTGCAGGAAGTCATCCAGTCGTTTTTTAAAAGTCTGTACAGACTCTGACCCAACCACCTCAACAGGCAGAGAATTCCACAGCTTGATTGTTCTCACCGTAAAATAACCCTTCCTATGCTTTAAGCTAAATTTTCTTTCTTCCAGTCTAAATGGATGACCCCTTGTCCTATGTATAGTCCTGTTAATGAATAGGTTATCAGACAATGGTTGATAATGGCCCCGTATATATTTATATAAGGTTATCAGATCCCCTCTAAGGCGCCTTTTCTCTAAACTAAACAGGTTTAAGCTTGTTAGTCTTTCCTCATAACTTAACCCTTCTATCCCCCTTATTAATTTAGTTGCCCGTCTCTGCACTTTTTCTAACGATATAATATCTTTTTTTAAGACAGGTGCCCAAAATTGCACGGCATATTCAAGGTGCGGCCTGACCATTGATTTATACAGAGGCAAAATTATGTTTTCATCCCGTGAGTGAACTCCCCTTTTAATGCATGCCAGTACTTTGCTGGCCTTGGCGGCTGCTGTTTGACATTGCACATTGTTACTTAGTTTGAAGTCTATGATTATTCCCAAATCCTTCTCCTGCTTGGATTTCCCTAACTCCGTACCATTTAGGGTATAAATTGCTTGTGTGTTCTTCACTCCAAAGTGCATAACTTTACATTTATCTAGATTAAATCTCATCTGCCATTTAAGTGCCCAGTCCCCCAATATATCTAAATCCCTCTGCAGCGAAGTAACATCCTGCTCACATTGTATTACTTTTCCTAGCTTTGTGTCATCTGCAAACACTGATACATGACTTTCAATGCCTATCTCAAGGTCATTTATAAATAAATTGAATAGTATTGGTCCTATAACAGACCCCTGAGGGACACCACTTACCACTGGTGTCCATCTTGAAAATGTACCATTTATGACCACTCTCTGTACCCTATCTTTTAGCCAGTTTTCTATCCAAGAACAAGTATTTTCATCTAGACCATTTTTTCTTAATTTAAGTAGTAACCTTTTGTGTGGAACTGTGTCGAAAGCTTTGGCAAAATCTAAGTAAATCACATCCACTGCGACCCCCTGATCTATACTTCTACTTACTTCCTCATAGAACGTAATTAGGTTAGTCTGACATGATCTGTGTTTCATGAAACCATGCTGATTTTTGCCAATTACATTATACCTCCCAATAAATTCCTGAATATTATCCCTTAGTAACCCCTCAAATACTTTCCCAGCCACAGATGTTAAGCTCACAGGTCTATAATTCCCAGGCACAAATTTTAAACCTTTCTTAAATATAGGGATCACGTCAGCTTTTCTCCAATCCTCTGGTACTATTCCTGAAAGAAAAGAATCTTGAAAGATTAAGAACAGAGGTTTACATATTTCAACACATAGCTCTCTTAGTACTCGCGGGTGAATTCCATCTGGCCCTGGGGCTTTATTAACATTCACATTGTTTAATTTGTGTAAAACCTTGTCCTGAGTCAACCAGTCACTTTGTATTAGTAAGTTTTTATTAATGAATTTCATGTCTCCTGTTATAGGTTTCTCTTTGATAAATACTGAAGAAAAATAATCATTTAAAATTTCTGCCTTATCCTGATCTTCAGTTAACAATAACCCTGACTCAGATTTTAGTGAACCTACATTTTCACTCTTGGGTTTTTTAGAATTTATGTACCTAAAGAATCTTTTAGGGTTGGTCTTGCTCTCTTTGGCTATTTCTTTTTCATTTTCTAGTTTAGCCCATCTAATTGCATTTTTACATGCTTTATTGGCTGCCCTATATGCTTTATAGGATGCCTCAGATTTATCAAATTTAAAAGCTTTAAATGCCTTCTTTTTATTTTTCATTTCCTTAGTTACCTTCCTACTAAGCCACATTGGTTTCAGTCTGTTTCTTTTATATTTATTAACCAGTGGAATATATTGTGACGTGTACTTTTCTAGTGTTAGTTTAAAGATATTCCACTTATCCTCAGTGTTTTTCCCGTGAAAGAGTTTCTGCCAGTCAATGACATTGAGAGCTTCCTTTATTTTAATAAAGTTGGCCTTTTTAAAATTATATATTTTAGCATGCCCCTTATGAATGTGTTTTTTTGAGTTTATTTCAAAAGTCACCATGTTATGGTCGCTATTTCCCAACTGTTCTTTTACATTAATATTTGAGAAAAGATCCACATTATTTGTTATAACCAGGTCCAGACAGTTATCCTCTCTAGTTGGTGTTTCTACCAGTTGTGACATGAAGGTATCATTTAAAATGTTCAGGAACCGGATTCCCTTTGCTGAATTACTAGTCCCACTATCCCAATTTATGTCCGGGTAATTAAAATCTCCAATAATTAAAGTGCTGCCGTGATGTGCAGCCTTCCTAATTTGCTCTAACAGTTGTTCTTCCTCATCATTATCTATATTAGGTGGTTTATAGCATATGCCAACCAATAATTGACTTCCCTGTTTATTCCCCAACGAAATATTTACCCATAAGGATTCCACATTTCCCTCATCACTTTCCAGTTGTGTAATATTAGGCTTTAAATCCTGATTTACATATAAACACACTCCACCCCCTTTCTTATGTTTCCTATCCTTTCTAAACAATGTATAACCGTTTAAGTTTACAGCCCAGTCATGCGTTTCGTCCCACCATGTTTCTGTTATTCCTATAATGTCGTATTGCTTAGTGTATGCTATTACCTCTAGTTCCCCCATCTTGTTATTGAGGCTCCTTGCATTAGCAAGCATACATTTAATGTTGTCTCTACCCACACATGCTGAATGCGACTTTACATTACATGCCTCCACTGTTCTGACATTACCCATCCCCCCGGCTCCACCCCCCTTAGTCTGAACTGAAACCCTTCCGCTATCTGCTCTGTCTCCATTTTGTAAGATACTGTATCCCTCCCCCCCTTCCACTAGTTTAAAGTCTCCTCCAACCTTTTAACCATCCTCTCCCCTAGCACAGCAGACCCTCTTCCATTCAGGTGCAATCTATCACAACTATACAGATTGTACCCCAGTGCAAAATGAGCCCAGTGCTCTAAAAACCCAAAGCCCTCCTTCCTGCACCAAGATTTAAGCCACGCATTGACCTCCCTGATCTCCCGCTGCCTTTCCACTGTAGCACGTGGCACAGGTAGGATCTCAGAAAATACTACCTTGGAGGACCTCTTCTTCAGTTTACTTCCTAATTCCCTGAAATCATTCTTCAGGTCCTTCCATCTTCCGCTTACTTTGTCATTGGTACCAATATGGACCATGACAGCTGGGTCATCTCCAGCCCCTCCCAATAATCTATCAACTCTGTCAACCACATGCCTAACACGGGCACCCGGCAGACAGCAAACTGTCCGGTTAAGGCGATCAGCGCGACAGATTACCCTGTCTACTCTCTTAATAATAGAGTCCCCTACCACCACAACCTGTCTAGGCTTACTTGCCCTCTTTATCCCTCCCTTACTTGGTGGGCTGATCCCCCGGCTGTTAGAGGGAGCAGCCTCCAGTACTGCTACACCTGAGCTGCTGCACCCAACATCTTCGCTCAAGGGGGCAAATCTGTTGGTGTGCGCAAGATCAGGACTAGCCAACCTTTTCCTCTTCCCTCCCCCCCTGCTACCACGTGTCACTGACACCCAGCTACCAACCTGTTCCCCGGTTAACTCCACTCCTCCCACACCCCTAGATTCCTCAACTATACTTTGCTCCGTGAGAAGCAGGCTCCTTTCAAGATTGTCAATCTGCCTCAGCGTTACGATGTGCCCTTCCAGATCTCCAATACGAGCTTCCAGAAGAGCTACACGTTCACACCTGCTACAGAGATATGGACCCTGGAAGGATTCCTCCAGACATGCATACATGCAGCAGGATGTGCACTGGGTCAAACCTTCAAGCTTGCTAACACTCATACCCAAAACAAGACAACAAATATAAACAACAATTGATTCCTGTTATTTAAACTCCTGTTTTTAACTCCACTTGAAAATAGCCCACTTAAAAGTAGACCACCTCAAGCCCCTGTAAGCAAGCTCAGTGAGTTGCCCCTGAGATTATGTAGCCATACAAGTGAAATCACCTGACAGGCTACACGCCCCCAATTAACAAGTCACCAGCCACCCAGGGAAAAAAAACAACCAAAAAGCACAACAGAGAAAAAAAACCAGCAGAAAGAAAAAAAAACAAAAAGAGAAATTAAATTGACAAATAAACCAGAGGTTTCTCTCCCTCTAAAGATACAAACCAGACCAGTACAGGTAGAATTCCTGTTTTTAACTCCACTTGAAAATAGCCCACTTAAAAGTAGACCACCTCAAGCCCCTGTAAGCAAGCTCAGTGAGTTGCCCCTGAGATTATGTAGCCATACAAGTGAAATCACCTGACAGGCTACACGCCCCCAATTAACAAGTCACCAGCCACCCAGGGAAAAAAAACAACCAAAAAGCACAACAGAGAAAAAAAACCAGCAGAAAAAAAAAAAACAAAAAGAGAAATTAAATTGACAAATAAACCAGAGGTTTCTCTCCCTCTAAAGATACAAACCAGACCAGTACAGGTAGAATTCCTGTTTTTAACTCCACTTGAAAATAGCCCACTTAAAAGTAGACCACCTCAAGCCCCTGTAAGGTAGTGATACCTGTGTTATTGGACTAGCGTTACACTCGCGAAAGCTTGTCTTTTAAATGTATCTCCCTTCTTCAGGTCTGGAAGCTACACCACACAAAATCAAATAGGTCTATTCAATAAAGGTGAAACTCAGGAGAATTATTTATTTATTTATAAAGGATTTTTTGACCAGGAAGGATACATTGAGATTTCTCTCATTTTCAAGAACGTCCTGGGTTCAAGAACATTGAATTGTTACTTTTGTTACAGAAATAGAAAGTAATAAAATGCAAGATATTAAAAAAAAAACAGAAAATATATATAATAACAGAAAATAAATATGTTACATGTTTACAGGTACACTCTGTATATAGTCACTATGTTACATGTTTACAGGTGCATTCTGTATATAGTCACTATGTTACATGTTTACAGGTGCATTCTGTATATAGTCACTATGTTACATGTTTACAGGTGCATTCCATATTGAGGTATGTTAATAGGGAGCTCTTAAGGGATTTTATGGGGACTGGGGGAAGATTTGATGGCGTCTGGGAGGTTATTCCATAATTGTGGTGCTCTATAGGAAAATGATGATCGAGCCACTTTCTTTTTGTATTGTGGTATTGCAAGTAAGTTGCTGCAGAAGTGAAAAATCCAGGTCAAAATAGTCAAACCATAAAAATTCTCCCATTTATCTCACTTTCCAAATCTGCAATTTGGTCTAGATTGTTCTCTTTTCCTGCCAATTCTCCTGAGTTTCACCTTATATTGAATAGACCTGAAAGAATTGAATATTAAAGGGAACAAGGGTGGGGGATTGGGTTTGGGTGTCCTAAATAGTGAAAGTGGAATAGTGTGGTCAAGAAGGACAAACAAAAAAGAGAGATCTTAGGCTCATAAAACAACAGTGAAAAAACACCATGGTGTGCATCTGATGATTGTGACATTATGGTAGTGAGTTAAAAATCCAGAATATACGTTGAGGTCTTCCTTTACGATGTTAAAATATGTGACCATTTTCATTTCGAATGTTCTACTTGAGAGTTTTTAAGAACCATGAGGAAAATGGGTATAGTACCCTGGTGGGACATCACTTTAATCTGACAGGCCACTCCATCCACAACCTCAGGATTAAAGTCCTCAAAGGAAATCTTAAAAACTCTCTAAACCGTTTGGTGCAGTTTCAGGGCAATTAGTCTAATCACTAAGCTGTCAATTCACCAAATATAGGTGAATTAACAGCGAAATCCGATGCAATTCAGCGCACCGACATTGTCCCATAGAAGACAATCGCGTCTTCTCTACACAGAACGCCGAATTGCACCAAAATTCCGGCCAAACGCCCTGATATTCGGTGTTTCAATTCGACAGGTTTAAAGAAGTGAATCCCCTAGGTTCCATGTAAAACAGTAATAGGATTTGTAATTTTTCGTAAAAGACCATTTATTCATATCTTTTGCAAAAACCCTATTTTTTCATTTTTAAAATACCTTTTTGTATTTTTTTATTTATATCGTCTGGTCTCTGCCGGTTTATTTCACTGAGAGACGTCTCTCTTTTAGATGCTTGTTTATTGTAATTTACAGGGTAATTCAAAGAGATCCGAATTACTTGAGAAAGGTAACCGAACGCTGAAAATCAGCACCTTTCTTGGCCATTCGGCTATCCAGAGAGCAGGCAATTCGCCAAATCCTGGCGAATTGCCTGCACATAGGGTACCTGTTCGGTGCCTGTTCGAGGGCAGTGAAATCCCCATGAAAATGCACTGCTTCGGCTATTCAGAGAACACAAACCAGCAGTGAAAGGTTCCCGAAATGCCCTGCCATTCGGTGGTTTAATTCGGCAGGTTTATTCAGGAGAATCCCATAGGCTTCAATGTTAAAAATATTCCCGTTTTAATTCAATATCTAATAAACCGTTCATTATAAAATTCTGCAGTAAAGAGTCTCTTTATTTATAGATTTTTTAGGATATCTTAAGCATTTTTCTTGTTTTTTTTTTTTTTTTTTATAAGTCAGATTTTTTTTGATTTTTTTTAACCACTTCAATGCGGAGGACGCGCTCAGCGCGTCCTCCGCATGGCTGCCGGTATGCGGAGGACGCGCTTAGCGCGTCCTCCCCTTGGGGTCAGCGTTCGGCCGGGTTCCGGCCGATCGCTGGCCCCCCCGGTGCGGGCTGACATCCTCGATGTCAGCCCAGCATCCGGAACCGCAGCCGCTGAAATTAGGTGTCATCGCGGCAGCGCGATGACACCTAATTCAGGCGCCCCCCCCCCGCATGTGCGGAGGAGGCGCCTGAAAGGGAGGGGGGGAGGTGTTGCACAACCTGCCCTTCCAAATGGTGCCTGGCATTAACCCCTGGGGAGCTGGATCGCGAATCGGCGCTGAAAAGCGCCGGTTCGTGATCCTTTCCCGGAGCTGGCCGACATCTTGGATGTCGGCCAAGCCTCCGGGAACTCCCCCTGAGGACTGGCGTCATCGTGCATAGCACGATGACACCAGTCCTAGAGTTAACCCCTAACTGCCACCAACGGTGGAGATAGGGAGTTCCAATGAACTCCCTATCTCCCGATCCATGGCAGCTAGGTGTTAAAGTTTGGTATGGTTGGATCGGCCAGAGCATGGCGGTTCCAACGATACCAAACTCGAATGCGAAAAAAGTTTTTAAAAAAAAAAAAATTAAAATTAAAAATATATTTGAAAAAAAAAATTAACATTTTTTTTTCTTTTTTTTGGTTCGTTAGTGTAGCAATATTGTTCCCATTTCAATTATAATGTGAACAATGATGCTGCACTAACGATTTTTGTATGCGATGCGTTTGTTAAAAATCGCGTAATTTTCCCCAAAAAAAATGTAACGAGACCCCATCTCTAATTTTTTTAACAAGCGCACCCCATACAAAATATAACCGCAATTGCTCGCATGTTAAAATGTGAAAAAAAACACTTTACACGTTGTAAATTATTGAAAATACATATTTTATTGCATTTTTTGTTATAATATACAGACATGACATAACGTATACATATAATAATGACATATTATGAATCTACCGAGTCTGACGGAAAGAACGATATATAATATGTCTGGGTAATATACTAAAATAAGCCTTCAAAACACGTTTAAACATGATGAGCAAAACCGGTAAAAATGACCTCAGCACAGAGGTGTGAAAAGCCTCAGCAGCGAAAGGGTTAAGTTTACTTATTTTTTCTGTAACAGCCCTTTTTATTATCATTCCTTGGACCTCATATGCAAATTTCAGACATTTTCCCTCAGTAGTTTCTTTGCAAACAGCTTTTCAGTTTTCAAACATTCGTACAAACTGTTTTCCTAATTTATTCACTGCCTCTTCTGGTCTCGGCTTTTTCTGGCGGCTGTGATCGACTCCTGCTCGGGTTTTTCCGTGGTTTTCCCGTGGTTTTCGGCAGGTTAATCCAGATGTTTTTGCTTGTTTTCGGCGTGCATTCGCTGGGTTTTGCGGTTAGTTTTCGTCGGGTTTGCGGTAGCTTTTCCCTGCAATTCGGGGACCCTGTGGTGTTTGCTGAATACACCGCAGGGTCACCGAAATGGGATCGGCAAAAGGAACCGAATTGAAGAGAACGAAAAGTCACCGAACTTGCGGTGACTTTTTGAATCTCTTTGAATTACCCTGTTAGTTTATAGCGCCTCATAGGATTTATTTCTGAATGTACTATGGATATGATGTTGTTTTCTTTTTGTCTCACACTTGCCAGGGTTATCTAATACAGGCTGTTGGTGGAATCTGATTATTTCTTTCCCTCAGTGGGGATAGTAATATAGCTTTATAAAGGGCTCTATTACATTCCTTGCGCAAAAACGATAGCGCAGCGCAATTTTTTTTGCTCGCAGCGTTAAACGTTAACGCGCGTAAATTAACGCTGGTATTACAAACCGAGCGCGTTTCTTCATCCGTCCGAAAATATCGCGCGTAAAAAAATACGCGATAAAACATGCACAACCTCTCAATTTTATTGTTTGGGTATGTGTAGAATGTGTAACTATACTGTACTGTATTTTTTTTTTTCATGTTGGTGTATTTGGTTTCGGCCAGAACGTTCAGATTTGCCATTAACACCAGCTTTTAAAAGACGTTAAAATTATGCGCGCAAACGTTGTACGTTAAATTTTGCGCTAAGATTGTAATACCATGCACGCACCAGCGCACAAATGCATTTGCGCTCACAATGTTAAGTATAGGATGCGCACACTAAATTGAGCTTGCAAAAGGTTCGTGCAGGGTCACTCGCGTTAGACGTTAACACGCATTTTGTGCGCGAACGTCGTAATACGACGTTCAGCGCAAAGGGTTTTTCCCTTTGCGTTAATGTGTTTTTGCGCATGAGCAAAATTGGGCGCAATCAGTGTAATAGGGCCCAAAGTGTATACTGCTGTTTTCCCAAGGCATTTATGACACGTCTGCGTTAGTATTTACTGAACAAGTGTGTTCTTCTTTTTATTTTACGCTTTAATAAACTTATTTCTATTGTGCTTCCTTGTTATTTTGATCCATTTTTATTGATTTACGCTGCTACTAGGAGAATAGGAGGCTTCCTTTTTCTTCTTCTTCAGTTTGGTGGAATTCACCGATGCCAATTCGGCAGTTATCAGCCCAATTTGGTGGTTTTCACCAGCGTCCCATAACTGCTTCCGGGACTCCAATTTCAGAATAATACACAAGGTTATTCAAAGAGAATCGAAAAGTCACTGCACGTTCCGTGACTTTTCGTTCTCTTCAATACGATGCGATTTGGCAATCTCATTTCGGCGACCCTGCAGTGTATTCAGCAAGCACCACAGGGCCGTCGTAGTGCTGGGAAAAGCTGCCGCAAACCCATCGAACACTCACCGTAAAACCCGTCGAATGCTCACCCAAACCCGCAAAAACATCTGGATTAACCCCGCCGAACACGTCGGAGAAACCCAAGCAGGAGCCGATCGCAGCACAGTGCGGCCGCCGGAAAAAGCCGACACCGTAGATGAATGGAGTGAAAGAAAAAAAAAACAGTACGCTTGAATGTTTGAAAAGTGAAACGCTGTTTGCAAAGAAACTACTGACGAAAATGTCTGGAATTTACATATAAGATCCAATGAATGATAATAAAATGGGCTGTTACAGAAAAAAAAAACTATTTAAAAAAAAAAAGAAAAAAAATGTTTGCAAAAAAATCCCAAAAAATGCCTAAAAGATCCTAAAACATTAATAAATAAAAAGACTTTTTACTGCAGAATATTATAATGAACGGTTTATTAGATATTGCATTAAAACAGGAATATTTTTAACATTGAAGCCTATGAGAATCGCCTGAATAAACCTGTCGAATGAAACCACTGAATGGCAGGGCAATTCGGCAACCTTTCATTGCTGGTTTTTGTTCTCTGAATAGCAGAAGCATTGCTTCTCTATGGGGATTTCACTGCCCTTGAACAAGCACCCAACAGGCACCGTATGTGCAGGCAATTCGCCAACATTTGGCGAACTGCCTGCTCTCTGAATAGCCGAATAGCCAGGAAAGGTAACCGAACGCTGAATTTCAGCGTTCAGTTACCTTTCGCCAGCAATTTGGAGCTCTTTGAATAACCCTGACAGTGATCATTCACTAAATAGTGAATTCACTGTATATTCAGTGAATTGGAATTGCCATATAGAGCCGATATGGACCAATAACGCAGAGAACCAAAATTGCAGCAATTCCGGTGCTTTTTGAATACACCCTTTAGTATTGATGGGGCTGTGAGGAGTCTGATTCTTAAACAACTGAGTATTAGTTAAACCATCAATTAATTATTATTTTTTTATTTATTTGTGAGAATCAGGTGCACTTTTTCATTAAATTATGTATTAACCATGAATTCTGATATAAATAAATCGACAGGTTTATTTCCAGAAGACAGCGTGCTCAAATATATCACAAGTGTGACAGACCAGTTCAATGTATTATTAATAACTTTGTGAATCACTAATATTGAAGAGTCTTCGGGTTCCAGCGACAGATTCCTAAATTTCAGCTTGGGTCTCCTATTGAGATTCTCTGATCGAATCCTGGATATGTAAGTTATTTTAAACATTCAGCTTGTAGAACTCTTCAAACGTCTTACAGCCATTTTACTTTGAATCAAATATAACGATGTTCTGTTAAGCTTAAAACTTGATTTCCTCCTCATAACCTTTTTTTAGGTGACTTGAAATAATGACTTTTACTATAGTAAAAGCTGTTGAAACCTGCCACAATAACAAGATATGTTCTGAAAAAATACCAGTAAATATTATTAAAAAAAATTGTCTTACTTTCAGAGCCCAAAACATATGGTCACCACATAGAACAACTAGAATACAAGAAATAATACTTAACTTCTTCACTACCACACTGTTTTTCATATAACCACTAGCAGGGCCCAGTACAGAAAGCAAATATGAATTATACCTACATAATAATGTGCCTGAAAATCTCAAAAGCACTTTTTCAAATGTATGTACGAATAGACATACATATGGCACCACCTGCTGGACAAATAATGCTACTACATCTCTATATTACTACTTAAACCATTTTGCTATCTTGTATATTATGCATATAGTGCTAAAACGTTGGGGGCACATTCTGGATCCCAATTGCAAACAGATTTCTTCTGAAATGAACAAAATGCATGTGTGTTGCTAAAGAATTAAACCACATCAAAATCAGGGGCTCCAGCAGGTGCCTTGCAGTTTGAGTATATATCTCCGGTATTGGTGATCGCACGCTAACCTGGTTTCAATCGTATTTATCCGATCGACCGCAATATGTGTCCATTTCTGACAGTGCTTCCCTCACCCTCCCAGTCACATGTGGTGTACCCCAAGGCTTGATACTTGGCCTCCTCCTATTCATGATATTCATAAACGATCTGCCCAATGTCTGCAAAGCCTGAACTGTACACGTGTACGCAGACACCGTAATCTATACCAGCAAACCAAATCTCCCGCAGCTGGAGGCAGTGCTGCAAGAACAATTCAGAGGAAGAAAAATGGATTGCAGATAACAAACTTTTTCTGAATACTGACAAAACTGTAACAATGCTCTTTGGAACAGTACATAATCTACATAAATTGCAAACTTCGCATCTATGCATCAGGACAAAATCGAATGGCACGCTGACCACAGTCACTGCTCTCAAATATCTAGGTATGTGGTTAGGCCAAAATCTATCCTTTGGCCCCCACATCGAAAAACTTTCATCTAAACTTTACCCCAAACTAGGTGCCTTGTACAGAGACAAATCTTGCCTGAGCCCCGCGGTAAGAAAGAAAATTGTACAACAAATGCTTATGCCGGCTATTGAATACAGAGATGTAATGTATGCAGCTGCCCCGCAAATGCACCTTCATAAACTTACTACATTGTATAACTCATTCCGCTGCTTTGTGCTTCAATGTAACTACATGACCCACCATTGTGACATGTTAAAAGAGCTAAACTGTCCGTCGCTGGAATCTAGACGCACCCTTCACCTTTCCAACCTGGTGTTTAAGAGCTTTTCTGGGAAGCTACCATCCTACCTGAATAGGCTGCTTCCCCTAGCAGTTCCCTCATCCTATAACCTCCGATCCAGGACCAGCACCTTACTTGCAGTACCACAATACAAAAAGAAAGTGTCTCGATCCTTATATTCCTACAGAGCACCGCAATTATGGAATAACCTCCAAGACATTAGCAATTCTTCCCCCCAGTCTTAAGTCACTTACAAGATCTCTATTAATATACCTCGATACAGAATGCACCTGTAAACATGTAACATAATGAGAATATTTCCTACATATTTATTTTTTGTGTTATCTGTATAGTTGTGTTTTGTTTTTAATATCTTGCATTTATTACTTTGTATTTCTGTAACAACTGCAACAATTCAATATTCTTGAACCCAGGACATACTTGAAAACGAGAGAAATCTCAATGGATACGTTAACGCTTAGATATGTGAGCGTTAACGCTAGGTTAAGTGACTTTACCCCATGCCCCCCATATTACATCCCTAACGCTCATGGGTTAAAAAATCCACTAGCGCATCCGTGATTTCGCTAGCCTGCGCAAGCTTACTGTACTTTGTGCTCCCTATACTTAACATGGAGAGCACAATGAGTAATTAGTGTTAGGATTACAAAGTTCTAATGCTTATTACCACACCTATGTAGTAATGAAAAAGTTAACCACCGCTAACTGATACTGATCATTTTAGCGTGAGCAAGGGAATAGTGTCCACAATGTTCTATTTTCTGCCTTTTAACAGCTGTGCAAAACCAAAATGGACCAGCACTCATGTGCTCTGTTGAAATGTCATTTTGTTGGATTCCTTACACACGAAGATCTCAGCAACTTTTCAGTCTATTGGATTTTATCAAGTTTTTAACAAGCTTTTTGCCGATCCTCTCGCCCCTCAATAACAGTTTTTATATGCTTTTTGGCCAATTATTAGGTAGAAAAAGGCAACTCCCATGTGCACTGGCAAGACGCTCCTCATCTTACATCGTCACTTTAACTACAACGTCTAATCACCAGTTGGTTCGTCTTCTCCAACACCCGACATAAAACTAGGCAGATATATTTAACAGTTTGAAAAGGTCTTGTTTGGCCGCCCACACATATAGAGACACACATTAGAGCAAGATATGGCATTTTCTGTCATTCACAACGAGCTTTTATTAAAGTTTATGTACATTTACACAGAGATGAGTAAAGAGAAGATAATATATTATCGCTTACAGACAAGTTGGGAAAATGAGGTTTCATTTTGAAAAGCAATAAAGTTTGCTTGCATGTAGAATAATGCATACGAGATTAAGTGGGTTCACTTGTTTCAGAAAACCTTTCGATTTAGCATATTTTCCTATTTTCAATCTATTTTAGCTAGCATTCTTCATTATGCAAAATATTCTCTTATATTTTTGTTGATTCCCAGCAATATTACTTTCTACAGTTAAATGCCAATAGGTTCTAGAAAACAATGTTGTACAATAATTTATTATGCACGAACTATCAGAACACCTTTTCTTGTGCACTAGTTGACGATCCCAACAGCGGAAACACAAACCTCATAATCTTTGACATCACTTGAAATGCAGCAAGTGTCACGTAACTGAAATAAGTAACAAGGGATAAAATATGAAATATGTATGAAAAGTGATACATAAAACATCACTTATTCAAATAATCCAAATTTAAAGAATATCAATCTTCAGGGAGAAAATAAAACTGAAATAATGACAAATGAGAATGGAATTCTTTAAACGTTGCCTTTGCAGAAGCCTGGACTTGCAGCGCAAGTCAGCAGTTATAGGTGATCTCATTTGGTCTTCAGAATAGATAGTGCTTTGGGATACATTAGACTAGGTTGTGTACGTAGCATCTCAGTAACTATATTTAATGGTCAAGGGGCAGGCTAGTACGGAGCCCCGCAGGTGTCATGTAAAAATAATTTTTTACCACGAGGGAACAATGTGTTAGGACGTGGGACGATCTTCTACATCGTTCCCACGTTTAAGCCTTAGCGTGCGCACAAGATAGCTGTTCTGTGCTCCCCTCTGAGTCCTCCTAGCTAGGGGTTGGGACCTCAGTCTCCTGCAGACCTCCTTCACTCCTGCAGATTTTCTCAGGTGGCAGGGCTCCCTGCCCCATATCAGCTGCCAAGCTCATCCCTGCCCCATATCAGCTGCCAAGCTCATCCCTGCCCCATATCAGCTGCCAAGCTCATCCCTGCCCCATATCGGCTGCCAAGCTCATCCCTGCCCCATATCAGCTGCCAAGCTCATCTCTGCCCCATATCGGCTGCCAAGCTCCTTCCTGCCTTTACATCCTTTAGTAAACAGAAGAGTAGCATACAGTACTGTGTTGGGCTGTGGCTCAGTGTGTTAATGCTCCTGCATGGTAAACCAGAGGTTCTGAGTTCAAATTTTAGTAGCTCCTGGCTTTTTGTTTTGCTTTTTTACACATCGACCTGTGCCTTTTTTTACTTCCCAAAACAAGCACAATAATAATGACGATAATTGTATAATATTATTATTATTATCGTGCTTGTTTTGTGCTCAGTGCATTTTCATTGAGAGGATTCAGTTTGGATGAGTGATCGAGGGAGTGTACACTCCATTCACAGTGTCTACTGCAAGAAGAAACCGTCACGGGCGAGTGCATAATTCGCTGGTGTGTGTCCAGGTTGCAGTGAAGATATGAGTCAGGCAGATTGCAGGGCACGGCAGGTTTATTGATTAAAAGGGTAAAGCGCAAAGCTGACTAGAAAGTACAGGAGGGGTGGGATCGTGCCTATTTCCCGATGGGGCAGCTGCAACCACCAAATGTACCCAGCCCAGCAACATGTATAAAATATAACATGGAGAAAAATTTAATCTGCGCTTATTCCCATTATACCGTGTGAAACAAAAACACAATTAGAGGCTTTGGTTTCTATTAATGGCCATTAAAAGAGTATGCTCACCTGCCAACGTCACGGTACCTCTAGTGAGGGTGAGTCCTATCCAAAAATGAAGCCACAGGCTGCTGTATAGCGAACCATAACATGCTCATGCTGCTTTTCAGTCATGAGGTAGACTGGTGGGCTTTTATTTATGCCTTCCCAGAAACAAATCCGCCTTGGGATCACAAAACAAAGACACGGAGCGGAATATGCTGCAATGATGACCTGGCTGGAGGTACAATAAAACATACATACTACAGGGGTGGGGGCGCGCCTATTCCCTGATGGGGCGGCTGCAACCACCAAATGTACCCAGCCCAGCAACATGTATAAAACATAACAAGTAGAAAAATGTCATCTGCGCTTATTCCCATTATACCGTGTGAAACAAAACACAATTAGAGGCTTTGGTTTCTATTACTTGAGCTTACTCTTTTAACAGTGCTAGAGCGCTGTCGCGAGCATCCCCTCCATGGAGTCCATAGGACTCCATAGAGGCTTCTTCTTCCAGGTCACATGTCTCTCGTGAGATCCTGCAGGTCGGCGGAGTGATACCGGAGGAAGACTGGGGCCATTTTTCCTAAGTCTCACCTTGATCCCGGCAGCCAGAACCGGAATCATTTAGCACCAGTTCTAAGCTTTAGCAAACTTTTTTAGTTAGCGACAGCTGTGAGTAATTAGCGTTAGGACTATGTGAACAACCAATTGTACCCAGCCAGCAACATGTATAAAACATAACAAGGAGAAAAATGTCATTGGCGCTTATTCCCATTTACCGTGTGAAACAAAACACAATTAGAGGCTTTGGTTTCTATTACTTGAGCTTACTCTTTTAATGGCCATTAATAGAAACCAAAGCCTCTAATTGTGTTTTGTTTCACACGGTAAAATGGGAATAAGCGCCAATGACATTTTTCTCCTTGTTATGTTTTATACATGTTGCTGGGCTGGGTACAATTGGTTGTTCACATAGTCCTAACGCTAATTACTCACAGCTGTCGCTAACTAAAAAAGTTTGCTAAAGCTTAGAACTGGTGCTAAATGATTCCGGTTCTGGCTGCCGGGATCAAGGTGAGACTTAGGAAAAATGGCCCCAGTCTTCCTCCGGTATCACTCCGCCGACCTGCAGGATCTCACGAGAGACATGTGACCTGGAAGAAGAAGCCTCTATGGAGTCCTATGGACTCCATGGAGGGGATGCTCGCGACAGCGCTCTAGCACTGCCCCAAGCATCTTGGAGCCTAGCAGAGCAGGCTGATGGACTCAGCTCCTGCCTCGCAATCAGGTAAAATGGGGATGCTAAGGGGAGATTAGCGAATGCATTTTCTACGGACTGTGCGTCCGTGCAGTACGGACGTACTTTCTGACTGATGACAAGGTAGTGGCCACACAGTCTGTTTTTTGACTGATGTAGCAGGGAAAATAAATTACAATGAAAAAACATTCTGTCCGTCAAAAATGCTGGACGTATAAATGCAGTCCGTCTGACCATGCTCCATCACTCACACAGAAAGCTATGTGGACGTTGTGGACGTGGCGCACTCCGCACGTCCGTTCTAGCAGTATTACGTTCTTGCCTAACCTGCGTCCGTTTGCAGCGTCCGTCAGCCTCCGCACTTCTGTGTGGATGTACTTTGTGTGTGGGGCTCCATTTAACACAATTGTATGCTATCACGGACGTACTTATGTGCGGCAACACGGACGTTAACACTGCGCTCGTCTGACCCCAGCCTTAGCTGTAGGGAGGTGATAAGGCCCCCAGTCTTTTTTCCTAAATCTGTATGTAAATAATTGATGTGTGAAATGTAAAAATGGTTTGCCTTTAATCGTATGAGGTATCACTTCCTGGTTGCTCTGTCAGACTGGTAATTAGCTATACCAGCTGTGTAAGTTGATTGAAAGTCAGCCTGAGGTCAGGCAACAGGCAAATTACAATTAGTGAGCAGTTGGAAATAAGGAGGGCTTAAGGTTTAAAGGCTAATTGATTATCCTTAGTTATTGATTAGATTAGAGTACATATTTTTTTTCCTCTCTTTAAAAAAGCTATTAAATTTATAAAGAACTAAACAAGCATTGCTAATATATTTTCATAAGTTTCGCTATCGCTCCTCAGGGGCACGCCCAAGAAATAACACTAGGGTAAAAAAAAAAGCCACGCCTTTTCTCTCAGCCTTGGATGCACACTGTTGAAAATATAAAAAACAAATTTATTTTAATACAGCACAAATAAAAATCTCTTCAATTCGGTGCAATTTGGTGATCCCATTTCGGCGACCCTGCGGTGTATTCAGCAAGCACCACAGGGCCGTCATAGTGCAGGAAAAAGCCGCCGCAAACCCGACGAACACTCACCACAAAACCCGGCGAAGGAAGACCGAAACCCCGCAAAAAACATCTGGATTAACCCCGCCGAACATGCCAGAGAAACCCAAGCAGCCGCCGATCACAGCGCAGAGCAGCCGCCGGAAAAACCCGACACCGCAGACGAATGGAGTGAAAAAAAAAACAAAAGCAGTACGCTTGAATGTTTCAAAAGTGAAACGCTGTTTGTATAGAAACTACAGAACGAAAATGTCTGAAATTTACGTATAAGATCCAATGAATCATAATAAAAAGGGCTGTTAAAAAAAAAAGAAAAAACGACATAAATTTTTTTTCGTGAAAAAATCCCGAAAAATGACTAAAAGATCTTAAAAAAACTATAGATAATGAGACTTTTGCTGCAGAATATTATAATCAACGGTTTATTAGATATTGAATTAAAACGGGAATATATTTAACATTGAAGCCTATGGGATTCACCTAAATAAACCTGTCGAATGAAACCACCGAACAGCAGGGCATTTCGGGAACCTTTCACTGCTGGTTTTTGTTCTCTGAAAAGACGAAGCATTGCTTCTCTACGGGGATTCACTGCCCTCGAACAGGCACCGTATGTGCAGGCAATTCGCCAGGATTTGACAAACTGCCTGCTCTCTGGATAGCCAAATGGCCAGGAAAGGTAACCGAACGCTGAATTTCACTGTTCGGTTACCTTTCGGCCACAATTCGGATCTCTTTGAATAACCCCCATAGTCAGTGTCTCAGCCTTGCCATGTGCTAAAGCATGTCAACACATTTTCTGCTGGCCCTCACTGTGGTCTTATATGTGTGTCTTATTACTTATGCAGACATCATGGTATTGGATGGGTTAATTTTGTTGACTCCTGTATTTTTTGTCCACATTATAAAAATATTTTTTTTTAAAAAAAAAAGAAATTTTGGATAAGGTGACTGAAAAAACATGCAACGTGGAAACACGATTCATGGCAATAAATTCAAAACAATTAAAATGGTGCTTCAAATTAAGAAAAATATTTTATTGCATAATCTAATCCTATTAAAATGTGATTCAACCTTAATTTAACTTTGATTAGGTATTAATTGTAGCACTATTAAGGGTATAATTTTCTTTCAAAAGCTTCTAGTATAGGCTAAAAATACACATTATTTAAAATATAAAAATAAAATGTTCTAATATTTTACTACTATCATTTAAAAATGAAATAGAAGATATGCAATTTTTTATAGATTCCCTTTTCTTGACAGATAAGTTCTGTAAGGAAAATACCTATATAAAAAAAATCAATATACATATCTAATAAAAAAGAAATCATACATGGGAACTGTGACATTTCTACGTATCTAAAAAAAGCTACCATTTTTTCAATTTTTTTTTGTTTTTTTGGGGGGGGGAATTTTTCAAAACGTAAATGATGCACATGCACAGAATGGGAAGCTGTAGTTTTTCTTTACTTCTTCATCCTGGTTTAAACGTGTGTTTGAGGAAATGGGTGTTGATCCTTTGGAGTGCCAACATATACAGGGTTATTCAGAGAGAGGTGAAAAACAAGAGAATGGCAGGAGAAGAGGACAATCTAGACCAAATAGCCGATTTGGAAAGTGAGATAAATGGGAGAATTTCTCTGGTTTGTCTATTTTGACCTAGAATTTTCACTTCTCCAGTCATTCTCATGGTTTTCACCTCTCTCTGAATAACCCTGATAGTCTACCTTTTACATGTACATGTGGGTTACTATGGGTTGGTCAACCTTTTGGAAGTCAAGGGCCATATTGAAAATATTGGTACACGTCACAGGATACACAATAGACAAGTCTGGTATATAATATAGTCTGTACCTAGCGTCTCCCTGCATCACCTCATCCCATGATAGACTGCAGGACTGCTCACACGCAGCCCCCATTCTCTGGAACGCTCTCCCTCATACGGTCAGACTTTCCCCTAATTTCTCTTCCTTCAAACGCTCCCTTAAAACGTTCCTATTTAGGGAAGCCTACCACCCAACTCACTGACACAACCATCAATCACTCTCACCTTGCAGTCCTCTCCTCCTGTTTCCAACCCCAACCCTTCTAGATTGTGAGTTCCTACGGGAATAGGGCCCTCATCTCCTCCTGTACTGTTTGTCGAATGTCGTTCAATGTATTGTAACCCTGTCTATACTGTGCCTACTGTACAGCGCTGCGGAATATGCTGGCGCTTTATAAATAAAGAGTAATAATAATAATATAATACCATGATGATGAAAGATGGAAAGATTCTGTTAATGAGAACACTGACTTTTTGCTTATTTTTTTATTAATAATTCAATATTGGGGACTATTTATATGGTAGATATAGATTTAGAGGCACTGCTCTGGAGGACAAACAATAACTTTTGTCATCAATTTTGCCTGAAGTGCTTAAAAAGATTTTTAAAATTTTCTAAATTTTAATGTTGTCTCCTATACACTGTTTCATAGGCTTGTGCATCGATTTTTTTTTCGGTTCGATTCGGTTCGATTTGTTCGGATGTTTAAACTTTTCGATTCGGCTCGTTTCGACCGATTTCTGTTTCAATTCGGTTCGGTTCGGTTCGTTTTTCGTGTACATTTTTTTTTCGGAATATCGACCATTTTTCTTATTTTCGTGTCACTTTGCTCGTTTTTTGTATCGACTTTTCGGAAATTTCGGAAATTTTCGTTTTTTCGGAACTTCTGTTCTCCTCGTTTCAAAGTGTCTACAATAATTCTGGCGATTCTATCGTGGTTTTTTTTATTAAATAAAGATCAAATCATGAATAGAGCAAAAATAAATTTCGATTTGACACATTTCAAGTCCATTCGAAAATTCCGAAAATATTTCGTTTCGGCTCGGAAAACTTTTCGGATCTGCCATTTTCGGATCTAAAAATTTTCGGAAAATCGGCCGCATCCGAAAACACGAATCGGGAAATTTCGTGAAAATTCCGAAATTCCGAAACCCGAAACGCACATCCCTACTGTTTCATCAGGAGTCCGTGCTAGGGACTCCACAGGGATCACTGCTAACGTCAGCAGATAACATGAGTCAGTCATGTAGCAGGAGATCATAGTTGTGCGTTCGCACCTGGATAGAAGCTGTTGAGTTTTGGGGGGGATTCAGTTTATCTGAGCTGAGAGAAGTTGGTTCTAAGGACAAGTAAGCAAACTGATTTGCGGAAGACTGTAGGTATGTGAAGGTAAACCAGGGAGGGAGGTTAGGAGCAGCAGCTGTGTAAGAGGCAGGCAGAGAGAATTGCTAATTGTCAATCCGATGTTTGCCAATTGTTGGGGGAATATCCATCTAGACGGGAGAATAGAATTCGGCATAATACCAGCTCAGTGAGACAATACTATACCATGCTATTACTAAATATTTGATTGTGTTCGCACTCCTCAAGTAGCCGCCAGACATGGGCCTGAGCACACCTGGGGCCCTATTACATACTTAACGCAAAAACACACGCAAAATGCGTGTTTTTTTGCATGAAGCGTTAAACGTTAATGCACGAAAATCACCGCTGGAATTACTTTCCTCGCGCATTTTTTCATCAGTCGGGAAATTGCGCTCGTAAAACAAACGCGCAAAAATGCGCGCAAAGTACAGTTGCGCGCAAAAATCAGTGAGCACAATGTAATTTTTAACGCGAGTCCGTCATTTTGTGCGGACTGCGCACAACAGACGTACGGTCTGATGGAAGACAAGGTAGTGGCCGTCATTTTTGTCAGATCTAGTAGAAAAAAACCTGCGCATCGACGTTCTCCGTTGTGAATCCGCAGTTTGGTACGGTCAGGTTTTTACAATTTGCCGTTACCACCAGCTTTTCAAAGACGGTAAAATTATGCGCGCAAACGTTGTCCGTTAAATTTTGCGCTAAGATTGTAATACCATGCGCGCACCTGCGCACAAACGCATTTGCGCTCACAATGTTAAGTATAGTATGCGCGC
Organism: Leptobrachium leishanense; assembly: GCA_009667805.1. Lineage (NCBI taxonomy): Eukaryota > Metazoa > Chordata > Amphibia > Anura > Megophryidae > Leptobrachium > Leptobrachium leishanense. The sequence continues at coordinate 118,445,521 of CM019073.1, forward strand.
ACTAAATTTCGCTCGCAAAGGGTTCGCGCAGGGTCACTCGCGTTAGACGTTAACGCGCATTTTGTGCGCGAATGTCGTAATATGACGTTCAGCGCAAAGGGTTTTACCCATCGCGTTAATGCGGTTTTGCGCACGCAAAATTGTGCGCGAGGAATGTAATAGGGCCCCTGATGTCCACACAATTGCAAGTGGATGTTCTACAGTATCTTTTTAATGATGGGAGTTGCAGCAGGAATAATTCAACACAGAAAACACTTTTTTTTACCAAAGAAATGGCTATTCTTAGTGACATCCCTGTATTCTGCTTCTGGTGTACTGCTACTTTGAGAAGGGACACTCTGGAACTGCTGACAGTACTCTATGGTCAGCGGCCATCTTACTTCCTGTTGGGGTTATTCCTGTTTGCTTGAGAGCTGAATAAAACACTGCTTTATGAACATGTCATAATAACCTGGTGATTGCTCCTATTAAAAAGGGTCTACTGAAAATACTACACTTCTCTAACCATTTGGTGTCTTACATTCTCTTTTATAAGGCATCAAAAGGGAGGTGACCCTCGGAAACCATTGCATTTCAATAAGAAGCCTCTAATTAAAGGTCCCCCGGCAAATCAAATAGATGGATAGCTGAGGTAAGAAGAAAATAAAAATGCACATAAAATATTAAAATATGTAATATACGAGGAGATGCTAAAGTGGGATACTGATATGAGATTTCATTTTTATAAACACACCAGGATGGAGGAATTGGAGGTAAAACTCAGTTTTGTAGTTATGTAAATGAATACCAGCACTGTGGGGAGGCGTAAGGATACAGAGCAAAGTTACCGTTTTATAATATAAATATGTTCGACCCACCCCTTTTTTTTATCATGACAATACAGCCTAGGATTTTTAATCTAAAAACATAATAATTCCACATAGTATGATAAAATCTCTGTCAAATGTCTTATTTCTGGTCAGGTTTTAAGCAGTAAACTTCTATTTGTGAGAAGAGGCTCCCTGTGCCTGTACCACACAATTCGATCAAGACTTGTTAAAAGTTATTTAATTTATTAGGCAATATAAATAAAATAAATTAAGTATGGACAAAGGCAAAAATATTGAAGAAATACAAGATAAGAAAGATTTGACACTTTTCAACCCTTAAGTTTTCTTCTAATGCTAGGATTGAAGACTCATCTGGGGTTTCTCTATTGTGTCTCTCCAGTCCAGGCTTACTATTCCTGGCCCGTAGACCTTCACGTAAGACTAGCTATGCATACTCAAATGTTGTGCTGGATGTTTTTTTTTTTTCTACACGTCATCTACCCACAGTGACCACAAACTAAATATACTCTTTTTGCACAACCACACTTGGAGAGTGACAGTGCACAGGTGGATTTTCTTGCTGAACAGGATATCCGCATAAGCGCCTTCTATACACAATCTATCTTGTTCCCCTTTTTTTCAACCCCCCCATCTGATGGATTGCTTTCAAATCAAAACATGTGAACATGAACAGTTTGGAATTAATCAAAACGTAATAGACGTGTGCACATCACAAAATTTCAGTCGATTTCAGTAAATTTCAGGATCCAAAATTTTCAAATTTTGGAATTTTCCAAATCTACTGATTTGGATCAATCCGAAATTTCAGACAAATCCAAAAATGTTTGCGGGTGCATTTATTTTTAGCCCCTATACGTCCTCTATTCCCCTACTCTCCTCTAAACCCTCCTCTTTACCTCTTCCAATTTGACCCCCCCCCCTATAATACCCTTTATACTCCCTTCTACAATCTCAGATGTTAGTTAGGGTTAGCATTGGGGTTAGGGATAGGGTTACGTTTAGGTTTGGGTTACTGTTAAGTTTACTGGTTCTGCTTGTATTAGGGTTACACTTAAGGTTCCGATAACTGTTTATCTTCGCATTAGGGTTAGTACAAGGGTTAGGTTTAGGGTTACTTCTACTGTTGGGTTACTGTTAAAGGTTACAATAACTGTTTATGGTTGTATTATGGTTAGACGTTTCATAAAAGTGAAAGGTGCACTAAAGGAGAAGCATATGGGAGCAACATAGCGTTATACTGAAAAACATTAGTACATGAACTCCTGCCGCAAATTTTTGCTTACAGGATAAAAGTTAAATGTATGCTCATCAAAATACTCAGCCAGCGTTGTTGCATTCCCCCTACTTCACTCGAACAGCCGCTTCATCACCATCCGGTCTTCTTGGAGAGATGTTCCAGGTGAATACCCCTTCGGTTTAGCCAAGCTGTATAACTAATATGGCTCAAAGAGTATAAAATATAAGATTTTATATTAAATCTTATATTTTATACTCTTTGAGCCATATTACTTACACCGCTTGGCTAAATGATGGCCAGTTGATGAAGCCGCTTGATGCGGCGAAACGTGTTCTGGACAACGGTCTAGTTCTTTTAATATGATTTTATAATTTTTTTAAATAAATTACATTTAAGAGAAAGTCCCTGCATGCATCGGGGTTTTTTTGGATTTGACCAACAACAAATCCATATGTGCTTCACCTCGAGCTTGGGCAAGCTCCAACAAAAGTGAGTTGAAAATCGCTATTCGACGCATTCGTTATTGTGTAATATTGGATCTGCGCAAGGAGATCTTTTTCGTTTTCCTTCTTCTTTATGTACATCGTTGCTATGAGAGATCCGTGTGAATAAAGTGTGGGTTACCTGAGAAGACTCGGGAATAATATACCCAGATGCGATGTCACACCTAGAGTCGGTGATAGGGCTCTATTTTTGTGAGTGGATCTATGATATACAATAAGACTCTGAATACTGTATATGACATACTGCGCCAATATATGCTATATTCTGTTTTGCTTTTTATACATAACCATATAGAGGAGACTATTATGGGAGCTAACTGAATCTCGAAGCGTTGTGGTTCTCGCTGACCAGATACGTATTACACTTCCTATTTTTGAATACCAATCGGGGTAAAATAACCAAGGCTGCGGTACACACCTCAGTTTCAGTTAGTTATATGTGTTTACTGGTG